>CM053606.1:8002469-8124729 GCA_028646535.1 Procyon lotor | reverse complement strand
TGGCTCAGTCTGGCTTCATTCAGGCTACAGCTTGAGCTCGGGTCTCCTGCTTCTCCAAGGTGCAGTCTTGTCATGGCCGGTGGCACAGAGGTGAGAATCCAAGCTTAACCACACCACCATAAAGTGTCCGCTTGAATCACTAACACTTCACACGCCACATCCAGTCACGGGACCAAGTCCAACATCCAACAGTAGGGTTGGGGGGAAGATACTCCCTCTACGCTATTGGGATACATAGCAAAGTCACATGGCAAAGGATGTGCACAATGTGCAGGGAGGGAGTAAAGAAGTAGGGGCAGAAGAGGGTCATGGTTAGGAGTGACAGTCTGAAATCAGATTGCCTGAGTTCAAACCTCAGCTCCCTTGCCCCCAACCAAGACTGTAACCTTGGAGAAGTGACTCAGACGCTCAGCGCCTCAGCTTCCCTATCTGTCAAACTGACATAACGATAATACCTCATTCCTAGGGCTTCCATGAGGACTTAATGAAAACAGTCCGTGCGAGGCACTGAGCATAGGACTAGGCATGGCAAGCGCTCAGTAAATGTTCCCATTAGTTTAATCCTCCCTTCTCTACGCTGGATCTTCTCCCAGAAAACACAAACACTCCCAGCCCCCACCCCTTACCTATGCTAACTGTTCTGTGGCCAGACTCCGTAGTTTCTCCCCAACTGGCCCACGTATCTTATGTCATTAATAAGATTCCTTTATTAACCACAAGTAGGGCTTCAGCAGCTGCTCAAAGTACGCCCAGATCAGGCTTACGTCAGGCACAAAAGCCCAGGGCTGACATTGATGCGAGTCACCAAAGTCACTGTGCCCATGAAGAAAGTGTCTGGATGATGGATGGCTGCAGGCCGCTGAGCTGTGCTACGCCTCCAGAAGAATCCAGCCCTTCCTTGGAAGCCAGAATGCAGCCAGGAGGACGAAGAGCGCACGGCGGGAGTCAACTTCGCTCCTACATGAATGCACAGGGTACGTCCACAGCCTAAGTTTTCAACCAGCTTGAATCAAGACGAAGATATTCAAGATAAAATACAAGCCCATCGGGTGCCTCTCCTGGGTCCCCTCAGTCAGAATTAAAGGGTGAAGCTACCCGACCTCGGTCTTCAGCTGGCCCAGATCTCGTTTACAATCTGGAAAGCAGATTCCCGGGAGAAGGGCCTACAACCCCACAAGTAGTTTGGGGAGCAGAAAATCATAAGAATCTATCCCATCAGGGCTCTTTCCCCAAAATTAGATATCGGGGGGAAGAAAGGAAAACAAAGATTTCTTCCAAAAATGGGGGATCTTTTGCCCCAGAGCATCTTTTCCTTCAAAATGAAAGACCACGCTATTTTAACCGAGAGTGATGCTTAGCTTACTCTGAAGAATTCCCCTACCTGGAGGGTCACTCCCCAGAAACCACGCCCACATGTGCCCCCCATCGTCACCGCCACCCGGAGCCTTGTTGGATGAATGCTTTATTCAGAACAAGAGTCCTGTTTTCTGATGTTTGTTATTATGTCAATCACACGTAACACAGGCAACTTATAAGGCTTCTGAAAGGCTTCACGGCCCATGAAAGCTGGGCCCCATACAGAGGCAGGAGCCCAGCCTGAAAGCACTGAAACCTGGCATCTCTTTATCACAATGGCGATCAGGCGACAGTGACAGAGCCCCATGTGAGGGTTTCCGTGGGAAATAAAGAGGTAAGTGAGGTGGATTTTACTGTTAGCCTCTTTAAAACAAATGCATATTTAGAACATATTCCTGCAGGCATTTTGTTTTTTCCTTCAAGCTTAACAATATTAACCTTTGAAAGAAAGTGAAGAACTCGGATGATAAATGTTTCTTGTCTCCCTAACCATTCCCTCTGAAGCCCTAACTCGGACAAACAGCAAATGAGGAGGCTGCTCCTTCCGCTGTCGCCTCAATATTAAACATAATCTGTCACTCTCGCCAGCCTTTCGTCACCTTAAAGTACTGATTCGTGCTGGGGAAAATGTACAGTCATTTATTTCAGTAGTGCACTGACGTTCTCGAGAGGTTGTTAACTCTTAAAACAAACATAAATCTTCCTCTCTCATTTCCAGTGCCTTGTTATTTTTACTCATTAATAACAGGGAGCTGTCGGTTTCGCCATAATCAACAGCCAGGGGCACTTCCCCGGTGCCCATCTTCGCTGGAAGGGAAACTAAAAACGGGCGAAGTTGGACAAAATAAAAGAAACCTAGAAGGCTACCACCAGCACTTGCACACGGACCCGTGTGGCCCCACACACTGAAGGAGAGGCCTCAGAGCGGGAAAGGGAAGCACGTTCCTGGGGTCAGGGATGCTGCCCAAGTAAGGAGCCTCCCCTGGGCTCCCAGCCACCACGAGGCACAGGGTCACACCCGGCCTGCCCATCTGAGCAGTAACAGCACCGTGAGCCCAGGCCACAGGGAAGCACGTGGTGCCGTCAGAAAGCAGGACCTTCACCCAGTTTTGGGATGAGTTGGTGAACGCTCCCTGGGAGAAAGGACTTATAAACAGACACCAAGTCTAGCAATTTTAATAGTGTAGGGACGCTGGGACAGAACCGGACTCTGGGGGCGCCTGGGTGGCTCGGTTGGTTAAGCGTCTGCCTTTGGCTCAGGTCAAGGTCTCAAGGTCCTGGGATGCAGCCCCACATGGGGCTTGGCGGGGTGGGGGGGTTCCCTGTTCAGCAGGAACTCCACTTCTCCCTCTCCCTCTGCCTCCCCCTCTGCTTGTGCTCTCTCTCTAATGAATAAAAAAATAAAAATAAAAGAACCAGACTGCAGGATGAGAACGTGGAGGCTAAGAGAGGACATCCTCAAAATCAAAGCCCTGATCTTCTCCCATCACCCCCGGCCCCGCTCCTCAAGTCTCTACCAGCTCCACCAATGGCACCTGCCCTACTGGCCATGCCCTGAAGGCCCTCGGGGTCAGCGTCACCTCTTCTGTCCTCATCCCAAACATTCAGCCCATCAGCAACTCCTGTGGGCACAACATGCAGACTGCCCTTGAGGGCCATCACATCTCCCGGTGCTGGTGTCCACGGGATGGTCATTGTCACCCTCCAGACTAGACTCCCTGCCTCTGTCCTCTGGTCCTTACAGTCCAACATCAATACAGTGGCCGAGGGGTCCTTGAATGTCTAGGTCAGTGAGTTAGTCCTCTGGTCAAAGCCCCCTCACAGCTTCCCAGTTCACCTGGAAGGCAGGCCAGATTCCTTCAACACTCTACAAGGTCTGGAGTGACCTCTCACCCTCCCCGCACCCACTGTACCTCCCCACCTCCCCTCCTACCCTTCCTCCCTCCTCACTGCCGTCGTGAGGCTCCTTGATCGACCTCAGCTCTTGACACTCACCACCTTCTCCGTCTCGAGCACCTTCCCCTGGGAACTCATGCCTCTTCCAAATCTTTGCCCACATACTGCCTCTACCCAGACACCTTCTCCAACCACCCAATTTATAATTGAACCCACTCCCCTGCATTCCTCATCCCCCTTCCCTGCTTTATTTAGTTCTGGGAAGAGAATTCTCTCAGGGTCACCCAGTTGGCTCCGTCAGTTGGGCGTCCAACTTTTGGTTTTGGCTCAGGTCATGATCTTATGGGTGGTGAGACTGAGCCCCACATTGGGCTCTGCCCTCAGCGGGGAGTCTCCTTGAGATTCTCTCTCTCTCTCCCTCCGCCCCTCCCCACACTCATTCATTCTCTCTCTTCCTCTCTCAATGAACAAATCTTTAAAAATAGAGAGAATTCTTTCAACAGAACCACAATAGATCTCACAGGAAAGTATAAAGAACTATAGCATCCATAAAAAGACACAGAGCCCAATATATGTCTGCGGAGACAGAAGGCAAATGAGTGTTTGCCTGAGGCCGGGTGGGGAGGGGGGTGTGACATCTAGACCAGCAGGTTTTTGTGAGGGAATCAAAATGCATCAGAACTGTGGGGACGGCTGCACAAACCTGTTACTATACTAAAAATCACTGAATTGTACACTTGAAATGGGAGAATTTTATGGTATGTGAATTAAATCTCAATAAAGCTATATCCTAAGAAAAAGACTATAACATTACTTGGAATTGGTGAATGATCACCTTACCCTGTTTGCTTCAGAATTTTGTTACTAAGAGAAAACAGTACTGCACCTGAAGTCTTTTTCATACTCTCTCCCTAATTTAAATTTTATTACATTAATAAACTTATGTTTAAAGCTCTTAACTGCAGTTTTAATACTAAAGTCCTAAACCTGGTCTTCAACCACCCCACCCTCACCACTATTCAGTTCGAAATTTTTTTCCCAATTTTTTTTTCAGAGCTTCAAGATACCCAAGTAGGGTGGCCACATTTATTTTTTTGTAATTTTATTTAAATTCAATTAACATTAGTTTCAGAGGTAGTTTAGTGATTCATCTGCTGTATATAAGACCCAGCACTCATTATATCACGTGCCCTCCTTAATGCCCATCCCCCAGTTACTTCATCCCCCCACCCCAACCCCTCTAGCAACCCTCAGTTTGCTAACCATAGATAAGAGTCTCTTATGGTTTGTCTCCCTCTCTGATTCTGTCTTATTTTAATTTTCCCTCCCTTCCCCTATGATCTTCTGTTTTGTTTCTTAAATTCCACTTATGAGTGAAATCATAATTGGCTTTCTCTGACTGACTTCTTTCGCTTAGCATAATACCCTCTAGTTCTATTCATGTCATTGCAAATGGTAAGATTTCATTTTTCGAGGGCTAAGTAATATTTCATTGTGTATATATCTATATACCACATCTTCTTTATCCATTCATCCATTGATGGACATCTGGGCTCTTTCCACAGTTTGGCTACTGTGGACATTGCTGCTATAAACCCTGGGGTGCATGTGTCCCTTCAGATCACCGTTTGTATCCTCTGGGTAAATACCAAGTAGTGCAATTGCTGGGTCATAGGGTAGCTCTATTTTTAACTTTCTGAGGAACCTCCATAATGGAAAACAGCTGTACCGGCTTACATTCCCACCAGCTGTGTAAGAGGGTTCCCCTTTCTCTGCATCCTTGCCAATATTTGTCATTTCCTGACTTGTTAATTTTAGTCATTCTGACTGGTGTGAGATGGTATCTCATTTTTTTTTTTAAAGATTTTATTTATTTGATAGAGATCACAAGCAGGCAGAGAGGCAGGCAGAGAGAGAGGGAGAAGCAGGCTCCCTGCTGAACAGAGAGCCCGATGCGGGGCTTGATCCCAGGACCCTGAGATCATGACCTGAGCCGAAGGCAGAGGCTTTAACCCACTGAGCCACCCAGGCGCCCCAAGATGGTATCTCATTTTGTTTTGATTTGTATTCCCTGATGTCGAGTGATGTGGAGCATTTGTTCATGTGTCTGATGGTCATTTGTCTGTCTTCTTTGGAGAAATGTCTGTTCATGTCTTCTGCCCATTTCTTGATTGGATTATTTGTTTTTTGGGTATAGAGTCTGATAAGTTCTTTACAGATCTTGGACACTAGCTCTTTATCTGATAAGACATTTGCAAATATCTTCTCCTATTCTGTAGGTTGTCTTTTGGTTTTATCGACTGTTTTCTTTGCTGTGCAAAAGCTTTTCATCTTGATGATGAAGTCCAATAGCTCATTCCTGCTTTTGTTCCCTTGCCTTTGGAGGCCTGTCTAGTAAGAAGCTGCTGTAGCTGAGGTCACAGAGGTTGCTGCCTGTGTCCTCCTCTAGGATTATAATGGTTTCCTGTCTCACATTGAGGTCTTTCATCCACTTTGAGTTTATTTTGGTGTATGGTGTAAGAAAATGGTCCAGTTTCATTCTTCTACATGTGGCTGTCCAAGTTTCCCAACACCATTTGTTGAAGAGACTGTCTTTCTTCCATTGGACATTCTTTCCTGGTTTGTCAAAGATGAGGTAACCATAGAATTGAGGGTCCATTTCTGGGCTCTCTATTCTGTTCCATTGCTCTGTGTCTCGTTTTGTGCCACTACCACACTGTCTTGATGATCACAGCTTTGGAATACAGCTTGAAGGCTGGAATTGTGATATCTCCAGCTTTGGTTTTCGTTTTCAACATTCCTTTGGCTATTTGAGGTCTTTTCTAGTTCCATACAAATTTTATGGTTGTTTGTTCCAGCTCTGTGAAAAATGTTGATGGTATTTTGATCAGGATTGCACTGAATGTGTAGATTGCTCTAGGTAGCATAGCCATTTTAACAATATTTGTTCTTCCAATCCATGAGCATGGAATGTTTTTCCATTTCTTTGTGTCTTTCTAAATTTCTTTCATAAGTGTTCTATAGTTTTCAGAGTACAGATCCCTTACCTCCCAATTTAAACATGTACTTCCAAGGGAACTTTTCCAATTTTGGCCATCTTGGGATGATAGAAACCTCAAAGAGTAACTGAGGCAGTGAGTGTCGGGAGCTCACCTGGGTCCAGGACACAGCAAACACAGAGACAGCTAGTCATTGCCACCCCGAGTGCTCTCTTCTCAATCCTCTGAGCTATGCACGGGGCCAGCCCACCAACCTCACTAGTTAGATCCAAAGTCTTCAAGCAACTAGGTTGTGCTAACCAATGTTCTAAGCACCAAACTAGAGAAATAAAATGGTACAGCTTTGAAAACACAACCAAAAGTAAGGGGAAAAAATACATTCCAAGGGAGCCCAATCTCTGGCCTGAGCTTGGAAGTCGTGGCACGTGGTCCTGCCATGGACTCCAAGGACGACGAGCCAGCTCGGGCTGCACAGGACATCCTCATGACAGAGGTCCCCCAATGCCCCATCAGCCTCCAAGGCCATGTGATCTGCTGAGTCCCATCACATCTCAGGGTGACTAGTGACTGCGTGTGTGGAGCTGTAAATCAAGGGGAGAAGGTCACCCCGGGCCATACTCAGCCATAGTTCTCTTCCTCCCCACTCAGTGTCAAACCACAGCAAAGCTCCAAGTGCAGCAAGCACAAAAGGGTATGCCAGGTGGAGCTGGGAGAGTAGCCCCAAATGAGCCCTTCACTAGGAAGCCAGGTGTGAGCCCAGGGGATCTTCCTAAGGGATTTGCAATGGGAAAGAGAAGTAGCAGCTCCTTCTCCTCAGCAGTCCCTCCACTCGCGGCTCACAGGGTGCCATGTTAGGGGCCAGGAGATCAATAATGCAGACTGGCTCTCAGGGAGCCCCAAACCTTAAACATACATGTTTCTTCTGTATGTCTAAAGAACCCAGAGTTTTCCTGGAAGAATACAAAATGAGGGAAGCTGATAATCCCTGGGAAAGAGTCAGCCAAGTTGTGGGGCCCTGGGTTTCCCCTAAAATACTACAGAAAGGTCTGAGAAAGTTGGGGCCCAGGGTCCTAAGGGTGAGCTCCTCTCCTACTTCCTCTTCAGTGTCAGATGGATCCAAGTAAGTTACTGCACCATTCTGTGTGCTAGACCCTGTACAGTACACCATGGCGATAAGGGAAATGGAGGTGGGGGGTGATAAAACCACCAGTCCATGGTCTCAAATAGCTTGTGACCTGATCAGACTCCAATAAAAATATAAATAACTATGATGCGGGGCAGGACGAGAGCATGAGGAGGGGGGAGGGGATTACGAAACACAGTGGAAGAGAACAGCTATGGTTCAGACTTCCAGATTTCACAGAGCAGGAGGATACAAAAGAACTTGAAGGAGATGCTCATGGATTAGAACAGGACTCCGAATCTACAGCCATACCACCCTGAACGCACCCGATCTCATCTGATCTCGAAAGCTAAGCAGGGTCAGGCCTGGTTAGTACTTGCATGGGAAAACAGGACTCTGCAAACTGCAGCCCATGGCCAAATGCGGCCCACTGCCTCCTTTTGTAAATAAAGTTTTATTGGAACACACTCACACTCATTCATTTGCATGCAGCCCCAGGCTGCTTTCACTCGACCATGGCAGAGTTGAGTAGTTGCAACAAGACACCATCTGTCCCACAAGAACTAAAATATTTACTATCAGGATCTTCATAGAAGAAGTTGTATTAGAAGCTTCAATATTCAAAAGATACCTATTCTCTTCAAATTGAACGTGAAATCAATAAAATTCCAATCAAATTATAGCAGGATTTCATTATGAACATGGATAAACTAATTATAAAAATGTATTATGGAGGGGTTCCTGGGTGGCTCAGTCAGTAACTGCCTGACTTCAGCTCAAGGTCGTGATCTCAGGGTCCTGGGATTGAGCCCCACATCAGGCTCCATGCTCAGTGGGGAGTCTGCTTCTCCTTTTTCCACTGATCCTCCCCCTGCTCATGTGGACTCTCTCATCCTCTCAAATAAATAAATAAATAAATAAATAAAATTTTAAAAAAATATACTGTGGAAATGCAAAGGGCCAAGAACAACTGAGGTTACCTAACTTTGAGGATTTATTTTTCCAATTTTTTTTATCCGATTATCTGGATGTTACACATAGACATAGATGGTACACATAGAGAACACGGGTCCGTGCACAGCGAGCATGAAGGAAAGCTAACTGTCACCATTCCAGAAGCACTATTCACATTTCTCTGAGCTGTCCACCTGGCTAGCCTGTCAAACTCACTAGTTAGATTGCAAGCAAACCAGAGGACCTCACACTCCTATACAGCAGGACTCATAAGCCACAGTAACTAAGACAGTGTGGTGTGTCAACAAAGACAGACAAATGGGTCAATAGAACAGACAGAATATAAAAGAGACCACACATATGGACACTTGACTCATGACAGAGAGCACTGCCGAGCACGGAGAAAGGATAGTCTGTTCAGTAAATGGTGCTGAGTCAATAGGATATTCATATCATAAAAGAGGAATCTTGATGCCTAAACTCACACTATACACAAAAATCAATTTCAGGTATATTTTAGATCCAAATATAAAAACCACATAGTAGGCAAAGATTTCTTAAACAGTATACAAAAAGCACTATCCACCAAGGAATAGATTAATATTGTAGATTGTATTAAAATTAGAAATGTCTGGGGTGCCTGGGTAGCTTGGTCATGAGCATCTGCCTTTGGCTCAGGTCATGATCCCAGGGTTCTGAGATTGAGCCCCACATCAGTCGGGCTCCCTGGTCAGCAGGGAGCCTCCTTCTCCCCCTCCCACTCCCACTGCTTGTGTTCCCTCTCTTGCTGTGTCTCTGTCAAATACAATCTTTTTTAAACAATTAGAAATGTCTATTCATCAAGACACCGATAAGAGGGTGAAAGGTAAGCCAGAGTGGGAGAACATATCTGTGACCCAAAGACTTATATCCATATTATTAACAAACTCCTACAACTCAGTAAGAAAAAGACAACCCATAACAAAATGGGTAAAAGCCTTGCACAAACATTCCACAAAAGAAGTTCTACAAATGGCCAATAAAAAGAGATGTTCACTCTCTTTAGCCATCAGGGAAATGCAAATGGAAACAGCAATGATCTACTACTCCATACCCACCAGAATGGCTAAGCAAAAAAAAAAAAAAAAAAAAAAAAAACAGACAATATTAAGTGTTGGCAAAATGATAACAGAACAAGTGGAGCCCTCATATACTTTCAGTGAGAGTGTAAATGGATACGACCTCTCTGGAAGGTCGTGAGTATATTAAACTACACACGGGCAGCTCCTCCACTCCTGGAGTTGCGTGGGTACTGTGCGCCAGAAGACTTGTATGAGAATGCACAGAGGTGCCATTCGAAATGGTCAACAACTGGAAATAACCCAAAGACCAGCCGCCCCAGAAGGGACATATTAAATGTGTGAGATATGGTCACAGAAAGAGTACTATATGGCAACAAAAAAGAACCAAGTATGGCTACACTTGACACCAGGGATGAATCCCAGGTTGAGACAAAGGAGCCAGAGGAAAAGTAAAGCATAGAATTCCATTCATAGGAAGTTCAAAAACAGACAAAACTACAGTATCATGTAGGAAGTCAGGATGGAGGTCCCCCATGGGAGAAAGGAGGCAGGAGGGACTGAAAGAAGACACCAGAGGAGTCTCCAGGTGCAGGGAACGCTGTGCCTCCTGAGCCTCACTGTGGTCACACAGCTGAGTTCAAGCTGTGATAATCCTGAGTCGCACTACACTTCAGATGCGTGCACCTTTTTTTGCACATGTTTTACTTCGATTTTTACCTGAATTTTATCGCCTCCTGTGTGGACAAAGGTTGCTAATTATTTACTTTGCTAAGTAATCTCAATTTTACTCTACAAACGAAAGAACATTTCAACACCAAAAAGCTCTTGAAGAAAAATGTCAGGGGAAAGGAGCCCATTGAGTAAATTTACCTTTATGAAAGCATTTAAGATGAGGCTTTAAATACCATCTATAGGCCTACAGCTTCCCAATTTTCATTCAATGAAAATTGAAATGAATTTCAATTTCAACTGAAATTCAATTTCAATTCTTCCCAACTTTCATTCTCCAGTCCCGTCCTGGCTTGTATCCCACCTACACTCCCACCACCTCCACGTGAGGCACGTCTCAACCCCAACATGTTCACACCTGACCTCCCGCCCCAGATCTGCTTGCACCATCCCTGTTGATGGGAACTTCACCCTCCAAGGGTTCCGACCGAAAACCCTGGAGTAACACACGACTCCTCTCATCACCGGCTCGCAATCCCTCAGAAAATTCTAAGGACTTTACCTTCCAAAGGTGCCCAGAATCCAGTCATTCCTCAGCACTCCCTCTGCCACCACCCTGGTGGACAACATGCATATATTGTGTGTGTGTGTGTGTGTGTGTGTGTGTGTGTGTGTGTGTGTGTACATGCACACGTGTGCACCAGAGGGATTCTTTTGTTTTTTAGAATTTTTTTAATGGGTGAGGAGGGGCAGAGGGAGAGAGAGAATCTCAAGCAGATTCCCCGTGCTCAGTGTGGAGCCCAACTCGGGGCTCGATCTCACAACCCTGAGATCATGACCTGAGCTAAAGTCAAGAGTCGGACACTCAGCTGACTGCGCCAGCCAGGCGCCCCTGAGGTGACTCTTTAAACAGTGGAACTCAAGAACAGGTCACTCTTCTGCTCAAGCCCAAGTCCTATCTGGTGGTCAAGGAGTTCCCATCTTCATGTTCATCTCCCATAGAGCTAATGCTTCTGCCTGCAAAGCTCTCCCAAGCACACCACACAGCACACTTCCCTGTGTGTTGCATGACTTTGCTCAGATGTCACCTTCCCAACCAGGCCTCCTTTGCCACATGATTTGGCAGAGCAACCTGCCCTCCACCCCTACCCTCCTCCCCTGAACTCCCAGTCTGCTTCCATTTTCTACTTTTCCTTTTGTGCACAGGATCGCCTTCTAGCCTACTGCCTAATTTGCTTATTTGTGTATTTCTGATCTCTAGTTCGCTACTAAAATACAAGCTCTAGGGAAGAGGTCATGGTGTATTAGTGTTCGTTTGCACATCCCAAGCAGCTACAAGAGTGTCTGGAACATAGTAAGTGCTCCATACATATCTGCTCAGGGGCTGTACTTGTGATGTTACCCTTGGGCCTCTCTCCTTGTGGCAGCTGGACACTGGAAACCACTCAGAAGTTCCACTTCATTTGTGGCTCCTGGAAAGAGCACAGAGATGCTGGAAGATGATCATTAGCTATTTGATATGCACAGAGTGCAATCTCTATGCCACACACTGTTCCAGGTACAGCCACGGAGAAGACCGGAAAATGCTGTTCCTCACCGGCTCACCTTCTGGTGGCAGGGAAGAGAGAAACAACATCAACAAGGTGATGTCAGGGAGAGGAAAATGCAGCTATGCAGACAGGCCAGAGCGTGACTCGAAGGAGAGGGGGCCAGGTTAGCTGGGTGGTCAGGCAAGGATGCTCTGACGTACAAGTGAAAGAAGGAGCAGGATGTGCACTGATGGGAGGAGAGACACAGAACATTCTAGAAGTGATGGACGCCTATGGAAGGTTATAAAATGCTCCACTGATAACAGACTGAAAGTGGGCAAGTGTGGAAGTAAGAAGACAGAGGAGCTATTACAGGATAGGTATGCGAGGCGGTGGAAGAAAGTCACAAGCAATTAGCAGCTACTTTAAGTGAACTGTATGCATATTTCACATGTGCATGTGGGGACCCACACAAGCACATGCACACACACACACACTCTCTCACTCATACTCTTCAAGGAATTGGAAGCCTGGCTAACTTTGGCATTCAGAGAATTCTTTTCATTGAATCAGATAAAAACCAAAACTGGTTTCTCCCAGCTCGAAATCCTTCTCTGGCTGCCCATTCCTCCCATTCTCTCCCATGCTGTGCAAAGCCATATATATGCTAACCCCACCTCTCTTTCTCCTCCCCCTACACCTCAGCACGCTGGCCCCTTGCTGCTCCCCCAGCATGCCACATTCCCTCCAGTCTCAGGACTCTTGCACGCTCCATGGTTGTAACTTCACATATATCTGTGTGGTCTGATTAATGTCAGTCCCCTCTACTATTCTGAGAACAACAAGACACAAACCCTACATTCTGTTGGCTCCTCTATGTAGCACCTGGCATACAGACGGGCTGAATGGGTGGAAAGAGTGTTACTTAGAGCAGTCTTTGAACACCCACTATCTGTACTAAGTAGTATGGTAAGATACAGCCCCTCTCTCCCAACACTTAGAGTCCCTGTAAGGATCAAAGTCGAAGACTCATGAGACGTTCAGAAAATACCAGAACATAATCAAAGCTGACACCTGCTGCCTGGCAGCCCTTCTTCCTTCAGGCAAACAGCACCCTGGAGAGACTACTCCTTGTCCGTCATGTGCAGTCCTGGGGGGCTCTCCATCCTGGGGTCCTACCGTTCCCATCAGAAGAGGTGAGCTCAGGACCAAAGCTCAGCCAGGAACCTTGCTCCTGGAGACCTACATCTCATCTGTGGGCTGCAAGAATCAAAACAGCAGCGGTTGATCCCCCTCCTGAGAAAGCCTCAGAGACCCTGACGTTTGGGTCTGGTTCCTGAGGTCCCCTTCCCTGAGAGCTGCCCTGCTGCCAGGCTTCTTCAAAGCCCGGTTCTTCATCTTCCCTTTGACTCTCTGAAAGTTCTTCTGCATTTCTCTTTCCATCCAGAATCAGTTTGTATTGTTAACAAACAAACAAACAAACGAAAGCCTCATCAAAGCAATGAGGAAGCACTGATGTGTGGCAGAGGCCCCACGGAGAAGGCACTCGGAGAAAAGGGAGGCTAAACAAGGTGGGACTGAGCCTAGACTCTGGCCTTTCTCCTCCAGTATTAAAAAGGGCACATCAAGGCCCTGACCTTACTCCCCTGGTCCTCTCCTCCCTTCATCTGTAACAGCCACCAGATCAGAGGAGGTCCGACCAGGGCAGGAATGGGACAAGAAGGGTGGGAGGCAAGCTCAGTGTGCACAGCGTCGGCACTAGGGGCTGAATGGGGAGGGAGGAAGGAATCTAGAGACATGGAGTCCCACCAGAGGCCGTGGAGGACACTCACGGGGCTTAGACGTTGTTGTTGTTGTTTTTTTGCCTTTCTGTCTTCTTTGAAAAAAATATTTAAAATTATAGTTTATGGCTGTTGGTATTTGAAGACAAATTATTAATATTTTTATAATATTATACATGAAAACATTTTTGCTGACTTAAAGTGCATTTTTTTTCTGACTTTAAAAGAAATTGAAACAATTTTCTAAGCCCCTAAAAGTACTACAGAGCGCAGGTTCTGTACCATCCACTGTCCTCCCGAGGCGTTGTTAAGGTTCGACTGGTTCTACCACAGGGGAAAATGCGAGCCGAGACAGAGGGCTAAGTACACATGGACGATGTGTGTGCTTATGTATTTACACACACATGCATACATATATATACTCATTTGTGCATACATATATAATTACACATATACATATACACAACATTGTATTTTCTTTTCCCGTGTCACAAATGTTCACAAAGTTAGCAGCTTAAGCAATACCCATTATCTCCTGATTCCGGGAGTCAGAGGACAGGAACAGCCGGATGACACCCTCTGCTCAGGACTCCCAAGGCTGCACTCAGGACATTAGCCTGGCTGTGTTCTCATCTGAAGGTTCTGAGGAAGAACTTGCTTCCAAGCGCATTTAGGTGCTTGGCAGGATTTGTCTCCTTGTGGCTGTATGACCAAGGTTCCCACTTTCTTGCCACCTGCCATCCGGGGCTCACTCTCCACTCTCTGGCCTGCCCTCTGGTCCTCACGTGTCTCTCGTCAACATGGCTGTTTGGTTTTTCAAGGTCGGCAGGAGAATCTCTCCCAAGTCCACTAAGACAGGATTATATAACATCACATGCTCCCAGAGTGACAAGACCTAATCAAAAGAGTGACATCCCACCACACTGCCGGGTGCCACCAGTCAGGAGGTGGGAATCTCAGGGGGTCATCTCGGAATCCTGCCAACCACGAGATCTTCAGCAAATAGCAGCAGCTGCATTGCCCTGCTCTATACCAGGCACTGTTCTGGGGAATTCATACAAGTTCTGACACTTCTGAGGAGGATGGTGATAGATTATCCCCACGTTCTGGTTGAGGAAATTGACACTCAGGGTAGCTTGCAAGGCTCATCGTCCAGAGGGACGCCCCTGTGATTACAGGAGGGCGGCAGTGAGACTTCCAAGCATAAATAGTTCCCTCATTTTTGGTGTCCTTGTAATTTTTTTAATACTACTGGATTGGTGCCTAATCAAAATTATACCCTCCTGCGCAGAGTATTTGGTGCTCCCCTCCCCAGGAGCAAGTGGCCAACAAGCGGATTTTGAAATTCAGCCAATATACCCTTGGTTGTACAAACCCTCGTGCGCTTGTTCTCAAGCTTTAGTGTACATCCAACTCACCAGGAGGGCTTGGCCCTCCCCCCGAGTTTCTGGGTCAGCAGGCCTGAGATGGGGCCTCAAGCCCTTGCATGCACGTGCATATGCTCCTCATGGTGCCAACCTTACAGAAATGCACCACCATTTTACAGAAAAGCCTGTGGCTCAGGGGGATTTAAAACAGTAACAACGGGGAGAAAAATAACCCATCCACGTCACACAATCAATAAGGAGCAGGGCACAGCTTGAACTCAAATCTGACACCAAACCCTCGCCTTTAACTTCTGCCTTCTTGTGGAATCACCCAGAAGGGACTTTTGTGGGTCCAAACCAAACACTGACCTCCTGCAGAGAAGTTTCTTCACCGGTCACTTCTTCCCCTTTAGCAAAGCAAGACCGTGCTTTATACAATTTTGGATTCGAGGACACAGCTTTTTACTCAAAATGTTTCTGCCTGGGCCTCCAAGTGGTGGATGCCATGGGACGGATTTTAAAATGAGATCCCCAAAATGACAGAATTATTACAGCGGCACTCCAAAACTTGCCCATGAAGGATTACAGTCTCCTCCCCTACAGACCTCCTCTCATCACGGAAGAGTCCCAGACACCTACTGGGAGTTGGCGTGCATCTCAAGTGGCCGGTCCCCCCTCACGGCAGTGAGGCTGATGACCCCCACCTGGGTTTAAATGAGGGCTCCAGGCACCTCGACATTGGAGACGAAGTCCACACAGCCCATCCAGAAAAGAGGGGCCTCCCCCTTAGACATTTCCATCCCCACCATTTCCACCCACCTATTCTCACAGGTTTTAGCTCAGGCTGAATATTTCAGGAAGGTTGGCAGAAGTATTCCCCTCCCCTCATAAATGCTTCATTAGTCCCACCGCATTTTCAAACTAGGCTTTAATCATAAGAAGCCAAGAAAGACATTTTATCCTGAATAAGGCCAAGTACGGAATATCGATTTGTTGTTCTCTGAAGAAAATGTGGGTGGAGGAAGAGCTGGGCAATAGAGCAGGGGCCGAGGAGAACCCTGACCGAAACGGGACCGATCCAGGCAGCTTCTCCCTACTTTACAACCTCCCCATCCTCCAAGCCCAGCCTCCGCTCGCCCCCTCACCACCTGGAAAGAGAGGGAGATCTATACCTCGCCTCCTTATCCTCCTGCCCCTGAAGGAAGCACACAGCCTTTCGTGGGTTTACGGCTGTTTTAATTTCCAGCCATCCTGGGAGGGAGAGAGACCCGAATAAAGAGTCTTAACTGAAATCACTCGAATGCTGCCCAGACTGTCATCTCTTGACAGACACAATACTTTGTCATCAAAGAAGGAGCAGCACAGTTCAATGGCGTGTCAACCAATCCCCAACCCACCCCAACCACCCCGAGGTGGGTGCGCGGATGCTCAGTCGCCTTGTGTGTGCCTTCAAAACTACTCCACCACACTCCACCCTAGGGCCCCTCCCTCCTTCTGCAGAGACTTCGAGGACAAGGCAGTGCCTCCCTGTATGACTGAATCACTAGGCATCATCCGTCTCCAGGTCCCAACAACCAGGAGATGCACAAACTCACTTTGCAAAAGAAGGCAGCCCGGGCAGCAGCCTCATCCCTTCTCTTTCTGGTCTTAAAAACCACGTGTTTGTTTAATGTTCTCCTCCAGCTCAGGCAAGTCCTTAGCGGCTCTGGCGTCATGCTGCCTGGGGCGAGCGTCGGTCCCATAACCACGGATTTCTGCACACACAAATTCTGCAACTCAGCATCTCAGCTCGGAGCCCGTTTCGTCGCTCGAGAGGTTTATGAGCCTTGAAAGCGAAGCGCAGGCCCCACAATTCTTTAGCAGACCAAGGGACAAGATCATTGCAAAGGGTTCTTGTGCGGTGCTGGGCTCATTCATCAGAGATCAACCAAGAAAAGCAGCGGAGGCTCTTCTGGCTGCCTTCCGGCCTCAGCACGGCTCCGAGGTTCTAATCCCAAGCGCCAGTGGCCACAAAGGAACTTTTGTTTAAATCAAGGACAACCAGGGTGGTACCACCTGACAAATTGGATTTTTAATGAACACTCAATACTTAGGGGAATGAGCGATTCCAGTTAGAGCTTTCTTAGCCACAGTGTCATCAGGCCAGAGAGCTAAACTGGGGCCCACAGCAATGGGCTTTGTGCAAGAAAGCATGTACTCCTCTGACACCCTCCGACTTTCTCATGACCTCTCTCTTTACCCTCAAAGGCAAGTGGCTGGTCCTTGATGCTAGAGCAGGCAAGAGGGTCTGTCCAGGCCACAAGACAACATGCCGATCAGGCCTGTGATTCACTGGCAGGCCAGCCTTCTGAACTACCCACATTACAGGCTCCCCGATGGACCTAAAAATAAACTCTGTCTTCACATAAAACAAAGTCTTGGAATTCTGTTTCAAGCAGAAAAATCGACCAGCTGCTAAAATGTGGCCGGGGCTGTCTTTAATCCAAATTATTCAATTTCTGCAGGCCAGCTGAGAACAAAGGCTCTTTGCCCGCTCTTCTTTACTTCTCTTACAGATAATGCATACTAGAAATTTCTATAGGGACATCATGTTCTTCAGATCCCAGGGATTCTCTTTGAGAATCTAGCTGAGGATGAACTTACTCTCTTCTTCTCTACGAACTGCACAGTCTTAAATCTCCCCCAGCCTGGGTACAAGACTCGCCATCTAAGTAAAAAAATGTTACAGTTTGAGACATTACTCCCAATTCCCTTCAGAAACTTCTCACCGGGAGACCAAGCTTTCACCAGACTAATTTGGCCTCATGCCTCCCAGAAAATGACTTGAAACTGGGGGAGGACATGACTGGGCCTGAAACGCTAGGCTGGGGTCTTCTCTGCCAGTCCTACTGGTTTAACACTAACTTTAGATCCTAGACCCCATCCTGCCAGGCTCCTGGCACAGTTCCTGGGGGCGTTTCACCAGGCATCACTTGATCTCAGTGTGAAGAGACATTGCCAGTTGATCCTAATACTGGTAGGAGAGACACAAAACACATTTCCAGCCTTCAGCGGAATTTTGGACCTGAAGGAGGTGCCCTATGGCTCTAGAAAGTTCCGCTTTATGGTGGAGATGACCTCACCAGGGAGGAGAAGGGGAGAACTCCAGGTGTAAAAACACTTTCCGTCACGGTTTCAGCCACTAACTGAGGATAGGGACACTACTTCAAGGGAGGGAGGAACACAAACCACCCACGTAGCATATTTCTTCCCTCTGAGTTGATGGAGCCTGGAAGCTACCAGTGACTACGCCGTATTATTACCTAATGGCACAGGTTGTTTCACTTTGCAGTGGCCTTCACACAGCTGTGAGTTTCAGTTTCCAAAGAGTCACAAAAAGCACAACATAATTTCTTGGTCAGCTTGTGTTCATTCCCCAGGAATGAAGATCGGAACCGAGAAAATTTTCAGGAATGCATTCCGTCTCTATGATTGGGACCAACGGCCACAGAGGAGTCCTACTGCACAGAACAGTCGTTCTTGTCCTGCCCCCGCTCTGGCTTTGGTGATGCCCAACTGGCATGGAATGAGTTCCCTAGATTCTCCGGGGCAAACATCTGCCCCAGTACCTAAAGCAAAGGGAATAATGAGGAACAGACTCAAGGTCTATTACTGGCTGTCAGACTGGAAGATGCTATGGGTCAAGGGGGAGAAGAAACTGAGATTGGTTACACAAATATGAAAGCCAAGAAGCAAAGTCAAGAATGGGCCAAAGCAACCAAAATCGAGAAAGAGGTGAGCCAGGGAAGAGAGGGCCAGTCCAACCATTCCGCACAGCAGGGCCCTGTTAGCATGAGATAAGGCCGGCCTTTTGCCCCATGGGGCTTCAGCAGAGTCCCTCCCTGGCATAAGCCAGCACCTACACCTCACATCTTCAATCTCTGGCCCTCTGAGGAGCAGCCCCGCACGTGAGTTGCGCATTTCTCTCTCCAGCCTTGAGATTCTTTGGTGTATTTCTCCTCCTGGGAATACAGTAGACTAGGGAAAAAAATGCCACCCAACATCTGGAAATCCAATGGGCATCCTTATAAATACAAAGCTGAGCTCTCAGAGTTAGGGAAATCTGTGGGAGACAGGGCCCCTCCAAAAGATCTCTAGAATTTGTAAATGTTACATTGTTTGGAAAAGGGGTCTCTATAGATATGATGATGTTAAGGCTCTTGAGATAAGAGATTATTCTTGGTTATCCAAGTGGTCTCTAAATGTAATCACAAGTGTCCTTAGAAGAGAGGGACAGAGGGAGGTCACACATACAGAGAAGGAGCAGTGTAACTGCGGGGCAGTTAATGGAGGGCAGAGGCTCCAGGGAAGGAGTGCCAATAGCCGTGTGAGCGAGAAGGGGCAAGGAAGAGATTCTCCCCCCGGAGGCTGCAGGGAATGCAGCCCTGCAACACCTCTATTTTAGACCAGTGACACTGACTTCAGACTTCTGGCCTCCAGAACGGTGAGAAAACAAATGTGTGTTGTTTTCAACTAAGTTGATGGTAATTTGTTACAGCGGCCAAGGGAAACTAATATACCCACAAAATGAACTAACAAAGAAACACAAAACTGAAAACCAGAGAGATAGTACACACTCACACCTAGGCCTCTCAGAGGCATTTGCTGGTCTCATAAAATGGGTGCTGGAGTTTTATCGGCACATGGGGCAGGTAACAAGGTCTTAGGTTATGCTGGGTAGAGGAGTCAGAACTACACTTCCCACACTCACACATGCATGCACGCACAGGCGCGCGCACACTCATTCATGTGTGCGCACACACACACACACGCGCTCCAGCTGCCTGAGAGAGCTTTGCTATCAGAAAAGGAGGGGAGTAGGATAAGGGTCATGCACATGAGCTAAAGGTAGTAGGCTCTGAGTCCTGGACTGAGCAGGGCAAGAGGCCGATCTTCCTTAGTAGCTCGGTACCCCAAGCTTGCCCTCAAATGGGTTTGGGCTCAAATATATACTGCCTGGAGCCTGAGGAAATCCCCAGCTCAGAAATTCACACTGCCCACGCTAATGGCATCACACAATAAAACTCCAAACATGAGCTCAAAATCCAAACTTACAAAGCACAAGGGGTAATAAGCTATCCTGGACATGAGTCAATAGAAAAACAGAACTGGGCCCAGAATTACGAGAAATGGATTATAAAACTCCTTTCTCAGATAAATGTGATTCTCAGTGATTAAGCAGCTTAAATGCAGGATCAAGATCGAGAGCAGGAGAGACAGCTGATTACTTTAAAAAGAAAAAGAATACCTGGAAAATTCAAAAATGACTCAGATAGAACTTCTGGAGGCTTAAAAAATTTTGAAGATATTAAATGAAAAACTTGATTGTCCAAGTTAAGCTAAAGATCAGACACAGCCAGTGACGCCTGGGTGGCTCAGTGGGTTAAGCCTCTGACTTCGGCTCAGGTCATGATCCCAGGCTCCTGGGATCAAGCCCCGCATCGGGCTCTCTGCTCAGCAGGGAGCATGCTTCCCCTTCTCTCTCTGCCTGCCTCTCTGCCTACTTGTGATCTCTCTCTCTCTGTCAAATAAATAAATAACATCTTTAAAAAAAAAAAAAAGATCAGACACAGCCAGAAAGAAAATTAATAAACCAGAAGGTAGTTTTTAAGGTCATTGTCCAGTATGCGGCAGAAAGACAAAGATGGAGAATATGAAACACAATAACGACTGAGAAGTCCAAGGCAGGGTCACAGGCGGATTTCTAAAGGAGGTAATAGGAACAGTGGCAGAGAGTCAGTATTCAGAGAAATTAACTGGCTTAACATTTTCCAGAACTGAGACACCAGTCCTCAGACCTGAGAAGCTCAAAGCCCAAACAGGACACACGACATTTGGTCCACTCTCAGACACACTATAGTGAAACGACAAAGCTTCCAAGATAAAGATTTTAAAAGCAAATCCACAAAAAGGCAGATCGCCTCCAGAGAAGTGACTTCAAGAGAAACAGAAGCTGACAGCAACAATAGAAGACAGGAATATCCTACCCAAATGTTGAGAGAAAAATAAGCCGACCTAGAAACCTCTGTCCTGCAGATCTCATCCTGGCCAAACAGTGGCCAAAAGAAACTAAAAACTATGGAGATCCTTCTATGGAGTCCTTTCTGTGGCTGGTCCCAGTCTCCACTGCAGACAGGTCCCAACCATTTATGAACATTTCAGCTGTCACTGGCCTGGGCTCTAGAATCCAACTCTCCATACCCTGGATCTCTGCCTACAGTAGTTGCTGCACGACTGGCCATGGGGGGTCGCTGCAGGAAGTGCGAGGATTCTTTTCCTGTTTCCTTTTTCACCTGCCTCAGGGCTGTGGACATCCTCAATGCTGATGAAGGTGCGTGCTGGCTTCCAACATCTCGGGCACATCCCAGCTCTGCCTCCCACTTCCCCGTCCTCTGCTCTTCTGGCCAAACCAAAGTCTAGTCCCTCCACCAGCCCTTTGGATAACTGCTTCAGTTGGAGTACTGATCAGGTGGTGGACCTGCCTTGTCCCCATCTAGACCTCGCTGTTTTCCCATAGTTTTCTGGGTCTCCTGCAGCTGCAGAAGGTGGTCTGCTTGTTTCTTCTGAGCACTTCCTACCATCCTGTCCCCCTGGTGCTCCTGGCTGTAGCTGCAGTCACCCCAGAGATGCAGAGGGACTCACCACGTAAATGCCTTCTTCGATTTACTTCTCACCTAGGAAACAAGGTCAAGACTCAGGCCTTTTCAAGTAGCCAGGAGCATTTGTCTACCTCCCAAGAACTGGCTCTCTCCCTGAGTGACATGGCCACTCCTGTTCCCTGGATGGAGAGGGATGGAGACCACCTCCTCACTTCTGCCTTTCCCTCGTCCCCAAACCACTTGAAGAGAGCTTCAAGTGTCCTGACTGGTCTTCACTCTAGGTAACTGCTAATGACTATGAGAAGATCACAGAAGAGATTTTGAGTTTCGAGAAGTCCTAAAATGCAAGGGGAGCCCATCTGAGCACCTGGCTGCCCTCCTGCTCTGTCTTCTTCCTCAGACAGGAGGAAGCTGGACTGATACTCGCTCTCGAGTCTGAGGGGAGCTCCCTCCCAGCCACAGAGACACCAGGCCCTGTAGGTTAAAACAAAGGCAAACGCAGGCACTAAAGAGAATGGCTGACGTCAAGAACCAAGAGAAGGACATTTATCTTCCCAGAAAAAGTCCAGACTACATCTGCTTCATCTGGCTTATGCCTTAGGAGGAGAGATGAGATCGGAATTAGTCAAAGGAGCTGATGTCCAAAAGAAAGAAATCGTATGAGACTATAATAGACCAGAAAGGGTTTATTCATCAAGGTCTAAATGTCACCACCATAAAAGATGGGGGTGCGGATGATGACATGGGAATCCTACTACCTCATATTTCCACATCCTCTACAGCAGGAAATCTCATCCCCTACTCCAAACATCCCACTGTCAGTGTTCAGTCCTCAAGGAGCCCTCTGCTCCAGGGTTTCCCAGTGACCCGCATGGAAACCTTCCCACTTCTTTCTTGCCTCACGATGGCCACTGTGAGCAGAGCTTCTCTCATGAGCCAGCCACTTCAGAGGAGCACTGTCATGGAGGACTGTGCTTTCCCTTCAGATTTTATCTGGGAAGAGGTCAAGGGAAACTTCTCTGGATGAGAGCTTTGCCCTTGGTTTAAATGGTCATCTGGCAGAGGGTTTGGAAGTGATGAGAATCAGCTCATGAGTTTTAGAGAAGCTGGTCTGTCCATGTAGGGCCTCAGGAGAAGAGCCCCCCATGAAGCTAATCAAGTAAAGGTGTCCAAGAACAAGAGCCTAAAGGCCGACTACACCTTGGTCAAGAATAAGTACCTGCAGGTCTCACTCCCTGGTGGGCTCTAGGTATGACCTAGGCCAGCTTCCAGCAGGAAGTCATCAGTCACAGTTCCAGCACTTTCTGAAGAGAGAACCGAGGGTGAAGTGGGGTCTCTCATCTGTTCTCCCACGAACTGGCCATTTTCCTTCATATTCAGCAATACCCACTACCTTAGGAACTCAAAGGTGTCCCCCTTGCCCCCTTGCTGAGAGCCAGATCTGTTTCTGACGACCCCAGGCTTCTTGGGGATGGTACACTAATGGTCTGGCTCAGACCTCCCATTTCATGGCGGCCCCCACCTGCCCATTCCGGAACAGGAATAGCCTTGAGTCAAAAAATGGAATGCCCTGGTGCCTCAGGATTACATTCCTTCTGTTTGTTCCCATTCCCCATCTGCAGCCAAGTCTTCTCCATGACAAAGATGAGGGAGAAAACACCAACCACTCAAGTAAAGCACGCTTACTGCAATGCCCAACGGTAGGATAGCTCACAAATAAGCGCTCTGAAGTCCAGGCCCAGTACAGCACTCGCTCCAGCAAGACCACGTTTGTTGTACAAGGGGATGCGGACAAGAGCGGGGCTGGGGGCTCAACCTACACGCTTCCACTTTATTCAAAGCAAGGCAAGGGAGACCAGAAAGCGGGAATACCACTGAGACTGGAAGCAACCCACAGACTGGAATGACAGACCTGTCAACGAGAGCTGAGGGCGTAAACCAGACATTGTAAACGGGTGGCCCGCAGGTGGGACACAGCTGTCCCAGTCCGACCCTCCAGAATTCCAAGTCTTGCACTTGGTTGACACCCACTCAAACACTGGGAGATTATATAGGAAGACCAGGACTCTACGGTTCTCCTAGAGAATAAGATCTGGCAACATCAGCAGCCCGCCCTGGTCATGCTGAGAACCAGTGCCCAGTTCACCTGACCTGCCTGACCCCTATTCCAACCAAACATTGGCTCCTTCCCCTGACTGTCTCTTAACCTTCAACCGCTTCCTCCAAGATCAGACGCTCCACATTTTAAGTAATATTTGACTTTTATTTATTCAGCTGCCCCTTATTAAGGCTAATTTATTCATTAAAATTTAATTTAATTAAAATTAAAAGTCAGCTGCCCCTCATCTAATTTATCATGTGAGGGGGGACATGCTTGTGGATGAAGGCAGGTGTAGTAATTACACCGAAGATGGGCATGAACTAGGCGTGTCCTAGGTAAGCCAGGTCTGATGATTCATGGGTGGCAATTTTCATAGATCTGGTGATTCCTGGCCTTGGGGATGACAAATGTTGAATTTGAGGAATTTTTCTTTTTAACCACAGTGATTAGCCAAGGGGAAAAGGGAGCAACTTTTTACCAGTCAGAAAGACAAAGCCACAGGGAATGTTTTAATTCCTGGTGTTACTAAACTCTGTCTCACTGGGCAAGATAGTATCCTGATGTGCTAATAAGGAACAGTAATAATGACGGTTATGACCTGAATGTCCTCCCCAAATTCACATGTTGGAATCCTGGTCCCCATTGGGATGGTACGTGGAGGCAGGGCCTTGGGGAGGTGCTGAGGTCATGACGGTGGGGGGGGTGCCCTTGGAAGAAAAGACGGAGAGTGTGCTCACCGCGGGAGGAGTTACCATGAGAAGGCAGCCATCTACAAACCGGGGAGCGGGCCCTCACTGGACACCGGATGGCAGACTTCCCAGCCCCCAGAACTGTGAGAAGTACCGGTTTCTGTTTGAGGCGCCATCTGCGGTGTTGTGACAGCTGCCTGAATTAAAGCAGCCTGCGGGTGTTTACACACGACGCCTTCTGGGGCAGGTGCTGTCACTCCTGTTAGCTCACTGTCAGATGCCGCACAGCCCTGTGAAGTAGGCAAACCACTACTTCCTTTTTACAGATGAGGACGCTGTGGCACAGAGAGGTTACGCGACTTGTCCAAGGTCACACAGCTAGTGAACAACAGAACTGGGATTTGAACCCATGCAGTTGAGTTCTTAAGTCCATCCTGACAAGCACATGGCCCTGCCTATGACACACAGGTCTCTGGAGAACGAAGTCAACAAGAGAGCAGCTGCTGCTTCTACCGTAAGGACCTGTGGGAAGACCGGGCCGCTCCCAAGCCAGGACTCCCGCACACGTGCCTTATTCCACTGTGATAAGCACCCAGCTTGTCCCTATTGCCTTCCCCTCAGATACCACCGGCCGGAACTTCCTGAGGTCAAGGTCTGACACGGGCGGCGGCGGGGGGGGAGGGAGGTCACTGACAGTCGCTGCACCCTAACAAGGTCACCAGGATGCTGAGAAAACCCCACGTGGGAGCTGAGGGTGGGAGACTGAGCCGGGAGGAGATGCTGAAGAGGGCAACGGGCAGCCGGTGCCCGCCGCACTGTGCTTCCCACCAGCGAGTAGGCCTCTTCCCCTTCGAGAGCCTCGAGTCAAGCCCACTCAGCCTGATCAGCCCAAATGACCGCCGGGATAAACTGTTCTCCCCGTGCCCCGATGCCACAAGCTCACTGGAAGGCCAGGAAGAATGAGACTTGAGAAGGAGAAAGAGCTTCCCGGCAGGTCTGCTCCGCCAGGCTCTCGGCTCACCGCCCCGTCCCTCGCTAACCACCTCTCAGCAGATCACCAGCTCTCCTGGAGGACGATGAACACGTTGGCCGCGGTCTCGCCGACAAGGACGACAACGCTGCCTACGCCACAGGAGGTTTGGAGAGTGCGAAGACAGCCGCGATGAGAGCTCCCGACCTCGGTGCGCCCACAGCCTAACACAAAGACGCCGACGGAACAGGAGCTACACCACAACACAACGCGTCCTGAGTAACCGTGCAAAGGGAAGGCGAAGGCCATGCCCCCTTTAAGCCACAAACTGCTGGGGCGCGGACACGGTCTCCAAGAACTCTCATTCCGGCAGAGGCCACGTCCATTCAGCAAATGTTCGCGTGCCGGCCTACGTGTTCAACACCCGGAGGTGAGTTCCCGAGGAGCTGGGGAATCTGATGGGGTCCGGACGGAAGAACAGGAGTAAGCAGAGACGTTGGATGCGGATGGCTTCAATTTGAACCCCGGCCCAACCACTGACGAGTTAAGAGAAATACTTCCCTTCGTGGGCCTCGGTCTCCTCGTCAACAAAATGGGCATGACGCCCACTGCCCTACAAGGATGTGCCGAGGAGGAAATAAGGGAACACGGGGCACTCGGCATAATGACGAGCACAGACGGAGCACAGACAGTATGCTCAACAGCCAGCAGCCACTACAATAATCCCTGGTCTAGAAGGTCAAAACCTGCTGTTCCCACTGCAGGAACAGCCAGGCAAGGAACGGGTCCTAGACAGCATCTCCTGGGCATCCAAAAGGAGACCTTAAAACCGCGCTCCCATTCCCACAGACGGAAATACAGGAAACAGGGCTCCTTGCTCTGCTCATCAGCATCTATTGCACTTCTACAAAGTGCCCGGTGTGCTCAGCTCGCAGCAGATGGCATAACTCCTAGTTCTCTCCTCTCCTGGTTATAAATACGGCAAGTGGCTTCCAAGTACGTATAGACTGCACATTCAGATAAATCCCTATACTGTTCAAAAGGCAGGAAAGGGGGTTCCTCTGGCAGCCTTCAGAAGGAACGAGGCAATAAAGTCAAAAGATGACCAGACCTTGGCCCCAGGCATCAGCCTGACTTATGAGACAGACAGACAGACAGCCATGGCTTGCATACACTGGAGCTCCTACATGATCCTAAGGAGCAGTGCAGACAGGGAACTTGTGGGAGGCTTCTGAGCGGCAACCAGGAGGGATGCAGGAGAACAGCAGTCCAGGTGTGCAAGCCAGTTGGCCTTCCTGCTCCCTCCGCTCCTCCCCCTCCCCCTGGAGCCGGGCCTGACGTCGTGCACCGTCAGCGGGATGTACTGGACAGAAATGACCTCGGGCGTTCTGCTCAAGGAAGACAGCCCTGCGGAAACACCTGGCACCTAGACAGCACGGGTTGGAAGTGGACCTAGAGTGACGCAGGGAAGGCTCAGCACGTCCGAACCTGGTATCGGAGACGAAGCCCCCAGAAGCCCTGGCCTGCAGGCCGTCAGGCTCCCCCACTCCCAGTCCAGAGCCCACAGCAGAGACACAGCCAAACGCCAGGTCAGAGGGTCTCCCCTGTCCAACACTCTGGGGACCAAGGATAAGATGGGCAAGTGGAGTCACTCAGCTTCACCGAGACCAACAGGACACCCGCTCGAGTCTGCACCGCCCATCCCCTTGGATTTCCTCCCAGCATCTCTGTCACACGCTAGAGACGGCTGGGAACCGGCAATGCGGAATGCAATGAGGTCCCCAGCGGCTGGCCTGGGAGTGTGGCCCTCGGCTCCCACCTAAGGAAGTCAGGCAGGATGTATGAAGAGTGGCAGCTTCTAGACCAAGTCCTCTCCCAGCTCTCTGGGCGACAGGAGGGCCCAGGGAACGGGAGAGATCTGGGCCGGAGGTTAGAAACAGAAGAGAACTAACTTGCAGGGCTAGCCTTCCCGAAGTGGGTGGAGGACCCCAGAGGGGGATGAAGGTGAACAGCAGCCTCGAAGCCAACAAAAGAGCCAGAATGTCACTCTCTCCACTTCCTTGACAAAGACACATTTTTTTTTAAGCCCATTGCAGAAGCTACTGGATTGCCCTTTTTGAGCACAGGTTTTGGGGTCAGGCTGCCTGGGGTTTAAGTCCCAAGGCTGCCCACATCTAAACTCACCCATTAAATAGGAAAGGCCCCATCTGCCGGCAGGGTGGCCGTGAAGAGGAGGCAGACACGAGCCCACCCAGCACAGGTGCTACAGATCTGGGAGCACAGACCTACTCTAAATGCTTCCTACTGCGCATGGTGAAGCAGGGCGGGGATGTCGGAGGAGGAATAAGAAAACCAAGCCACCATGTAGTATCAAAGGTCTCGGCAAGGAAGCATGGCTTGAGCCCTTCCACACTGTCCCACCCAAGTTCTATCTACCCCGACTCTGTGATACATATGTGGGTCTAGGGCAGGAATCAGCACACTTTATTCTGCAAAGGGCAAGACAGCAGATGTTTTCGTCTTTATGGGCCACATGGTCTGAGTAACAGCTACTCGACTCTGCTGTTGTAGCACAAAAGCAGCCACAGATAAAATGAACATGAATGGATGTGGGCGTGTACCAATAAAACTTTATTTACAAAGGCAAGTAGTGGGCCAAATTTGGCCCCAGGGCCAGAGTTTGCCAACTCTTGGTCTAGGGCTTGGGGGTTCATTAAGTTCACACAGCCGGCAAACAGCCAGTTCAAAAAAGCTGAACTGGGACTAAATGAAAAAGAATGCCATGCTCTTTCCGTGGCCCCACCAGACAGTCACAGTCCTGCTACCACGAACTGGGTCAGAGTCCTCACTGGCCCCACCCATGCCCAACTGCACCCTTGCTGCCAGGGTTCTACTGATGCCCCCCAAGTCTGATGGGCCCTTTTATACTCCTCATCCCATCTCCACCTCACTAAGCATCCTTGACTGTGCCATCTATGAAGAATCAACTTCTTCTAAGACTTGGGAGACCTACAGACATTAGAGATATGGCCAAGTCATCGACGGAGATCACACGCTCCAGTGGTTAAAGTCACAGGCTTGGGCACCTGATCAGGGTTCACCATCTCCTTTCGCTACTTCCTAGTGGGATGAACGTGGGCATACAGAAGACCTGAGCATTTCCCTTGCCTATAGAAATTGGTTAGGATTTTTGAAAATTAAGATAATTTATGTAAGACTTATAGGAAAGACTGTTGAAAAACAGAATTGTTCAAGAGTCACAGTGTGTAAAATAGAATACTTTCTTCCTCAATACGCTTTATTTACATTTGCCAAGTAGACCATCTTCTCCTTGACGAAGACCATCTCCTTTTGACTCTCTGGGTTCTGTAGTTCTAGAAACCATGCACAGGACGCACAGAGTAGGTGCTCAGTGAAGCCGGCTGACTGCAGGCTGTGCCTTACTGGGGAGCAGACGGGACGGACAGAGCAGTGAGCCGCTGCAGCCGTGACGTCATCTCTCACACACGGAGGGTCTCGTTTGTGATGCCAGCCGAACCCCACATGACTGAATGCAGAGGGGTCCACATTTTCTCTTGACCCCCGTATCCCCCTAACTGAGTGAGCTCTTCTGACTTAGCTTTTCTGGCTCCTACTCCTCTTTGTGTTCCTGCAGGGAGAGCATTCCCCCTCGAGACTCTTGGTCATTATTATTCCACGTTGCGTTGCTCCCTTGACATAAAGGGGGTTTTTTTTGGTTGGGTTTTTGGGTCGTTTTGTTTTGTTTTGTTTTGTTCCAAAGGAGACAGAGGATTTCACAGGCTGATTTAGGCCCGGGTACCTCCAAAAGCTGACAGAGTAAAGCCTCGGGGGACTGCACCGAGGCACTTTAGAGACCCAATCTGTCCTCTCCCAGCAACGTCAGAGGAGTAGAAAGGCATGCAAAACCTGGGTCCACGCAAGCTCCAGGCCTCCTTCTCATGTGGAAGTAGAGGCACCAAAACCATCACAGACCCAATAATCCACAGATTCTCAACCTTTCGGACAAGCCAGAATCACGGTACACGTGGAGAAGAGGGTGATCAATGCTTCGATCCCCTCCAACCAAAGGCTGCTGTGCTGCAGTCAGGGGTGCCCGACCGGCCCATGGAAGGGTGTGTGCCTGGCACCCCCGCATCCTCCAGGAACAGTGATAAATACTTGCCAGTCACAAAGCCAGCAGTTCAAGGCTTTCCACCCACTAACTTAAACTCTGCAAGAACCGCAGGAAGTACATGGGGTAACCCCATCTTACAGATGAAGAAACAGAGAAGTCACCCGCCTGAGGTCACATAGCCCGTCACGGGTGGAGCCGGGGACACCTGGCGGTCTAGCTCCAGAGCCCTCCCTCAGCCACCCTGTGCAGACACACTCCAACCCTACACACCCGCTCCTCTGTTTCCTCCAGTGTGCTGGGACCTCAGAGCCCCCAGAAAGGAAGGTCTGGGTGGGTCAGGCTGCCGTGAGTCCAGTTCCTGTTTTGCAGCTAGAGACAGATGGCCCGGGCAAGGGGTGGGCTCTGCCATCGCCAGAGTCATGCAACCACCTTGTGAAATTTCGCATCAACACTGGTGCAGGCCCCCAGACTCCTCATACAGTGCTCTTCTCATTGCCTTCCTGACTCATACATGAAATGCACAATTAACACTTGAACACCCAGGAAACCTTTGGAGAGCACGTGGTCCTTCTCCCCACGGGAATGAACTCAGAGAGGTGGGAACCGGACCGACCTGAGGCCACCTGGAATCCTGCGGGATTCCAGCAGAATCCTAAGCACCTCTCCCGCAGCGGTGTGTGGGCTCCAGCCCCTTGACCACGTGCACCAAGCCACACACCCTCACCTGGTTCTCCTTGTGACCGATGCACATCCGAGCAAGATGGCTGGTGGAGGGGCAGGCTGCAGCCCACCCCAAGCCTCCCCTCTCTGTAACACATGAGCCTCGGGAAGGAAAAGTCAGGGGCCAAGAGCAATGGGGTCTCCCCACAGCGGAGCCAAGGGCTGGGAGAGGCTGCAGGACAGACACGATCATGAGCAGCTGAGTTCCTCCGACACCGGCTGAAGAGGCCCGGCTCGCACGCCTCCCTCGGCAGCAGAGAGGCGAGCTGACAGAAGGCAACCAGTCTGGGACTGGCGCCTGCCCCCCCAGGAGGACCACAGCCACCACGTCACCAGATCCCTCCTGACACACCCACCCTCATGCTCCAGGCAGCCACCGAGTAAAGAGATGACAGGACAAATGGCCCTCGGTGACCGTGCCCCGGGGGCACGTTCTGTCTGGTGGCATGTCCTAAAATCTTCAAAGTGAACGTGCCAGGCAATCACATCACAGGCTGGTTGAATCTCACATTCCAAATTACACCCAGGGAGAGACGTGGCAGAGGGACACAGGGGCCTCCGCCGCTGGGGTCCGTGGCTGGCACCCCACTCCCCACGTGACACCCCTCCTACCTGCTTCCATGAGCTGGCACTGCTGGCCAAAGACGTGGGAGAAGGTGACCGGGCCCGTGGCAGAACTGGATGGTGCCAGCGTGGACTCCATGGCTCTCCTGGGGTCTTTGGTGTGGGTCATGTGGCAACGTCCAGACCCTTCAGAGTGTCCGAGCCAAGGACGTCATCACTGGCCCAGGAACCGGAGGTCTGAGGCTACCTGTCACTTCCAAGAAGGAGTCCCCGCTCCTGAAGTTTATGGTGCTTCGTCCTCTTACCAATCAGTCCTTGCAGCTTTTCTCAAACACCAAGCAAGTGAAAAATGAAACCCTCGGTGGTTTGGCGGGTCTTGCACACCCCAGAGTTAGACACACAGGGAAACCGAAGTTTTGCCCCGCAGGAGTCGTTCCCTCTCGTCTGGGAGGGACGACTGGGACGGGGCCCCTCTCTGCCTTCCTGGGTGCCACCGGGAAGGGGCAGAGTCCGCGGCAATGCTGCTCCTCGGGGCGGCTGGCTGGAGAGCTCAGGCCCCGGCAGGTCCCCGCCAGCTGCAGGAAAAGCGCTGCCTGCTCCCCGCAGCGTCTCCTTCCAGTGAGGAGGGCAGGCAGCGAGGCTGCTCCGGGCACCCCGGAGACCTGGCCTCACGGGCCCCTGGCTCCCGCCACCGAGGCCCTGCGGTCCGCCCTCCTGGAGCCGGGGAGCCGGTGGCAGCGTCTGCGCACCCCTGGGCGGCCGGATGCAGACCGGGAGAGCGCGGAGAGCGCGGGGAGCGCGCGAGCGGCGGCGGCGGGCGGGCACTCTGCAGCTCTGGCGCGAGGTGTCCCCGGCTCATCCTTCACTCCCGATGATGCCTCTCCCTTCCCGCGGCCCCCTCCGCGCAGAGCTGTGGGGAGGAGAGTGAGCCCTGGTTAGAGCGCCCGGCTCTGACCCACTGCAGCGCCCTCCCCACCCCCACCCACACCACCACCCCTTCTCCGTGATGCAAAAGGGAAGGTACTTGGGAGATACTCTGGATGCAGAGGGAAGTGCTAACTCAGCCCAGCAGGCTCCTGGCTGCTGTAACCTCTTCTTGCCCACAGCCCAGGAAGTGCCAGGCACAGGAGACAAGAATGCCAGCAATCAAATCCAAAGAGTGAGAAAAGAAGGGATGGCCAAGGCCACACATGCCCCGTGGCACTCCGGTGACTCGGACGTGGTCTGGGCGCTGCACCTTCCTCAACCCCGACCTCTTCTGGGCCCAGAATGATCAACCTGCTCCACCCCAAAGGGACCGTTCCCCTGGAGAGGGGCCAGGGAAGGAGGAATACCATCCACCCGTCCACAGATGGTAAGAGCTGTCGCAGTGGGTGCGGCCTCTCTTTCGCCATCCCGTCTGCTGATCGCAAAGGTGCTGACTTGAGAGAGAGACACTGCATCTTCTCCAGTCAGCATTCTGGATACTGTTGCTGGGGATCTGGCTGCAGGGTCGGCAGGACGCTGGCGGCACCGCGCCCACCAGGAGGGAGAACGGGACACGGCAGGGCGGCGGGCAGAGCACCCATGGAGGGCTTGGGCTGAAGAGCCATTTGCCTCTTCAGTGTTCAAGATACAGGGAGTCAAGTTCCAACTGATGTGTGGGCCAGGAAGGCTCTCAAACAGGAGCTCTCTGCCAGCAAGTGGCACAGCTCAGCGCTGCTTGGAGGGCTGTGTGGGCTGGTGAAGGCGAGGCACAGGAAGCCCTGACAAACCTCCAGGAGTTAAGGAAGTCGGCTTCGTGGTCACGCTCTAGGACAGCCTGGATGCCCGACTCGCCCTGCTCGTGCACGGCGGAGGTTCTTCTCCGAGCCATGACGTTCCAGAACATCTGAGACCTTTCCCTCTGACAACTGACATCTAAGGCGCTCAAGGAGGTGACCAGACTTCCTGAGAAAGGCAGAAACGCCCCGCAGGATGGGAGATGGGTTAGCGTCCCACGTCTGGGCGGCTCCTCGGGTTGCAATGCTTCCTGCCTATGAAGTACTACACTGCCCCCACGAAAAATCCCAGCTGGGCTGTGGGGAGGAGGGATGAATAGGAGGAACACCAAGGATGTTGAGGGCAGTGAAAATTCTCTGTATGATGCTCTAAGGATCGGTACGTGCCATTATACGTCTGTCTAAACCCAGAGAGTCACAACGGCAAGCGTGAAACCTCGGGTTCATCAGCTGACCAAATGACCCAATCTGGTGGGGGATGCTGACGATGGGGGAGGCTGTGCACGAGGGCATCTATGGGAAAGCTCTGTACCTGCCTTTTAATTTTGTTGTGAAACTAAAACGCTCTTAAAAAAATTATCTTTAAAAAAAAAAAACCAAGGTAAACCTTTATACCCTAAGCCAACCTGCAGAGGTCTTCTGTTTGGAAAACCATGGGTCCTTTTCCTCCCTCCCTTCTCTGTGCACCTAGCCTGTGGCTGATCCCCGCTCCTGATGCTCCATGTAGGAAATCCACCACATCTCACTCCGCTCTCCAGCACCAGGCACCTGAGTTGCCTCCTGTGTCCTGAGACCATAAACAACACAGTAATGATGCCACCTAATGGCCAGTCCTCTGTATGCCTCCCAAGTCCGGGACAGCGGAATGAACGGAATCACTAGTAGTTACACCAGGATAAGTGGCATCCACGGGGAGGGATGGATCTGTGCAAGCCTTTCCCTGGCCACAAAGCCCGGAGTGGAATTATCCAAATGCAAATCTGATTTCAAGAACTGGTGCCAAGTAGTAGTCCAGAATGGTTCCCGAGGGCCGCACGCAGGCTCCCACTTTCTCACAGCTTTACCAATAACTGCCAGCAAAAATGAGGAAGTCAGGCATCGAATGGCATAAAGTCATAGTTCAGAATTTTGACTTGCTTTTCCTTCATTACTAGGGAGTTGAGCACTCCTTGGAAAGCCTATTAACACTGAGGCTTCCTCTTCAGGAAATTTCCTGTTCACAGCCTCCACCCACTTTTCCAGTCATTTTTCTCATTTCTGATTTGGTTGTTGATTCCTTTGACCTTGCTAGATAGTCACTTAGACCTTGACGATATCTCCTCCCTGTCGGTCGGCTGACTGATAACTTCATGTAAGGTGTCTTTTTAAAGGCGAGAAATATTTCAATTTAATGTGGTCAGATTCATGGCTTCGTGGGCTTACAATCTGTTTTGAGGGTTTTGCTTAAAACCTCCCTCCCTCAGGAGGCAAAGTCAGCCTCCTTTATGGCTTCACCTTTCACACACAGGCCTATCCGGAGCCTACTTTTATATCTGATAAAAGGTAGGGTCCAGCTTTGTTTTTCTCAAGACTGTGAACCAGTTTTCCCAAAACCATCTTTTCCCAACCTATCCTCTCCCCCCTGTGACCTCACTATTATCTATCAAGTTCCTACAGTCTCTTCCTAAGCTCCCTCCTGTTCTGCTAGTCCCCCCCCATACTATCCTGTCAATGGTAACATTTTAGAATCAGTTACCAACATTTTTAAAAGCCCAGATTTCCAATTTTTCAAGACATAACAGGTTTGATGGTGTCGAATCTGTGTGTCTCTTTGCTAGAATCAGCTGGAGCAGCAGACACCCCTTTCTGTGGGGTGTACACCTTCCTGTTACACCAAATCTAGTCTGCATTCATTTACAATACAAGCTGACCTCTTCCAGAGGTGTGTTCAGGTATTAAAAACACCTCCAAAGATAAAGGTCAAAAGAAAACCACATTAGAGGAAACCTTTACTGACTCTCAGGGTTTTTGTTATAGCTGGGCTAATCAAGATCATTTATTAATTATCTATTCAATACCTGACATGATGCTAGCCACAGGCAGATGGAGTAGAGGTGGGGCATAGAAAGGGGTGGATGGGAGAAATGAGGAAAGAGTGGGAGAAGCAACACATAATCTGTACAGACATGATAAACCCAGAGAATGATTAATCAAAGCAGAAAAACATACCACATTATGAACTACAGATCATGAAAGGTCTTGCCATTCCAATATCGGTAAGGGTTAGTACCTTCAGGGAAACCTTTAAGGGAGGGGAGACTATGTCAACTGGATGTGAGGACAGAAGTGGGCTTTGCATCAGTACAAGGAAAAGACTGGGTTGGGAGGAGGGGTTGGAACAAGCAAGGTCTTTGGGCAACGATCGTTTAAATGCTCTTATACCGAAAAGGTTCCAAAGGCCACTTAGGGCTCTTTAGGAAAGATAAAACTTTGCTCTACTTCAAATCAATGGTCCTATCTGTATTTTAAAAATCTCCCCTGGTACCTTTTCAGACTTTGAAACTGATCTGCCCCAGAAGGCTCCCTTGTCTTTGCTGAGACTCATACTCCCAGAGGAATTAAAAACCAGTTCTCTGACTGCTCAGGTTCAACCCATCAGCCGTTATGACCCATAGTTCCCGAAAGGTGCAGAGCACCACGGTCAGGGCATCGTAGACAGGTAGAGGCAAAGTGAAGGACAATTTAGGAAAATGTGACCCTGAGCTCAGAGTAACTTGTTTTATGATGCTTCATGTCTCGCAGCAAAAGACCACTCAGCAGAGACTGTTCTGTGCCATGAGCCATGCCCTGAGCTCCACGGACATTCTTACTTAATAACAGATGCTAACATGCCCATCCCCAGCTGAGGAAACCTGCTCTAGGGCAATTCAGGCGCTGTGCCCACGGCTATTCAGCCACAGACAGGTAACCCCCAAGAGGCGTTCCGCTGGGTCTCTGCTTTGTGGCTGGCTGTCACCAACCTCACTGAGAAGTTGTGCTACTGCTGCGCAGCCCACAGAGGTCTCCACGTTGACTCAAGTTTCCAAGCAAGGCACAATCAGTGTCATTTTTACAAAATGCTTCCAAAGTTTTAGAGGCATAAAATTCAAATGCCATACAACTTACCTATTTGAAGTGTGTCATTTAGTGGATTTTAGTATATGCACAAATATATATAAACATCAGCACAATGTTAGAACATACTTATCACCTCAAGAAGAAACCCAGACACTTTATCTGTCACCCTCTAAATGCCGGTCCCCTTTCAACCTAAGTAACGATGAATCATTGTCTCTATAAATGTCCCTACTCTGGACTTTCACGTGAATTGAATCACAGAACACTTGTTACACAATCATGTCTTGATGCAGTACTAGGCACTGAGTTATCGTAGTAACCTTAAAGGTAGCAAAGGCAAAAATAGCCCTTGGCTCAAAAGGAGCTTAATTAAATTTCTAAACAGACTCATTTAGAAAAGGTAAGCCTTTCTGTCACTAGAGAAGTCACTGATCAGTAAATCTAGGCCACTCTCCTTTTATTCTGTCACCAGGGAACTGTAGAAATAAACATAATGTTCCTCTGGAGGAATGGGACTTAAATTCAGTCTCATCAGTCTTAGGTCTTAAATTATTTTTCTAAATTCATACACACTTTCTAGCACTGAATCAAAAATAACCAGCTATATACTTTCCTTCCCTTCTGAGTAATTCAATTCAATCCAGAGGAGAGGACAAGATAGATAAAAATCCATGCCCAAGGTGGAGGTGCTGGGACCCAATGCTGAGTGAGAACCCAAGCAAGATGAGGGGGCCTCTGTAAGGTGAGGGGGGAAGGCAGGGAGGTCAGGGCCCAAGAAAGGCATCCACTGGATGGTATAAATACACAAACATCCACAAGTATATATATCTATATTATCTAATATCTAAGTATATATACAAAGAAATAAATCCAGATTTAAATGTGTGTGTATATGTATAGCATGTCAGTATACAGACTCTACTATATTCCTTCATTCTGTCCCCCGGGAGTGCCCACAAGCTGTGACAACACCCCAAACACAACCATAGGATCTCATAGGTTCCAAATACCATCCTTCCTTAAAAGGAACCAGAGCTGGTTGATTCCAAGGCTGAGATGAGGACAACACAAGAGCTTGATGTCTTGTTCGGCCAGAAAGTCGAGAAATGTTCAAAGGTGGATGGAGACGTTCCCAAAAACACAGAGAGAGCCAGCTTAAAGAGCGTCCCACTGGCCAAATCAAGGATAATCTCAGCATAAAAAATGATAATAACGAATTTAATTCATTAAATAGAAACCTATGAATCCACATGGATAGATGGATGGATGAATACATAATAATATATGCACATACGCATAAATAAATGTATAAATAGATCAGAGAAAGCTCTTCTTTATAGCAGAACGCCAACCAATAAATGTATTCTAAATAATGTGACTGGAAAACTGCCATTTGACAGCCATTTGAAGTTATAAATCAGGCAAGAAACATTAATGAGTGCCAAAAACTGTAGATGAAAGTTTGATGAGGAACAGTACTTAATGTCTCAAACTATATCCCTATAAAATATTTATTAATTGCAAATTGAAAAGGGAGTGACTTTACAGTAGGGAAACTCGATGAAGACACTATCTTAATCAAGTGACCCAAGTTAACATCACTAGTAACAGAATAACCAAATTATGTACCACTGAATAGGGCACAATAAGACAAACTCATTCAGAACATTTCTGCAACGTCCCTAACAAAGATCAATGACATGAATCTAATCATGAGGAAATCAGAGAAGCCCAAACCATGGAACATCCTATAATTGTTCTGTAATCTCCAAAAGTGGCAAGGTCATAACCATTAAGAAAAAAATCTAAAAAAGCGTTCTAGATCAAAAGCAACTAAAGAGGCAGGACAATCAAATGCAACCTGTGATCCTGAATCAGTTCAATAAAACTTGAATGGAGTCCATACTGTAATGATGGATGGGTGTTAATTCCTTGAGTGTGATGGCTACACTGTGGCTGAAGAGGATAATATCCCCAATGTGCAGGAAATGCACCCTAAAATATCTGGGAGTCATGGAGCATCATGTCTACAACGTATCTCAAATGGCATGTGAGGGGAAAGTTCTTTGTACTATTCTTGCAGTTTTTCTGTAGGTTTGGGAAAAATAACCAGACAAAAAAAGGCAACATGATCAAAATGGAAGAGTCAAGAGAAAGACAATGACAGGTAATCCAGATAACTCTAGTCTCAGATACAGACTATAAGTTTGCTTAAGATGATAAAGGAACAGGAAAGGGTAAAGAATTTTGGAAGCAAAATGGAAACTATAAAAAGTCACCTGGTTGTGGGTATTGAGGAGGGCACGTATTGCTTGGAACAATGGGTGTGGTGCATGAACAATGAATCTTGGAACACTGAAAAAACTAAATTATTTTTAAAAGTCACCTAATTGAAAAAGTAAGTAGCCAAATTGATATTAGACACATGTAGAGATAATTCATGTGCTAGAAAAACAGAAGGAAGTCAGAATGCAGCAGAGAATGAGACAGAGTGATTCAGTGGAAAGGTCAAACAGGTGTTAAGTGTTAACTGTCTTCCCAGGAAGAGAGAAAGGAGAAAATGGAGTAAAAGTACTATCAGAAGAGATCACTTGGGGCGCCTGGGTGGCTCAGTCGTTAAGCGTCTGCCTTCGGCTCAGGTCATGATCCCAGGGTCCTGGTATCAAGCCCCACATTGGGCTCCCTGCTCAGCGGGAAGCCTGCTTCTCCCGCTATCATTCCCTCTGCTTGTGTTCCCTCTCTCGCTGTGTTTCTCACTGTCAAATAAATAAAAATTCTTTAAAAAAAAAAAAAAAGAAGAGATCACTGATATATTTAAGAAAAACTGACTAAAATAAGTTTTAAGAAGCTCAATGAACCCTAAGCAGGATAAATAAAGAGGAAATCACATGTAGGCAGATCACAATAACATACTGAAAACCAGCAACAGAGAAAGTCTTAAATGCAGCTGGTAGCAGGGTGAGGAGAGAACAGATTACCTTCTAAAGTGCATCAGAGACAGATACCTGCCATCAACACAAACTAAGGAAACCAGAAGTTACTGGGATGATGTTCTCCAAGTGCTGAAAGAAAATAATTGTCACATAGAATTCTATACCCAGTGAAAATATCTTCCAAGAATGAACATGAAAAAAAGACATCTTCAGACTAAATACATCTAGGAAAACTGATCACCAGCAGACCCAGTCAAAAATATACTAAAGGGAGTTTCTCCAGGGAGAAGAGAAGTCACCCCACATGAGAGCTTGGAGTTATAGGAAGGAAAAAAGAGAACTGAAGGCTAGTTGCAGCTAAATCTAAATTAGATATAAATTAATACTAACATATAATATTAACATACAATCATACATATTTATAGTTAATAATGGTTAAGATTAATTTAGTCTATTAATATATCAGTAATGTACTATAGTATTTAAAAACATGTAGAAATAAAATGTAAGACCGAAATAACTTAGAAATTGAGAGAAGGTAAGTGGAATTAACAATGTTCTGAGATCCTTGCACTGTCCAGGAAAACACAGGAACAGTAGTGTATAATAGACCTTGATGAGACAAGAATGCACGTTAGGATCTCTAGTGTAACCAACTGAGAGTATAGGAAAAGGGTATATGATCACCAGATTAATGGAGGGGATCAGTGAATATCAAAATAAGCAGTCCAAAAGATGTCAGGAGATAAGAGGGAACAGAAAAGAAAGGGGTCTATCTCTGTTAGTATCAGAGAAGCAGCTTTAGCAACCACAAATATTATTCCTTTAACAAAATAATCAATTCTAGAAGCCTCAAAACAGGAGGCAAAAAAAAAAAAAAATGGATAAACTATCTGGAAAAATAAACCCACAAGTAAAAAGTAGAACAACTAAACAAAAAAGCAGAAAATATTGAAAAATGGAACATATTTAACATATGGACCAATGGACACATACCCATTATTGTGTTCAACAACTGCGAAATACATTTTTAATGTAGAACATTACAAAACTTGTCCCTATGCCAGACTTTAATTCAAGTTTCAAAGAAATGTCAAAAGAAATAAAAAAGGAACTTCCTTTAACTGACAAAAAAGTATATACTTTAAAAGTCCGTAGAAAGAGGGATGAATAGGCAGAGCACAGAGGGGGTTTTAGGGCAATGAAAAGACCCTTTATGACACTATAATGATGGACAATATCATTATAAAGTTCTCCAAACCCAGAGAAGGTGCAATACCAAGAGTGAACCCTAATGGAAAGATGGACTCTGGGTGTAATGGCATGTCAGCATAGGTTCATCGATTGTAACAAACATACTATTCTGATGGGGGTACTGATAATGGTGAAGGCAGTACATGTGGGGGACCAGAGGGATTATGGGAAATTTCTGTACCTTCCTCTCAATTTTTCTGTGAACCTGTAATTGCTTTAAAAAATAAAGTCTATTTAAAAAAAAACTAATCTAACCAGTCTCCTCCCAGCCAAGATAGGGACAGAAATAGCCAAATAAATAAAAAGGTAACATAACCAACTAAAACCAAAAAGAACCCCACAGAAAGAGATAATTCATAGTGGTAAATACGTAAAAACATAATTCATAATGGTAAAATACTGAAAGCTCCCCCCTAAGATCAGGACAGAGATAACAACGACCACTATCATCACTTCTATTCGGTATTATACTGGAAGTTAAAAAAAAAAAAGAAACTGGAGGTTTGAAATAAAATTGTCCCTATTTGCATATGACATGACAGTTGTAGGAAAATCAAAAAAGGAAAGTCTACAGATAAATTATTAGAATAAATTCAGCAAGGCTGTTAGATATAAGGCATATATAAAACATAAATTACATTTCTACACATAAAACAGAAAATAAAAAATTTTAAATAGCACTGAAACAAATCAAGTAACTAGGACTAAATCTAATGAAAAATACTCAATACTACTCTAGAGAAAACTTTAAAAGATGAAGAGAAAGTAATCTAATCTAAACAGATGAAGAAATCCACCATTAGGCCATGGATTCAGCAATCCAATGTTGTAAAATGTTCAGTTCTCCCCACGTTGATCTAAGATTGAATCTTACTAAAATTTGAACAGATATTCTATGAAAACTGACAAAATGATTCTCCAATTTATTTGGAAAGGCAAAGGGCCAAAATCTCTTGAAGACCACCATGAGGGACTTGTTCTACCAGGTAATCCAGATTTTTAAGTCTCAGTAATTAAGAGTATGCCATTGGACCAAGGATACATAAAAGGACTGAGAGACAAGGATAAAGGGTCCAGAAGGTGACCCACTATGGCAGACAAACAGAGATGCTCAGTGGTCCTCAACTGGAAATCCATATGGGAAAAGAAAAGTAAAGTTTGACCCCAACCTCACACCATACTCTAAAGTCCATTATTAAACGGATTATAGAGTCCAATGAGAAATTAAAAGAAAACTGCTTGGGTGCCTAGGTGACTCAGTTGAGCATCCAACTCTTGATTTTGGCTCAGGTCATTCATTATCTCAGGGTCATGAGATTGAGCCCCTAGTCAGGCTCTGTGCTCAGCAGGGAGTCTGCTTGTCCCTCTGCCCCTCCCCCCCATGCTCATGCTCTCTCCCCCTCTCTCAGGCTCTCTCTCAAATAAATAAATCTTTAAAGAAAAAGAGAAAGAAAACAAAACTTCTTGATAATAATAAGGAATATCTTTATGAACTTGGGGTGAGCAATGGTTTCTTAAATAACACATAAAAAGTGCTAACCATAAAGAAAAAGACTGATAATTAGATATCAGAGTGAAGAATGAACCCACTCTGTGGCTTGTCTTTCCACTCTCTTAATAGTGACTCTTGACAAAGGGAAGAAACTTGCATCACCAGTAGCCAAGAAAAGATTCCTACTCTCATTACAGAAAGAACCCCCTCACATCAGTAAGACAAAGCACTCAATAAAAACACAGACAAGAGACTCAGACAAGCACTTGACAAGAGAGGATATTTAAAATGGGAAAAGCAAATGAAAACCACCATGAAACAACTATCCCATACCCACCAGAATAGCCAAAATTAAAGATTGACAATTCTAAGTGTTGGCAAAGGTGTAGAGCAGCAGGGACTCTCACACTATTGGTGGAAGCACGAGGTTGAGCAAATGCTTTGGAAAACCGTCTGACATATTGAAGTTGACCTTCCCCCACTGCTCTCTGACCTAGGAATTCTAGTCCTGGGTGGACACCTAACAGAATGCATGCTGAGTATTACCAGAATGTTCACAGAGGCATCCATTCCTCAGAACAGCCTCAAACTTCAAACAACCCAAATTTTTATCAACAGCCACACAAGATAAATGCGTGTATTACATACACACGCAACACGGATGACTCTCAAGGTTAAAAGGGAAAGCCAGACATGAACTACATGGATGAGTCCATCCAGTTTGTCTTGTGGAACTTCATATAATCATTGGTGTAAGTGGTCAGGACATGGGCCATCTTCAGGGAGGAGGGAGATGGGGGTCATTGGGAGGATCTCAGGGGACATCTGGGAGCTAGCAAAGTTCTCTCAACACTGGAGCTCCACCAAGGATTCTGTGCTGCTGTTGTACTTCAAGAAAAGTCACTTTTGGGCACCTGGGTGGCTCAGTGGGTTAAAGCCTCTGCCTTCGGCTCAGGTCATGATCTCAGGGTCCTGGGATCAAGCCCCGCGTTGGGCTCTCTGCTCAGCAGGGAGCCTGCTTCCCTCTCTCTCTGCCTTCCTCTCTGCCTACTTGTGATCTCTCTCTCGCCCTGTCAAATAAACAAAATCTTTTTTTTAAAAAAGAAAGAAAGAAAGAAAAAGAAAAGTCACTTTTGAAGGCCCAAGTGGATACACACTGAACTTAGCTCTCGGCCTCAAGCAACAGGACAAGTGAGGGGACCTTCCCATTGTCTACAACGAAGTTGTACAGTTGGAATTTTTAAGCTAATTAAACACTGAGTCGGGGCGATATATTAACTTTCACCAGGGAAGTTTCCTATTCCCCAACCACTGTTACTGGAAAAAAGCTTAACATTTGCGAACTGAGCTGTTAGATGAAAGAGAAGACTACTGTACCTTGTGCCGTCTTCCCTTCCCCCTTGTTCCCTTTCCAGAAATAAAAACACTGACATCCGATAAAAACGCTGACATCGGTTCCTAAGATGTCTGTCTCTCTGCCTCACTTTTAGAACAGTCCCCGGCATGGACAGCCCCACAGACGTGGGTGAATGGGCAGTCTGAGATTTGGAGGATGCCCCCCCGCCCAGGGAGGATTTCTCTAGGGAGCTGGTCGGGAGCTGCATCATCAAGTCCGGCTTCGTTTTCTCAGTTCTGGATCACTACGGTGATCACGTCATTTATTGCCTAAACCGGGGCACTGGGAGGCGAAAAGAAGCGCTATTAACAATTACACTGGTATGTCAGGCATAAACCAGGACCATTCCAGGCAACGGAGCTGTAAGGTTACGAGCTGGCTTGGGACTAAGAACCCAACGGCTGGAGAAAAGTCGAAACGCAAAGCAAGGCTCCTCCGGGATTAGGGCTGTGCTGTCAACCTTGTTATTAAAACACAGTAATTGTGTTCACTTACTTTCTACCTAACAGCTAATGCTATTAGCTCCGAAATAGAAACCAGTGCTAAATGCATCTTTTGGGAGATACATGGCCTTTTGTACTTTCCCTGCCTTATTTGCCGGGTACCAAATACCATTTCTGGGAGGGAGACTGTCTAGGGCTGGCTGAGACCTAACCTCTGTCCTAGTTGCCCCTCTCAGGCCCTTTCCACGCAAAACCGGGGCTGAAATTCCAGACTACTGAAAGCTCTAGGAACTTAGTGAACATTTGCTAAGGGAGTCGCAAGGCGCAGTGGTCTTTCCCACCCCTCCTACATGCTATACCCGCTCCAAGCCCCTCGCTTTCACACCCGCCGCTCTGTCTAAAATGCTGCTACCCCTTCCTCTGGCCCTCCGCTCCCAGGTCCAACATCACCAGCTCACAGAATACATCTCTGATCGGCCCTGTAGGTTGAGTGTCTCCATTACTCAGTACCCGGACCTCCTGCGAGGACCCAGATCTTAATGTGAGACTCGATGACCACGGCTTTCTCCAGGGCCAGAACGAGGGTAAGGCATGTAAGACATTCAACCTCAGGTGCAAACTTTTAGAAACCAGAACAAAAATGTATCCTACTGCAATATTTTTTATTAGAGACCAAAAGGAATGCAAAAAATTCCACAATGACTCCAATATCAAAATTTAAAATAAAGGCGGGATTGCAAGGTAGGGGTTGTTAAAAGTACAGACTGCTGAATCCAATCCCTGAGTGTCTGACGGCGGAGGTCTCAGGTGGGGCTGAGAATCTGTGTTTCTCGCCAGTTCCCAAGTGATGTTGCCCCTGCTGATCCAGGGGCCACATCCTGAGAACCACTGCTCTGGAGTATACTCACCACACTGCCTACCCCTTCCCCACATCAAGGTCTAGAGAAACAACTGCTTCCGTGCCACAAGCAGAAGAGGGCAGAGAGCAGCACTGTGAAGGAGACCAACAGATGGCAGGCTAACCCCCTGTGGTGGCTGCATGATGGCCCCTCCAAAAATCTTACGTCGTGTCTCATAGCCTGGGGACGTTACCTTCTGTCACAAAATGGACTTTGCAGATGTGACTTTCTTAGGGCTCTGCGCATGGGGGAGACCAGCGTGCATGGTCCAGGTGGTCCCACAGTAGTCACTTCCTTTGGATGAAAGAAGGCAGTGTCATGACAGACAGGAGGGGTGTGCTTTTAGGATGGGGATCCGGCCACAAGCCAAGGTATTTGGTGACCATGAGCAAAAGACAAGGAAATGGGATTCCCCACTCAGAGCTTCCAGAAACCAAAAGGATGCCCTGAGATTGGCCCAGCAAAACTATTTCGGGCTTCTGCCCTCCAGAACTATAAAAAAGTGAATACGCATAGTTTTTTGTTGTTGTTGTTGTTGTTGTTGTTGTTGTTTTTAAGATTTCATTTATTTGACAGAGAGGAGAGAGATCACAAGTAGGCAGAGAGGCAGGCAGAGGGAGAGGGGGAAGCAGACTCCCCGCTGGGCAGAGAGCCCGATGTGGGGCTCGATCCCAAGACCCTGAGATCATGACCTGAGCGAAGGCAGAGGCTTGAATACGTATAGTTTCAAGTCACTGAGTCTGTAACAGTTTGTTCCAGTGGACATACCCCCCACCTGAAAGGGCCTGGCGCCAGAGTAATGCTCACGTCTGCTACGGGAGAACTCACCTCAGCCACAAGGCCTCTCACGCACATTATCACTGATATTCCCAACGGCTCCACAAAAAGGACATTTCGGCTCTTTTACAAAATGGAAGGATGAAGCTCTACCTTACAGCTATAAAACCAGCAGGTCAGGGACAGAGGCAAGGTCCCTTCAGGGACAAGGACAGAGGTTGGTGACCTCTACACCCCACCACCTTTCCCTCCCCTCAGTACTGCCATTTCAGACACTCGGTACCAAGCTCGGAATCAAGCCCTTCACGCGCGTGATCTTACGTCAACCTCAACACCGTTCTCGTGGAGCTATTTTCATTTCCATTTTCCATGAGCAAACAGATTCCGAAGAACAGTGAGGGCCCACATCATCACAGCTAAGAGGGGAAGAGCTTGGAATCAAACCCAGATCCTGTGTCAGAACTGGCAGTGCCTTGAACTGACCATGAGGCCGGACTGTCTCCTACAGGAGGAGACGACAGATGTTGGTTCTTCCGTGATAGGGACCATCTGGTTTGCCTCCATCGTGAGCTCTGGGCCATCCTTGTGGGCAGCAACCTAAGGGCCCCGTGTTGATATGGATGGGCCTCACACTTCCCTTGAGATCCGTATCCTAAATGACACTGGGAACCAAAATCCTGCATGCAGTGTAGACTAGCATCCCATCCAAAACCCCACCCAAGGCCAGGCTAGAGTCCTAGCCTTCCTTCTAAGAATCCAATGAAAAACATAAGCCTTTCTTCAGAAAAACACCCACAGCTTTACAAACACTCTCAGGGGTCTCCTGTTGTCCCCTCCCCACCACCACACCCCTTCCTCCTGCTAAGCCCCAAGCTCATGCTTCTCAAGGCTCAAGGCTCAAGGCCACTGCTCAGTCCACACCTGGCTCCGAGCTTCGTGTCCCTTCAGACCAGTGGAAGAAGCTCCATGTAACTGACATACATTTTAAGCACAAATAGGCATGGCCTCCAGCATTCAAAGCAAGGGTCCAGCCTCAGCATACCACGGTGACACCAAGTACCATCATCGGATCGTAAACAAAACACCTGGAGGACACAGAGGAGCGAGCCCTCGGGACGGAGCCGGCGGGACGAGGTCGGCAACCTCAGAGAGAAGGGGCAGGGTTCCCAGCAGACGCTGGTGCTACCTCACTTCTTTGTTTCTCCAAACCCTGGAAACTCCTTCCTCCCTCAGGTCTGCTGGAGCTGTGTGTGCTTGCCCCTGAGCTGGAAGGTTCATGCAGCACGACTCTAGTTCCTGGGCCTAGACGTGAGTATCCCCAACAGCAAGAAAAGGAAACCATTCCTAGCGGGACATGGAGGTGAGAAGGGAAACTCACGTCATCGCAGGTCACACCCAGTAGGGCTGCCTGGATCTGTCAGCCATTCAGGGAGACGACAGGGACCCATCACCCAACTCACAAGGCTTAAACAATCTGGAGATTTATCATCACATAACTAGTCCCAAGGTAGGTTTTAGAGGTTAAATTGCTCTCCCCCATCACCAAAAAATGTACATACATGCTAAAGTCTAAACCCCCAGTATCTCAGAATGTGACCCTGGAAACAGGGTCCTCACAGACATGATCGAGTTTAAGATGAGGTCCTTAGGGTGGGCCCTAGTCCAACAGGACCAATGTCCTTCTAAGAAAGGAAGTTTGGACACAGACATGCACACAGGGACGCTGTCATGTGAAGATGAGGGCAGAGATTGGGCTGAGACTTTCACAGGCCAAGGGATGCCAAAGATGGCCAGCAAACACCCAGGAGCTAAGAGAGACCTGGGACAGATTCTCCCTCCCAGCCCTCAGAAAGAACCAACCCAGGGTGTCCAGGTGGCTCAGAGGTTGGGCGTCTGCCTTCAGCTCAGGTCATGATCCCAGGGTCCTGAGATGGAGCCCCATGTTGGGCTCCCTGCTTAGCCAGAAGCCTGCTTCTGCCTGCCATTCTGCCTGCTCACGCTCGCTTGCTCTAATAAATAAATAAAGTCTTGAAAGAAAGAAAGAAAGAAAGAAAGAAAGAAAGAAAGAAAGAAAGAAAGAAAGAAAGAAAGAAAGAACCCTACAGCCACCTTGATCTTTGACTTCTGCCCTCTACAAAGGTGAGAAAATAATTTTCTGTTGCTTCAGCCCCTCAGCCTGTGGAATTCCATCATGGTGACCCAAGCAGACTAACAGATGCAGCGAGCCCAGTCCTCTCCTTGGAGAGGGCACAACGCTGCCAGAGAGCCCGCAGCTTGTCTAGGTTCCAGCAGGCCTCCGCCTAGACTCCGGCCCAAGCTGGGGTCTGCCTGCCTCCCACGCACGGCAGGACAATCCCTGCAGGTCCCGATGCCACTGAGCTCACCAACCGCAGGCAGGAGCTGGGCGTCTGTCCACACTGGAGTTGACACTACAGCAGCTCTTGTCCTTCTCTTTGTGCTTTTGCTCCCTCTGAATCTGGACTATAATGGGGAGGCCAAGGCATCCCTGAACGGAAGGGGCCCAAACTCCTCCTGTGGCTCCCACGGTCATTAGCATGGAAAAAACCACCTCATAATGGCGGGGATGGAGGTGCGGAGAGGAGAAAACAAATTCAGCTTAATCAGAGAAATACAGTTTGCAGGCGAAGTGCTAATTCATCAAAGCACAGCCAATAGAGACATCGTGTGGCTTTCATCAGCTCAATGGACACAATACAGAAGCAACTGTGCATAAGAGGCGAAGAACAATAATTCCTTCCAAGGAGCTCCTGGGTGTCTGGAATTTTCACACGAGCAAAAGGGAGCTGATTAATCAAAGACAGTGAATAAAAGCCGCTGCTATCCACCGAGACATGGACAAGATCTAAGCTAGATAGTGCTTCCCCCCTGTCTGAGTCTGTGCCCCCTCTCCCACCAGGATGAAATGCAACAAGACCAGATTTTTAACAAGGCAGCTGCTCGTCCATCTCAGCTCCATTCCTTTCCCCCAAATAATCGATATGTGTGGATCACAGCTGCTGTAAACGTCAAGCCACAATTTGTGACGAACGCCGGAGCAAATCAGCTCAGGCAGCTCATGACCAGCAGCCTCCCCCACTGCAGCCAGGTTGGAATAATCAAAGTGCTCAGGGCTGCGGCGGCATTTTTCTTCCTATCAACTCTCAGTGTAGGAGGACCCAAGATTTTATTTAATCCTGCAGACTCCCTGAGAAGCAGGAAATCATGGCCTGAGGTTTTCCATGATGCTCAGCTGACCCTGGGAAGCTCAAGGACAGATGGACCCTGATCCTTAAAAATATAAGTCCTTGGGCAAAATGACCTGTCCTTCCTAGAGACCAACAGGGAAGAGCGTGCTTCTGGGCCTTTGCACCTGCAGTGCCCTGAGCTTGTGATGTTTTGCTTCCTTCTTTCCCTACGGCTGACTTCAGTTGTCCTTCTGGCTTCAGCTTCGTGGTTTCTTCCTCCAGAAACTCTTCCTTCCCTTGACCTCTGGGGCTGGGTTGGGCATCTTTCTCTATACCCCTACAGTTCATGACACATAGAGAGACCTTAGTTTTCACTTACCCAACAGCACCTACCCCTTCTTCCAGGAACGGAAACTCAGTGTCCTTTGGGAGGTCCCCTCCACCACTGCACACAGCCTCGGCAGGCTGCCAATCCACGATCCTGTCCACTCTGAGCCAAAGAAGTAGACAGTCGAAGTCAAGTGTAATGCTCAGGCCGAGGCCACCTGGTACTGACTGAGATAAGGAAAATGGTGAGAACCAATCTGTCCCAAAGGTAGCCGCTGTCTGTCTCCTGCTTCTTAGATGCCTGAGGCTGCTGCCCACTCCTGTCCTCGCGGGGCCCAGCTGTTCAGCTTCCCCTCCTATCCCGGGGGGTGCACTGTCTTTGGATGAACGCGCCGGAGTCTGCTTCTGCGGCTTACAGCCTGAGGTCCTGTACGAACCACCGACCCCACAGAGACGGCCTAAGACAGGTGGCTGTCCCTCACGTTCACACCCTCAGCACCGGCACATGGCACCTGCCGGCCAGCTCCCCGAGGGGAAACTCCCTGCGCCAATCGCGGAGTCATGCCTCCTGGACCGGCTGTGTCAAGAGCGGTCGGTCTGACAGGAGACACATCCGCACAGCTGTTCAAGATGCAAGCGCTGAGAGACCAACGTGATGGAGGACAAACACGTCAGGCTCCCAGGCACTCGTGTCTGGACCCAGGTGCCAACCTCAGGACTTGGTGGTTGGAACCCAAGGGCGTGCAGTTGGCCTGTTAGGCCTCGAACCCACAGCAGGCAGGTCCTGACGAACCGGGCCTGTGTACCACCCAACCTGAGTCTCACTTGCAGCACCTTCACAGGGAGAGGATGTCGTTCTCTCTCCAGATGACTGAGGTTTCTAGTAAACACCAGGCAAGACACGCAGCACAGTCCGTGCCCTGTGTGTGCCCATTCCCTGCCAGTCAGACAGCGGGTCCAACCCCCAGCTCGTCCCCTAAGGCATAGGGCGGCGCGCAGGGAGAACCTTGACCTAACCCTGCTGCCCCCAGCCCTCCGTCTAAGTTACCTGGTCTCGTGTCTGCAACAGAAGAGAGACTTTTTCCCTCTACCCTCCAGGCCTCTCCAGCTGGGGCCCCGCAAATTGGATGGGCAGACTAAAGAGGGACAGGCAAACAGTTTCTTAACCCACACAGTGCACGTGTGCAGGGGAGAAACTCGGATCAGGAATTCAAAGGGGGTGTTTGGAACCTCCCCTAATACGACACCTGAACAAAGGACAACGCATTTGTAGAGAAGCAAAAAGAAACAGGAGAACGGGTTTGGGCTTTTAGGGATGGCAAGTATATGGGGGAGGAGCCTAATGGAGAATAAGAGTTGCTTACTCAGGTTTGTCATACAGATTCCCCAGGTGATGTCTCTGCGCCCAAAAGAATCAAGAGTTATCCCCCGTGATTAAGAATTGTCACGAGGAGGGGGCAGCATGTTTTTCTTAGGTCTACTTTCTCTCAATTGTCTTTAGCTCAAAATAATCCTTATGTCAAAAGGGAATATTTTGGGGTTGTATACTCTGAACCCCTCCATGGCATACATCCAGTGCTATGACCTGGGGTTCCAGACATCCAATTATAGCTGTCCGGGACAGGAATGGTACCCGGGGTCCCCAGGACCCACTGGAGAGCAAGCACACTGTGGTCGCAAAGAACATTACAGAACAGTGCTGATAAGCATATACATCATTGATCTAGCTTTATACTTGCCTCTTCAAAGAGCTCACGAAGTCATTCTTATCTGAGAGAGCCAACACTATCATCTCGATCAAGGATTGGCCAAAGCTTTCTACCAGGAGCCAGATAATCAATATTTCAGGCTCTGCAAGTCTCAGGCACGGCTCTTCATCAGGTAGCAGCATGAAAGCAGCCTCAAGTACAGAATCAAACGGGCACAGCCCAATAACTCACTTAGAAGCACCACGAAATTATCAGAGTTGGGTGCCTCTAGAGCCAAAGTAACACATAAAAATGGGTAATTACATACAAACAAGCTCAATAATGCCCAGACTCATTGAAGACCCAAGACGGGTCCCTTGTTCAGGCGATCCCCTACTTATGAAGAGGTTGACGAAAAGTCCATTTTTAAGTTCTGAAATACAATTCAACTGCCATACAACTCACCCATTCAAAGTACACAAAGCAGTGGTTTTTAGTAAATTCAAGGAGTTACACAACCACCACCCCTATCTAAAAGGTCATTTTTAAGAAGCTCAGAATTCAAGAAACAAGTCAATGACTCCACTTTTCTGAGGACTGTGGACCCCTGTGAGCCCCTGAAAACCACAGACTCTCTATTTTAGACACTTCAGGGAGTTCTGGACCCCCCCCTCCCCGAGCTGGCCAAGTCTCCCTAACCAAATCACAGCAGTGGGCAAAGGAGTCACATATTCATTTTCACGTGAAATTGCCTCCCAGCCCCAAATAGCAAACTCCTTGATGAAAAGGACTCAAGCCTGAATGTGCCAAATTAGCATGGACTGGCCACACGGACTCACTCAGCAGCCCTGTCTCCAAGCGCCAGCACTTTGGCTCAATACTGACAGGTCAGTGCAAACAGCTAGCTCTTGAGCCAAGAATATGGGAAATGTTCTTCATGGCCAGTCCTAAGTTGCTATCAGCAAGAGACTTGCAGGGTATTTATTCCCCTAAACATTATAATCAAACTAATGAGACAAGAACAAATTGTGAGTCTAGACCTCAAGGTCCCCAAACTTCGGGGATGCACCAAAAAAACAAAGTTCCTATGGGAGCCATGGACATACTTCACTTAGGGATCTCCAAGTACACAGGATTCTGGCGAGTAACCAAAGACTACTTATTGGAAAGAAACAGGAAATTTGCAGAACCCAAAGGTGGGGAAACTTGTAATGGAAATCAGCAGCATGGTGGGCTTGTCTACAATCTGACTTCTTGTTCCGGGGCAATACTCAAAAGGCATGGTATTAGTTGCCTCAACCTTTAGCTATAGAAGCCAAGTAGGGAGGGGAATCTTCCTCCTTCTCCCCCAGCTCCTGACAATCAGTAGGCAGGTATATGATGTGGGCTTGGCTCCCCACCCTCCCAATAGAGATTTTGAATCTGGAGAGAGTGGAAGAAACAAACGGACAATTAGGAATCATTCCAGGGCAGCTATGGAGGGGGGTGGCCTTAGCAGCTACATATCTGCCTTGGTGGACTGTTTCTACTAAAATAGGACTTTGATGCTTCTGAATCCTTAACCCTCCAGTACAGCCTTGGTCAGTACCCATGTTTCAAATCTGGCCCTCCATATCCTTCCAATAGATTCCTTATTCTTACTGAAAAAAGAGACACTCAGTACTATAACTTACTGTCAAAACTCTAAGGGATAAAAAACATCTAAGACATCTCCAGGGACTTGGAAGCAAAAGTCACAGAAGCCGTATCAAGGCACAAGTATCTGGTCAGGGAGCAACAGCGGAGATGCAGGACTGCTAACCTTTTTTTGGGGGGGGGGGGTTCTCACTCTCTTAGGGGTCAAAGTCTCAGACAAGGACACTTGCTGGGAAGAGCTTGGGTCCCTGGCTCACACCCAGGTTAGGATGGTGAGAGAGGGGACATGCCCCATCGGCAAAGAAACAGAAGGCAAGCAATGGACTTGACCTCTCCTACCTAAAACACCCACACTAGGGAGAAGTCATCCCCTCAGAGCACCCAGATGTTGTGACCCAAGTAGGATGAGACAACTCAGAACCAGCTGACCCTAGAGGAGCCACCTAGTATTTACCCACAGTGGGCTCTGAACCCAGAGGCTGCTCCGTTCAAATCTCAGCTCTTCCCTTGGCCAGCTGTGGGCTGGAGACAAAGGATGGAGACAAAGGACTATCACCTGGGTGGAGGATTAAGTAAACACCTATAAAACCATGTAGAACAGTGCCTAGAATGTAAAAGAACTACATAATGTCTAAATAAACGCTTGAGAAAGCAGCTCTATAGAAACAATCAGGCAATGCATTATGTATAAGATGACTGAAAAAAATGTGAAGATAATTTTGTACCTGTAAAATTATGGGATGTTAATACAAAAGGACAAAAAAAAATGTATAGCTCTTAAGATTTAAAAATGACTAAAGTTAAAAAGAGAAGAGTGATAGTACAAGAGAGTCTCACAAAAATATAGAAGAATCAAGATCAAGATAAAAAAATGAAAATTAAAAAAATCAATCCAGGAGCTAAACATAAAAACAACAGAAGTTCTGGGGGACAAGTGGGTTTTTTTTTTTTTACAAACATGTTTAAATTTTACTGGAGTAGAGAGCACATAGTTTATAGATAATAATAAAATATACAATATTTTTTAATGAGAATCCTATGTAGTCAATTGATTCTCACAGAATGTTTCATCGGTTTTTGCTGAACTTTTTATCTGTAGGCAGTTATTAATATAAATAACAAGGAGGGGGGTGGTGGGGTGGGCAAGCCTGGTGGTGGGTATTGAGGAGGGCACGTATTGCATGGAGTACTGGGTGCGGTGCATGAACAATTAATCTTGTAACACTGAAAAAATAAACATATTTGGAAGAAAAAAAAGTATAATTTTTGATGATAATCTTAGCTAATATTTCTCCTGGTGTTAATGACTAATAGGAAAGTGGAAAAACAAAGATAAGTGTTGGAACGCCATTCATTGATCAATGACATGAGGGACTTGGACAAATTTGACAAGAGTTTAATTTTGTTATTTCAGTGGAGTTGATACAATGTTACATTAGTTTCAGATATACCACATAGTGACTAGACAAGTATTCACAAGCTTGGAGACCACCTGTCATCACCCAGTACTACAATATCACTGACTATGTTCATTATGCTGTGCCTTTTACTCCTGTGACTCATTCATTCCACAACTGAAAGCCTGTGATTGACACACTCCTTCATCCATTCTGAGCATCCTCCCAAGACGCACCCTTCTGGCAACTGTCAGTTTATTCTATGTGTTTACAGGTCTGATTCTGCTTTTTGTTTGCTTGTTTATTCACCAGAGTTGTTTGTTTGTTTGTTTATTTCACATATTTTATAATTTTTTTTCAAGTTTTAAACTGCCAGGGCACGTGTGTCGCTCAGTCGGTTAAGCGTCTGCCTTCAGCTCAGGTCATGATCTCAGGGGCCTGGGATCGAGTCCCACATTGGGCTCCCTGCTCAGTGGGTAGCCTGCTTCTCCTTCTCCCTCGGCCTGCCTCTCTGCCTACTTGTGATCTCTTTCTCTCTGCCAAATAAAATAAATAAAATCTTTAAAAAAGAAAAAAAAAGGTTTAAACTCCCAACAGAGTACCTACCAGGTATAACAAGTGAAAAATGCTTAGTCACACTGTGAAATTTCTAAGCATCAAGGATAAAAAGAAGATCCTAAAAACTTCTGAAAAAACAAAACAGGTATAAAAATAAGAATAGCGTCAAGTAACATGATATGTGATCAAGCAACAGGTGCATGGGAAGGTGCTCAACATCACCAACCATCAGGGAAACGCAAATCAAAACCACCCTGAGATGCCCCTCATGCCTGTTAGAATGGCTGTTATCAAAATAATAAGAGAAAGCAAATGCTGGACAAGGAGCTCTCAGGCACTGCTGCTGGGAATATAAATTGGTCTGCACTAACGGGAAACAGTGTGCAGGTTCCTCAAAAAATTAAAAATAGAACTACCCTATGACCACCAATTCCACTTCTGGGTATATATCCCAAGAAAATGAAAACAGGATCTCAAAGAGTGATCTGCACTCCCATGTTCACTGCAGCATTATTCCCAAGAGCCAAGATGTGGAAACAACCTAAACATCCAGCGACAGACGAATGGAAAAAGAAAATGTGTATACAATGGAATAGATTACATATACAGTGCAATATATTAATCCATAAAAAAGAAGGAAAATCCGCCACTTACAACAACATGGATGGCCCCTGAGGGCATTATGTTAAGTGAAACAAGTCAGAGAAAGACAAATACTGTATGATCTCTCTTGTATGTGGAATCTAAAAATACTCAAATCATAGATACAGAGAATGGACTTGCATTCGCCCGGGGCAGGAGGAAAGGGATGGACAAAATGGCTAAAAGTGGTCAAAAGGTACAAACTTTCAGGTACAAGATAAATAAGCCCTGGGGAAATAATGCAGGGTACGGTGACAACAGTTTACAATACTATACTGTATATTTGAAAGTCGCTAAGAGAGTAAATCTTAAAAGTTTTTATCAGAAGGGAAAAAATGTGTAACTACGTGAAGTGATGTCAACTAAACTGTTGTGATAAGCATTTGCTACATATAAATAAGTCATCATGTTGTATATCTAAAACAAAGACAATGCTATATGTCAATTATAGTTTCATAAAAGTGGAAAAAAATAAACCCCAGCTAATGTAAAAGAACTGAAATCACAGAAAGCGGATTCTCTGACCAACTGGACGCAAACTAGAAATTAAAAGAGAACATATCAGGAGCATCTCCAAGGATTCGGAACTAAGCTACACATTTCTAAATAGCTCATAGATCAAGGAGGAAGTCTCAAGAGAAATAAAAAATACACTAAAATGAATGAAAATGAAAATACCACATATCAAAATTTCTGGGACATGGCAAATGCTGAGAGGGAAATTATAGGACGAAAAGCATAATTAGAAAAGAGGAAAAGTCTGAAATCAATAATCTAAGCTCCCACCTCAAGAACTTACAAAAATAAAATAAAAAATAAAAATAAAAAAAGCAAATTAGGGGTGCCTGGGTGGCTCAATGGGTTAAAACCTCTGCCTTTGGCTTGGGTCATGGTTCCAGGGTCCTGGGATCGAGCCCCACATCAGGCTCTCTGCTCAGCGGGGAGCCTGCTTCTCCTTCTCTCTCTACCTGCCTCTCTGCCTGCTTGTGACCTCTCTCCTCACTGTCAAATAAATAAATAAAACCTTAAAAAAAAAAAAAAAGCAAATTACATCTCAAGCAGGCAGAAGGAAGGAAATACTACAGATTAGAAATCAATGCAATTGGAAAGAGGAAAACAATGGGGGGGAATCAATGAAACAAAGAGATAGTTCTTTGAAGAGACTGATGAAATTGATCGTCCAGCAAGACTGACAAAGAAAAACCAGAATGTATCAGCAATGAAACAAGAGGACTGAAGGGGTAATAATGGACTATTATGAACAACTGTATACACGTGAATTTGTCGACTTTATGAAATTAATCTCGTTTACAAACACAATTGACCACAACTCACTCAATAGGAAACAATCACTGGAATAGCTTTGTAACTCTTAAGGAAACAAAATTCATAATACAAAACTCCCAAAAAAGAAATCTTCAGGCCCAAATGGTTTCACTTAAGAATTCTACCAAATATTTAAAGAAGAATGAACACCAATTCTACACAAAAGGAAATAAAAGGCATACAGATCAGAAAAGAATAAAACTGTCCCTATTTGCAGATAACAAGATTGTTTATATAGAAAAATCCCTTTGGCAAGGAATCTGCCAAAAATTCTTTAGTAAATGAATTCAAAGTCACAGGATACAAGATCTACACACAAAATCAACGGTATTTTCTTGCACTTGCAAGGAACACATGAACATCAAAGTTAAAAATCCAATACCACTTACAATCATTCAAAAGATAAAAGATTTAGATAAAATCTAAAAAAGCATGTTCAGGGGCACCTAGGTGGCTCAGCTGGTTAAGCGTCTGCCTTCGGCTCAGGTCATGATCCCAGAGCCCTGGGATTGAGCCCCACGTCAGGGAGCCTGCTTCTCCCTCTCCCTCTGCCACTCCCCCTGCTTATGTGCTCCTGCTCTCTCTCTGTCAAATAAATAAATAAAATCTTTAAAATAAATAAATAAAGCACATTCAGGGCTTTTAGGCTGAAAACTACACAACACAGCTAAATCAAATAATGTCTAAATAAATCATGTTCATGATTGAAAGAGTCAACAGAGTGAAAATGCCAATTCTCTAAAAATTGATATGTAGGTTTGACAATTCCTGTCAAAGTCCCAGCGAGATTTTTTTTTTTACAAGATACAAGACAAGATTATCCTAAAATTCTACAATTATTCTCAAATTATATAAAAAGGCAAAGGAGTTGTAACAGTGAAACAATATGGGATTAAAAAAAGAGGATAAAGCTGGAAGAATTAGTTTATCTAATTTCAAGAATTACTGTACTGCCATAATAATCAAAACCATGTTGTCCTAGGAAGACAGCAGAAAGCACACAGATCGGGGGAACAGAACAGAGAATCCAAGAATATCCACAAATATGCCCACCAGACCTCTGATAAGATACAAAAGCAATTCAATGAAGGAAAGACTTTTAACAAATGACACTGAAATGCACATTCGTAAGAAGAAAGAAGACTCCTGACCTAAGTCTCACACATTATTCAAAAATTAACTAAAAAATGGATCACCAGCTTAAATGTAAAATAGAAAACTTCTAAAAAAGAAAACAAGGGAGAAACTCTTGGAGGCCCAGGACCAAGAAAAAAGTTGTTAGACTTGACACCAAAAGTATGATCCTTAAAAGAATACACAGGATTTCATTTAAAAAAAAAAAGTTTTGTTCTTTTTGTTGTTGTTGTTTTGTGAGAAACCCCGTTAAAAGGACAGAAAGACAAGCCACAGACTGGAAGGAAGTATTTGCAAACCATCTATCCAGGGAAGAACTATTGTCTAGGATATATAAAGAACCCTCAAATGCAACAGTAAAAAACAAACAATGCAATTAGAATATGAACAAAAGACAGCAGACATTTCACCAAAGAGGATACACAGATTGCAAATAAGCACATGAAAAGATTTGCATCATTAGCCATTAGAGAAATGCAAATTAAAACCACATCGGCTAAAATAATAATAAAAAAAAAAAATGACAACACCAAATGCTGACAAGGATGAAGAGAAATCACTCTCTGAATCACTCATACACTGGAGAAGGTAAAACAGTACAGCCGCTCTGGAAATCAGTTCGGCAGTTTCTTAAAAATAAAACAAAACAAAACTAGGTATCCCTCTCAACAACTGCGCTCCCAAGAACTTATCCCAGAGAAATGAAAACTGCACAAACAGGATAGATAGATAGATAGATAGATAGATAGATAGATAGATAGATAGATAGATAGACAGATGGATAGATCCATCTGTGTGCAAGAGTGTATCTACAGCAGCTTTAGTCACCATAGCTCCAAACTGGAAACAACCTAGATGCCTTCCCACTGGTAAAGAGTTAGCTGGAGTGCATCCATGGAACACCACGTAGCAATAAAAGGAACAAAGTAGCAATACCCCCAACAACCTGGAGGCGCCTCGAGAGAACTATGCCAAATGAAAGAAGCCAATCCCCAAAGATCATACATACTGTGTGATTCCACGTATAACATTCTTGAAATGATAAAACTATAGAGATGGAGAACAGATTATTAACAGTTAAAGAGAAGGGAGGAAAGTTGATGTGGCTCTAAAAGGTCGAGGTGAGGGGTCTCCATGGTGATGAGATGTCTTGTATCTTGACCAAATCAAAGTCAATATCCCATTGTGGTGTTGACTACTACAGTCACCACTGGGGGAAACTAGGCGTAGGGTACCCACAATCTCTGTATTATCTTCTTACAACTACACATGAATCTACAATTAATCTCAAAATTTAAAGTTTCGTTAAAAACAAACAAAATACAAGGAAGTGATCACTATGAAAGTTAGGACAGTAGTTACTTTGGGAAGGAAAGAGGGCAGCTGTAACTGGTGCTGAGGGACTGGGAACGTTCCATTTCGGTCTTGTGTGGTAGTGAGGAGGGAATTTACTTCATATAATTCACGTATTACATATATATGGCAGCCGTTCTTCCTGTGTCCAGCCAGGAGTTTGCAAATGTGGGGGAAGTGTTCCTAGCCAATCCACAATCCACATGTAGCATAAGCAAGAAGAAAGCATTTGTCTTCGGCAACTAAGATTCTGTTGGTCACCACAGCATAAAGAGCCAATCCTGACTGATATACAGTGGGAGAGTGAGCGCAAAGGTAAAATTGTCTGGAGTCCAAAACCTGGAGATGAATTACCAACACTGAACTAGCAACAAATGCCAGTGTGCCCTCGGGGAGGGGTGGGAGGGGTGGGAGGGGCTACTTCCTGAGGTTAACAGGCAAAGACCTAGGCAGGCCCGGCTAGCTCAGTCTGTTCAGCAGCTGACTCTTGACCTTAGATCAGGTCTTGATCTCAGGGTCCTGAGTTCAAAGCCCTGCACTGGGCTCCACACAGGCAAAGACTCGGACCAATTTCCTGCATTATACCCCAAGGCCCACCCCTACTACAGACTCAGGGTCTCTTCTGTGGATCTGCCTTGCAGTTTCAACTGGACAGAAAAATAGCTGAATATTTCTATCATGCACTGAATTGGACCCCCACCCAAATTCCTACATGGGAATCCTCAGTCCCAGTACACCTGAGAATGTGAATGTATGTAGGCCTAGGGCCCCGAAAGCGGTGGTTAAGGCTACATGTCATAGGGTAAGCCCGCGTCCTATAGGACAGGTGTGCTCACAAGGAGGAGGACAGACCACAGGGACACACGTGTGCACCCCACGGACAGGGGTGCGAAGGCAGCTGCCTGCAAGCCGAGGGAAGAGGCCTCAGGACAAACCAACCCTGCCCACAGCTTCTCCTTGGACTCCCAGTCTCCAGAACCGAGAAAGCAAACAAGTTAAGCCCCTCGGTATGTGGCACCTTATCGCAGCCACCGAGACTATGACAATCCAGAAGAGAAGTCACCCCTAAAACGGCAGATGATGGCACACCGCCAACAACAGACCAGTGAGCTTCTGCAGGGCCTTCCAGGCCCTGAGGGCTCACTAGGGGACAGACCCCAGCCGGCACCTTCCACGTCCTTCTCCCGCTCCCCAGGAGCCCCCCTCACTGGCTGTGGGGGTCACACACAGGGGCAGAGCCAGGATCAGACCTGGAGTCACCCAGGGCCCGGCCCCTCACCATTCCGCAGCCTGCCCTCGCTGGGCCTCCCCCAGCAGGACGGGGAGGGGGCGCAGGGGCAGGCCGTGGTAACATCGGGGTCAGTGCGTGGCTGAATAGGGGTAAAGATGAGCGGGAAGACTGCAGGGAGCACGGTGGACTTCCGAAAACCCCACCTGAGTGAGAACGTGCCTGGGGATCCCCGTGGCAGCGGTTCAGCCAGCAGGGAGTCCCCTCCAGCGGCTGTGTAAGGGCCCGGCAGCCCCAGGGCAGCCCCCTGCCTCCCTGCGGCTGGAGTCAGAGTGGGCTGGTGAGCCCCCTGCCGCAGCCAGACTTCACACGGAGCCGTTCAAGCAGGTTCCAGGAGAGCCCCTCCTGACGTGGGGGGCCAGCTTGCTCTAACAAGACTCAGGGGCCCCTACGTCCATCAGGGTCTCAGGAGGTTAGCCAGACCTTGTGGGGGGCAGGGGGCGTGGGGATGTCTCCCCTGATGATCACAGGAAGAGCAACCTTCCTGCTCCCTCCAACCCCCTTCTTCTTTGACCCAGAATGGAAGTCGGCCCAGTCCTAGTCATCTGACCCTCATCACTTGTCCAGCCGTTGGGGAATGCACACCTTCACAAAGGGGTACTTCTGCTTTCCGGAGGGTTGACTGCATCCCAAATATAACAAATTGTCTGCCAACAAGCCTGCAAGCCACCGAGCCTGATTTAAAACAAAAACAAAAACAGAACCATGAAAGGCTGAAAAGAAATGCAAGTGGCTGCCCCCGGGGGAGCCCGAAACCTCCCCAGCCCTAGGGTCCACCCCCAGCTCCACCCCACATCCTACAGCCAGGCTGGACTGGTCCCAATGACGGCGCTGGCCTCAGGGAGGTGTCGGGATGGTGGAAAAGCTCATTATCGGGACTGGCCCATCATAGACTTGATCACTGGCATATTTTTAGATTAAAAGGCAATGCAGCCTTTACAGAGGCATTTTCTACGCCACTGGTCCCGGCCCTGCCGTGAGGCCAGACCTAGAGTTCTGTTATGAAAGAAACAGCTTTAGCATTTGGGGACAAGTACACCCTTCTATCACCCTAAGCGCCCCCCTCCTTCCGGCCGCACAGTCACAGTCATTCTCGCTGTTACAAAGTTCCACTTCCTCCTGTAAGGTCCAGGGCTCCTCCCACAGTGGCTCTCCTACACAGACTGCGGATTGACGCCATCGCTGGGGACCGACAGAAGGACAAGTTTCAGAAGAGACATGGCACAGCACAGGCTGGTGTCAGGAGGAGAGGACAGGCTGGGGAGCTGTAGCCGGCCCAGGCCACCCTCTCAGCAGGAAGGCTGAAACCAGGGTCCTCTCCCAGCCACCAGCTCAGCACAGTGCAGCGAGGGACACTGTGTCTCAGCTGGCACGTGGCTGGAAAAGGTTCCCCCACAGCAGTGGGTATATGTAGGTGTTGGCAAGATGGAGGGAAGCTGGGGGAGGAGCTTTAATTTACATTAAAGCAAGTAAATCCAGCCTCGGCCATCCAAGGGAAGGCTCTTTGATCACATCGACAGCACCTTCTGCAAGCTCCCTTCCCTAACCAGGGACTCGGGTCCCCGGCTGGCACCTGCAAGGGGATGCCAATCCAGGGGGGTTTATTAGACCTTTGGAAGCAGCAGAGGGTCCGTACTACACAGAGCTGGAGCCAGGGAAGCCCACCCCGAGGCAGCTGGTTGGGGAGGCTGTCACTGCAATGGGAGAGGAGCACCCAAGCTGCCACTCTGCACTGGAGCTCTCCCCGCCTTCCATCCCCCTGCGCCTCTGACCCCCCACACCTCCACAGCTGTTTGGAGGAGACTGGGGGGCACTCTGGTGAAAATGTGATTTCTTCAAGATTGCAGAACAGAGTTGGAAACAGATCCCCGGGCAGCTGGCTCTCACCAGCCCCTGCCCTGTGCCAGGAGGGCCCTGCTCCCAGACTCTGCCAAAGCCCCTCCCATCCTCTCCCAGCAGTCCTGCAGCATCCCCTGACTTAAAGGGGATGGACGTGGGAGGTCTTGGGTGGCATCAGGCAAACCAAAGAGCCTTAGGAAGCCAAGGAAAAGCCTTGGACCTCTCACATTTGCAGCAACTGGAAGAGGTTCCATGGAGATTGGGGCACAGGATAACCCCCACCTGAACCTTTAGGAACAGACCAGTGGTCAAAACTGATCAACAAATTCAGTAAAGTTGCAGGATACCAAATCAGGATCAAAAATCAGTTATGTTTCCATACACTAATAACAAGCTATCAGAAAAAGAAATTAAAAAAACAATCCCGGGGCACCTGGGTAGCCCAGTTGGGTGAGTGTCCAACTCTTGTTTTCAGCTGAGGTCCTGATCTAGGGGCTGTGAGATCAAGCCCCGCACTGGGCTCCACACTCAGTGTAGACTCTGCTTGTCCCTCTCCCTCTGCCCCTGCCCCCCATGCTCATGCACGCTCGCTCTCTCCTTTCTCTCTGAAATAAAATAAATCCTTTTTTAAAAAAAAAGAAAACAATTCCATTTACAATTGTATCAAAAAGAAGACCTAGAAATAAACTTAACCAGGAAGAGAGAGACCTGTACACTGAAAACTATAAGATTCTGATGAAAAAAACTGAAGACACAAATAAATGGAAAGATATACTGTGTTCATGGATTGGAAGAACTGATACTATCAAATGTCCACACTCTCTGAAGCCACCTACAGATACAATGCAATCCCTACCAAAATTCCAACAGCATTTTTCACAGAAATAGAACGGACAACCCTAAAATTTGCAAAGAAACCCAGAAGACCCCACACGGACACAGCAATCTTAAGAGAGAACAGAACTGGAGGCATCACGCTTCTTGATTTTAAACTCTATTACAAAGCTCTAGTAATCAAAACAGTATGGTATAGGCATAAATACAGATGCGCAGATCACAGTGCCCAGAAATAAACCCACACATCTCTGGTCGATTTAGTGACAATGAAGGAGCCAAGAATAGACAATAGAGAAAGGATGGTGTCTTCAACAAATGGTGTTGGGAGAACCCGACAGCCACACATGCAAAAGGATGAAACTGGGCCACTAGCTTAGGCCACAAAAAAATGAAAAAATAAATTGAAAAAGAAGAACGGGTGGCTTTGTCCACCATTGGAGACTTTAGAGGCGTTGAGCCTCTTAAAGGTGGTTTCTTCCTCCATAAATATTGCAACAAATGAAAAAGTCTACCTCCATGGGGTTTCCATAAGGCAAACACGTAGCCCAGGGCTTGGTACACAGCGTGTATTTAATAAGGATTATCAATTACTGCCTTTTAAGATGGCCATTTCACTTCCATTCCAATAAAAAAAAATATACTGTGGGCAAATAAGTACAAGGACGCCCACGTGAAAATGCAGAAGCAATCCAATCGCTGGCTACAATGTGTGTCCTCCACCACTCCCATCATTAAGAGAAATGTAGTAGTAAAAATCTTAAAGTGTAAAAGCCCAGTATGAATGACCTCGTAATGAACCCTTAGAGTCCATACCCAGAGCTAGGCGCTCTCCTAAGTGCCTTTGGAATAGCCATCAATTTAACTTTCCCCAAACACCTGCAGGAAAGGTCCGCGATAATCTCCCCATGAAAGATGAGGATACTGAGGCACCAGAAGGGTCAAAAGCATCTCAAGGTCACACTGGTGGGTTGGTGGCATGTCCAGTTAGCTCATCTTTGTTTACATAAAAATCCGAAGGGATTACACACAAAAGGGTCAATCAGTACCTGGGGATTTCTTTGGATTCTATTTTTCTCAGATTACGTCAATATGTACGTTTTCCAATGAGAAAATTAAAAATTTTGGTGTTTAAGGAATCACATGAGAACTGGCCCCATGTCTGGGGTGCTGAGGCAGCACACACGGGTGAGATGCTCGCTAGGAGCTGGGCACACCCCCAAGGCCTACAAAGGCCGAAGAACAGCCTACAAAGGCTGCACAAAGTCGCAGAAGGGATGGATGGCCCACAGGGCAGGTCACACTTCCCTGGGCTCCAAGGTGAGCACTGGAGTGCTCCATGTCCCTGCTCTCCCCTTGTTCGAGCCTTAGTCCAGCCAGCAACACCTGAAGGCACTTGGGTAAAATGAAGCAGGTGCGACCCATGTGTCCGCTGGCTTGGAAGGGCTCAGCCAGCATGGCTCTGGGAAAGCCCAGGGGGACCACAGCTGTAGAAACCATTCCTTGCCCAAGAATGATAGCACCTGGCAACATCCTACCAGCAAACGACAAAACTGGTCCACTTGTTTGCCCCCACTGTCAAAGAATCTTTCACAAGAGATGGCAAGAGAGACAAGATGGTTTAAACAACAAAAAATAAAAACAAAAAAACCCACAAAAATCCTATGCATCAAGCAAAAGTCAGAGGCACAACCCCAACATGTAGGCAGGCGTCAAAAGCCACTTGAACACTCTTTAGAGTCCTCAGGACCCCACTTGACACTGTGGCCTTCACATCCAAAGCCAAGAGCTATAATTAAGAGCAGGGGGAGTGGCCGCCCCAGCTGCTGGGCTGAGGGCCAGGGCTGGCGGACAAGCTCAGGGAGAAGAGCTGGGACTGGACAGGACGTCCCAGAAGGGCACAGCTGAGGGGCTTAGCCCTCTGAGTAGGGTCTCCAGATTTGGCAAATAAAAACACAGTATGTTCAGTTACATTTCAGACCACAACAAACCATTTTTTAGTGGAAGTATGTCCCATGCAATACTTGGTACATATTTATACTTAAAAAAAAAGAAAACAGAGGGGGCACCTGGGTGGCTCAGTCATTAAGCGTCTGCCTTCAGCCCAGGGAATGATCCCAGGGTTCTGGGATCGAGCCCCGCACCGGGCTCTCTGCTCGGCAGGAAGCCTGCTTCTCCCACTACCATTCCCTCTGCTTGTGTTCCCTCTCTCGCTGTGTTTCTCTCTGTCAAATAAATAAAATAAAATAAAAAAAAAAGAAGAAAGAAAGAAAGAAAGAAAGAAAGAAAGAAAGAAAGAAAGAAAGAAAGAAAGAAAGAAAGAAAGAAAGGGAAGAAATCACTCCTTGTTTATAGGAAATTCAAATGTGCAGGGTCTTACCTGGCAGCCCTGCCTCTACAGTAGTGACGTTTAAAATAAAAGCCACCTGGGGTGCCTGGGTGGCTCAGTCAGTTTGGCCTGCTCTTGATTTCAGCTCAGGTCATGATCTTGGGGTCCTGGGATCAAGCCCGAGTCAGGGTCCATACTCAGTGGGGAGTCTGCTAGAGAGTCTCTCTCTCCTCCCCACCCCCAACTCTCTCTCTCTAAATCTTTCCTTCCCTCCCCCTAACTCTTTCTCTCTAAATCGCTCTTCCCCTCCACCCAACTCTCTCTTTGTCTCTAAAATAAATACAGTTTTTTTAAAGTATAAAATAAAAGCCACCTTATTTCCCCCTCTGGCCAAGAAAACAGTCTGCATAGAGAGACTCCTACACAGAAGAAGGCCATGGCTGAAAACTGGGCCGAATGCATTCAATCTCCAATTTTTTTTTATCAAGGCCTTCTCTGAGGTCACATTCCCAGGATGTCTTTCAGTGAATCCTGAAGGCCTATTGTGTGCTGGATGCAGCAGCCAACAAAGGAATAGATAGATACGGTCTGTCTGCTCTCATAGGGCTGACATTCTAGAGAAGCTGAGAAACAAGAAAATGTCAGAAGGTGAATCAAATCAACAAGGTCAAATGACAGGTGACAGTGAGGCCACATTAGACTGGTCAGGGAAGGATGTTGAGGGGACAACACTTAGAGCCATGTGACTTCTGGTGGAAACTCACTGCAGGCAGGAAGATTAGTTTGTGCAAAGGCCCCGTGGCAGAAGACAGAAGCAAAAATACAATTGGTATGGCTGGATCAGAGAGAGCAAGGAGGAAGATGGTGGTATGTAAAGTGGAGGCTGGGGCCAGTGGGACTTCTAAACCAAAGGACTTGGGTTTTATCCTAAGTGCACAGGAAATCCTCAGAGGATTTTTATACTGACATCAATTCAGAGATGGGCACATAGTCCAGAGAAATACACAGCATCACAGGCTGCCAAGACCAGGGCTAGGAAGACACAAATGGGGCAACTTCAAGGTGCAAAATCCAAGGACACCCACACTCTTAGCTTCGTGCAAGTGCTGACTCTCCACGGCCCCCTTGCCCACCCTCTAGGTCCAGCGTGGAAGTCAGCTGACTGGAAGTCACATGACAGTGAGTGATCTTTCACTACCTCACCCCACCAGCAAACCCGCTCTTCGTTTTACCCTGCTGCGGGAGTGGGAGGGTAGATCAGAAGAGAAAAACTTACTTTGTGACCCATCCCTAGGGTACAGGCCGCTTTCCACCAGCCTAGATGCTTCATGCCCCACCGGCCAGCCTCTTGTAAAGAAGGTGCAGACCCTGGGCCAGGCGGCCCTCTTGGAGCCGCGGTCTCCTCCAGCTGAGCCATGGCAAAGCAAGGCTGGTGGGGCAGCCTGGGGAACTTGAACCCTCAGGGCCCGGCGGGTCAGGAGCTGAACACTCCACCGCGGAGCCCGCCTTCAGCTCAGCCCTGAGCAGGGGGGCGGATGCCAAGCCACCCACTTCGAGCAGGGAGCTCAGGGACCTGTTCCACCCACCCGCTCCGCCAACGGGCTCGGAGGCCTCCAGGCTCCTTTTGACCTCCGTGGGCATTAAGAGGAGCAGCCGTTTCACCCTCCGGGGGCCAAGGGAGGAGCCCCACCTGCTCCCGCCAAGGTGCCCAGGACGATGGCCCAGCTTCCCTGGAGCCAGCCTTGTACAGTCGTCCCCTTATTCCCCGGGGGAGACCGCAGAGCCGACCCTAGAGCGATCGCGCGCTTCTCACAGGTACAGACCAAGGATGAAGCTCGAGTTATTAAAACAGAAAGCTCTGATTAGAAATCAGGCACAGTGAGGGGATAATAACAACTCACAACACAGTAAAACAATTAGAACAACATACTGCAGGAAACGTGGTGTGAGCGTGCTCCTGCTCTCTCCCCGGCCACCTGCGGGGACTGCGCTCCCCCTGCCCCTGATGACGCGAACCAGGAGATGCCCACGTGACCCGGCGACGTGAGGCGCATGACGTAGGCGTGACGCAGCGTCAGGCTGATCGTGACCTGGCTCACGACGTCAGGAGGAGGAGCACCGGAGCGGGCGGTTGCCCGGACAACCAGAACGCAGCGGCCCCGGAGTCTGCGCGCGCCACGCCCAAACCCGCTCAGGGCCAGGGGATCCCAGGGGGCTCGCCTCGCACTAACCCTCCCCAGGCGGCCCGCACCGGGCGTGCGGGGCTCTGTGCTGCCTGCTCCCCCTGCCGGCATCGCGCTCCCCCGGCTCTCCACGGGACGCCAGGGAAGGATTAAGGACCTGCCCAGCACCTGGCGGGTGTGCGTCTCTGGAGCCCGCCCCCCTGTCCTGGAGGGGACCAGGCGCCAGGCACAGCTTGACGCTCAGAATGGGCACTGGAGACCCTGCAAACCCCTGGGGCGCCCCTGATTCAGTGGTCTGCCTGAGGCCCGGATGCTTGTTTCCAGACATACTTTGGTGAGTTAAAGTTAGTGGGCCGTGCAGAGCAAGTCAGCCAGGTGGCCCACCCCCACCCCCAGGGCTTCTGATGCAACAGATGGGCAGGAGGATTGTGGAGGCCGAGGAGCTCTCCTTTAACAATCAGCTAGGTGATCCCAGAGGGGGATAAGTTAACTTTAAGCAAAGGCGGTGGTAGCTAGTATTACAGGAGAGTGGGTGATCATCCCCTTGTACAAACAAGGAACTATGCTGCCGCCAGTGGGAGCCCAAGCAAGTTTACCTGGCCAATAGGGAGCAGACCTGGGACTGAACCCATAAACATATGGGGCGCCTGGGTGGCTCAGTGGGTTAAGCCTCTGCCTTTGACTCAGGTTATGATCTCAGGGTCCTGGGATCGAGCCCCGCATGGAGCCCCGTTTGACCCAGGTCATGATCTCAGGGTCCTGGGACCGAGCCCCGCATGGAGCCCCGTTTGACCCAGGTCATGATCTCAGGGTCCTGGGATGGAGCCCCGCATGGAGCCCCGCATCGGGCTCTCCGCTCAGCGGGGAGTCTGCTTCCCCCTCTCCCTCTGCCTGCCCATCTGCCTACTTGTGATTTTTCTCTGTGTCAAATAAAATCTTTAAAAAAAAAAAAGCTTCTCATAGGGTCAGGTGTTTGGGATGGAGCAGAAGGCCAGCAGCCAACGGCTATGCTCTGGGCAGCGGGGGACTGACCTCTGTTGTAATGTTTCCACCTGCCAGGTGGCTGGAGAGCTGAAGGAACTAGCAGTAGAGGTAGCATCCAGAGGCAAGTAGGATCTACAGATCTTTGGGCCCAAAAGGGCTGAATCCAGTTTCTGGCCTACATCTGCCAGCTGTGTGACCCCGGGACAAATTGCTTAAGGTGCCTGTTTCTTCATCTGTGAAATGGCTGTCAAGGTACTCATCCTACTGGGATGCCCTGATAGGAGAAGGGAACCAGCAGCGATTATCTGGCCCATGGCCATTCACAGTAAACGGTCCCTAGGACAGCCCTGGGCTTGGAGTCACTGCTGCCCAGGCAGACTTGCCCAGTAGGATCCAGCATCCAACCCGTTACAGTTGAATTCCAGACCATCAATAAGTGTCCCAAATGTTACACAAATATATGCATACAATGGGATATTAGGCCATAAAAAGGAATGAAGTGCTGATACGTACTACAACCTTGGTACGCCCTGAAAACATACAAAGTGAAAGCAGCTGGTCGTAAAAGATCACACACCGTGTGATTCTATTTATGTGAAACTAGGAAAGGTGAACGTAGTGGTAGAGGGTAGACTTGTGGCTGCCTAGGGCAACCGAGGGGAGAAATTGGGTGTGATTGCTAATGGGTATGGGATTTCTTTGGGGGTGACTGAAGATGTTTTAAAATTGAATGTAGTGATGGTTGCACAACTCAATATACAAAAAAAAAACCCTAATTTAGACACTTATGTGGGTTAACTGTATGGTATGTGAAAGCAATCACAATAAAGCTGAAGAGAAGAATGTATTTACAATCACTGTCTAGCCTCAGTGAAATGGCTCAGCTTCCTGACTAGCAGGTGGGAGAATGGTCTGAAGGCAGAGTAACCTTCCTCCCCGGGCAGGGTATTTCCACAGTGAGCTTCCCTGAAACCTCACGCTGCTCTCATTGCCGGAACAGGGCCTTCGGGGGCCGCCTCAACCCACCCCTACCCCACAGAAATTGCCAAAATGGACACAAAACACAGAAACCAAAATGATCACTCCCAGGCTTGTTCCTTACAATCGCGCTTCCCACTTTTATTGTTAATTTTCTTCACATGGCAGATACAGAACCGTTCTCTTCCGTGATCCACACCCACGCCCGAAAACCACCACTGACCAGGAAACACCATCCTTTAGAAGACCACCCCCCGGTCTTCATGATCGGGACACTCGTAGCCCTTTCCGCTGGTCTGAGAGGGTCAAAGGCTGACCGGCACGTTTGCACATGCAAAAATGAGTGTCCCCTAGTCCCCCACAAACATGTTCTGGAATTCACCATCGGTTGAAAGCGACTTCCAAAGCTTTGGATTCATGAGCCCTCCTTGCTGCTGCAAAGGGGAACCCTCGAGAACTGAGAGGCTGGGGTACAGTTCATGAGTGTCGACATTTATGGGACAAAACTGTATCGTTAGGATAAGGAACAGCCACAGCTTTTCATGCTTGTGAGGGTTAATTTTCAGAGTGGGCAAAAGGATGCCAGCTTATGGAAGTTGGAAACAAATGTTTGGAGCTGGGTGGCAAGTGGAAAACTGTGAATGGGGGCCAGCGATCGGCACTTTTCTGCCCATGTGAGGGTCTCATGAGACCTTCCTCCCGGACCATCGTCAGACCCTACACTGCAGCCAGTCGACTGATTAATTAAATAACACAAGTTATAAAACTTTAAAAAGGGGGCATTTACAGTCAGGGACATAAATACGTGCTTTTAAAAGTGTCTACGTACATATTTACAGAGTTGCAAGATCAACCATAGTAGCCCTGAAAAAAAAGTCCCTTTTTGTGTGTGACCACTCACGTCCTTCCAAGTGCTGCCCTCCTACTGTGGGTTCGGTACGTCAGGACTGAAAACAGCTGAGAAAACAGCGCCAAAGGGGTCTCAGACATTCGTGTCTGGGGTCTGCCCCAAAGGCACCAAACCCAAGACCCTCACTGAACTGGGTCCAAACTCTTAGCTCAGCTCACCCGTTTCTCCAAGACAAGGAGGGTCCCGTGCAAAGCGGAAGCCAGCTCCATCACTCCCTGGCAGGCAACGTGGCCTCTGGAAATCTCTTCTTCTTCCCCATGTGCTTCTTAATCCTCCACTTATTTTTCATTTCCCAATTTTTGTTTCCCTTTTCAGCTAATCCGAGGAGGTCAGCCATTAAAGGTGTTGATGGTCCCCCCAAGGGAGGCAAAAGAAGCACCCAGGAGCCCCCCCCATATGCCGTCCCATCCCCCGCCTCTCCCAAGGGAGGAACTGGGTCCGGGACTTTCTCCCTCGAAATGGACCGAGTAGAATTTTAAATCTGGAAAACGACTCAAGCCAGCAGCTCAGGCAAAGAAGGGAGGTTTTCAAAGTGCGCAGGCCAACAGGGTCGATCAGCGAGGGTCCGATGCGTCCACACGCCGCTGATTCCCAGAGATGGTGGAAGGCTAGGGAAGGTGGGGTGGTTAGAAGGGAAACTTGGCCTCCCCCCCGAAGGCCTTCCTCTGACAGGACTGGAGCCGACCCCCGAGCCAGACCACAGTCCCCGTCACGGCAAAAGACAACTCGAGAAGCAAAAAGCAGGATCAAGGAGCTCTTGAAAAATTGCATAGTAGGAGAGGCCCCCCCAGCAGGAAGGCTGAGCTGCAGAACACAGTCCCAGGGGCTGCACCCAAGTGTCGTCCACGGTGTGGAATCAGCTGCCTTCCTGCCTCCCTGGGGTTTGGGACCCTCGTCTGAAGACCACACACAAACATGCACGTGCACGCGCGCACACACACACACACACTCTCTCTCTCTCTCTCTCTCCTTTCTCTCGAAGGCTCATAAAAGTGGAATAGGTCGGTACTCCCTGCAGGGCGGAAGGCCAGTCCCTTTGGCTTCACTGATTCCAGGTCACTTCAGGTGCTGAGGAGAAAAAGAAAAGAAAAACGGTAACAGTGACCGCATACTCAGGGCCTATCCTGGGCCGCTGAAACATTACCTCACTTAATTTTTCCAAGTAAAGGACTGACCGGGGTGCCTGGGTGGCTCAGTGGGTTACGTGTCTGCCTGCGGCTCAGATCATGTTCACGGTGAACACACCTTCGTGAGCAGCTCCCACATAAGAAACAGAACATGACCTACCTCCCCTTCGCCCCCAGCCCAGGCTCCCTTCTCGGACCACCGCTAACCCTCACCCCCCAGAATAAACACTCGGACCTCTATCACCATAGACTGATTTTGTCCATTTTTAACTTAAATAAATGGAATCAATCCATCCGTGTGCTTTGTCTGGCTCCCCGCGCACGACACGTCTGTGATGCATCCCTCCCGAGCCCGTGCGTGCAGTTCCGTCCACCTCCTTGCTATGGGAGTTTACTGGAGGATCGTGCCTCCCTCCTCTGGCTGGTCCACTGCCAAGGCCGAGTGGGCAGGTTCCAATCTGGGGCCACCCTGAGTCACGCTGCCAGGACATGCTTATCTATGTCTGGAGGACACGTGCGGTGGACACGCGTGCATACTGAAGCCAAGAAGTGCTGGGTGGTAGAGTGTGCACACAGGACGTACGAACGCTCCCGTGTGTGGGTTCTGGTGTGCACGTGCACATGCACGCGCTCCCGCCGTGGGTTTCCCTGGCGGTGTAACTGCTGGGTCCGGGGGACGCAGATGATCGGCTTCAGTCAACTGCGTTACTCCCTGCTTTCATTTCAATGCCTCCGACGACCCTCATGGCAGGTGACACAGATCCCCAGATCCCCATTTTGCGTGGAAAAAATAGAGGCTCAGAGAGGACAAGTGACTTTCACAAGGTCAGGCTGATGACAAGTGGCAGCCATGGGACTCGAGCCCGGGTCAAGCCCATGTCGGAGCCTTTGAGTGCTTTCAGTACCAGGGTACCGGCTCCTCCACGTGCCTCCGCCACAGAAACCCTGCCCACTGTCCTTGACACTGAAGCTGGCATGGTGCTGGGCCAGGTTCAGGCGCTCCCTTCTCTCACCCCGCGGACCTGGTCATCATTCCTAGAACTGCCACTCCTCCCACTAACTACTATTATTATTACTCTACCACAACTGTGATGATTGGCTGAGAACAAGGATAATCGCAATAATCGCCGATTTTCGGCAGGCTTACGACATACCAAGCACTTTTCTAAGGACTTGTCATATACTAACCTGGGCCATCCATATGGTAAACCCACGAGACAGGTATGACTAGTAACCCATTTTACAGATGGGCAGACTGAACCACAGAGAAGTGAAGTACCCACCAGGATTATTGGAGCCAGGATTCACCTCCAGAAAATGCACACTTAACCACTACACTAGCTCCATTCCAACCCCATTCTTGATGGCGCAGTATATGTGGGTGCCTTCAAGAGAGAGGGAGGCCTCCCTTCTCAGTGGAGGCTTGCGTGTGCCCGGATGAGCCAGGGGGGGAAAAGAATACAGAGACAGGGGCCAGCTGTGGAATGGCCTGCATTTCCTCAGTCTGGTGTGGCTGGCGTGTGTCACCTGCGGGTCATCGAGTGGGATCCACAAAAGAAGCCAGCCTGCCTATCCCTAGCCCTTCAAGGTGGGGACCCCAGCAGCAGGAGCGGTGGGCTGGAGCGCTGGGGCTGGAGGGGAGCGGGGGCTGTCGGGCGGGAGGGGGTTCTCCTATCTCCTGCAACCCCAGGAGAGGACCAGTGTTGGGAAGCCTGCCCCAAGGCCCGTGGCAGCTGAGGGGAAGATCACAGAGCTGGCCAGATGAGTGAGAGACGCCAGTTTCCCTGGACAGCCCCCTCAAAGACTCCGGGGCCCAGGTGTGCCAGTCTCAGGCAACGGAGAGGGACAGAGGCCCAGAGGACGTGCAGGGGCAGTTTCTCACGGGACTAGACGGGGTGGCGTGTTTTATGCCGAAAGTGAACAGAAAGCCCTGGGCTTTGCCCCTGACATTGGTAAAGGCCAGAGAAGGGAGCACACCAGGAGTCAGCAGCAGAAGAAAGGTGAGCTCCTCGCTGGGTTCAGACTGAGTTAACCAGCCAGAGCCCTAAGCGGGCAAGGGCAGCAGGGAAGGCGCAGTCCCAGGGCCTGGGCGCTCTGAGTGAATCACTCTTTCCTCAGAACTGACCCCAATGCACGGACGGTTTTGCATACGATTTGGGGGGCAGCCCAGACCCCTTAGAGTCCACCCTCCATTCAGGGAGTCAGATGCTTCAAGATCTGCCTCCATCTCTGCCACTTGCCCATGTCTCAGCTTCCCTCCCTGTAAAATGGGGATTTTGACGCATACATCCTTTCCGTGCTAAAATCCTTTGTCACAGCACTTAAAAAAATCATTCTGGAAACATGTGGAATGCTGCTATGGACTGAGCTGCCCCCACTAAATTCATGTATAGAAGCTCTCACCCCAGTGTGACAGGACTTGGAGGTGGGGCCTTTGGAAGGCCATTAGGTTTCGATGAGGTCGGTAAGGTGGGGGCCCCCATGATGGGTTTAGTGACCTCACAGGAGACACCAGAGCCTCCTCTCTTCACTACTGAGGACACAGCAAGACAGTGGCCTCTGTAAGCCAGGAAGAGGGTCCTCACTGGAACCCAGCCCCGCTGGCACCCTGACCTCAGATGCTCAGATGCCCAGCCCCCAGAACCATGAGAAGTAAACGTCTTGTCTAAGCCCAGAGGCCGTGGCATTCTGTTGTGCAGCCTGAGCTAAGACAGACAGTGCAAGTAAGGGGTTTTTTAAATCAGGTATGTACATATATAAAATCAATCACAGACACAAGTTACATTTGGCCTCTACTCATCTAAGCACCTTGCTTGAGAAGCCGCACGTGTCCGGAAGTAAGAGAAGGCATCCTTCCAGGGTCAAGCCCCGGCCCCGGGGGCAGAGCCTGAATTAGCAATGCTCGGCAAACCCCCATCGCCACCAGGGACTTCGGTGGCTGACAGCCACAGCCTAGTTCGTGGCCCGATCAGTCCAGGTGTGCCTGGCTCTGCCTCAGGCAGCAAAGAACACGTGCTCTGAGCTGGAGGCCACACCCTGGCCCCCCATCAACACAGACATGTCCACACAGCAGGGGCCACCACGGGGAGGGGCCCAGGCCATGCCCGGATCCAGAATCGTCCTGGGTCCTCTCCTTTCCTAGGTCTTCCAGTCCCACGTTTCCCACACATTTCAACTCTGCTCCCTAGCATTCCCGGCTCAGGGCCACATTCCAGATGTGCAGGCGGAGCTCTGGCTCAAGACAGCAGAGTCCCTGGGGAAAGTGGATTTTGTTTGCATGCCCCTCCCCGATTCCCAGAGAAATAAAGCCCAGAGCCTCCAGCAGCTTCAGGAAGGGAGGAGTGAGTGAGCCCTCCAGGTAGCAGGGCAGGCAGAGGGAGGAACGTACAGGACGGAAGACCCCAAAGTTTCAGAGCTCAGCCCATCCTTGCCCGGAACAACTGTGTTCTCATCCTGAACAGCCCGGCTGCATTAAACAGGCATCCCCACACCTGGGTGTGTCCCAGAATCACGGGGCCACCTGCTAATATAGATTCCCAGGCCCTGCACACAGGATGTTTGGTAAGTCTGGGGTTGCACCTTGGGGTCTGTATCGTTGACCGGTGTACTGGTGCGTGGGGTCTTCCCATCACGGTCCCAGGGACACAGTGACAGAAGACACGCCATGTCACCAACAAAGCAGCTCAGGCCCATTCGAGCGCACTGGCCAAGCCCAGCTCCCCCTGAAGAGGGGAGGTCCAGCTTCTAGGAAGGAATTCAGGTTTCGCCACCAGAAAATCTAAAAAGAGACTTCTGGTTCAGCATAAATTTAAGTTTTATATTTTGCAGGATACTATTACTTTCACTATCAGACATATTACGGGAGTGAAGACCACACAGTCTTCTCTGGCCTTGAAGCCTCTAGAGGTCTCCACTAAGTGCAGGCTACTGTACCTGTCTCTGCTATTCGTATTCAACGGCCACAGCTAACTGCTAGTGCTAAAATAGCTACAAGCTGGGGCTCTCTGTGCACCAGGCACTTTCTACCTGCTTTGCATACACGTGACACTTGTAATTCTCACCGTTATCCCCATTTTACTGAGGCACAGAGAGACTAAGTTAACTTGTGGCGGTCCCACCGCTAGGAAGTGACCGAGCTGGGGTCCACACCTGCCTGCTGGAAGGCCCCATCCCTGCCCCCCCGGCACCCAGGCGGTCATGCCCACCCTCTTCCCTGCTTCCCAGCCCCCCCTCAAGACCCAAGCCCGGCACTCCTCCACCCCCAGAGCCACCCGAACAGCACCAGAAGCCGCCCCGCCCTCCTCTTACCTGTCAGGGAGCAGGCGAAGTGTCTACTCTTTGAAGAGGGGTCCCTGGAACTGGGCTGCCCCCGTGGCCTTGACATTCCTACACTGCCTGGTGATGTACGGAGCGGCTGGCGGAGGGCACCGGGACGCCAGGCGGAGACTGTAGCTGTCGGGGAGAGGAACGAGACACACCATCAGCAAGGGCCCCTGCCACTGGAGCCCTGGACGGCACCTTGAGGCCCACGGGATGTGGGCTTTAATGACCTGCGGGAGTTCCACCGAGCTCCGCCCACCACCTTCCCTCCCCTGGCAAGGGACGGGGCGAGCGGAAGCATCCCCCAGCCGGTTCTGCGACGCTGCACTGAGCAGGGCTGTCCTGATGAGCCCCGGAGAGGGACAGGCGAGCTGGGAACGGAGCCCTGCCGTGCAGACAGCAGCTGTACTGTGCCCCCACCTGCCTCCCCAGGCACGGCCCCCTCGGAAGCATCTGGGGAGGTTTCCGGTACCGTGTTATATCCATCTCCTGCAGTGGGTCTCCTCCAGGCCAGAAGCTCTGCACTTGGCCCCCTATCCCAGCCTCACTGCGCCAAACACTTTCATTTCGGGAATCTCCGAGGGGGTGTGAGCCTGGATCCTGTGACACAGTCTGGCCCTCTCTGCTACCAGAGCCCATTCAATGAGATTTTTTTTTCCCCCAGGAAAGTATTTAAGAATTTTTTAAAAGATAGATGACCTAGCCCATTCCTTCACCCAGCTAACCCAGACTCATCTTTCGGGTCCTGACTGGGATACCACCTCCTCCAGGAAACCTTCCTCTTTTAATTCCTGAATGGGGCAGCGTTCCTGCAGGCTCCCACGGCCCCCTCGTACTTCCCCACCACAGCGCTCATTACACTGAATCACGAAGGCGGGATAATGAATCTGCCTCCCACACAGGCTGTGAAATCCCAAGGTCAGGGTTTTTGTCCTGTTCACTGATGCACCCCCAGCTTAGCACAACAAAAATAAATATCTGTTCAATAAGAATACCACATATGCTGAACACGGGCTAAGTACTCATATATACAACTCTTCCACTCTACGTACTCCTAGCAAGGCGCCTACAGGACCGGCCCTAACTTACAGAGGGGGAAACAGGCCACGGGAGGCTAAGTAACTTGTCCCTGATCCCAGATCTGTTCCCCAGACCGAACGGAAGTGGGCAGGCCCTCTGGTCAGGAGAGGAGGAAGGTGAGCTGGGCAGGAAATCGGGAAGGGTGAGCACCCCTGGGAACCTCACCTCTATCGGTGTTGGCTCAGAGTCGGCTGTGCCTGAGGGAGCAGGAAATGGGAATGGGGCCAGTCTCCAAGCCGACACATCAGGGTTTAGATTAGCGGTTATTTTTTTTTTTTTAAAGTATTGGCTTTTCTTTTTTTTTTTTTTTTAATTTTATTTATTTATTTGACAGAGGAAGAGAGAGCATAAGTAGGCAGAAAGGCAGGCAGAGAGAGAGGGGGAAGCAGGCTCCCGCCGAGCAGAGAGCCCGATGCGGGGCTCGATCCCAGGACCCCAAGATCATGACCTGAGCCGAAGGCAGAGGCTTTAACCCACTGAGCCACCCAGGCACCCCCCTATTTTTTTTTTAATTTTATTTATTTGGCAGAGACAGACACAGTGAAAGAGAGAACACAAGCAGGGGGAGTGGGAGAGGGATTAGCAGGCTCCCCCCTGAGCAGGGAGCCCCATGCTCGATCCCAGGTCTCTGGGATCATGACCCAAGCCGAAGGCAGATATGTAATGACTGAGCCCCCCAGGTGCCCCTAGATCAGTGGTTCTTCACAAGGGCAAGCACTTGGCAGTGACTAGAGACATTTTTGGTGGTCACCTCCGAGGGGAGGGACATTGCTACGGCACCTAGTGGACGGAGTCAGGGAATGCTGCCAAACACTCCACAGCGCTGAGAACAGCCCCTGGGGCAGAGAATGATCCGAAATGTGAATAGCGTCAAACTGGGCGAAGGTAGCTATCGAAAAATACCTATTACAATAAATGAAGTAAGTGAACATATAAGCAAACCCATAAATAGATAAGTGAGGGCCTGGCTCTCGGTCAAGGTGCAGGGCTAGCCCTGTGTGGAGTCCTCCCAACACTGTGTGATCAAGGTCTGTGGTCAGCTGCTTCTACTAGCTGAGCAAGACTCAAGGAAGAAAACTAAAGAAGAACCCATGCTCTGTGGCGAGCCCATGCCCCCGATGGACCACGCAAAGCTCCGGAATCATGAAGCCCAGGAGATGGCCTGGGGGCTGGCTGGGACCCCAGTGAGAGCTCAGCCCCTCAGTCGGCCGACCCGACCATGGGAGGGACAGTCCGCTCTGAGGCTGCCTGGAAATCTGGGATGCCCTGGTCCTGTTGGGGAAGAAAGGACAGTCCCAGCCCACTACAGGGGCCCCTACACTGTCCCCAGTCTGCAGAAACGTCTCTAATGTACAGGAACAGGATGAGCAGCAGCTTTGAAGGCAGGCAGGCCCTGCGTCATCAATTTCTACGTCTCCCTCTCTGTTAACAGCATTTCACATCTTTTAAATACTCAAAAACCAGATCAGTCCAACAAAGGTGTCTCCCCCTGGCCTCCCGGCCCTCTCTAGCCGTCGGGCATTTCTCTGCTCCCTCGCACACAGGCTCCAAGCTCAGACTCCTGCGGCCACGGCAACCACAGCCACTTCCACTAGGGGGCGAGCTTCCCCCCAGCCCTCGGCATCCCTGTGGTTAGTAGCGATTAGGGTCAGGGGCAAAGGCCCCCAAGGCAGGCTCTCCTCACCACCCATCAGCACATGGCCTGGCCCAGGGAGGGCAACCCCAGCTGGCACGCACACAGCCCTTGTAATCCCCAAGTTCTTTCTCGACTGTTATGTCTGGACCCTCCCGGCAGCTCAGGAGGTGGGGAGAACAAGTACTTTTTACACCCATTTCACAGATGAGGACCCTGAGGCTCAGAGAGATCCGGAGAGTTTCCTGGGGGAGCAGAGCCCAGGCCTTTCAGGTCCGTGGCCCACAGTCTCTGGGGAGACACCAAGTCACCACTTAGGTGTCTCCTGTTAGGACTAGGGCAGTGATGTCTAGCAGGACAGTCTCCTTCCTTGACCACGAAACTCCTCCTGTGGTCAGAACTCTAGAGAGACCAGGTGCTGAGTGTCTGTGGACCCAGACCTTTCTCCCGTTCTCGGGACAGCCCTGGTTACTGCACGAACACCTGATTCTAGGTTCCTGGCTGTGTGAGTAGTAATTCCACGGAGCGGTTGTGCTGATCGAACTCGGCACAGGACACGCCGGCACGCGAGAATATCCACCTACACGGGGGCAGTCGGTGGTGGCGGCGGCAGCGTGGCTGTCAGTCCGGGATCTTGTCCTCGCTGGCCATGTGGCCCAAGGGAAGGCCCTCCCTTCGGGCCCACCAAGCCCAGGGACCAGGATGTGAGGGCGCTTCGCCTTCCAAGACTTCAGCATATGTGAGATGCCTGGTGGCGATGACACGGCGGGTCAGAGCAGGAGGGCGGCCAGAGCCCTCCCTCCACGGCCCAGTCGGGCGTCCTGCGAGCTCCCCTCCTCACCGGCCCCCTCACCCCCCATACGGCCTCCCCTCCCACCTGCTCCAGGGAAGAGCAGCTTGCCCCTTCCCCAAAAGCACACTGGGTCAGGACACACCCGGCGGCAAACCCTCAATCCTGAGCTCTCAGGGCAGTGCCCATGCTCCCCGGCACACAGAGGGGGGCCTCCCATCTCCCCCCAGCACCTCACAGCCCTGGCTGTGCTGGGCTCCCTTCTGCGCGTCCCCGCACGGCCTTCCCCTCCAGCGGCCCTCAGCCCCAGCTACTCACCACATTCACGGGGAGGCCAGCTCTGCACGCCACACCCGTGACACGAGCATCTCTGGGGGCGGCACGCAGCATCGGCCTCTCTCGGGGCATCTAGTGGGGAGGCCCCGTCCTCACAGGGCTCGCCCCTCCTTCCTTCAAGTTCTTGCTCAAGTGCTTCCCCCTCCGCCAGCGTCCCCTCAGCACTCCGCTGGAAACCGCAAACCCCACCTGCGGCTGGTCCCCTTCACTTCACTGTATTCGCCACCACCCGTGCCCTCCGCGTCCACCTGTTGTCCCCGGGCTGCACAGGAGGCTTCTGGAGCAACCCTGCCGGAATCTCCTTCCCCAAGCAGGAGTCTACCACCTGCTGGGCCCAGGGGGCAGTGGGAGTGCGACAGACAATTCCTCCCCTCGACCAGTGTGCACAGGACTCGGTGTAGCCCCGAGAGGGTCGGCCACCAGCGTGAGGCCGGCACTTGGGCCTCCTGGCGACCACGGTCTCCTTCAGTCCCCACGGGTCCCCGGTAAGTGAGACACGGGGACACGTGGAACCACACACAAGAAACAGGAGTGGAGGCCAGGGACCCAGGGAGATTTCAACAGTGGCGGGTCTTAGTTCAAGGGCTGGGCAGAGGGCTACCCAAGGACCCCCGGGACCTACAAGGGTTGGGGTCTGTTTGCCCGGCGCGTCTCCAAAAGCTAGGGAGTCACAGAGAAGGGGGCTCTGTCCCCTCACATGGGGTTCCAGAGGCCCAACACCACTGAGCCCAGGGGAGTTGGGGGGAAGGTGACATCATGGAGCGGCGGCCACACCCAAGCCTCTCCAGGGCCTTCCGCGGGGATGTGGGAGTTAGAGAGATGGAGCCATGTAACAGCGGGACTAATAAAAGGTGGGCCAAAGCCATCCCATCATTGAGCAGATAATTTAGAGACACTACAGAATATGCAAAGCTCACGAATATGGAACGATGCTGGTGTCCCAGAAGAGCCTATTAACACAGCATACCATAGTCACTGGGCAGACTGGGGACAGGACCCGTAACCATGGAGCCCGCAGGTGAGTGGATGTGACCGGGTCAATGACTGCCCCCCACTCCCTGCCACTCTGAGGCCCAAGCACCCCACCTCCCCTTCCTGAGAGCCTATTCAACTCATCCCTCTCAGAGCTGCTTACCCCAGCCCCAGGGGTGAGCAGTTACTGCCACTCAGCACGGTCTGAGCGCTGCAGACAGCAAGAGCAAGGGGGTCACAAGCCCACCTTCCCGGACTGCAGCGATCCCCACAGGGAGAAATGAGGCAGAGGAGAGTGCCCGGGAATGCATGCAGGGAGGGGGAGCTGAACCGTCTGAGCCAAACCTGCAGGCAATGGGTGGAGGGTCTGCTTGAACACCTAGGCATGGCACATTGCAGGTGCTGCAAACGGTACGTGCAAAGGGCCTGAGGTGCGATTTGCCTGGAATGCCAGAGAAAAGGGGACAGAAGGGAGCATCTTGTAAGCCCTGAGTGAGGCGGGAGCCAGGATGTCCTTCTGGGCAGCAGACTGACATGATCTGGGCACTGTGTTAGGCACAGACTGTAAGATGACAAGAATGGAATGGGGGGGCAGTTAGTGATGGTGGCTTGGGCCTGAGGGCAGCAGTGACAAGGGGCTGATTCCAGAGACAGTTTGGAAGTCATCAAGACAGGATCTGCTGATGAACTGGATGTCGGGGCTGGGGCTGGGGCCAGGAAGCCACCGGAGTCTTGACTTCCTCCAAAGCAGGAGGGTTTGCCTTTAGCCAAGATGGCAAGATAGCAGGAGAGGCTTTAGGGACCCATCAGTTTGAAAAAGATTAAATCTGAAGTGTTTATTCGACCCAAGAGAGAGGTCAAGTGGGTGGCTGAAATGGAATGGGATGAATCGGGGGTTGGGCAGCATCTGGGTGGCCAGATGGCTCAGCAAGGGGAGGGACCCACGACGGGATGGGGAGGGGCAGGTGGTGAGGTCAGGGAGCCAGGAGGGAGTGGTAGCAAGCCTGCCCAGGGAGCGTCCCCCACTGCCAAAGGTCAGGAAGGGCCCAGAGCTGCTGGTAACCATGGTAACAGCGGCCTCCAGGGCATGGGGGAGACAAACCCGGAGTGAGTCCAAGAGATGAGGGTCTAGAGAGCTTTCTCGAGGAGAGATGGGTCAAGGAAGGCTGAGAGGGGAGGCAGCAGGGGCTCTCTGGTCCCCAGAGTCTTCACATCCCCTGCCAACCTGCCAAGATGCCACGACCTACTGAGCAGCGTCCCCTGGTCCGCCTTGTCCCTCCTTCTGCAGGAGTCAAGGAGAATGTCCTGGAACGTCGTCCCCAGAGCTGGTTGAGCCACACAGAAGTCTTACCCAACTCTCTATAAATTCTCGGACTGCAATTCATTTGAACTCAGTATCTGGTGTTCCGCACTCCAGCCAGAGGTGAAGGGAGAGGCAAAGTGTGTGCAAGCCGGTGCCGAAGCGGGACAACCCGAGACGCTGTTGAAATTCCCTGGAGGCTGGGTGAAGCCCCACACGTCGGGGCTGTGGGAGTCACCACCCGCTTCCTGGTGCCAGCCACCGGTCACCTCAGGCATGGTGGCAACTTCCTTCCCCGAGCAGATAGCCCCCTCCACTGCAGGGAGGCCCTCCCCCTCAGATGAGGCCCCTAAGCTGGGCGTCAGAGGCAGGAAAAGTGGCCCAATGCTGGGATGCAGGAGCCTGCCGTTCAGCCCCGGATCTGCTGCTGACTTGCTGTGTGGCCTCGGGAGGGTGCCTCCACCTCGCTGGACCAGAGCCATCCCACCCATAAAATGAGATGTCAAGCAAGGAAAACTATGCCATGGTATCACTTCGAGCACCTACTATGCGCCCAGAGCTACTTTGGGTGCTTTATAGAAGCTTCTCAAATATTCCCAGCAGCCCTTGAGGCAGAGACTAGGATGATCTGTGTCTTACAGAGGAAGAGACAGAGGTTCAGAGAGGTGAGGAAGCCCAACGTCCCATCCAAGTTCTCCTGGCCAACAGAGGTGCAGCCAAACTGAATCCAGGCCCATCAGAGCCCAAAGCCTGGGTGCCCCTCCCTGAGGCAGTTCTTGTAATGATGGGCACCAAAGAGTGCTTCTCAATATTCCAAGAAGACAGATGGGGTTAACCATTTGCCCACAGGACGGCCACCCACGAGGCCAGGAGCGGGCTTGGAGCTGGAACCGTCTCAGCTCAGGGGAACCCTGGATTGAGGGGAAGGGGGGTGAGAGGCAGGGGCCCCAAACTCCAGTGCTCATTGGAGTCACCTGGAGAAATTAAAACAATCCTGCAGCCCAAGCCTCAGCCCTATGGATTTTAACTGAGCTGGTTTGCATGCGAGGCACTGAAAACTTTAAAAGCCAACTCTGAGAGCTGCTGGTCTAGATCTGTATCCTCAGAGTGTGGTACGCAGTCCCCGGGGGTTTGTTAGAAATGCTGCTGCTCAGCGTCCCCAGGACCTCCTGAGTCAGGAACCTGCGTTTTAACAAGCTCCCTGTAGCATACAGGGGATCTGTATACTGAAGTCAGGGGACCAAGGGGCTGGGGACACCTTCAGCGGGGCGTCAATGCAGGCCACATACTAGGTAGCCATCCCTAAGAGGGGCCTGGCTCTGAAGACGAGGACAATGCAGGTGGCCCTTGGGGAATAGAAGCAAAGGTCTGAAACCACTAGCCTGCACAGTTATTGAGCTTCCTTCAAGTGGAGACTCTGGGGGCCAGGGGCCCGGGGGTATCCACACCTAATGTGTGCCGCTGGGCTCCACCAGCCCCGGCAGCTCTGTGCTTAGATAGTATTTTCATTTACTGTTTCCTCTAACCACGTGAGAAGGGTTATCGTGCCCTTTCTCTGGCCGAGGGGATGGTAACACAGATGAGTTAAGTAACTGCAGTCGCACAGAGCAATGCGAGAGATGGGGAAGGGGCAGCGAGGGAGGGAGCCGGGATTCACAGAGATCTGATCCAGACTGAAGTCTGTGGCTCAGCACCCAGATTCTCCTTCCCTCTCTCCAGCTCTGAAGGCGGCCACGTGCCAGTGCTGGCTCCGGATTTGGCCGCCACGCATCCACAAGACCAATCGTGTCCCTGCCTCGTGGGGCTTTCACGCCAGGATCTGAGGTCTTCAGAGGCCATTAGTCCCCAAACCTGTTTGGCTGGAACTCCAAATACCCAGCATGTGACAGCTCATGACACAGCCCAGTCAACAGGAAGCCTGGGCCGGCCTGTGGTGACCTCAGCCAAAGGCAGCTGCCAGCAGGGAGATCCCTGCCGGGGTGGTGCCTCCCGCCCTGCCAGGCCAGGAGAGGGGCGGGGGACCCCCGCGGCCATGCCGAGCAGGCCCTCATTCTCAGTGAGGAAACTGAGCCAAGCGAGGAGGTCACTCACTCAAGGTCAGGCGGCAAACTGTTCTGGGGAAGCAATGACGGGACACAAGTGGCCTCGCTGCCTATCTGGGGACACAAAAATCGGGAGGAAGGGCAGAGTGAGTCCCAACAGACTTGGGAGGCAGGTCCCAACGGGTGAGACCAAACTCAAGCCCCCGAGGGCACGAGCTGTGTTCATTTCTCACCCACCCACCTCGCACCAGAGGTGCTTGGAGAATGTTCCCTGCATTAGTAAAGCGCAAACCTGGAGCCCAGATCCCTAAACACGCCTGTCTATCCTGCTCAAAAAACAAATCTCGCCAGGAAGTAACTTCCCCGAAGGTTCCTCTCACTGCCGAGGTCCCACCCGAAACATGGGACCAGGTCCTCACTTTTTTTTTTTTTTTTTTTTTTTTTTTAAAGATTTTATTTATTTATTTGACACAGAGAGAAATCACAAGTAGGCAGAGAGGCAGGCAGAGAGAGAGGGGGAAGCAGGCTCCCCACCGAGCAGAGAGCCCGATGCGGGGCTTGATCCCAGGACCCTGAGATCATGACCTGAGCCGAAGGCCGAGGCTTTAACCCACTGAGCCACCCAGGCGCCCCCCAGGTCCTCACTTTTATAATTCTCTGAACGCAACTCCACAGGCCTCAGGCGTCCCCGAGAGACCCTCCTGGCTCCCCTAGGGGCAGAGGCTCAGGTCTGGCTGCCCCTCCCCCCCAGGCAGAGGACAGCCAGTGCCCCAGACGAGCCTGGCTCAGGCCCGAATAGGCCCGGCAGGACCCAGCAGGATGGGCAGGCGAGCAGCTTGTCGGGCACAGACACCTGGCACCGCACTTCGGTCCAACCCCCGACCCAGCCCCGGTGCGCCCCCAGCACCATCCCCCCTCCCCTCTCACTGAGCAGAAACAGGCTGCTTCCTAACACCCAAGGAAACATCTACAACCAGGAGGGAGGCCAAAAGGAAGCCCGAGCAAATACATGCATCGTCAAGAAAATGGACACACACGAAGCAGCTTCCCCTCTTGGGACAGAAAGGGACAGACGGGCCTCCCTTGAGGTCCTCATGGAAAAGCTCTTTTAAATGGTACAATTCCATAAAGATGCTAAGTCCTCATTATTATGAGCATTCCTGTCTTTTAAAGTTGACACGAGCCAAAGATGAAAAAGATGATGTCAACCCCAGGGACAAACTCCGGTGTGGCCTGGAGCTGCTGGGACTAGGGGCCTCGTGAGCCCTGCGTGGGTCCGCCCTGCAAAGGGGGTCTCTACCTCCTGGAGCTGGTGCCCGTCCCAGGGCAATGACAAGAGGCGGCTGCCTTAGGGGAGAAGCCTTGTGGGAGCTCAGGGGGCTCCTTTGCTACTGCCGTGTCCCCACCAGCTCGTCTTGAGAGGCCTGGCTGTGCCATTAGAAAGGCATGCTTGCTCAGGGCCTGAACGGGGACATTGGTCAGCAACAGCGACGCAGCCCCCAGGGCAAGGGTGCTCAGTGACTTGGACCAAGGCCAATGGGCAGGCCATTCATTCCTAAAGAGTGTCCCTGAAGGCCACTCCCCCAGGACATGGGCTGGGGGCAAGAATTGTTACTACCAACTCACACCCCCAGATCTTTCCTGTCCTCCTGAGTCTCAGAGCAAGTCTGACACCAGGGGACTTGGGGAGTTGGCAAACTGGAACAAGGCCAGGGTAGGAACCCGCCCAGTCTCTACCCCGGGCCTTTTCTGAACTGTGACTCGCAGATCTGGTCACACGGGGATCTTTTGCTTTTTACAAGTAGCAGCTCTGACAATCTGTGAGCATTTTCAGCAGGGTCACCCTTGGCTTGCTGCAGATGAGATTCAGACAGAAAACAGCCCTGGACAGATGGCATGTTGGGGGTGGTTGTGGTGGAGACACCCCCGGGGATGTCAGGGGCCATCTCCACCCGCTGAGCAGGCCCAGAGGCGAGCCATGGAGGTCCAAAGAAAAGCCTCCTAGAGCTGCCCAGCAGGGCCTGCCTCCCCAAGTCCAGGAGAGGCGGCCCTGGTCTGAACCCCCCAGCACCATCAGATGCCACATTGGTCCCCTGCACACCCTCGGCCCAGAACACCTCCGGGCTCTTCCCAATCTCCCCAACGCTGGAGCGCCCCCGGACTCAATTCCTGGATATCACTTCTTTATCTCCACTCGCTCTTTGGGCCCAGCAGGGTCCTTCCCTCTGAACTTCAAACTGTACATCCATCTACCCTGTCCACATCTCTCCGTGAGGGCCTCATAGCATCTCAGGCTGCATATGCCCGAACCTAAAACCCCAGCACACATCCACACGAACTGGATCCAATTAGAGTCTTCACCTCATCACTTAATGGGGAAGAAAAAAAGGCACCTGGATGCTGAAAGCATAGGCAAAAAAAACCCCCACAAAAACCTGTTGTCATCATTAATTCTCCCACCCAATCCTCGGCAAACCTTGTGGCTCCACCTTCAAAATACACCCAGAACTCCACTGCTGTTTAGACCTCCGCTGCATCCTCCCATAACTAGCAGCATTCCTCACCTGGGTTACTGCATTCCCTTCCTAGGCTGTATCTCTACTCTTGGCTTCTTTCAGTCGATCCTTAACAGGTCAGCAAGAGAGAGTCTTCCAGAAGGCAAATCATCCCATATTACTCCTCCCCTCAGAGCCCTCCCATGCCTTCCACTCACTCAGTACAAGGTACAAGGAAAGTCCTTACAATGGCTGCAGCAGCCCCTGGGTGCCTTCCTGACCTCACCCCCCATTCCCCTCTTCCGTGTTCCTGTCCAGCCAAGCCGGCCTCCCCAGTGTTCCCTGAGCACGCCAGGGATGCTTCTGCCTCAGGACCTTTGCACTTGTTATTCCTTCGGCCAAGCGCTTTCTCCTCCCTAGGTCCCCATGTTTGTTTCCTCACTTCCAAGTCTTTGCTTAAATGTTCCCCTTTCAGCTAGGCTTTCTCTGACCGCCCTCACCCCTGTTTTAAATGGCAGCACCCCATTCTGACTTCATATCTATCCCTACTTCCCTGTTTTCCTTCTGTCCACAGCACTCACCACCTGACATTCCGTGTAGCTCCTTGCTTGTTCACAGTCTGTCTCCCCCACCCTAGAAAATCAGTTTTGGAGACTGCTACACCCCCAACAGTGCCGGGCGCACAGCACCCTACATCCAGATATCTGAGGAATGGACGGAGCCCCAAGACCTGCAATGTCTTTCCCGAACTAAATCGCCCCCGTGACGCATCGCCTGTGATTTCTGGGTGCTGTGTAAAGTGGGGCCAAGAACTTAAGTCACTTACAAAAAGCAATCACAGTGCAAAATCTTCCTATGCCTTCATGCAAATTTTTAATGGCTTCTCACCCACACGTAACCGGAGGACAGTATTTAAGCAAATTACTGTGAGCTTTTCCAAGCATTCAACCTGTTTTCCATAAACAACTCCATGCTCATATTCTGTCGGTTTGGATACTACGTACATGAGTCACAGGAGGCCAATAACAGACATGAGTGGCATAAACAGGCCTGGGAACAAATACAGCTCACTCCTGGCAGCACTGCACTTGACCGCTGGGGATAGAAGAGCAAGGGCTCTCCCTGCGGGTGTTGTCAGGATGCGCCCCGGAGGGAATGCACAGCATCCGTCAACACAGAGGGTTGAGTCAACAAAACACTGGCTGAACGTCAACTGTATTTCAGATGATCCCCAGTTGGTATCGTCCCAGAAGTTCTGAAAGGTTCCTGGCAGCGCCTGCCCCGGCCGGTCTGGCACCCGCCAAGATGTCCCCACACGAGTCCTCAGGCAGCAGTGGCTGCGCTGGACGCAGACACAGACAGGCGCAGGGGCGAGCCCGGGGTGTCCTTCAGGAAGGGCGCACCACCCTGTGCCCGCAGTCCAGGGCAGGCCCACATCCCCCAGCAGCTCGAGAGAGAGGAAGCGGGGAAAAGGCCGCAGTGAGTGACGCTGAGCCGCGGGCCCCGCTGGCAGAACAGCCTGGTCCCCCACAGCCCCTCACGGGCACGTATGACACGGTGAAATCCATTAGAGAGGATTTTGAGAGCTATTTTGAACAAGAATACGAATACACACGAGAGTATTTTCCACGGCCGTGTATTTTGGAGGTTCTACGAGTGAGGGACCCCTTAGGAGATGTCGGGTATCAAAAGGCAGAATCAAATCTGGTGACGGAGGGAGGGTGACCCTACTTTCAGAGCCAAAAACTGGAGGAAAGGGTTTAAAAATGTAAAGGAGTATTTGGATGGTTTTTCACTGCCATGAAGTTCAGGATGCTCGGTGACAGTCACAGGCAGCCCGTGTGCGCACTGGTGCAGAATTTCCCTAATATCGTTGAGTTAACGAGCCAGCAGCGACACTGGACTTCAGCACACAACCTCCTCCTGCCTCTCTGGTTTCTTGCTCGGCTTGCCTTACGCATCCTTAACCTTGAGGACTGTGCCCTGAGGTGGCAACGCTTTAATGCTGATCGTAATTAACCAATCCTTTTCCTTCAACCTGATCTTAATTGGTCATTTACTTATGTGACTGACGCTCTGTATTCAGCTGTCAACAATTAAGTGCCCCAACGTTCACACTCGAAGCCAAAAAGTCCTAAGTTAGGGTCCGCCAAGCAGAGTGGTAACTTTGCCTCTATTATTCCCGGAGGCTCTCTCCTCCTCCCTATTGCACAGACACGGAGGGAGCTGTGACTGTGTGCTACGTGCCGCACAGGGGCTGGGGACCGGTGAATGCACACCGCAGGACACGCCATAGCAAGGAAGTAAGGCTCGGTAAAGTAAGGTAAGGTAAGGTAAGGTCAGGTCAGGTCATCCCACCTCCCCACCCCTAGAAAGATACACAAAGAACAACAATGGCCAAGGCAGAGAATCCTCACTTCCACCACAGCTCTGACGCCTAAAAGTGCCCCCACCTGTGCAGCCGCCCTACTCCTCTGTCACGGGGTGGTTTTTAGGATTAAGGAGAAACGTAAGTGAAGTGCTCTGAAAACTGGAAGACGCCGCATCAACGATACTGCCGATAAACAAAAGAAAATAATTTCAAATGAAGACTGGAAGCAAATTCCATAGTGAGATGGGGTGATCACCGTGTCACTTGTGCTTTTTCTTTTCAAGACCCAGAGGAGAACTCCCGAGCCTGCGTTCGGACTCACCCGAGCAGCCCAGCCGGTAAAATACAAAGATTTCAAAGACCCAGCCCAGAGATCGGGGTTTGGTAAGTCAGGAATTTCAAGTGAGCCTCCCGGGTGGGTTTTGGTGCAGGTGGTCCACAAAAGGAACGCGCGGGCGAGGTAGACTCCGGCCCCTTCGTGAGCCTGGGAACACCGGGAGGCAACGCAGTCCCTCACACTGGAGTTGAGAAGACGATACACATGGGACCAGCAAAACACTCTCCCACCTCACCTAAGCACAGCTGTGTTGTGTCCAACACAATTCTGGATGTCGCCTTAGTAAAACACCTGCGTCAGCTGGCACTAACAGCCGTATCTGCGATCTTTATAAGTAGTTTTAAAGGACAAAAAGCGTACTAATGATGGCATGACGTCATTTACAACAGCACATACTTCAACTACAGTGTCTGGCACCAGTTCACTGAGACGCATCAAAATGGCTGGTTCCAGGGGCGCCTGGGTAGCCCAGTCGGGTGAAGCAGCTGCCTCTTGATTTCAGCTCAGGTCATGATCTCAAGGTTGTGAGATCGAGCCCTGGGTCAGGCTCCATGCGTGGAGCCTGCTTACGATTCTCTCCCTCTCTTCCTCTGCCCCTCCCCGCAGCCCTGCCTCCTGCTCACGCTCTCTTTAAAAAAAGAAAAGAAAAAGGCTGGTTCCTACACCAAAGCGGTTAACATAGGTTTTCACCGAACCTGCTAGTAAATTTCAATCAAGAGTCTAGATACAGACGATAAAGATAGGAGTCAACACCTACAAACCTAGGCACCGCTTATCAGAGAAATCCTGAAAAGCTTCTGGAGCAAGATCAGGAAATAAGAGGAAGGTCACCTGTGGGCGCCTCGGCCCCTGTGCACGTGACGAGATGGGGGAAGCCAGACTTCCCTGCAGAGTCAACCACCGCTTCGCACTTTGCACTGAATCGAGTATGTCCCCAGACACAGAAGGCGGCCACCAGGCCAAGAGAAGGACCCGGCGGCACACCTCAGCTGCGGAGGAGCGCCCACGTGCCCCCCTTCCCGCCCTTCTCTCACAAGCCATTTCTCTAACCCACGTGTGCTTTGGCAGCTCGGAAGAGAAAAAGCGGTCATAACGTTTGTTGTACCGAGTGCTGTCCTCTCACGAGGTCAGCCGTCCAGCAACGTCACTCGCCAGCAAAAAGCCAAGAGCCAAGACCTATTTAAATGAGGAGGTGAATCGTGCCCCAAAAAGCCACGTCGGGTTCCTGTCGGAGCCTCGCGCCTTCTGGTCTGCGCAGGGTACTGACATGCTGGCCACCGAGCTTCCTTGGCCACAGATGGTGAGCAGAGGCCTGTCTGGGGATGCGGGGAGTGCAGAGAGGCTGCATAAAGGACGGGCAGGGGGACAGCAAGTACACTCTTCTCTAAGAGCTTCGGGGCCCTGTGTGCCCGGACTATCTCTGAGCACAACATTTTCCCACGGCGAAGTCGTCCCTGGTTACGCGGAGCCTTCACGGGGAGGGGAAATCCTGTCCCGGGCAGCCTCCGAAAGCAGGGCAGCAGCAGAGCTGGGGGACCAGAGGCAGCCCACTCCTGGCACCGCCACCCCTTCCCGCATCGGAGGCAGACCCCCAGCACCACGCCTGCTCTCCGTCCCCGAGTGCGACCCCATGTCTGAGGCAAGCCTGTGCCGCACCGAGCAGCTTCCCCGCCACGCACCTATGGAAACCTAGCTGCCAACCATGGCTGGGGAACGAGGGGACACCAGGAAGCAAGTTTTGACTGTCGGAACCAGTCGGCACCTGGGTTGGCTCCAGTGCGGCCAAAGAGCAGGCAGCGCTGCAACCACGCGGCCCCGTCTCCCCAGAACACGCTAGATGCCCGGGGCCAGGATGGGCCAGCGGCTGGGCTCCCCTCCCTCAGCCTTAGCACCCCCGCGTCAGCGGGTGCTTCTTGTCGACACGTGGGCCCCTGCGGACTAGTAAGGCTGCTCTCCTCCCTGGATGGGGGCTTCACTCCCAGGCCTGCGGGGAAGAGGGGGCTAATGGAGCCGCGCTATGACCTGGAGCCAATGGCCTCACTTCTCTGTGCCACATGTCCCCACTTATAAGACAAGAGAACAGGAAAGGGTGGGCTTCATAGAGTCGTTGTAATGCTCACAGGGGAGAAGATCTGAAAAGTCCTAAAAATGGTGGCTAGCAAGCACTTGAAAGAGAACAGCGATCATTCTTACGTTATTATTATTTCAACGAACAAGGGTTTCTTGGTTGGGTTTTCGTGATTTTATACAGAGCTAATGAAGGTTTTCCTCTGAACTTGGCTTTTTAAAAAATTTCCATGTTGGGTTTGAAATTCCAAACCGAGAAAAAGAACGTTATGTGGAGAGGTGATAAAATCACAATCTGTTTTCTCCTCACCCTGATTTGAACAACAGCTGTCCTGTGTGATAGCTCCTTCCCTTTATTTCGGACGTGGGAGTGCCTGACAGAGACAGGAAGCGGCTCCAGCCTGGCCCGGATGCAGCAAAGGCCCAGGGGTCGGTGGCAGCAGGACCGGCAACTCCTGGCCCCCGGAGAGCTTTCTCTCTGGGAAGAGGCAGGGCATGATGAGGGAATGTTCCAGCTACCGCAACCTGTGCCGACGTACAAAATCTCCTGCGTGGCAAGTCAGCTTTGAACACCGGCCACAGTGGACATTCAAGAGGGCATCTTTCAGAAACCGTGTAGCCGCTATGGTTTACGAAGCCCCTTACTACTTACTGCAGGCAGCATCGGCGGTCCTCACAGGCTCACCTGTTGTCTTCACAACCGTCCTTGGCGGTCGGATCACAACTGCCATTTTGCAGGAAACCAGGAAAGGAAAACCAGGGCTCAGAGCACTTAAGTCATTTGTTCAAGGTTATACAGCTGGTTTAAGGAATAAAGCCAGGATTCAAATCTTTTAGTCAGTAAACAGGTATTTATTCAGCAGCTACTATGTGCCAGGCACTGCTGTAGATGCTGGAAATGCAGCATGGAGCGGCACAAAGGTCCAGCCTCCCAGGCAGAATGTCCGTTCTAGTAAACACACGGGACAAAGCGGTAACAGAATGTATATGGAAGAGTTAGGTCCACCCGACAATAGCAGGGCAGAGTACAGAGATGGAGAGAGCCAAGGGCAGTATTTCCAATTGGATGGTCAGGGAGGGCTTCTTGGAGTAGGTGACAGCTGCTCGGCAGCTCCAGGCCCAGAGCTGATCAACGCCCTTACCTATATCCCACTGCCTGCAATGAAATCACAGTGAAACCTCAAAACCAGGCCGCTGCTGGCCTGCACCACACTATCCCTTGGGGAAGGCCAAAGGCCATCAGAAAGTTCTGAACCTTGAATGCCATTCATGCGTGGTCATGGCTGGCCACCCTAGGCTGAAGCCCTACATGGGCCCACCCTGCTCCCATGAGGGGCTCCCAGGCGGCCAGGGTGGACCACGATGGGAGGGAAGGAGATCACCCAGGAAGGCTTTAGGAGTTCCTAAAATTCTGACTGAAGTTCTAATCTCACCAAAGGTGGTAACAATCTGTTCTGGGACTAGTAGAAACTGATGTCTGTCAGATGCCATGAAGGCATCCTTTTCTTCCACAGCCTTTAAAAACACAAGCGACTCACTCTTGCTCTCAAATAAATCAATCTTAAAAAAAAAAAAAAGGCAGGGGGTGGGTGTCTGAGTGGCTCAGTCGGCTAAGTGTCCGACTCTTGGTTTCGGCTCCGGTTGTGATCTCAAGGTCCTGAGACTAATCCCCGTGTCGGGCTTGGTGCCGTGCGTGGAGCCTGCTTAAGATTCTCTCTCTCCCTCTCCCCGCGCCCCTCCCGTGCCCTCCCCAACCCCCACACTCTCAAACAAATCGTTAAATCCATCTTTAAATCAATCAATAAATCAATAAAATAAATGCACAAGCAGTTTCTTCAGGAGCCTCTTCCAAGAGTTCCACAAGGATCATCATCACGGGAGTCCCGCCCCTTCCACCTGGGCTGGCTACCAGGCCCTCGGCCTCCCTGGTGGTGCGGGGAGAACTCATCACCACCGCCCCAGCCATTGGCTCCTGAATCCTCATACTAAGCACACAGCCCGCCTCCTCAGCCACCTGCAGGCCAAGCGGCGGAGGATAAGGCCGCAGCAGGCCCACCTGGGTTACAAGTGGTACCCAGGGGGGGATTACGAACCAGTGCACGAGGGCTCAAGGCCAATGTTTATTCCCACCGTGTTACAAAGCCTCTGCAACAAAACCTGCCTTGGGGCAATGACATCACCATCGGTCATCTGGGAGCCGCCACAGCTGTGTAACACCTAGGGGCACAGTGAAGCTGGTGGAGTCACGGTGGTGAAGAGACTGGTGTCACAGGGCCCGTGTGGGGGCTCCACTTACAGCTCTGGGACATAATCCAGGTGCCGATGCCCCTCCCATTTGGTCGATGCAGCTGTAAATGGGAATGCTTTCTCCCTCACGTCTCCATCAGGGCAGGTAAGCCCTGCAAAGCACTCAGAACGGGGCACCCGCCCCCCTGCGCCCTCGAAGCGGCCAGCTATACCCCAGGTTCCCCCCGAGGCCTGGGGCACAGGCAGAATCCAGAATCAGACCTGCAGCCCAACGCCTCATGACCCACACTGGCCACTGAGGAGGTTTTCTGAATGGCTGGGCCACTGAAACACCACAGGAGAATGTGCCCAAGTTTGCAAGTCCAATAATAGCTTGGAAATAGAAGCCATCTGAAAATGTTCCTCAGCTCGAGCTGGGCTGGCAAGGTTTGGATGTGATTATAAAAAGCAAGTGAGAGAGGAATGTTACTGCAAGGGAAAATCGAATCCATGTGAGTCTCAAATAACTCCACTCAACACAGAATATTAAAACAGCATATCCTGGGCAATTATTAAATACTAAAACAAACACCATTATCTTAAAGTGTTACTTTTAAATTAAAGATTAAAATTGCCACAACTGGTTTCCTAAGGCCTACATCCCCTTTGGGTTATTAACTTAACCTGTACAACAGATGCCAGGTCTTTTTTTTAACGATTCCTATTTAAAATTTACATTTAGATTTAACACTAAGACTTGGTAGTTATCCAAGCACAATTCCAGATTATACCGTAGGTCCTGTCCAACCACAGATGCACACGGAAATACGCCTCACAGAAACGTGTTTGGACTCAGGGCATCAACCCATACTTTAAAATCCTTTTTAAAAATTTCTTTCATCAGTGAAATGCCCCCCCTCATCGGGCGGGTGCTTTGGCTTCCTGTGGTGGGTGACTAGCTGGACACGAGAAGGCACATTCAGGCACTAACTTCTTCCATAAACTATTTTATGTTTTCTGGAACATCTGCCTCAATTTCGGGTCACTTTCTTTTTTTAAAATTTTTATTTTTTAAATAGTTTGGTTTTTTTTTTAAGATTTAATTTATTTATTTGACAGAGAGAGACAGAGAGGAAACACAAGCAGGGGGAGTGGGAGAGGGAGGGAGAAGCAGGCTTCCTGCCGAGCAGGGAGCCCGATGTGGGGCTCGATCCCAGGACCCTGGGATCAGGACCTGCGCTGAAGGCAGATGCTTAACGACTGAGCCCCCCCAGGCGCCCCTCGGGTCACTTTCTGGACGAGGCAGCTGAAAGGGAATCCAGCTGGCCCAAGTGAGGCAGAGGACAGAAGCAGGTACATATGCTATTATCCCAACAGCTCAGCAAGTGTTTTCTTATAAAAAAGGATTTCCAAGACCGTCTGTCTTCATGGCTCACAAGAGGACATCATTTTTGCAACTCTTAAGTAATTTAATGCAGAGTCTTGAAAGTTTTCCAATCAATTCTTATTCTTAATCCAGAATGTAAATAAAACCTACATATACCCTCCAGGCTCTAATCCTATACTTCAAAAATAACTACCGGCAGAAATTTAACCCTTTGCTCTGCATTGGGCTGAGGTGCGAAGGCAAGCCTGGATCAACTATCCTTCTGGGATGCCCCACAAGGGCAAGGCTCTCCAGTGACATCGGAGGACTCCTAATGACCCCGAGCCCCCTTCCTCAGGACCACTTTCAAAATCCAAGTGTATTATAACGAGTTTGGTTTCTATTAAGCAGATTTTTCGTGATTAAGCAGACTGATCTATAAAGCCGGTCAGAACTGCAAGGCCTGCAACGGGTAGGTAGGGGCGTATTCCACGGTCAGAGCGAAGACGGACACGGGTCCGCGAGGGCAGCTCCTGACTGCGTGCACTCTGGCTGCACCAGGAAGACTCCCTACGCACAGTGATGAGTCCACTTGTTCATGAAGCCACAAAGCCCTGGCTAAAGAAGGTATCAAGGCCTGTATTCTACATGTAGAGGAAATGAAGCTTTAAGAAATATATGTAACTATAAAAATGATCAGCAGGATGGCGTAGCTTGGAGGCAGCTCAAATCCCAACTTGCTACTTGAGAGTGGGAGGACCTATGAAAAAAAATCACACCCCCACCCCCCTCGGGGTCTGTTTCCCCATCTGCACAGGATACTGACTTCAAGGTGTTACTGTCAAGAGTCAAGTCTGAAAGACACTTAGCACAGTCCCTCACGGCACAGGAAGCATTCATTAGAAAGCTCTATCAAACTTGAGGCTTATCAGGTTGTTTCCAAAACCACCTGAAGAGGACGGAGCACAGGGGTGGGAGGTGGAAGAGCTGGGGTGCACCGTGGGGGCTGGAAGAGGGACGGGGTTGGGGGTACATGGTGGAGAAGCCTGGGCGGTCGGTCCCCGAGCAGGAGACTGGGCCACAGGGCCCCTTGTCACACCCACTCAAACCCCAAGCTTTGTTCCAACCTATCTTTTTTTTGACACTCTTTTCATTTTGTCTAAAAAGACTTTTAACAGTAATACGAAGGTCATCACGCCCACCAATCTGGCCTTCGCTCCTACTATGCATTTTTTATCTCCTAGCACTGTGTATACTTAAAGGTCCTGCATCTTGTCGGCAAACTCCCAGAAAAAAGTCAAAGCACCCAGAAGAGGGACCCAACTGGGGCTGTGACCTTGGAATACTGGCTAAGAATCTGTACAACCGGCCAGCCTTCCTCTTCCCCTCAAGGCCTATCACCTCTTCTTTCCATAAAGTACACATGCTTTTCTACAGCCCAGGGCTCAAGCCTGGCTTCAGAATAGTCCCTTACTCCCCACCTCCCAGGTCACCCCCAACCCTCCACCCTTCAGAAAAATGGGGCAGTAACACAGCACCTCCTCTTTGGGGAGCACACAAGTGCTTGAGCAATGAGGCACATGCACACTCGTCACCGTCTCTCCCACCTCACTTCAGGAAGTCTGCAACTTGCACGGAAATTACTGGAGGCTTTAAACTACAGATGACCCAGGCCCCGCCCACAGTCTAATTTAGTAGTTTGGTTGCACGGTTTTGGAGCTGGGAGCTCAGCCCCTCTCTGGGCGAACCACTGCACAAGACACACGCCTGTCGCCCAACCAGCGAGCCAGCCACTGCCAAGTGCCCTGCGAAAGTCTCTCAGGACGACTTGATCTCTGTGCTCTAGAATAAACCCCTCAATGGTGCTTTAGGACAGTCACTGAAAGATGAGATCCTGAAGTGAGAGCCACAGGGCCAGTGCCCTGAGATAGAGAAGAGGCCATTAGCCCACTGGGTCTCCAAAAATACGACAAATGGCAAACCACTTCCTCTAATCATCAGTCGGATCTTTAAATGTGGCCTTGGTATCCAAGGCGGCCTTTCTCTCAATCACCTGCAAGGCAATCCACTTTCAAGGCCAAGTGCCATTTACACTTTTATGGCTCTAAGTCAATCCGTCTGAAGGTCTGATAGCAAATCAAAATCCACCCAAGTATCAAATGCAGGAAAAGAGCTATCATTTTAGTAGGCTCACTTTCACGTATTAAAAGATGGCAGTCCTCTAGACATCGACCTTCAAATATGAAGCCAGAGGAATCTTCTTGGCCACCTAGCCTGAGAACTGTGACAGAGTTGACAACGTTTTCAACATGAAGTATAAAGAGGAGACCACCAAGCAAATGTAAGTTCCACAAGGACCGGGATTTTGGTCCATTGACGTAGATCAGGCACCCAAACACAGCCCCAGCATATGGTAGGTGCTTGATAAACTCATATGATTCTGTAGAACATCTTGCTAGAAAGCACCTGAATCATCAAAGTCAAACAGCCAGCCCATAGAAGGGTTTGTAATCAGAAACAGTGAGAGGTGCTTCAAAAGAGCAAAAACGTAAGGCTTCAATTACTAGCCTTTTGAATTTTTTTATAATGTCTGACTCTATGAAGAGTAGAAGCAACCAGACCAGGGGCAGCTTGTTCTTGGTGGGGTGGGAGTTACTGGACTTCCTGGGGACTCTTCCACTGAGTCTATGTCCGCATGCCTGTCACACTTGGGCCCTGTTGTCAGCACCCGAGTCCCAAGGAGCCAGACCTGGCCCTGCTCTTTCAGTCCAATGAGATAGTCTGTGCATAACCAAACCTGGTAAAAAGGACCTCCTTCTGGAAGGAAAACACAAGGACTACACCATTCCCTGCTAAGCAGATTGGGAACTAAGATCCAGAAAGCAAAAGAACTTGTCCAACGGGAAGCCACCCACGGCAGGGACACAGAGGGCAGCTGTCGGAGGCCCATTCACTGGCACATGGAGGGATGGATGAACGGTGAGCACTCAGGCCACGATGGAAACCCACTTCTCCTTCCCGGCCCAGTGCTGGGCCTTGCGAGGCACAAGGCCTAACTCGTCAACAGGGCCCTGGGTGAGTTGAACGCCCAGTTTAGCAGGACACTGCCTCCTCCTCCACGGGTTTCTGTAACCTCGGAGTACCATTAAGCACCATAAGCCAGAGACAGGACCATCTGGCCAAGAGAGGCTGATCACACCTTCAGTTTCACCACCACCATTCCCTCAGATGCAGTAACGCGCGGGGAAACGAAGAAAAGTACGAGAAAAGCAAGTGCTACAGTGGAGGATATTATGAAATTGCTTATATACAATCGTTTTTAATTAAAAAAAAAAAACACACAGCAATTCCATATGAGCTTAATACAAACATGACAACTGGTTTCATTCTTCCAGGGATTCTTGAGAAGCCCCCAGAGTAAACTGTTAACAAGCACAAAGGAAGCTGAGACCCCACACACGAAATTCTTTATTTCCCTCTCCACAAAGTAAGTTCACCAGGTACCTCTTAGCACCACTGTCCCAACTGTATGTCTACCCTCTCGCTGGGATATAAGCAGTGTGAACTGCTTTCGGTGAACGCCAACTAGGACGACTGAAGAGAGGTCGTGGGGGGTGGGGGGGAGACCCTACGCGCCGCACTGCCAACCAAGGTGCACAGCCCCTTCCTCTTCCCCCCTCACTGCTCCCAAGGATATACAAAAGTAGTCCTTTCACAAGGGTTTAGAAAGAGTTTTTATTGGTTATAATTATATAAAACTTATCACTTGAATTCCTTCTAGTTATTAAGTGCTTGCTAGCAACAGCGTAAAAATACTTTTTACACATCTGACAAGCTCCAATGATTTCTTTCATGCCAGAAGGGGAAGAAGAGCAAAGCGCACGCCTGTCTGTAATGAACCTCTCTCTCTCTCAAGGCTACATTGGTTAAAATCAACGGACAACCCCTTTTGTATATCAAATTGTAAATTTTAATGTTTTCTTTAGAATAGTCTTTTGTATCACTCTCCAACAAGAAACAATAAAATAACTAACAGCAAACTTCAATACAGGAACACTCTCCAGATTAACAACTCCAACAAAAATGTAATCACATATAATACAATTGAAGTGTCCAAAACAATTTAAATAATTTTAAATATTTTATTTTTAAACTGCTACAAATGCTTTGTACATTTCAACATAAAGTCCTCATAACAGAAATGTAACAAAATGGGAATGGTTGCAAAAGGGTTAAAGTGGCACAAATTCACCAAACAAGCATCAAACTACACATTTTCAGAGGTAGATTACTTTTAAAGTTGAGAACAAAAAACAACATGAATAAAACCAAGCCATTTTCCACCGACTCAGTCATCAATTACGGGGAAGGCATAGAATGCACAGAGAAGCGACACTTACATCCACTCAGAACAAGGCCAATTTGTGGGGTTTCTGCTCTCTTTTAGAGACGGAAGTGTAACGCCTGGCTTGTAAGTTCATGTATACTTACGTGTAGACATACACACACATCTATAGAGGCCGACGGTGCATCCTGGCTGCAGATATATTGCTACATAGTCTCCAGTAATATAATAGTTATAAATTAGTGCCAGATAATCATCTGAGAGGATAACGTCCATTTGGATATATGAACATGACACTGGAAGAAGCATTAAAAAAAAGTCCATATCCAATCTGGTTTCCTCTCCATTATGCTGGCAATCTGCTTGTGATATATTTAAAAAAAAAACAAAGAACCAACAAGCTGAGAGAAGCTAAACGCCTCTCTGTATGGAACTCGTTTAAAAGAAAGGCATCAAGAGCTGGTGTGTGACGAAAACATTTTAGAGTGAGTGCATCAGAATCTGCCATCCCTGAAACCTACAGACAACTACTCAGAAAACCAGAACTTGCTCTGCAAGGTTAAGTTCCAATCATTCCTTTCTCTGCTGTGTGCCAAGACCCAGGGCGGTCCTTAGATCTGAGCCCCCAGTACCGTGGCGATATGCCCTCCTCCTTGTACCCCGATCGCCCGGGAGCCCAGCACACGTGCCCAGGTTCCGGCAAAGCAGCAGAGACCCAACCCTAGGCAGGGCAGCGAGAAGCCGGCCAACAGTCAGTCGTGTGTTAGGATTTTTGAGTCAGCTTCAACTGGTCTTGCAAGTGTGGAAGATCTTGTATCCTCCGCCGTAGTGTTTATCCTAAGTTGAGCACGCAATATCTTTATCTAGTCAATTAAGAGTTTGTTTTGTTTGGGGGGCTTTTCTACAGGAAGCTCCTAGAAAATAAGGAAACTGAAGATGAATGTCAAGGTCACATCACCCAACACGACCTGACTGTGTTAACGGAATGGTGTGTAGACCATTCCACAAATGTTTTGACAGCAACAGAAGGACTCTGAAGGTGCACAGGAACTTGGGTAGCCAACTCAGGAGAGGCTGGAAGGGACCATGAGCAGGTCTCTTTGGAGTGGTGTGTGGCAGAGACAGGTATGTGAAAACTTAGCATCACCGTGTTTTTTAAATCAATCCATGGCCAACGGGAAAACACGGTCTGGCATTTTACGTTACTTCTCCATCTTTCAGTGTTTAATGGGTACATAGTATATTTTTTTTTTTAAGTTGCTCTAAAAGAAGCATTAAAAAGCAGTAAGAACACCTTGAAATTTACAAAGACCAGAGATTGTCTTTCCTCCTCACAGCCCTCAGCAAGAGAGCTAACTCCAGCCCCACAACACGCAGGTGGGCTCTGGCCACTGACCGTGCAAGGTGAGCCCAACACAGAGTAGGGCACGCTGGGCTGCCAGCTGTCCCAGGGCAATCTAAAGATGGGTGCTGTGCCTGGTGTCCTCTGCTGCTCTGTCTTCCAAGAGGATGATTTGGAACACAAGTCTTTTTTACACCCTGACTGGCACAATGTCTTGTGCTCCAGGAAATGACCAACTGGCAAATTCTGTTGAGTCCTCAGTAGTCAGTGAGAAACTCTGACTTCATTCACATGGCTTGAGAAACTGTGGAATCCTCAACTGGCATTCAAATGCAAAATGTCTCGGTGCTAGAGACTAGCTCTCAATCAGTTAGGCTGAGACACACAGGAAAAGGATGTGCGGCCGATTCCCTGCAAGTCCTTGAATATGCAATGTGCTAAGTAAAGTAAAATCACTGAAAAAACCAAGGCAAAGCAACTCCATCTAAACATGCGCCATGAAATCATCCCTGGATAAAATTTACAAGCAGAAATATACTGAGAAGGGACAAAGACTACAGCTAAAACAATTCCTTTCCAGTGTAATGCACCCAACACAGAGGGAGGGTGTAGCTGGCTTTCTAAGAGCCCTGGGCAGGACAGTGATGACCCCCAACTTGCCTGAGGCCAGAGCTTAGGATAGTTTTATAGCAAATGCACAACAAGGTGCTAAGAAGACCACAACAAACTCTCCAGAGAAATGCCCACTCTTGGGTACTTAATGGATAATTAAACTATGAGGTCCTACGGAACGTGTTGGCTTTTTTCACTTCCCAAACATACTTCACAAATTTGTGGTCACCTGCAGCAGTCCTCCCCCCCACACGCCCCTGCCCCCATGTAAGACACATGTCCTTCATTCAGATGTGCCCACAGTACAGTGCCAGCAACTCAGGCCACCAGGGGCCACCACCAGGGAGGGAAGACCTGCTGCTACCATCTACCCGTTAGAAACAATAGCCATGGTTTCTTATCAGACTCTTCAGTGTTTCCTTTTAGGCCAAATCCATTCCAGCCATGGAACCTTCTATTAACTATCAAATAAAGCAAAATCATTAAGATTAACTGGAGCAAAGAAAAGAGACATAATTTTATTAGGCACTTTGGTCCTTTGCGGTTTTCAGGGTTCTTCAAAAAGCACTGGATGAGTAAGAGGTCAAGTGAATGAACTTCATACATGTATAGTTACTCGGAGAGTTTATCTTCATAGTACTTTAATTTTTCATAACCTCACCCTTGAACTGTGTAAGTGGGATCCAGTACAAAAGGAGTGATTCTTTCAGGTAATACTGCAGACAAAAAGGGATGCATAGTACATTCTAAAGCATCAACCACCCAGGAGGCGTTTTTTAGTACAGTCAATGAAAATGATGGCATTTTCTGGTTCTTTAACCTTGAAAAGGACTTGGTTCAAGAACATCCTGTTGTTGTGGAACTTCCAGAACACAGACGGAGTACAAACAGGTACACAGTTCAATTGCTACAGGCAGGCAGCTTCAACAGCTGAGAAACAGGTGCGCATGGTCGCTGGGGCTAAGCTCCAAGATGCCATGTTATGTATATGCCATGGCCGGAGCCCAGAGGCCAACCTGGAACTACCATGATGCATTATTTGCATCACTCACCCAAGTTGCTTTTTAAAAATGTGACCCTTCCTTCCTACAGTAAATCATTCCCATCAGCCTTGGCTGATGACCCGTCTCTACATCTTTCCTTAGCCACGACTTAAGGCACACCAGCACCAAGGACTCCGCTCGTCAACGGTGCAGTGAAAACAGCACCTCGGCATCCTCGGGACTCTCCGAAATGGCAATCACTCCCCAGAATTCATTCTAATGCTTTCACTCCCCAGAATTCATCCTAACGCTTTGCCTGAAACACCAGAGTTTTCAGATACTGAACGTTATAGCCAAGAAAGCCTAGAGCCGAGCAGCTCATCACTCTGAAAGGACAAGTTTGAAAGTTCTTTTGCAGAAATTCTATTTGATGTTGACTATTTCACACGGGATTCAACTGGAGGCATTATCCAGGAAAGAGGGATTCTGAGAACACACATCAACTCAGGTTGAGTAACTTGGAAAGTCTGAAAAATCAGTATGACAAATTTAACTATTGCCCTGTGTTCTTAATGTGTCGCTGAGAAGAGTTCTTAATACAGGGAGGAACACGGAATATAATAGTGAAGTCACCTCCAACGTAAGATGAATTCTTCTGCCATTCCTGGGAGGAACAAAGGTGCAGACACACCTGCCTGAGGGCCCTGCCAGGCTCTGCCCCCCACTGCCAGGCTCTCAGCGCCCCCGCCTCTCCTTTCTTTGGGATCTGGCCTCTTTCTTATCCTGTCTGGAGACGGGAGCAGGTCGGGGGACATAAGGCATCTTAAAAGGAGTACGGTGTCATGTGTTTGTTTTAACCAATGAAACAACTTTTTCAAATTAAACCACAATAAAAGAAAGCATGAATAATGAAAGCATGCTCAATTACTGTAACTATGCTCCAGTCACAGAAACAAGACTACAATGTGGCTTCAACGAACTCGGTGATCCAACCTTAACCATGAGCAAGGATCTATGATCCGGAAATACTACAAAGTGACACTGAGATGTTACCCAAGATAAGAAGGAAGCGTGAAGAGCATTTCATCTTTTCATAATAGGGTACTTTTGAGAGCTTTTTCATGGTTTCAAATTCAACTCACAACCGGCCCTATTAAAGAAATGGCACCACTCGGCGAGTCCTAGGTCTGACAACAAAAGCTGAGAATTCAGGTCTGAGGCGGTCAAAGCAGTGTGACCCTTCTTCTTCCCTCCAACTGAACCAACAGCTACTTCCTTTAAACGCTTATGTCAAAATTCTACAGGAAAAAGGAAAAAACAGCCATTGGGCAAAAATACTGTTTTCTTCCGACCATCTTCCCCCCCGCGCTCGTCAGCTCGGACTTCCTCTGGCCCTGGAAGACTCAGCTTACCTGAAGTCCTTCAGCTCCTGCTTGCCACCGCTGTCCTCCCTCCTGCTGTCCCCCGGGTCGGCAGCGGCTGCCAGCTGGAGGCTTCGGGTGACCGGCCCCCCACTTCGTTCTCTAGATTTTACACTGAACCGGTCTGTTCTTTTCTTACTGGCCAAAGCGGATTTGCTCTGCAGGACGGCTTTGCTCTTCTGTACCCGCACATGCAGGCCCCGGGCCGTCTTGCTCGCGAGCGGGGCAGAATGATTCTTGGCCACAGCTTTGGGCTTTTTCCCCTCAACGTGAGTTATTTTGGCCATTCTGATCGGGCTCGAGTTCCTTAAGGAGGAGCTGGACTTCTTGGACTTGACCGAAGTGGCGAATTTGACATTCTGCTTGGACCTGAAGGACGAGGAGGGCAGCGGGGCCTGTGCGGGGCCCGAGCTGCGTGCTCTGGTCTTGCCCAGAGGAGCCTGTGTGCTCTGCATCTTGATCTCTGCGTCAGCCGTCCGTCGGCGGTGGCTGCTGCTGTTTTTGTCACTGCTTGCAGGTGAGGAGTGCCCGCCTTTCTTGGATGAGTGGGAAACTTTTTTTTTGGAAGGAGAGAGCGGTTTCTTGGGGCAGCTGAAGGCGGCGTGCTTGTTCAGGCTCCCGATGTACGTGAACTCCCTGTTACAGTACGGGCAGATGTGCGAGGACGACTCACAGGCGGTTTTGAAGTCCGCCTTCTGCTTCGCAGATTTGTTTTTCTGAAGGATTGCTTTCTGCACCAGCTGGTTTTTTTTCTTCAGTGCGTTTAGTTTGAGCTTGTTCGAGGACATTTTGCTGAGCTCGACGCTGAAGTTCAGTCTTTTGGGCTGTCCCATTCGTCTGAAGGCGTTCTTCCCGGAGTTGTCTAGAACCACCACACCGTTTTTGGGCTGGACAGTCTGTTTCAAGGGCACTGGGTTTTTCTTAGGGGTATACCTCTTCTTGTCACTGGCCGAAGCACACGCCAGGATGTGTTTGTGCAACTCAGGCATGTTGTCAACACCCTTCCCACACTTTGTGCAGCGAATGGCAGTGGTGAACGTCTGTGGAATATTATGTGTAGTGAAATTTGTGGCCGTCACACCGATGCCCATGGGGTTCCGGTGATGGTACTGAAATGGGGGTGGTTTAAAGCTCGGGTAATGCTGATTGAGGCCCAGTCGGACATCCGGGTCTTTCGTCTTTATGCCTGAAGCCATTATTTTTATGGTTGTGTAAAGCTCTTCGGAGGAATCATTTAGCTCTTCTTCTTCTTTTGACGCCTCTAAAGGATCTTCTGGCAAACTCTGCATATGTTCTCTATGGGCCTTACTGGGATCGGTGAAGTTCTGGGGCCTGAGGGTGCCGCTTTCAAACTCATGGTGGGTGCACACCTTGTCTGGGTGGAGATCTCGCTGGTGCTGCTGCAAATTGCACAAAAAAGCAAATTCTTTTTTACAAACTGAACACACAAAGATATTCCCAACTCCGTGAAGCAAAAAGCGATGTTCTGACAGATCAGTTTTAGCCTTAAAGAGCTGCACACAAAATTCACATTTGAAGGGCCATTCCTCAGCATGGACAGATAAATGTTTGGTTAGATCTTTAATGGAAAGAAAAGGTGATTCACAGACATTGCAGATGAAGTTTTTGTTGAACGTTTCCTGAACAATCTCCTGTTCAACTGCAGACTGGGCTTCTTCCCTGGGTTTCAGATCGTCATTCTCTAGTTCCTCCTGCTTGAAAGTTATCATGGGGAGAGAAGCTTCCAGATTATCCCCAGAGGAAACAACAGATGATACCGCTGAGAGCGGTGGTGGTGAGGGGGAAGAGGACGAAGACGAAGAGAAGGAAGAGGAGGAAGACGACGAGGAAGAAGACGAGGAAAGGGTCGGGGGTCCGGGCGAGGCAGCAGACGTGAGCGGCTCCATGGAAGGGATGGGAGATGGTGACGGAGACACTGTAGGGGAGAGAATGGGAAGCGGGGACTGCACAGTGGCATTCGAGAGAGGAGAGGGACACGGACGGGGAGATGCATCAGAAGAGGGGACTGGGAGAGGGACAGTAGGAAGGAGTGGAGGCGGTGGCGTGGCAACAGTCAACACCGGAGGACAGGCTGGGGGGGAAGAGGGGTGTGTTGGCATCAAGAGAGGAGGCAGCTGCCCAGAAGAAAGGGAAGAGGTCTGTAGGGCAGGTGAGGAAGGAGAGACATCGGGTGGGGACTCAACCACAGGGGCCGATAAACTGGAGTCTGGGCCGAGGCCAGCATCTGGCTGGGGATCCAGGGACTGACAGGGACTCGGGCTCCGGGTCCCATCTGCAGTGCTCTCTACAGGTAAATCGAGGCCATTGTACTCATTGAGAAGAACCTTCTCCAGCATGCACGTGGTTGGTTTCTTTTTCTTTACAGCACTGCAGGCTGGCTGCACCAGATGGTTTTCTTTGAACTCCCTGCCTTCGGAGTCACTACAAGGCTTCTTATGCACACTGAGATCTAATACAGATTCCCACTGGACTGGAGTCTTGCCTGTGCCCTCAGCCTTCTGTTTGACACCGCTGGATAAATCCAGTGGCTGCTGGTTGCACACATTGCTAAAAGTAGAACTGGCTGCCCACTCCTTAGATACTTTATATTCGTCAAAGCATGGCGGGCTCACAGTCTCTCTCTCCTCTCTCCCAGATAAACTCCACGCGGGTGAGTTGCTGTGACTTTCTAATTTGGGCTTTTTGGAACCCAGAACTCCATCAGTCCACACTGCTTTGCCATCACTCTGCTTTCCGAAGTCTCGAAGGGCAGGACTGTGTTGTGGGGAACTGGGAGGGGAACTGGTCCGCCGCTTAAACCTACTCGAGGTCACAGGGAGCATGGACGCGGGAGCGGACACACAAAGAGGCCCTAACTTCGGTATTTCGGTCGTGGAAATGCCTGCAGGAGGAGTCAGCTTGTCCTGGGTCTGAAGAAGTTGTTTGAGCTTCGATGACAAGTACACACTTTTCTCTTTGTGGAAAGACACTGCCTCTGACGTGGATATGCTGAGAGGCAGTAAGGAACACGAGGGCGCTGAGGGGTCAGGCTCCGCCTCGGCTTTGATTTTAGGTAGCGTGGGAGGACTCGCGGTTCTCCGTTTCTTGGACTCACTGTTTGTGCCACTGGAAGGCTCTTTAGGAAGATCATCTGCTAGGGAGGCCTGTGTGGTCTTTACATTTTGGGTGATCTCCACCGTCACTGGAGTCAGTAGACAATTTATCCCATACAAGTCCGCCGAGCCGGACTCCATCTCGATGACGTCACAGTTACTCGTGCTGCTGCTGGTCTGAATTTTGCCATCAATATAGAACTTCAGGTTTTCCGAGATATTGCTGGAGATATCCATGATGTACACGTCGTCTGCCTCCCCGTCCTCCTCGGGCTCTGTGCTGGGCACGTAGACACTCGGGGCGGGCGGGGCGGGCTCCGCAGGGGGGTGCGGCTCCTCCAGGAGGCCCCCTTTCCGCCGCACGCCCTTGGGGATCAGGTGACGCTCATGCACTCTGCGCTGGTGCCGTCTCATATTAGTATGCGTCCCAAAAACCTTCTTACAGTATTTGCACGGATGAAGCTCTTTGACTTCCCCATTCTCTTCCCCAACAGAAGAATGGACGGTCTCTTGGGGGACGGCCTTCTCTGAATGTGCGAGCAGGGAGTCCGGCCCGAGCCCGGACGGCGGCGAGTCCTCCTTTGCGGCAGCACCGTCCGCGGGCGCCCTGCCCTCGGCGGGCTCTTCGGGCAGCTGCAGCGCGACACTGGGCTTCCGCTTCAGCCCCGCCTCGTGGCGCCGCTCATGCCGCCTCTTGTTAATCTGGGTGCCGAACGCCTTCCCGCAGTACTTGCACTTAAAAGCGTGATTGACCGTGGATATGTGGATGTGCATGTGCCGTTCGAGCCCCTGTTTGGTAGTGAACTTCCTCTCACAATGCTGACACGGAAACAGAAACGTCTCAAACAGATCGCCGTTGGCATCTTCTTTAGTTTTGGGAGTTCTGGCGACAGGTGGAACCTCTAGAGAGTCTGCAAGCATTTCTTTTGAAACATTTTTTGGTTCTTCTAATAAATCTTCGGGCTTCTCATCACATCGTATTTCTGGCTCTTTCACAGAGCTCTCATTTGGCACGTCAGCTTCTTCCTCCCCCTCTTCCTCCAGCTCATCCTCCTCCTCTTCTTCCTCTTCCTCCTCTTCGTCCAAATCATTCCCCTCACAGCTCGTGGCTTCTGGCTTCTCATCCGGTTCCGTGTGGGGCTCACAGGCAGTGGGGGGAACGACTAGTTCTGGAAGCACATCCTGACCAATGGCCTCCTGATGAACGGCGGTCTGCTCCGCGGCTGAGGCTGAGGGCTTCTCGTCCTCCTCTTTGGGACCTAGAAGGCACAGGGAAGCAGAAGCATGGGCGTAAGGACAAAAACTAGCCACCTTAGGACCAACTTATAGTATTCAAATGATTTCTCTTACCACTGAAGATGGGGACGGGAGACTACGACCAGCAATAGAAAGCTCCACCTTCCCATTTACAAAGCTATAGGGACAGGAATCCAGTTTGCTCATTTATTTGACAAATATTTACGGAGCCTCTGCTACACACCAGGTAACACACCCTGTGGTGAGGATATGGACATGAGCCCAGCGCGGGGCTTCAGACCTCTTCTGTGTTCAGTCACACATGTATAAATACAATTTGGTTGACAGAAATTGTAGTAGTTACAACTGTGTTGGAGGGGCGCCTGGGTGGCTCAGTCAGTGAAACGTCTGCCTTAGGCTCAGGTCATGATCCCAGGGTTCTAGGATCGAGTCCCACATTGGGCTCCCTGCCAGTCCCTCTCCCTCTGCCCCTCCCCATGCTTCTTCTCTCTCACATGTACTCTCTCTCAAATAAATAAAACCTCTAAAACAAACAAACAAACAAACAAACAAAAAAATCTGCATTTGGTATTGACACAATATGGGATTCGGACCCAGTATCCAGTGATACTGGATATCGGGAGTCTTGTTGTGAACTCTAATTCCTCATGATTCCAAACTGAAACTAGAAAACTGTTAATCACATCATCAAGTTAGGTTCTTCGCAGGCGGTCTTGAATAGAATGATTCTCTCCTTCCTTCCTGACCAAAACTATATATTTAGAAGCTAGGGCATTTCCCAAGCCTAATCAAATTATTAAGAACTCGGGATCTATGGAGAAAAAGGGACCCTCATGCACTGTTGGTGGGAATGCAAACTGGTGTAGCAGCTGTGGAAGACAGTATGGAGGCTCCTCAAAAAACTAAAAAATAGAGCTACCCTAGGATCTAGTAGTTGCACTACTGGGTATGTACCCAAAAAATACAAAAACACTAATTCAAAAGGCTAGCTGAACCCGTTTACTGCAGCATTATTTACAACAGCCAAACTACAGAAGCAGCCCGTGTCCACCGCTAGGTGGATGGATAAAGATGATGTGGTACATACACACGTGAGTATGACTCAGCCATAAAAAAGAATGAGATCTTGCCGTTTGCAACAACATGGATGGAGCTGAATATAATCCTAAGCAAAGTCAGAGAAAGACAAATACATATGATCTCACGCAAATGTGGAATTTAAGAAACAAAACAAATGAGCAAAGGGGAAAAGAGAAAAAGACAAACCAAATAACAGAGTCTCTTAACTACAGAGAACAAACTGGTGGTTATGGGGGGGAGGGGAGGCGAGTGAAGCAGGGGACAGGGATTAAGAGTACACTTATCATCATGAGCAGACTAATGCACAGAACTACTGAATCACTACCCTGTACACCTGAAACCAACATAACACTGTACGTTAACTATACTGGAATTAAAGTAAAAACTTAATGGAAAAAAGAACTCAGGAGCACCTGAAGAAGGAAATAAAGACCTAAAGTGACTTCAGAGTCTCTGTACCCAGAAGACACCCACCTGAGCCCAACCTGGGGTAGACAGCAGCCAGGTGGTCAGGGAGGGACTCACTAGTATGATGACAGTGGAGCAGAGATCTAAAGAAAATGAGTCATGCAAATATCTGGGGGAGGGAAGCCGTCCAGACAGAGGAAACAGCGGACGCACAAGCTCTGAGTCAACATGTTAGACGTGTTCAAAAAACAAACAAACAAAAAAAGCAAAGAACAAAACAACAACAACAAAAAAAACCAGCAAGAAGTCAGAAAGGCTGGGGTGGGGAGGACCTGAAAAAAAGAAAACTCTGGGTGGACAAGGATGAAGGCAGGGAGAGGTGGTGGGAAGTGGTCAGACACTGAGTATATTTTGAAGAGAAAAGGCTAACAAGATTGCTGGCTGGCTGTGGTGGTAGGAGAGGGAGGGAGGGAGGGAGGGAGGGAGAGCGGGAGGGGTCCAGGAGGATTCCAGAGCAACTGGAATAATCCTATTTACTGAAAGACTAAGAGGAAAGTAGGTCTAAGCACCCCCCACACACACACAACCCTGCTCTGTGAGTGTGTATGTTGAGGGGGAATCAAGAGTTACTTTGGAGACACAAACACACTGACACACACACACCTGAGTCAAGGTATTAAGTCATCTGTTTTGTAGGACTCAAGTTCAACAAAGAGGCTGAGCCCAGACTGTACAAATTCTCAACCTACAGGTGGTATTTGGAGCAAGGATTGCACGAGGCCACCTGGAGAATGAATGCAGACAGAAGAGAGGTGGGAAGATGGTCCCCCAGATGACTCCAGTACTTACAGGTCAGAAGAATGGCCAGTGAGGTTACCTGGAGAGCCAAGAAGAGTAAAGAAACTTCCAAAAGGAGGGAGCAATCAGCTGTTTCTGGAACTACAAATGGGTTGGCTAAGAGGAGGACAGAGGGCTGCACATGCAATTTACCAAGGTGGAGGTGTGGTGGCGGTGACAACAGTTTTAGTAGAGCAGTGGGGACAAATGCCTACTGGAGTTCCTAAGAGAAGAGACAGAGCGGGGAGACAGGGAGAATACAGTGAAGCTATCAAGGAAAGCAGAGAAGTGGAGGAAGTGGCTGGAAATCACAGGGACAGCAAGGGACTGTGAGCCAGGTACTGTCACAAGCCCACGTAATGCTGATGGCGCTGCTCTCTCTACAGGACCACCTGAGTCCCTGCTGAATCAGGTCCCTTTCAAGAGAATGAAACAAGCATTAAGAACGGCTTGTAAAGGAAGCAGAGCCACTCTGACTTCTGGCTCTTCGTTCACTGCGCCAATATTTACTATATGCCAGTACGAGGTGCACGTGACTGTCCAGATCCTTATCCTCACAGAGCTTCACTTTCAGCCACGGACGAGTAAGCCGGCAACAAGACTGTCACGAATTAACGGCCGTGCTCCGGGGCTAGCCGGGGTAGCTACGGAAGCATGCAGGACAAACACCTAACAACGACCTCGCTCATCAGGGAAGGAGGGCATCTTAGAGAAAGGGCTGAGCAGGCTGAACCTGAAGGTCAAGGACAGAAAAGGAAAAGCAAACAGGAGGAATCAAAACATGTTGCACACTGGAAATTAGTCTGGACTTACCTGGGGGCAGTGGGGCTCCATTAAGGTATTTTAAAGCAGGAGAGGGTCATTTGGGAGATTTGGCCGCAATGGGGCTTACGGGACTGGGAGGATGACATTCCTGGAGGCTGGAGTATTATTATTAATTTTTTTATTAACATATAATGTATTATTCGCCCCAGGAACATGTCTGTGAATCATCAGGCTTACACAGTTCACAGCACTTACCGTAGCACATACCCTCCCCAATGTCCATAACCCAGCCACCCTATCCCTCCCCCTCGCCTCCCAGCCACCCTTAGTTCATTTCGTGAGTTTAGGAGTCTCTTGTGGTTTGCTAGAGACTAATTCTAAGGCGGGGGTATTCGAAGGGAGAGGATGGGCCTACACTAAGAGACGGAAATGGAAGGAAGCAATGGACAGAGAAAAGAGTGGCCAGATTGTCAAGAGAAGAGACCCAGTGTCAACAAGAAACTGCCAAGAGACCCAGTGGCCACCTGGATGTGCGGAGAAGGGGCTAAAAAGGCCAACCATTCCCAGCTCCGCAAAACCAGGTGCTGGCGGCAACCTCACCGACTCCGCCCCAGCCCCCTGGCCAGCAAGTCTTACTTGTACCTGTCTGTCCGCTACCTCTCCCCATGGACCAGCCTTCTCTCCCTGACGACAAACTGCATTAATCCCACAGTTTCTCCACAGACTGGGACACCAGTCATTTGATGGTGGTAGGAGCTAACTCCCTTTCCAAATACATTTTCAACAAAGACTCCGCATCTTGCTAAAAAAATCAAAATGAGACAACCGAAAAGGAAAATAACATCTCTAAAGATTAGAAATTTTAGAGTCCATTTTTAGCCAATGTCTGTGGTTTATGTTACTGGGGGACAAAAAAATTTTCTCTCCCTGTGATTGGTAAACAGTCCCAGACTTAAAACTGTCCAAAGTAATATGGAGCACAACACTCAGAGCTCTATTAACTAACTAGTAAGGCCCACACCAACATGAACCCACACACTCGATGAGGTCTGTTGAGTTTTTAAAATACAAAGAAGAGTCAGAACCGTTTGTTCAGTACACAGACCACTTGCCGAGGATGATGCAGAATATTCAGGAGAAGCTGACAACGGGCCTGTAAGGAGCCAATCACACTTTGACCAGCTACTCCACAAACAGCTAAGTATTAGGTACTTTTCTTCATAGGACCTAACATTGTGTCAGGAATAAATAACTTCAATTACTGAAGGGGAGAGAGGGCTGTTGGATTTTCTTTTTTACTTCTGCCACTAAAGGCACTGAGGTTCTTTATTTGTGCTGTTGTTCAAACAACAAAAGTCTTCATTAGCAAATCTACTATCAGCATGCAGAACTTAGTTTTATGCTCTAGGAAATCAACCTGTTCTTGCTTCATCAAATGACACAGGATATAATCCTTTATGAATGTCATCACTGCAAACAGTGCTAATAAAGTGGTTGATTAAAAGATATCCAAATACTCCGGTTGCTCTTAGATCACATCAATCTTTCGTCCTTTTTAAAAGTCATCCAAAATATCTTGTTGGGTTTTTCTCCTATACAAATGTTTCTTGAAAGAGTCACAAGCCTACATTTTGAAATTTGCCTGTTTAGGTCACTACAAACACTTCTTAGAAGGCTCCAGTCTCTGCACATATTTGCCACATCACGAAATTAAGACATGTCTCCTTCATTTCTATTATCAACAGTCTCAATATGGCCGCTCAACTGCAAGGAGCACAGAGCAATCCGCCCTTCTCATGACCTTGCAATCCATGCCTCTTTCTCTGAATTCTCACACTGTGGAGGGCCTAGAATATCAATTCTCAGAAGGGATGATAAAGAAGAAAATCTGGTGTGGAGAAACACGAAGAAATAAAATAGGAATTTAATTTCTAACAAAAAACAAGGGGCACGATCCCAGGGTCCTAGGATGAACCCCACAGCGGGCTCCGTGCTCAGCAAGGAGTCTGCTTCTCGGCCTGTCCACCCCCGCCCTCACTCGTACTCCCCACCTCTCTCTCTCTCTCTGACAAATATTAAAAAAAACAAAACAAAAAAAAAAAACACAAAAGCAAGAACACTCTTCACTCTGCACACTTTTCACGCTGATATATAAAATCAAAGGTGTATGATATTTCAAGTAAGTTTTTAACTGAAGTGCAAACGCTAACTCTATAAGTGTATAAATCATAAGTATATAACTAGATACGACATTTACAGAGTAAATACACTGAGGTTAACCCCCACGCAGCTCAGGGACGGACTAGTGCCAGTGCCCCAGAAGCCTTCTCAAGTCTCTGCCAGTCTCACTTCTATCACCAGAGATTCGTTTTGATGGTTCTGAACTTCATAAATTATTCATAAATGTAATCATATAGTATATGTTTCATTTCATTTTAACCAGGGAATAATTTCATTTTTAACAAAGTTGGTCTTTAATAATATTTTTAAGGGAAGGTGGGATATGGAAAGCTCAGTTCACCGCCTTGAATTCAGGCAGCTTTTTGCTGTTAAGGCTTTCCAGTTCCTGGCTGATGTCTCAGAAGAGCATCCCAAGGAGATTTACAGTTATTGGTGGTACATACCTAAATCATACAAGTCCAACTTCCAAGCTTACCTTCCGCAGAATCTCTCATATTTGCAAAAGCAGAATGTGGCTCGCTTGTCTTCAGCTGTAGGTCTTCGGTTTTGTTTGCTTTGTTTTTACTTTCCTGGGATTTTTTCTTCCCTAAAACACAACATTTATTTATTTATTTACTTACTTTCTCATTATTACCCTGAATTCTTGAAAAAGACAATTGCTAATCCAATGAGAACTGTAGATATCTAGGCAATTACATCAGGTTTCTAAAGAAAGGAACAGACGATGAATCAGAGAATACTTTTTAAGTCGTGTCGGAGAAAAAAAAAGAAACCCATAAACCCTGTATTCTTGGGTATTAGCTCCCCTATCAAACTAACAGATCATCTATTCTAGAAAAGTTAAAAATATTGATGTCAGAAGAAAATGAGAGCGATAACTAACCCCGAGTTTCAATACCACACAAATAATGACTGGCCAAAGTCTGTAAGAAGCACACTGGGGAAAAACAAAACAAGGAACTCAGGCTCCTTTTAGTTAAGATATGTTTATCCGTAACTGTCAAGCGAAACACCAGAAGCAGGCTTCGCTGAACTGCCAAGGACGCATATGCGCAGTGGCTCAAATATCAAATGCAGAGTAATTATGAATAATTCACTGTCAAGCCGGCATGAATTCAGAGGGTCCCCAGGGACTCGACTCCAGGTCCAGTACAATTCAGGATTTCATTAACAACGGGAAGACTGGAATTCAGGAAACACTAACTGGAATCCAACCGATACCACAGTTCAGAAGGTAAGATTAAAATGCAATGCATTTCTGACAAGCTAGAACAATGAGCTCAGGTCACCAAGATATTCAATAAGGAAAAGCAATTCTCTAGAAAAGTACTAATACTGAAGGTTTGGAAGCTCAGTCTCTTTGGGATTTAACCAGAATTTGTGGCCCTTCTTTTGTATTTTTTTAAATTCCAAGTTTCTTTTTCATGGTAGCTCTTGTTTTTCAGTTTTCAGAAGAACAGATTCTTCTTCATCCTCCCCAAACATTCTTTCCCTCTCCTCCTACTGTCCTTTCTCTTTCAGAACAAGCCTCTTGGCACCTTTTTGTCTGAACTAGTAACACAACAACAGGGAAACCACTCACTGCTCCTGGAAAACGGGACTCACCGTAATAGAGCATCACTACAGAGGAGCAGCATTAACTAAAACACAGATGACACATGAAAATGAGGCGAGACACAAAGAACATTGAAAAGTTCATAACGGTTAAAAATGGAAACATCGATTATAATATGAATCAAATATTAACCCTAAAAAAAGGACCACCAAATTTTGATAAATAATTAAGAGATGAAACAAGGGGAGGGAGTACAAAATACTCAATAATCAGCCAGTACTATGTTAAATTCCTAATTTTTGGTCTGTGGGGGAAAAAAAAGCTTTGATGCTTTCAGCCATGATGTAAGATAAGAGTTCGCAAGTTCGCGCAAATAAATTCCTGATGTGTAACACCTCCACCCCTCATTTCCAAAGGCACCTAAAATGGAACTCAGGACCCAAGCAAGCACTTCAGTGGAATCACATTCTGGTGGGAACAGAAGCCAAGAGCCTGCAGGTGGGAAGGTTATAAACCAATCCCCTCTTGTGTAAAGGGCAAGGATCCAAAAACACCTTTTCACAGTGGAAGACATGACCTCCTCCTGCAATTCCTTCTCCCTCTGTCAACTGAAGGGCACTAAGCCTAAATGTGATGAGGACAAGGCTCTTGAGGAATCCAGCTGTGCTTCCGGATGTCTAGATTCCACCTACTTCTAGCCAATTTTCTTATCCTCATGATGAAAGATGCCCTTCCCAACGTGTGATGCTCAGTCCCTACCAGATCACTGGTCACAAACAACACAAGCAGAAATGATTTCCGGCTACTGACATAGTTGTTCTAACGCTCAGTTCCTGTCTGCTGAGAACCCTGTAAGGACTCCCGTGCCACAGGGTGCCTGATTCCAAATTTATATTCAGAAAAGGTCTTCCCTGGATTGCAATCACTAAAGTGTTACAAGACCTCATGTACCAGGAGCCCAAGGAATGACCTTTTCTTATTACCTCTTACTCTCAACTTTGTACAGGTCTGAGCTTTTGAAATAAGTAAAAATGGAGGTAGAGTGTACACTTTGCTGTTACACATAAAGCTTACAAACATTAAAAGAAGTCACACTGTGAAATTCAATAGGAAAACAGATGTCAATTTATTGTAATACAATCCCTTACAAAAGCAATTCAGAGAATTTCTGCAACCTCTCAAGTGCTATACAAAGCTGGTTAGCAGATCATACAAAAAAACTGGACTATATGTAAACAGTATATTAAATAAGTGAAGTTCCTAGATTTATAATAAAACAGCACAACTTTAATAATACCACTCACTAATATGTATTCAGACTGAAATCACACAACTATCTAAAAGCAAAAGTACTACTTTAAGTTTCATTCCCAGCCTAAAAGAATATTAGAACACCTAGCTGATACTGAATGTCAAGGTCTACTTTTGGCCTTTACAAACCTAATGGGTGACAAGTGCCCCCATCGTCCCACCTGCCTCACCCCAGGTGGCCTCTTTTAAAAAACAAGACCAGGAAACCCTGATGCCCTGTGAAGAGAAACCAACTGAAGTAGGGACACGTGCATCCTACTGAGAGGGCCACAGGCTGCCTGGGCATCCCACAAATCACACCCTCTGTCGTGGGGCTGTCCAATGCACTGGAGGACATTAGCCAGCATCATGGACCTCCACCTACTAGACGCCAGTAGCACCCCCACTTTTAACTGTGACAAGCCAAAGTCTCTACATGGCCAAATGTCTGGGGTGGGGGTGGGAGGTCTCCCCAGGTTAAGAACCATTGGGGTGAACGAATACAACGAATACAATACAGGTCACCAAAGACATAATGGGGCTCTGCAGTCTATATATTTAAGAATTTTAAAAGTATGTGAATACCACTAATAAACCACTTGTAAAAATTAGTTTTTACTTTAGAGAAAAGAACAATTAAATGTACTGCTAAGTACCTTTGGTGAACACCGACAGACTTAGTTTATCATGGAAATGAGTCTATCATGAATCTAATTATCATTCATTCATGAGACTGAGATTACCAGACACATGAAATGATCCTCACAGTCTTAATCAGAACCATCTAACATTTCAGTTACTTCCCATTAGGACTGTAGAGACTAGACATGAAGGGGCTATCAAAACCACCTGTCCTACTTGCTATTTTGAGAGAAAAATGAAGGCCAGGGCCCCAGAGGGACTAATCAGTCTACAAGAGAACAGAGATTAGGGCCCAGGTGTCCCGACTCACACTTAGGCATGCTTGGTGTCACTCACAAAGCCAAACATGGCCAGAAGAGGGTAACAGGTGGGGGAACCTGCTACATTTCCTTAAGTAAATAAATTTCTTTTCCTGCTACTTGGTTTCTGTTCTACCTGTAATCAAACTAAAAGAAAAAACAAAAACAAGCCTATAACCAAAAACAACCTCTAAGGACTCTTACAAAAGGGTGCAGGGACTTCTTGGTGTCTGTGAGGCAGGAGGGCCTCGGGAACAGGTCCGGCAGAGCCCGCTGGGAGCCTGGTAAGTACACGTGTGCACTTACCATCAGGTTCCTGAAGGGTCCTACATAGAAGCTACTGCCAGCTGCGTGCTCCACTTGGTCTAAACAAGAAAGATACAGGAATGAAACACAAGGAAAGTGAAATGGAAACGCCAACAAAGAACATAATAGAGGACAGGACAAACTGCATGTGTATAAGGAAAAGAAATAAAGAGTTATAAAGAAAATTGAATGAAACAGAAGGAAAAGAGCAGTTACCTACTGCATCAAGATTCACACACACACATACACACACACAAACACACAGATAAAAATTAAAAAATTAATCTATAACTGTGTTCTCAGCCACCGACAGGAGGACCCGCTCAGTATACTTACTCTCAGGCCTATGCCACGCCTGTGCTGCAAAACAGACGCTCTAATCACGATCCACCGGAGACCCCAAAGCCCCATCCCCACCTCTCATCCTACAGATACCCAACCAAGGACCAGAGACATGAAGTCATCTGCCCAAGGTCACGCAACTAAATTAGCTCTAGAGCCAGAATATACCCGCAAGGATGATGAGGCTAAAACTGTTCTTGCTGTTACGTTCCTTAAAATCAGTAATGACACAATAAAAACATCATATCTTGTGCAAAGCGCTTTTTTTTCTTTAAGGTTTTATTTATTAGAGAGAGCATGTGCATGAGGAGAGGAGTGGAGAGGGAGAGAAACCAAGCCGACTGCTGGCTGAGCATGAGGCCTCACGCGAGGCTTGATCCCACAACCCTGAGATCATGACCTGAGCTGAAACCAAGAGTCAGACACACAACCCACTAAGCCACCCAGGCGCCCCTACAAAGCACTCTCTGTGCCTTCTCTCACTTGGTTTCATAGGCAAACAAAAAGAAAAGTGACAGAGACATCCACTGCATTTATAGAAAAGGAACAAGAATCAAACTGGAGCGCAGATTTTTTTTCCATTTCAATTTTATCTGATGCCAGAAACACTTACCAGTCAATAGCACAAACCTCAATCTAAGCAAATATGATTCACCATTAAACAACTGGGCTTTCTACTGAAACAGCTACCATGTAGAGAAATCCAACAGTCATAATGACTACTCTTTAAAGATAATGTCTAGCATTATAACTCTGGTCCCTGGGATGCAAGTTGCAAAATCAAAATTGCCTATAGCATCACATAAATAGTTTAACCTAGATCTGTACTGTGTTCTACTAGTCTAATAAAACTGGTCAAACACTAGCAAATTCTACAGAATAATGTTTCACTTAAAATGTGCAGGCTTCAGAGAAAACAAAATTCGAGAAGGCATGTTCAAGTTACATTAAAAATTCATCCATCACGACAGTGAAGGCTCACGCATTTCCTGATTTAAGTGAACTAAATTTAGAGCCCTATGTAACTCCACTACATGCACTGCCTCCTCACCAAGAAGCTACCCAACTCCTAGGTATAAAATCAGAATTCAGCACTGGTGCACAGAAGCAGGTCTACCTGATCTTTGGGGCGGGGGTTCACCATCTTACTCGGACACACAGCTGATTCCATACCAGGTGAGGCCCCAGCTCTGGGCGCTTACCATGAAAGGTCTCAAGAACAGGAGCTGCCCTGAACAGGAGCCTCCACAGACTCCCCCAAAGGAACCCCCTACGGACCCCCAGGAAGGACTCCCCTAAAGGATGGGCTGTGCCTGCTGCCTCCAGTGCCTGGCGTCTCAATGAGCCCTTCATCTTGGCAACCGTGCCTCCATCCACGGTGCCTCCATCTACTCCCCTCCACTGGAGTCCCCACTTTGCATGGTTACCCCTGATCTCATAATTACAAAACCCCACATTTATTTAGGCTTCATTTGCCTCAGGTTTCCCCTCTGCTTCTGGAGAGTTTCACAGGTCTGACATTCCTAAGATTCCTCTCCCACAGCTCCTGCTTTTGTGACCATTCTTTTGCAGGGTCTTCCTCTTCTCCCTGCCCTCAGCCAAGAGGGCCCCGCATAAGAAACCCAAAGACTGGAGGTTTTCACACAAGGATGAAAAATTGGGGGGGGGGGCACACCTTAGAGAACAGAATGGACTTGGGACGGGGACTAATGGGCTGTCAAAAAGGAAGAGAGAAGAACCGAGGGTCTGAAGCAGAAGAAGCCTCAAAGGTGGTCTTAATCTGCTCCCCAAACTCCACAGACACTCTCTTGAAGCTTTATCTCATTATAGGAGTTGCTTAACATCTCACAGCAAGTTGGTCGCGAAACTGGGACTTTTATTCCCATCCCATTCACTACTCTGTCCACCACATTCTAGAGGCCTTGCTGTGAGTGACGCTTTCTGGGCCCTAATTCTTTCACCCTTAAAGGTAATTAATGGTGTCACTCTGCATTGCAGGCCAAGTTTGAGAAATTTATCATAAAACCACAGTCAGTAGAGAGCTTTGCAAATTTGTGGAAGACAAGGACGCAGCTTTCATGCCAGCAGGCGGGCACAGCCCCGACAGCAGCTTCAGAGGGCAGTCCCAGTGCCACAAGCAAGGTCAAAGACAGGCTGGGCCAGGGAAAAGCATCAACGCTCCAGGGGCCTGGCTGGCTCAGTCAGTAATGCGCTTGACTCTTGAACTCAGGGTTGAGTTCAAGCCCCATGCTGGGTGTGAGGCCACCATAAAAAATTAAAAATGTTAAAAAACATAAAGTTCATGTTAAATGACTTCATAGTGTTCACACACACACACACACACACACACACACACACACACACACAAAATCTCTAACAGACCAGGCAGTGAGGAAGGGGCACTGATTGATGACAGCAAAGTCCCAGGCTGAAAGAATGATGACGGAGATGTTCCGTGGAGGCTGGTAAAGGGAAGAGTCAGAGCCCAGCAGTTTTCTATCTGGGGGTGGATAATGTTCTGCAGTTAGTGTTGATAAGTCCAGAGGAAAGAAGCTGGAAACACGTATGCAAATAAGTTTCCCACAAGGAATTAACAGTCCATTTCGATAATTTAATGTATGCTTAAAAAAGAAAACCAGAAGATAATGACTCGGTGGAGTCAGTACAAGTCGCGGTTAGGGCGAGGAGGAACTGGGCAGCAGGACTGAGGCAAAAGCAGAGCCTCCGAAACCATGGGCAGAAAGGCCCCGGCAAAGGTCAGCCCGGCTGCACACAGGATGGGGTGTGTCCATCACCGGTCAGAGTGGCCGTCACGGCTGCCCAAGGTGACACTGGGGGGAAGATGAGCCCCTCGGAGCCCAGCCCCGGCTCCACAGCATTGGGGAGAGAACATTCTGAAGCGGCAAGATGCCGCACAGCAACTGGTTTTCACGAAATATGCTATACATTTTTTTACTTAAAATAACTTTTATACTTAAAATAACTTGAAAATGTACCTGATAGTAAAAATATTCTGTTAAGCAGCTAGGGCATAATTTCAACCTTTTTCTGTAGTCAGACTCGCGCCAGGAGAGCTGTCTGTAATCCTGGAGACAAATTATAAAAATAAAACCTCTCTGGTTTTAAGTTGCTCATAGTATTAAAACAGGACTGTAGGCTTTGCTTCCAACAGAAACAATGGAAAAGTTCTGGATTTTTCAGTGCCGCAGACCCCGGCGTAAATTCCTGGGGGGGGGGGGGGGGGGGCGCAGAGCCTTTGCCCCTGTGGAGGGTCTGGCCCGCAACTCATCCACATGCCAGGCTCATGGGAGGAACAGCAAGGATCACATCTGAGGAGAGCTTTTAGTTTCACTAAAAAAGGCTTTTAATGGCTTTGACTGGATAATCCCAAATACCAGAAAAGGCTCCCCAAATAAACTCAAATAAATTCAAATTGAGAAAGCATTACATTTCCTTACACTCTTTGGAACCTCAAAGTCTTGTGGCATGAACAAAATAACTTTAGAGACTAACTAAATACCTCTGAAACTTAAAACAAGCTACCAGCCTGTTCTACTTTATAATTATTTTAATTTCTAGGGTTCTTCTAGGGGATCTTCAGTAGCTTTTCTTTTACAAGGGGAAAAAATGTTTCTAAAGTCTGAAAACCCTGCATATAAACATGAGTTGGCAACTATATTAACTCTAGTTCAAGAGTCAGTCCCCCGAGGCCAAACAAACAGGGACTGGGAGCTGGGTAGGGAGGGGGTGTGTGGTCTGTGCCTGGCAACCCCGGGAACAGAGCGCGCAAGCCACACCCTCGAGAATTCCTTATCCTCAGCTGAAAGGAAAGTCGTTTATGATGAATTTTACAAAACTATATCCTGACGGATTAACTGTGAGATTTAGATTAAAAATACTTTCAGGAAGTGAAATCTAGATATAAATCTGCGAGAAGATGCCATTATAATACTTAAAATCATTATGTACACTGGTTTACAGAAATGCTCAGAGGAACAGTGGTCAAACCGTATCACTAAGCAAGGTATGATACCAGTTTATCCATACCATACATTATACCATACAAATAGTGTTCATATTTTCTCATTTTTCTAGATGAACATTTGGTCACAGTATGCAAAAAAACAAATGAATACATTATTTTTGAAAGAAATACCTAACAAAGGCAAAATTAATGAGGCAACTGAAAATGGCCACTATTGGTTGAGATTAACATATGCAATTTTGTATCAGTACAATTTGGAAAAGGTCTCAATGGTCTACTTTGCCTACACAGCAGAAAGTACTGAGGAGCTTCTCTTTTATCTCCTACCTGAACACTAAGTGTCCAGAAAAAAACATCAAACTTCACAACCGAAACACATTTAAAGGGGGTATAAAACAGTCAGAAGAGACATTACTGAGCAGCGGACACTGCTCACAATTCAGATCATCGCTGCTAACCCTCTGGCAGGTCGTCTTCAACTTGTTTCCCTGTGCATCATTTGAGTTCAGGCAAAAAGTGAATTTTCCTCCTCCTTTTGAGCAGCCACACACCTTCTGTTCTTTTTGTTTCACTGCACTTGGTTATTACACCCCCCATTATTTAAATCAAAAATCTAATGTAAATAACCATGTTGAGTACCACCCAGTTATAAGCGAAGGGTCGTGTTGGCCGTCAACCGTGATAATCACAAGAATATTGTTTCTTGGCTTTTATTCTGCTTCTCCTAAAAATGTGAAATTATTATGCCATGTTTTGAAAGAGGTTTAAGAAACAGGTTATAAAAATAAACCAATCTACAGAAATACTAAACTACTCATCACTTGAATCTACCACGGGACACTTTTATTCTGGCATAATTTTTAAGGCTATTCATCACTACAGCTAAGTAATCTCGTTCTCTTCTTTCCAAGACCTCAACCATCTTCTGGCCTCCTTCACACCTGCAGACGTGCCTCTATCAGAGCTTATGAACGGACACATCACCGCTCCACCAGGAAGGGCCTGGACCCCTGGAGGCTTATGAATGCGCACAGACTAGCACAAATTTGCCCACTCTGATAACTCAAAATGCTGTCTTTCAGATTCAAGCAGGGAAGGAACTTCGTATTCTCCTCATAAACTAATTATTTTTAAGTCACAAATTATATTTATATTTACACTCAGATGTACCAGCCTGTATCAGACTACTGTTCAAATTTAGCTCAAGCTCAATTCTTGCAAGATTAGAGTTTTTCCCTCTAAATACTTTCTAAAGTTTCTGGAACCATGGTGAAGCAGAAGTATTTTGATTTTCCTTGGATGCTTATGATCTACAAGACAGTTAGTTAAGAGCTATAAGGAAAATTATATAGCTACAAAGATGTCTGCCCCAAAGGAACTTACAACTGAGATTATGTCCAACTTTGTGAAAAGCAAGTCCCTTTGCAGAAAAGCCCTACCTAATGTCAACAAGAAGCAAATGTTGAATGGAAAAGACGTTCAAGAGAATCCGATTCTCATTAAAAATAAAAATGAGGGAAGGCAAGGAAGGTGGGAGAAAGAAAGCAGGAAGACGGAAGACCAGGGAGGTAGGGGAGAGGGAGGGAAGGGACAGTGAGAGACAGGGGAAGGGATGAAGTAAAGCTGCAGCCAGCCAGGTAAAGCGAGGACACATGCGCAGCCAGGGCCCTCCTTAGGCATGGAAGCCATGGAACCCCAAGCACTGACATGGCAGCCTTTCATAAACACGAATCTTCTCAGTGCCAGTCTTCCAGGGTTATGCCACATTCTCCTAAGCTGCTTCTCTTTTGCCAACATAAAGATAAAATAACGTCCCCCAAGGAAAAAAAGACACCTGGGAGCA
>CM053606.1:7967072-8001969 GCA_028646535.1 Procyon lotor | reverse complement strand
CATCGAACATCTCCCAGAACTCAGAGGGACAGCTGGGTCAGCAGCTTTTCCCTTCTCCCCTCCCCACAACAGATATACACAGTTGAGGCTCATTTTAAACAGGTTATCCATATGCAAAGTACTGATGAAGCTGTATTTAACAGAGAAGCAATAATGAGGCTCACATAATATACTCACACACGTTAGCACAGAAACTGCAAGTTGGAGAGAGCACAGTAATCACTCACCATGAAAGTAAAGCTTACCAACTCCGTGTGCTTCTGCCAACTGCCCACGAGACTGAGGGGATCCTATCTCTCTAAAACTGAAGAGGGCCAGGAAGAGTGAGTGAAGCACCACTTCTTCTTGATTTAATATTTTCTACATTCTCGTGCATATATTGAATTTATCTTGGCACACAGGCAGCAATTTACATTTTATATCCTGAATTCTTGAATTTATAATTTTAATGGAATCAAACTACAAATACCAACCTAACACCCAAATTCGATCTTGTTATCAATGACACGATCACGCACAACAAGGAAGATAACTTCCTGTGACGATATATTCAGCAGCTAATTTAAACAAGCAAATCTGAAATTTTACGCCCCTTGTTCAAAAATCCAACCAAGACTGAGACTGTATCTAGTAATTCCTTTCGGTTATTTGTTTGGAGTGCCAGTGAGAGGGAAACTCTAACTTCAACCCCACTGTCAATTCTACAAAAACTACAATCCGTAACAGTGTAAGTGCAGGAGGAGAGCTTTCCGTGTGTGAAAGGCCAGCACCGGGCTGCCTGCAGCACGAACCCGGGCGAGAGGAATGTGAGGCTTTGGTCTTCGGTCTGTGCTGATGCCAACATCAATCAGATGCTCATGGAGAAGGTACCTAAGGCAGGAGGTGGAGGTGGAAGCCCTCATTCCTCACGGGGATCCTCAGACACTAAAGCCAGCCTAAAGCCAGCATCACTTGACTGCAGAGAACAGGGTCTAAAAATCTCTTATGTTAATAAACAAACATACAGAACTAGAAAGGCATATTCTACCCCTCCAACTGGCAAGAGAATGAAAACTGAACCTAAGAAGCCAAACAGCACAAAAAACTAAAATAACAAAAAGCACAGGAATTTGCATTGTTGCCCATTCTAAACTGTATCCCAACTTCAAACACGGCACACGATTGGTTTTGGGGTTCTAAACAGGGTGAACAAACCAGTTTGTCTTCATTTTTGTGGCATGTAGTGTCTTAGGAAACCTACAAAAGACTGCCCCAATAGGAAGGATTAGAAGTACAAGGAGAAAGACTGTTTATTACCCACAGCTTTAATAGAAATGGAGGGAGGGGGGACTTTTAGCCTAAGTGGGAACTTACTGGTTTTCTTTTTAACCAAAGCAAAGATAATTCTCTGCAACTACACATAACTGGTAACATAGAGTTAATTTATTAAGGATGAGATTAGGTTTGGGTCACTCAGGTACCGATTAAATGAATAAGAACATATAAATGCAAAAGTTTTCCAAGTATCAAATTAGCAAGGATTTTCAGTGTCATGATCTTATTTTAGAAACCAGTGTTTTTATATATCACATATAGTATCATTATTTTATCATTAGCATAAGTCTCTAGATTCTGACACTATTCAAACTCTGTGTATATTAAAATGTATTGATATATAATACCTAAAATAACTATACATGTACCAGCTTAGTGTGAAAATTCCCATCAAAAAATATTTCTAAATTTCAGGGTCATGACGAAAAAAATGGGAAGAGGAAATTGGTACAACAGAGGGCTGGGAATGCTGAGAAATTTTGTCTCTTAAAATAATCCCTCAGAACTTTTTCTTCTTAATATATATGCCAAGTTTTAAGCTTTTAAAACAAAGCTGCCTCCTAATTTTTAGGGGAAAGGATAGAACAAAGGAAACTGCTTATGGAAAAAATGAAAGCACAGATTACGAGGCAGAGGTTCTGTCCAATCTACCGTGTCAGTGTTTGAGGCATTGAGGTGGGGCGTTAATGACCTTAGTTAAAGACCAAATCTTTAAGGAACAACTAAATAAAAAACTCTTATTAAAAGTTTCAGGTTAGAGGGGCGCCTGGGAGGCTCAGTGGGTTAAAGCCTCTGCCTTCGGATCAGCTCATGATCCCAGGGTCCTGGGATCCAGTCCCACTTAAGGCTCTCTGCTCAGCAGGGAGCCTGCTTCCCGCCCCCCACTCCTGCCTCTCTGCCTACTTGTGATATCTCTCTCTCTCTCTCTAATAAATAAGTAAAATCTTAAAAAAAAAAAAAAGTTTCAGGTAGAAAAAACCATATTACGTTCTGCTACAAATTCAGGAAGTTTCAAAAAAGTTTCAGAATTTTTTACATATTCCAAAGACTCTACAGCAGGTAAATACAATTAAGAAATCAACCCTTGCCCCTCATGAGGAAAATTCACTAGAGCACAAAGGCAGGTTAGGGCAGCTCCTTCCTCCTTGTTTCTTTTCATGCTTTTCCTCCTGAATGAGTCAAGCCACTAAAACAGGAACAGCTTTAAGAGCAAACAAACCTCTTAAGAAAGTGCTGCTTCCAACAGTTCAAATGACCTCCCCTTAAAGGAACAAATCAAAGGTAAAAAGCCACCCCCCAAATACGCACTTTGACCCAAAACAAAAAACAAAAACCAAAAAAACCCACTAGACAAAATCTCTACCTTTTATTGGTGTGGCATCATAAGAGTGAAAGAAAGTAACAAGCATGACTTAACTCTACAACAAATCAGCACTGCACTTACCACAAGTTCCCAGATCTAATTTTTGGAGTATATGCAAATTAAAACATGTTCATGATCTCTAACATTCAGCTTAAGGAAACTTTCAAAATTACCCTGTATTCAATGGAATAGCCAGTCATTCCCAACACAAGAACCGTGGTACAAAGAAGGAGGCTGAACATCATCATTTTCTTGAAATCACCAGGAAGATGAAGCACAAGAGCTCCCTGGTCCTGGATGTGACTCCCCCCACCCCCACCCCCACCCCCACCCCGACCTGTCCTTACTGCAGAGGGACTTAGGCCAAGGCAACGTCTCACTCCATTCTTGCTGTTTCTGAACTGATTTCAAAAAATAATACAAAACTTAAGAAAAATGAAACATTCAGAAGAAGCCCACACCAACAAATGCCACTGAAAAAAACACTTAACAGACGATGGCTAACAAGGGACAAAAATGTAATCTATTAGTGTTTTTAAGAACTGTTTGTTTGAGGTGCTCAAAGGAATACAGTAAATCTATTCAACCCATAAACCCCCAAGGCAAAAATAACTTAAGGCATTAGTTCTCAGCATAAGTTAGCTTTCTAATACCAAAGGCTTCACTTAATCACACTGCCTTATTATTTAGGATTAAAGTGGGCAATTCTACAGTGAGTAGTGAAAATTCATCTTGGCTAATTAGTAAAGCCTTATAAAACACTGCTACTTACTCAGTATGACTGTCCTACCCAGAAACATGGTGAATAAAAACTGGATTTAGGCAAGGCGGACCAATAATGCAGGAGCCCGGCGAACCTGGGCCACCCTCGCATCCCTCAGAGCACCAGTTCCCTCATCTACAGAGGAGGAGAAGCACCCTCCCGACCCAGCAGCGCTACCAGCAGGGGCTTCGGCAGTGCTGTCTCCGGAGCAGCACCGGGCACGCATGAGACTCGCTGACCAAGGAACTGCTGTCACCCTCGCCATCAACAAAAAGCTGCAATTCATCACATAACAGGATGTGCAGAGAAGTGTCAAATCACGAGAGACATCCCTATCGGAACCCACTGTAAGGAATGAATCGGACCAGGAACTCCCAGGTTGTCTGTCACCGGTTTAATCGGGGAGTGCTAACCAAGAACAGCTGCTCTCAGTGTTCATCCTTTTCACTTGGAGAAACCACAGCCGCCTTTACAAGTAACTCTTGCCTCTCCGTGCCTTTTGGAGTCCCTGAACTAGGTCAACCAAGCTATTAACATTAGTCAAATCCAGACTCTAGAACTGTCCTTGGCGGCAGGTACAATGGGAACAGGTCACGCGAGGGCCGCCACTGCCGGGCAGGCCCCTCTGCGCCGGCGCCGGGCCGCCCTTCCCGCAGCCTGCGGCTGAGTGTAGAAGCCGCGCCGGGCCCTGGGCGCCCTCGCCCGATCCCTCGCTTCTTCACAGGCAACTCCCAATACAAGACGACACTCCTTTCTGTACTAATTTCATGGGTGCAGAAGCCCCTCTGTAAACCAGAACAGGAAACCGCCCAGGGAAAGAAGCACTCACTGTTTTTGAGTTTTTGAGTTTCAAAAACAGTTAATCTGAAATTTTGAAAAAGAACCTACACTACTCCTATTTAGGGAAGGCACAGAAAACTGAGGTTTTTGTTTTTATTTTCAAATTACAATCAAATTTTATAAAATCAACTAGTTTGAACTCACCACATTAAAGGTCTCATTTCCTCATTCCTTTTAGAAAACTTAATCATGATCAAACCTATGTTCTGGATTAGGCAAATCTCACCTTCCAATTTACATACGGACAGGAGAACCAGAGTTAAACAGCCTAATTGTGAGACATATTGGGATTTTTTCCAAGTTCATCCACTGAACTGCAGTTGAAAAATGTGCAAAATGCTTTGAAAATTTTTAGTTAATCCACACAATTTCCCTACAAGGAAGTTATACACAGCAAACATCAAAGGCACAACTACTGCGGCGCCGGGGCGGCTCAGTTGGCTAAGCAACTGCCTTGGGCTCAGAGCATGATCCTGGAGTCTCAGAATCTAATCCCGCATCGGGCTCCCTGCTGGGTGGGGAGTGTGCTTCTCCCTCTGACCTCTTCCCTCTCATGCTCTCTCTCTCTCTCAAATAAATAAATAAAATCTTAAAGAAAAAAAAAGGCACAAATACTCACCAATTTCTTGCCTAATTTTGGAGCAAGTCAGTAGCAGCAGCAGAATTAGAAACAAAAAAAAGTCCCCTGCCTCCCACTGTATGGAAAAAATACCAAAGCTGCATCAAGCTTTTAAAAACCGGCCCACACAACAGCACCATCGATCAACCTGGCAGGCAACCATCAGAGACGGGACCCAACACTCAGCAGAGGCATCACTTAAGCTAGAAGGAAGTGAGAGCTACAGTGGGGACCAGCCAGGACACCGCTCTCTTGGGTCCAACGCGACAGGTTAACACTGGGGCCACATTTCCACAGGCACATCACCACCTCCCGCTGCCCCACACCCTGCGCCAGCACCTGTGAACAAAAGCTGCCAAGGAACGCCCTGCAAGGAAGTGAGCACGGGACCTGCCCACCAGATGCCCGGAAGGTTCAGGGCCCATCTGCCATCACCCTAGGCATCGCGGCCAGGCTTCCATCATTCAGCCAGGCCTCTGCCATTCAGCTTTGGCCAGGGAGCTTCAAAAAGAACTGTCAGCTGCTAGGGCGGCTGCTGGGGGGCTGCAGGGGGGCTGCTAGGTGTTTGACAGCAAGCACCACCGAAGCACCCCCGTTCTCAGCTTTTATCACAGGTACCCTCGAATTGTAACTTTAAATGGAATCCGTGTTGTCCCGTCTGCTGCCGTTGCCCACCTCACGGACAAGAGGATGAAAAGCAGTATATCCTGCAGAAGCAGAGGAACAGAAAACCTGAGTTCAAGTTCGGCCTCTGACACCTGCCGGCAGTGAGTTTGGACAGGTCAGCCAAGCTGGCTAAGGGCCCATCTCCTCACGTGGAGGCGGTGTGCGCAGCACAGCAGCTACAGAGGCTGCTACAGGAATATCCGCCCGCAGCAGAGCACCCAGCACTGCTCAGGGCTCCTGACCCACATGCCTCTGCCCCCAAGCACCCTCTCTGCCTCCATCGGAACCTCCTGCTACACCTGTCTCCTACCTGTTGTCCAGCAGTGACCCATGACCTCCCACGCCCCTCCAAGTTTTTCCTTCCCCGATTCATGCGAGCTCCTTCCTACTTCCCCTCCTCAGCATCCTTTGCAGGAGTCCTCTCCACTGTTCTCTGCTGTCCCTACAAAGCAGCATCGTGTCCTCCCCCAAGGGGCTCCTGCCTACCACCCCTCCATCCTGGACCCCAAACACACGAAACTAGAGCACCTAGGAAGCCTGACCTGCACTGAACTACATTAAGATGGGCGATGAACTCCTCCCTGAATGTTTTACTCACCTCTCTCATCTTCCCTACCAATCCAGCCACCGAGCGCAGTGCCTGGTAGAAAAAGGGTCCATACGTCCACTTGGAGAATGGAGTTTCATGATGCAAAAACACTTGTGTGGGTTTCTAGGTGGCCCCTCCATGCCCCCACCCCAACTGAGGCAATAAATTCCTCAAACTGCTGACAGAACATCTAAATCGGTCCCTCTTCCTGGAGCTGTACTGGACGGGGCCCACCCGTGTGTCATTCGTGTCATAGCCTCCGAAAGGCCATCCCTGGCTACCCATCTACGGGTCAAGCCGGGTCTCATCCCGGCCCCCCCAGCTCACACATGTAATGTTCCAAAACTCATACTGTTCCTCTGCTGGTGGCCATCCCCCCGCTCTCCAGAATGTACATTGTGCGAGAGCAGAACCTTGGTCGTTCTAGTTCTCTGCTGTAACTTCAGCATCTAGCTCGGTGTCAGACACAGACACAGCAAATGCCTGTCACGTAATGCGGAGGGGAGACTCTCTGGACATTTGCCACTTCCCCCCGACAGTCACCTAAGGCTCCTCGGCACATCCCCCAAGCTCCTCTCCACCTTCAGCACACCCAGCCCAGTTCCCTTCTCTCGGTCTCAGGAGTCCCTGTCGCCCACACCAGTAGCATAGCACTTACTTCTATCCCTTAAAATGCCTCACACCAAATCATTTTGTACATGGATCTCTTACCTAACTTGACTGCAGCCGTGTATACGCTCTGTCACCTTTGGAGAAGAAAGCATTTCAAACACGTGCAACTAAAGAAAACAGGTGTTCTTCACAGTACCAAGACTGTTTACTTGAACGACTCTGATTACAGAAACACACAAAACATTTCCTTTTTAGCTGTTCTGTGATGACAAGTCACTTAGATACTATAATCTAGCTGGCATTCTGGGACTACTTACAGTTTTCATAAAGGAGTATCTAAACCTCTCAGGTAACCTGAAGGAGCAACATACTCTTCATAATTCACTGCCAGTTTTGTCATAAACCGCCTTCTTTACTGTCCAGCTATCAGCTATAAAAACTATCTGCTGCTATAAATAATTCCTCTCTCTCCAGTTTGCTGTGAACGGAAAAGTCAATAGGTTAGAAGTAGGCCAAAAATCAGGGTGAAGTGGCAAAGGGCGAGGCTCTGCCATGGGAAAGCAGAGTGGCAAGGCCCACTGCTTGCCTGGGCTTACAGAAATCCTCCACAAATACCGACTGATTAAATGAGTCACAAACTCGGAGTTCCTCTGCAAGAAACACAAACTGTCAGCCGCACTCTATCGGTAGCCCTTATTATTACCACAGGCCGGCACGCTGCGCTGAACTACTCTCTTTTATTACCTCATTTGCTCTTGACAGCAACCCCATGAGGCTAGGCAGTACAGAGACCATTCCATGCCCAAACACCCTTTTTTTTTTTTTTTTTTAAGATTTTTATTTATTTGACAGAGAAACACAGCGAGAGAGGGAACACAAGCACAGGGAATGGTAACGGGAGAAGCAGGCTCCCTGCTGAGCAGAGAGCCCGATGCGGGGCTCGATCCCAGGACCCTGAGATCATGACCTGAGCCGAAGGCAGACGCTTAACAACTGAGCCACCCAGGCGCCCCTCAAACACCCATTTTTAAAGCTATGGAGTACCCCAGACTGGGTACTGAGTACCCCAGTACCCCAGACTTCCCCAGTCACACACCCGGTAGAAACCCAGGAGTCCCGTGTTTTACATTCCTTCCGACAAGTCCATGTGTGTGAGCCACTACTGTTTCTTGATGGTGAAAGAACTTCAGGTAAGGCAGGCTCTTCCGAGGCCAGGAGACAGCAGGGCAACACCAAATTTGCTATTATAATCTCTGTTTTAAAAAAGCTTTTGCCAACAGTCATTATTTACTGCTAATAGGCAAGTTCAATCTCTTATTTCTCACAGTAACAAACAGAACACATATCAAGAAGACGGCAGATTCTTCTGAGACCTTTCCATGTTACTTCTCCAATCACAATCTTCCTGTGGTTCAAATTAAAATAACCAAAGCACTGGACACTAAGAAAGCCTCCCTCCTTCTCTACCCGCTGTCCCCTCCAAGAAAGTCTCATGCTCCATCTCATGACCGGCTGCTCAGACACGTAAGAAGTTAGGCTGAATCACAAAGCTGAGAATCCAAAATTCTCGTTTGAAACACCTCAGGTGTGCACATCTTTGGCCCATGGCAAAACTGCACGCTCCCTGGTCAGAGACAATATGAACTGTGTTCTCCCAGCACTATGTTCTCTTTCTTCATTACAAGGTTTGTGTGGGTCTTTGTTTGCAAATCAGCCAACGTTTATTGAAGGCCTATTCCATGCCAACCATCAAGGTGCGGATCAGAAACTTCCTGATTTAATGTCGGTCTCCCCAACTAGACTCCAGGCGACATGGGAAGAGTCACTGCTTTTTTTCTGCTCACCACTGCACTGTTCAACCTAGTAGAGTGCCTAGCACACGGCTGGGACGTAACAAACATGAACTGAATGAATGCACGAGAGAGAGAGAGAGAGAGAGAGAGAGAGAGAGAGAGAGAGAGAGGAGGCCACTTTGTAAAGCAAGTAAGTGGGGCTTCTGACTGCCCAGAACAAGCCTCATGATCCACCAGCGAAGGGATGAATTCTGAAAGGCGCCAAATGCCAGGCACAGCTGTAGGCAGAGCAGCTGTCCCACAAAGGAGCCGTGGCCCAGGACTCTGAAAATCTCAGCCCTGGGTTGAATTCACTGCCTTCTTCATAACCAAAACGAAGTTAGGGCCACTGTCAGTCTACCTGTCAGCTGCACGTCTTCAACATCTGGCTTTCAGAATTCCTAAGCTAACATGCTACTGAATCAAATTTATGTGGATTTACTCCCTGACATCACCGCCCGAAAAAACATTTAAACATCCGAGGTCACACATAAGACCTAAACAGAACCAAGTTAAAATAAAAAGTTCTCCTTTTCAGGTCTTTGCAAGCTATAAATTAGCTTTCACCGAATATTTAAGTTGAAAGCAAAGAAGGTTTGCCTCATTATTTAAACTCTCTAAACTTCAGGACTCTTTACCAGTAAGTTGTTCAAAACAGACTATTAAGTTCCCAGAATGAGCTTCATGCAAGTGTTTTCATTAAAACCTAAGACTCAGTGGATTATATCCTTCCCAGAGTAAATACAAAAATAATAATAGAATAATGTGAACTACTTAATTCAGTGAAAAAATCCAGCAATCTACGCAGGTATAAAAATGTAAATGTGTAAATTCATGTATCACTAATAACACAAAGCTTCAGTTTTTTTCTCCACATCCAATGAAATGAGCAGAAAAAAAATTTAGGGATCAATAAAAAAAGCAAAGTGATGAAATGTTCTAAACATGCACACCAAACTATGTTGGACAGTGAAAAACCTGAGAGAAGCTGCTAGGAAGCTGGAATATATTTAAATATATCATTAGTTATACTTAGTAGTAGAGTAAAGATCTCCCCTTCCCCCACACCCCAACTCCTACCCCTGCAAACAAATCACAACTTACCTGGAGAGGCAGTGGCATTACTTATAAATAAACACTAAATAAAGGAACAAACTGAAATATGCAAACACTTTGCCAGCAATTATGTACTAAGCCTAAAAATAACAAAACTCTTAATAATTATAGCAGTAGAAAAAACACTTGGGAATTTTCTAGACCCTGATCCTCTGATGCACCATCAAAGCATTTAATGGCCCAAAACAATAACGAAGTAACATTCGATAAATGGAAAACATGTATTTAGGAAAAGACCCCACCAACTTTCTCTTGAATGAGTTAGCTGTACTCATATTACACTGTGAAATACAAAGGATATGGAATGGAAAAAAATCACAATCGACTTCTTGCCTAAATTTTTAAACATTCTTTTTACATTCTTCCAAAATCAAGTTTACGCTATTATTTTATTTACAGTATAATTTCCACAACTCACTTGGCAATGTTCTGAGTAAAGGACGGACCCCTAAGTTCTGATCACTACAAAAATTTACATAAGACGTAAGGCAGGCAAAAAAACCCAAACGAACAAAAAAGGATTTATAGGACTAAGAAACTACTATACCGTGCCTTGGCATATATTCAAACTGGGCTCTATGAAAGAGTCACGAATTCACATTAAAATTCTTTATTAAAAAAAAAAAATCCAACGTGTCCGAATGCCAGCTGGAAATAGGATACATCCTACCAAACTATTTTCCTACCCAGAAATTATCCCCACCCCTTTTTAAGTGTGACTACGCTTTATCTTTTGTTCGAAACCATCGTAAAACAAAATAAAACTACGGGAGTTGAGTCAAGAGTGACCCGACAGCACACTCTTTAACTTCCATTTTGTTACTGGCCTAATTTCGAGAAAGTCCGGCGCGCTCAGACCTTCGCCCACCCCGAGTGTTGCAATCGTGCGCAGTACGGCCCGGCCCGGCCCGGCGCGGAGAGGAGCGGCGGGGCCTGTCCCGGCCCGGCTCCGCGCCCAGAGGAGGGGCAGGGCCCGGCGCGGCCCGCGGCGGCGGCACGGGGCAGCGCGGCGGCGTCCGGCCCTGCCCGCACGCTCCCGGCTGGACTCGAGGCCGCCGAATCTGCGGACCTGGAAATGTCACTCTCGGAACACGTCTCATGACGCGTTCGCTGGCGAACAGCACAAAAAGCTAAGAATATACTGGGCGTGCAGGGCTCCGGAGGGACCGGCCGCCGCTCCCACCCGGAGCGCGGCTATTTCGGAGGTTCCGAGCCAAGTGACAAGTAGCCCTCGGCCGGCCCTCCGGGCGCTCGGTCCGCTCACTTTTGCGCGCCCGGCTCCTCGGCCCCAAGTTAGCCAAGAGCCCGAGCGCGGCGTCCGGCCGTGATTCAGCAGCGGCCCCGGGGGGGAGGGGGGGCGGCCCGGGGGCCGGGATCGCGGGCTGGGGCCGGGCCGGGCCGGGGAAGGTCACCGAGAGCCGCGAGCGCCGCCGGAGCCCGGGCCCGGCCCGGCGGAGACAGCGGCGGGGGAGCCGGGGCGGCGCGGGCGCCTACCTTTCCTGCTTTTCGGGGAGCTCCGCTTGCTCCGGGCGCTGGCTCGCTCTTCCTCAATCGCAGCTGCTATCTCGGGGTTGTCTTCCCCATTGTACCAGACCAGGAGCTCCTCGCCCGGCGCGATTGGCTGCGGGGACAGAAGAGACAGGCGCCGGACCAATCAGAGCAGCGGTTGTTGGCGGGGCGGGGCGGGGCGGGGGCGGCGCTGCCAGCTGGGGCCGCGAGCCAGGCCAGCCCGGCAGGAAGGGCTCCTTAACCCTTGGCGGCCGCGGGGCTGGGCGGCCCCGGGCAGGGACCCTCTGCTGGAAGGAGGACCTCACTTCCCGGCCCGCCTCCTTTCCCCGGGGGGCCGCGCGGGCGGCCGCGCGGGCTCCGCTGTCAACTCCGAACTGCCGTACCTTGCCGAATCTCACTGTTCAAAGCCTCATGACTGCCCACGCAGAAGGAAAAATAAAACACGGAACCATTTTGCCCACGAAATCTAGGCTCAGGAGAAACGTAAAGCATAAGGTAAAAGAACCCGGCGGTTTGGAAAGAGAAGTGTTGAAAGCTAATTACCAGCGTACGTTTCAGATACCAAGAGCAAGTTCAGCATAAGAACTGTAAGTCACTGCATATTTATAAACGCACCGCTACTGATATCACGGAAATGCTGAAAGAAGAGGCTTCCCCGCACTATGTTCTCTATGCACTGCCACCAACCTGCTCGGGCCCAAGGAGAATCCACTGCCTTGCCCTCTGTACCAGACAACTTTTAAATAGAGGAGGAAATGCCTAAAAACACCACACAGGTACTATGCTCCTAAAACATTAACTCTGCAAAAGCCATGAGTAATGAGGACATGGACCACCACCACATTGATGACACCTAAAAGAAGATCCTAAAGAAAAAGATAAGCGAGTGGGAAGATCAAGTTCCTAAACAGAATTTAAGGAAATGGCTTATTGGCTTCTGTCACAATGACTCATCTGTTCAAAAAGTTCCAAGGATAACAACACAAGTAAAATTGCACATAAAACCCACCGAATAAAATAAGAATCCATCAGTCCATTCTGATATAAATATAATGAATGAACAAGTAAATAAATAAAAAGGAAAAAGCTCTTCTTTAAAGTAGATCCCGACTAACGAAAGAAAAACAAATTATGCAATTAGAAAACCACCCCTTGGCAATCATAGCAGTAATAACTGATTCTTCAACAGATGCTACAACTAGTAGGTGTAAGTTTTGGGTGTAATAGAGCATTAGCATGGTCTCAAAACATCTCCCCATAAAACATGAATTACAAAGGTAAAAACTATTCTTAGAATGAGATAAATCAACATCCTGTGCCTCCTGACACAATGCACAGGAAAGATTATCATCACTTCTGGAGATCTCCGCCCCAAATGCATGACCGTAACTTAATCATGATGAAACACAAGAAAAGCCCAAACTGTGGGACATTCTACAAAATAACTGACCAGTTCTCTCAAAACTGAAACGCCATACAAGACAAAGACTGACGTACTGTCTACACTAAGGAGACTGATAAGACATTACAACTGAATGCAACTGAGCTTTCTCTTCCTTTGAGGACACGGCTGGAACAACTGACGAAATGTGAATAAGGTGTACAGATTAGCTAATGAAATACTGTGCCAGTGTTAATTCCCTGATTTTGATCACTGCACTAGGATTATGGAAGAGGAAGCCCTTGGTTTTAGGTGCAGGTGAATTCCATCTAAGATGCCAGTTTAGAAACAGCATAATTCTTCATTTTAACATACCTTCTCATCTAAATAATTAGCCCTTGAAAGTAGGCTTTATTTCATTCTCTGCAGAATTCAGTTTATGTAGTCCGAATTTTAAGATATTCTAAATTCTTTAAAATAAAAGAACAAGCTATTGTTTCCTTTGCTCCCCCTCCCCCACGGATGACTAAAACCTGCCATTATCTTTAAACCAGTGTACTCTTATTTCCCTTCTTGAATCAGTTACACCTAAACCAAAAAACCAAATCTAATATACAAGCTTTTAATGAGTTGATATAGCTGTTACAGATACCTTTTGGCACTCTGATGAGCTAAATCTGTTTCTGCTGAAGGAACAGGACTTTTATTTAAACTATTTCTAGTTCCAAATGTATACTCTGCTTCTCTTTTTGTTACAAGCCACATGTTTATGGAATGGTGGTATCCTATAACATTTGAAATGATTAGCATTCACAGAAATAAGTGAAGTCTTTGATAAAACCAAAGTAAAAAAGAAACACGGAAAGGAGGGAGGAAACTGTATTCCCGATAAGTCCCTAACCCAAATGGCATAACTAGAACACTGGCTACAAGACACCCACTGGACATTTTCAACATACCTCCCAGACGCAGAGCTTAAAGTTTCCTTGTTCATTCCACTGCAATCTTCTGCAGGGTACTGTCTGTACTAGCAACTGTGTGAAGATAAATATCAGCACAAACTCTTTATTTAGGAGGGTACTCCTTTGTTGTTGCAAAACGCAATATAAAACAACAGAATCTGTTTTTAACTCAAAGCTAATATAACATTTCTTTTTTTTAAGATTTTACTTATTTATTGGAGATAGAGCGAAAACAAGTGGGGGGGGAGGGGCAGAGGGAGAGGGAGAAGAAGATTCCCTGCTGAGCAGGGAGCCCAATGCAGGGCTCTATCCCAGGACCCTGGGATGACAACCCAAGCCCAAGCAGACGCCTAACCAACTGAGCCACCCAGGTGCCCTATAAGATAACATTTCTAAATAGCTAATGAACTGGTGAACGGCTAGGTTAAGAGCAACCTGATTTGTTAGCTATTGAACACCTTCAAAGCTGTTAGCAGCTGAGATGATTATTGTGTTATTGAGCTATTCACTTCCTCACTTCATAGTGAAACAGTGATACAACTAACAAACCTTTATGAAGAGGAAAATAATATATATTTTTTTTAATCAGTGCTTATTTGCTTTGGTACTACATTGTTTTTTCTTCTGCACTGCTTAGCACATGTGAGATTTTGTTAAGTCAAATTTCAGAAAAGAAAAATTATGTCCTTAAACATAGGAAATATAAACACGCATCTTAAAAAATAAAAGTTGAAAGACCAAACAACATCTTTTTTATGTACTGCATTGTGATGTTCAACAAAACAAGATGACTTTAAGATCTTTCAACTTTCCCTGTGAGTTTCAACAGGCTTACAGAACCAAGTGTACTTTCTTATCTAAGTATCAGTTAATATAAACTTGAAATTTTACCAGACCAATTAGGAAGAGGCAAGGGTTCCAATAAATATTCCTGACACTAGGTCAAAATAAGAGAAATACTCCAGAATTACGAGAATATACAAAGCACGTCAATGCTTCGCCACCTACAATCTCTTGGCCAGCATGAACTCTCCAAACACAGGTCAGATAGCCTCAGCTCTCAGACAGGTGAACTGAAGACTGAAATTCATCTTCCTCCCTGTGGGCCACAAGGCCCCACCTCATCTACCACTCTTCTCCTTGCTCCAGACACACTGGACCTTTATTCTATTCCTTAAAAACAAACAAAAACTAGCTTATTCCTCCTTCAAGGCCTTTGCTTCTATCAGGCCCCTCTTCCTAGACTGCTCTTCCTGCAGAAATCTTTGTGTGACTGGCTCCTTCCCATGCTAGTGAGTATGAAGGAAGGGGTTTATATGTCTTGTCTTCCCTGACTCACCAAGGGATAGATATAAAATGACATAATTTTGTAAAATTATAATTTTACTCCTTATTTATTATCCATAAATTGAAGTTCCATAAGACCAGAGACCTTGTCTGTTCTGCTCACTACCACAGAAGTAGTACCTGGTACATAGCAGACTCTCAATAAATATTTATCAAACTGATGAGGAGATGAATGAACGGATGGCAGGCTAACATCTAACTTGTGGGAACTTAAAACAGTTTTTAATCATGCCACAAACAAGGCCAGTTTGAGACTTCCTAATTATCTAAGTGATAGTTGAGAAGGCTATGCAGAGCCCAGAGGAACATCACATGTAATTTATTTACAAAACCTAACCCACAGAAAGCTTAATCTAGAAGATTTTAGTGAGATAATCACTAGCAAGGAATCTGAAAGGTCTTGTGCGTACGTGAGCAAACATCAAAGGTCAGGACTGGGGGACGTCTGCAAAGACAGAACTATGTTACTTCAGACAAAGACAGGTAAAAAGAATAGCAATGGTACAATTGGCTAACGCTTGGAAGTACTCAGGTTAGGCTAGGAACTTCTCACAGAACCTTACAACTAGTGGCCTGTTTAACCTTCACAACAACTGTATTAATCGTACTATGGCTTCCATTTTTACAGATGTGAAAACTAAGGTTAAGTAACTTCTCCTAGTCATGCATCTGGAAGCCAGAATTCACTCACAAGACAATCTGCTCCAGAGTCCCCACTCCTAACTACAGGACTGTACCACCTCACCACAAATAACAGCTAGCATTTAGCCTTATTATGCACTATCGCTCTACCTCAACTAACCTATGCAATCATCACGATAACCCTATGAGGTCAATGCTATAATTATCTGTATGTTACAAATAAGGGAACAAAGGCACAGAAAGGTGACTTGCCTATGGTTGCAGTGACTTGCTCTGGGTCACAAAGCGAGCCCAGCTTTAATCCAGCAGTCTGGCTTCAGAGCTCACTCTCCCAAACTCTAGTGTCTCTCCATCCTCAGTGCGCCTCAGATTTGCCACCAGAGAGGAACGTGTTTTAACTGGAAGTCTGAAGAAGGAACTGCAAAGTGTCTGAGTATCATCCTGGGCTTGCTCTCCCCTTGGGCCCTCATTTCCACTCCCTTTCAGTCCCTCATTGCTATTTCAACTCCATCAGGATTCTGCCTCACCAATTTAACCAGAGGTAACTCTCCCTTTAAATCAATTTGAGAAACAATGAATTCTTGAATCAAGTTCTGAATCCAATTTCAAACTGCAGTGGAATACCACTGCACAGTCATACCTACTAGGAGATCATGCTATTACAATCCAGCAGAAAGAAAATGAGGAAGGGGGTAGATGTTTTACATGAGAAGATACCACAAAATAATATTTCCCAGAAGAACTGGAAGCAAGGACTTGGTTGTATATGAGCTCAAGGGCAGTCCAACTGGCTAACAATGACAGGAAAACTACAGCAAAGGAAAATTAAACTGCTCTGTGTTAACTAAACTTCCAGAAGTCCCAGCACTACCAGACAGGTAAAATTCACCATGCTGCAAAGCTAACCACTGCCTTCAAGGCTTACTCATCATGCGTTTTCGTGGACTGTCCCCCAGCCTAGGACATTTTTAAATGGAAGTGAATAAACAGAAACTTGGAACTGCAGCAATTTTAGTAAACGTACCTATCCTTGAGAGAACATTCCCGTGCAGGATCGGTGCAGATTCGCCTTCCAAGAGGACACGAGGACAGGGACAGAGCCACGGCCTTGCCCGCTGCAGAAATGCAGCAGCACTCAACGCTGCCTCAAGCTAACTGCCCTGCATGTACCCAGTGACCTCCGACCTCACCACAAACTCTAGAAGATGACTTTCCTCTTCTTTTCATCTCAGCAATTAATGTCTCCAAACCAAAAATTGGCAGAAAGAAGAAACCCGTTCTGTTGAACTTCCATTCTGAATAAAATCTAGGAAAACGAAAACCTAAGCCACAGCTATGTGACACTGAAGACCAAGGATGTGTTTTCAGTTAACACAGAAGCCCCGCAGCCAGCAGTGGTCTCCTACACTTGGATAAATCTGCCAGTCGGACAGTTGCTGGTGCATTTGTATCTTAGGAGGAGGGAACTAGCTGCCACACCCTTAACTCACATCAGGATCTATAAAGATGCGGCATGTGATTACTTAAACCAATTTTCATGCTTTGGTGCACACAAAGCAGTGGCAACTATATATTTAAAACAAAGACCTTGCGATGTGTTGCTGAACCACTTTCAGACATAATCCTTTCAAAGTCGGCAGAGTCATTACTGTCAGTCACAAAAATGCACGCAGAGTAACTCAGCAGACCAGCTCCAACACTCTTACCTTCAAAGTTTTATAATAAATGGCCCTGTTGATTTCCAGCGGAAACAAATTCTGCTCTTCTCCTGAGCAAGCCCAATTCACATACCGCAGCCAGTTCCCCTTCTCTGGGTCCGTGGCATCAATGCACATCCATCCCAGATTTGGGTAATACACCTTGAAGGAGGAAGGGAGGAAACACCATTGTTAAAATAGGAGAGTCTTTTAAATGTTTCCATTTTCAACTTTCAAAACAATTCTTTATCATACACAATATTCTACAAAACATTTCATAGAAACAAAGCAAGCAAAGAAAACTAGAAGAAGAAAACGGAGATCCAAAACTGGTAATCCTCATGAAGTCATTTCTCTATCTGGGCTGGAGTCATTTTTTTCTCCCAAACTTCGACAACAGCAGCAAATATGTATAATGATCTCTAAATGCTCCGCAAACACTGTGCACGAAGACAAGTGATAACTCTATTCCCTAAATGTAACACGTAAAGGAGAGTGAGCTTCCAGCAGCACTCCACTGCACCCAAGTGCCCTGAGTGTTCTGCAGGGAGAACTGTTCTGGGTTGTTCGAATGTGGGGACCCCATCCTGCCGAACTACACAGTTCAGCAGGTCCCTTGGCTTCAATAAGTGAATGTGCAGTGTGAACCTCCACGTGGGTGGGTGGGTGATGGCACACGACACTTTTGCAACCTCAGCTGACCCCCCAATCTTCTCTACCTAATCATCTGTTAGGACTTAGGCGATAGGGAACATACTCCAGGATGTATCGGTGTCCTTCCAAAGAAAAGACCTGTAACTCGACCCCTCTTTCAGGACTCAGATCAAACCTATTCATCCACTCTCAATGTCCCCACCCCACCCCCACCATGCTTCCAGCACTTCTCATTCCTTCATTTTAAAGAAAATCTATTTAGCAGCTATTTTTAACTTTTATCTTTGTATATACACACATACATATATACACATATATAAATATACATATATACTTTCATATATATGTATACTTTTATACACACACACACAACCGTGTGTGTGTGTGTGTGTACACTTTACTTCCCCCAAACTAAACTGTAAAACACTTGATTAGGCACTGAAATAGAACCACAGGGCCAACTGCTGACTGTCAAAAATAAAGCAAAAGAACGAAATCTCTTACTTTCTCTTTAGGAAGAAAGGAAAGAATCTCAATGCTCCCATTTCTTCCCTCCACATACACAGCCAAGACACCCCCACTCATTTCTTCTTTACTCGCCTCCCCACATTACACATTCTTCTTTACTGCAGCTCTCACTCTTCACCCCCAGCCCCTTTGAGCGCGCCTGTGTGTCCCGGCCTGTGTCCGTCAGGGGGCACCCACCTCACTGGCTACTAACCATTCTTCTTTCCTGTCGGGAGTCAGATGTCGGGCATTCTCTGCTATCATCTCATTTAACCTCATGTAGCAGGTTCATTATTGTCTTTTTTTTTTTTAACATGGGGAAACTGAGGATCAAAAGTTCAACTGGACTTTCCTAAAATCACCCACTTACTTAAACCAAATCTGCCCGACCTTGACCATAGTTTAACAGCACCTTCCTTGATCATCCTAGTTAAAACCACAAATGCTTCTCTTCCCATCAACCCCCAGCCATATCCCTGATTTATTTTTCTTCAGAGCATTTATGCTCTTTTCAAATATGAAATCATCTCCTTACTTACTTCTTCTATTTAGTGACTGCATCTTTACACCAGAGCATTAACTCCATGACACATCAGCCTTTTCACTCCCCTGGCGCACTCCCAAGATCTAACTGGAGCCTGGCATCAAGTAGGTTCTCAATGAGTAAGTACAGAAAGGATAAAAGGATGTTGTTAAGATGAATGTGTCGCTGCCATCAGTTAAGGAGCACTGGCGAGGTGGCAGGTACCATCCCAAGAGAGTATTTTCCCTGTCCTTTATGTGTCCCCTGAGTTTATTCAGAAATTGGCTCTCGACTGAACATCCTGCAGCACTCTAAAGTTATCCATGTCACATCAGACCCCTTTTTAAACCGCTCACACACACGTGCATGCACACACACTCCCCTCCCTGCAGAGAAAGGGAAATCCTCAAATGGCATGTTACGAAGAGAGGCAGCATCACAATGCAAGATTTAAGTGAAACTTCACTCACCAAAATAGTAGAGGGGGCTTTACTTTAAAATGTTTCAGACACATCCATCATGTTTGCCAGCATGAGGGGAGAAGGGGAAGGAAGTAGCTGCACTTTAACACTGGCAGTCCGTCTTAGTTACTTTTTATTAGCTTGGGATCAAAAGTATTATTTCGATTTATCACCGTGCACGGCAGAGTCCTACTCCCTCCCCACTGACATACTGACACAGACCCAGAAATCAATAGGATGAACAGAGATGGTGCTGGAAAACCCCACACAGTCAAAGGAGGCAGCTGGGGAGAGACACCAAGTCTGCCCACAGACCTGAGGATGACAATACCAGCTGTGCCCTAATTTCCTGGCTCTCAGGTCTACACAGACCTCTGTTGGTCCATTTGTGTGAATTCCTTATTTACGTATGGTTCATTTTGTTTCAAAATGGATGAAAGCATCAGTTAAGTCATACTTAAACTAACACACTTCACAGAAAAAGATGAATACCTCAATTTTTTAAATGTGCAGAAATAAATCACAAAGGAACACACATGACCAAAACCTCATAAAAAATTATAATTACTTTTAATTAGTTTCAACCAATTTATTAAACTAGAAATTTAATATTCAAAAAATAACTTCAAATTAAGTAATTTTTACCTATCAAACTGGTAAAAAAAAATTTAAGATGGAAAAAAAGGATTAGAAAACAAACATCACCCTACACAATGCTAATCAGAGAATAAATTGGTTATAATTTTTTGGGTGTAATTTAGCAGTCCATAGCAAAAAAAGTTTTAAAATGTACACACCCTTTAGCCGGCATATACATTTATAGGAATTTATTCTCACAACATAATTGGCAATTATGCCAAGATGTATGTACAAGAACATTCCTAACAGTGTCTTTTATTACAGACTGCTTCCCATTAATTGCTAAGTAGAAAACACAATGGATTAGCTCAGGATGATAATCTATGCACACAGCAGAATACTAAGCGGACATTAAAAAGTACTTTTGTGTAAACAATTAGTCGGTTTATGTGGAATTTTTTATTTTATTACATATTTCTGTATACCATAAGATTTTTTCCAATGAACATACATCATTTCTACAATTGGAAGAAAACAGGCAATGAAAAGCTGTACGATTATTTTTTTGGTATAAAAGACAGAATACTACTGACCACTGAATAAAGCCACTAATAGAAAGTATGACTTAAGATGATACCATTTTTGTCTTTTTGAGTTTTTTAAAAGATTTTTTTATTTGAGAGAGACAGAGAGAGAGAGGGCACAAGCAGGAGGAGAGGCAGAGGGAGAGCAGGGAGCCAAATGTGGTGCTCGATCCCAGGACCTCAAGATCATGACCTGAGCCGAAGGCAGATGCTTAACCAACTAAGCCATTTCTGTTTTAAACATAAGAATACAGGGGCACCTGGGTGGCTCAAAGGGTTAAGCGTCTGCGTTCAGCTCAGGTGATGATCTCCGGGTCCTGGGATTGAGCCCCACGTCAGGTTCCCGGCTCAGCAGGGAGTCTGCTTCTTCCTTCCCCCTTGCTTGTGCTCTGTCTCTCTCTTTCAAACAATTAAATAAATATTAAAAAAAAAAAATTAAACATAGGACTACATGAAGAGAAAAATAACCTGACACGAAATAGACGAAAAGTTTAGTAATGGTTTTCTCTGAGAAGTGGGATTACCCATCATTTTACTTTCTTTCTTCTGCTTATCTGAATTTTCTGCCATTCTTCCACTGACTTAGTATAATCTCCAAGTAAACATGGATGTGGGTGCGGAGAGCAAGTCAGTCTCCAGCATGAAAGTGCAGGCGTGACTAAAGGAAGCCGAGGCCTGAGCGGAGAGTGATACGGGACTCCATCCCAGGACCCTGAGATCATGACCTGAGCCAAGGCAGAGGCTTTAACCCACTGAGCCCCCCAGGCGCCCCACAAATTAACTTTCAAATGGAAATTCCCTACTTGGAGAAAAATAACTCAATCTCCACCTCCAGCACAGAGCTAGATGCTTAATGTGTTATTTTATTTATTTAACCTTTACAAGAACCCTATTAAACATTACTAAGCCCCCCCCCTTTTTTTTAAAGATTTTATTTATTTGACAGGTCACAAGCAGGCAGAGAGACAAGCAGAGAGAGGGAGAAGCAGGCTCCCTGCCGAGCAAAGAGCCCGATGCGGGGCTCGATCCCAGGACCCTGAGATCATGACCTGAGCTGAAGGCAGAGGCTTTTAACCCACTGAGCCACCCAGGCCCCTAAGCCCCTTTTTTTAAAACAGGACACTAGGGAAGGTTGGTAATTTTACTACACTAAAGTCACTAAAAGTCTGAGCCAAGATTCAAACCTGGTCCCCTGATTTATGCCTCCATTTCAATTTTCCTCCTTCCAAACTCTTCCTCCCATCCTTCACTTTCCCTCAGTTAACCAGGCCGGACTTCCCTTCTGCCTTAACACTGAGCACATTAACCCAAACAAAACATCATCTTCATACCATTCAACTTCCATTCAATACAATCCGGTCATTTTGAAATAATCATAAAACCAAAATTGAGTACACAATTTAAAAGCGCATCAAAATTAAAGCCTCCTGACACACAAAGGAGGTTCTGCAAAGAACAAACCAAACTGTTAAAACACACCTCATGGGTTGGGGGTGAGAGTTTTCACTTAGATCCTTCCTTATCATTTACTTGTTCTACTCTACATGTGCTAATTCAAAATCATAAACTGAAAACAATTCTCATTCAGTTACTGCAAAGGCACATCATTCAAATCGTCAACTGCTTGCCTCTGAGGTCCTTACCAGCTCTCAACTCACAGTAACCAACTTCCTCTGAAAGAAAGCACTCCCAGGAATTAAGACAGGGCACTGAAGACGCCTCCTCATACTGAACCAACTCTGATGCGGAGAGATGTCCTTTATGCATCCAGACAGCCCCCCCCAAATTAAGAGTCTACAATGATGAAGCCATGCTGTTGGCTGTTCCCTGGACTTGCCCTTCAGAGAGCTCTAACACATTAATAATGGTGGGACAGAACCTCTCCTGGAGGTTTACGCTCCTGAGGCTCCTCTCCATCTTTATTTCACTGGGGATCTAGCATGGAATTTCCAATATTTTGATCTATGCACCGTTTCCCACTTTCCCCACCTGTTCCTGGAAGACAGACAATACCTACTACCACTTGTGGAGACGGAAAAAAGGAGTAAAGGTGAGAGAGGAGGCTCATCTCTCTACAAGACCAACAGGCAGTGTAATCACCTCCAATGTGTCTCCAAAAGTAAACAATAATGCAGCTTGCAGAAGTCAATTTAGGATTTCCGCCCCCACACAGTTATTCTAGGTTTTTGGTTCAAAATACAGCCCGTGCTCTCTAACATTAGAAGAGAATGAAATTCTAAGCAAAAATGAAGACTGGTAATCTTTTTAAAAGTACTCAACTACAAATATATATTACAAATGTTTTTAGTCCTCTATAAGATCATTCAAGTGTTTTTTTTTTATGTTCAAGTTCAACTAATATTTACTGAGCCAAATTCATCTATATCAAGTAATTTCATAAACGTCATCTCATTTGGGACCGAACAAACCTATAAGGAGCTTGCTATCCTTATCAAAAACTGAGACAATGAAGAAAAGGACAGCCTCGCATGGTGTGTGAGCATTTCAGTGAAAATATTTAATGAAAGTTACATCTTCCTAAGTTATTAACACTGCTACCTTGGAAACACACCTTCTTCTGTATGTTCACATTCCAATCATTCTTGAGCTACAGAATTAGATACTTGAAGGGCTTATTAAGGACCATAAAACTGCCACCCCACAGAAATAACTTTCTGGAGGCTACAAACAAAAATGGAGCTTTAGTACCAAGCACTTCATTCCTCAGATTGCTTCAGAAAACCAAAGGCTTCTTTTTAGAACTATTTAAATACATCACTGAATCTGAAATTTTCTGAATATTCTAGAATAAGAGAAATAAAAGGGAATCCAATAGGTGGTGGCACATTTTACTACTATAAGCAAACTTGTAGGCAATCCTAAAATACAAATTTAAAAATTAAACAGGTGTGCTTCTCAAGCCTGCGAAGTCCAATACCAAAGCGATCATCACCAAAGCACAGCACTGACTGATCCCTGACCCTCTCTTTTGGAATTACTTTAGGTTTCATACCTACAACTACACAGATGTATCTGGAAAATCTCCTGAAAACAGATGCTCAATAAATGTTCACAGGTTTGAGGTAGGTGCCCCAATCAACATTAAATGGATCAGCAAAGGAACTTATTCTATTCTTAAATTAGAAATTTTAACACTGAACTATAGATGTTTAAGGATTCCATATAACCCTACATAGCATATACTATATGTATATATGTACATCTGTATATTTTCTGGGGAGATTTTCAAAAGGGCCCACAACATAAAAAAGAATGAGAACCCCTGGGCTCTGCGAGCAGGAAGGGCTTGGAATAGGCAATCAAGAAGCCTGGACTCTAGGCCAGACCCCAGGACTGACAGCTTTAACACGTCAGGCAAGCCACTTCACGCTCAGATTTCTGACCTGTGCAAAGATGTAGGGCATTTCCAGTACTTTTATTCCACCAACAAAAATCTCCATGAGGTATACAGCCAGTAATCTATACAATAGCATGCAAGTTATATGCCAAACTCAGCACTCCAGAATGTAGGGCAGTGGTAAAAGCACATGGTAAAAGCTTCAGAAACAGGGGTTAAATAAGGGGAAATATACACTCCCAAAGAGATTTTTGGTGTTTTTGGGTTTTTTTCACCAGACCACAAGTTAACTTATTTGGGAAGGTCACATCATTCTCTATATTTCAACGCCCTCATCCATCCTAAAGTTCCTCAGAAAAGACTATGATTGGCCTAGAAGCTTCAATGACCAACTCTATAGCTACTCCACTTCTAAGTACAAGTTCAAAATCTTCCCACTGCTATTAACCACATAGCTTCACAGTAAGCCTAAGACACCAGACATCGCCATGCTCAATCCCACTGCTTCTCCTTTCTACACACTGAGACCAGGGCTCAGCAAACTTTTTCGGTAAACAACCAGCAATAAACATTTTCAGCTCTGCAGGCTACACGGTCCCTGTCAGAACTAGTCAATTCTGCTCCCATGGGGTCACAGCAGCCATCGATAACATGCAAATGAATGGGTGCAGCTATGTCCCAACACAAGATGCATGAGCTGACATCTCAATTTCATATTATTTTCATGTGTCATGAAACATTTGATTTTTTGTTTAAAAAAATGTAAAAACCACTCACAGCCGCAGGGCTGTAAACAACAGGTGGCAGGCTGCATATCCATGTGACCCTGGCTTTTTCTCTGGTACCACCCTGGTGTGGGTTAGAAGCTGGAAAGAAGAGCTGAATAGTACTTTCTGGAAAAAACATTCTACAGGATCAGCTGACTGACTTTTCTCCTCTCTTTTCTTGCCTCCACTTTTAAATTAGAAATAATCTGAAATTAGAAGCATTGAGCTAGCAAAGACTAGGGAATGCACTTGCTAACATCAAATGCTGATGGTGCACTCATAAAAAGTTTTTCCCTTCTTTAAATAAAATCCTCTCATTATAGAGAAATAACTTATCAATTTTAGTTGAAACACAATTCTGCATCTTCCCGCCACCCCTCACCCCCAACTCAAAAGTTGCAGCCTACAAGAATGCCATGCAAATAGAAATAGTAGACTATAGGGTGTTCATTTATAAGAATGGGGCTGGGGGCGGGGCGCTATAAAAAGGATTAACCACACTGGGTTTTAAAAAAGCTAGGGAAAAATATGTACTTTGGGTGGTTATGTGAATTAGTGCAATCCTTCCAGAAGTCTGTTAGCAAAATTCACCAGAGATGAAAATGCACACAACTTTGGACTCAAGAATATACTTCCAGGAATTTATCTTTTTTTTTTTTTTTTAAAGATTTTATTTATTTGACAGAAAGAAACACAGCGAGAGAGGGAACACAAGCAGAGGGAATGGTAGCGGGAGAAGCAGGCTTCCTGCCAAGCAGGGAGCCCGATGCGGGGCTCAATCCCAGGACCCTGGGACCATGACCCGAGCCGAAGGCAGACGCTTAACGACTGAGCCACCCAGGCGCCCCTCCAGGAATTTATCTTAAGAAGATAACCAGACAAGTGAGCACACAGGTATGTAACAGTGAGTTTCATACTCAGAAGTGTTAATATCATGAAAAAATTAAAACTATTTAAATGTTCAACTGGTTCAACAGTGGAAGGAATGCAACAGAATTCTAGGGGGCCATAAGAAATGACGATGTAGATGAAACGATCTGACATGGACACGTCCACAGCGTATGGAAAGAGAAAAGCACATCACAAAGCCGCACGTGCTGTCTGATCTCAATGGCATGATGGTGTTTGTATACGCACCAGTGTATGTGACAGAAGAAAAACAGATACAGAGAAGCAGAGACTCAGAAGAATGTTCACCAAAATATTCACAGATGATTTTTGCTTTCTTGTTTATAGTTTTCGGCATTACTTACATTACTCTACAATGAGCATGTATTACATTTATAATTTAACAAAGACTTATTGGAAGGTACACCGAGAACGAATCCTAATGAAAGTTAGGAACCTTAAGTGATAATGGTTCGAGCAGGTCCATCGATGTCTACCCACAGCGGGGGGGGGGGGGGGGGGGGGGGGGGGGGGGGGGGGGGGGGGGGGGGGGGGGGGGGGGGGGGGGGGGGGGGGGGGGGGGCGCGGCAGAGGGGGGGCAGGGACACACATGGTGGTGTGTGGAATTCTCTCTGTACTTTCTGCTCAGTTTTGCCCTGAACCGAAACTGCTCTAAAAAATAAAGTCTACTAAAAAAACTTACTAGAACAATTCATAGGCAAACAACTCAGAAGTTCATCTCAAGGGAAGCGATCTGAGAGCCATGAAGTGAATGTGAAAGGCTTTTGTCAGAAGCGGTTAGAAGACTGCAGATGCTGGGCATGGGGGGAGGGGAGGAGGGTAATCCCAGCAAGTACTAACTACACTGAGTCCAGCAGGTGAGCTGCCTGGCAAGCAGTTCCTCCCCCAGAAACTGCTCAAAGAATGCTCTCCTCTTAGAGGAGAATCTGACTGTTTTGTGCATATACCCTGAGGACACTTCACTGTTTCTCTCCTGTTGTTTCTGATTTAATAGAATGTTTTCAGTGAAAGCTTAGAGGACTTAAGATTGTGTTAAATAATCAAGGGCTCAAGAAAAGCAATTTAACACTGTCTTAGATTAGCTTGAAAATGGGAGTTCTAGCCGGGGCAAGAGACTAGGCTGCTAAAAGATAAGCTGGTTTTAAGGGGCTTTAATGGAAGATCGAATGCCAAGATGAGATTTTAATGATAAGCAGTTTGTTACGTTAATAAGAGGCATTCTGATGCAAGTCTGAGACTAAAACCGAGGTTGGAATAAATTAGTGGGGATATACTAAATTTTATTTGGTGTTCCCTTTTCTTTAGAAAAAATATATACATTCTAACTGATGCTTCCTATACTTTGCTTAATGTACACTTCCACATACATGTCAGATACTATCTTTTATTTAAGAGCAGAAGGCTTACAGGTTTCTGTATGGAATACGTACCTTGCAGTCTGAACTATCTCAATGACATCCAGCTGGGTTTTTTTTTTTTAAAGATTTTATTTATTTATTTGACAGAGAGAGAGATCACAAGTAGGCAGAGAGGCAGGCAGAGAGGGGGGGAAGCAGGCTCCCCGCTGAGCAGAGAGCCCAATGCGGGGCTCAATCCCAGGACCCTGAGATCATGACCTGAGCCGAAAGCAGAGGCTTTCACCCACTGAGCCACCCAGGCGCCCCTTCATCCAGCTGTTTTTTAACTGCAAGAAGGAAAAGCCAGCCTTGACAAGAACTAAATCTTTAAATCTAAAAAGAACCGGCAATGTCATAAGAAATGGCAATGTAGTTGGTGACTCTATACAAATGGAGTGCCTTAAGTTAACAATGCAGTATTAATGCATTTATAAGTAGAAATCGAATCCCTAATAGATCATGGCTCCAAATTATAATGTTCACCACGCTGAGTATGAACTCATACTCCATATGAATTTCAATACAAATGAAGCTTAATCTACAAAACACACTATTAATAATTTACATACTATGTCCCCAAATCTCCCAATTGTTATGTTAGGTAAAAAAGATACAATAAACTTAGCGTAATATTAATATTCATGACATTTGTTTAAGCTTAGCATTACACACACAGAACTAGGCAATGCATTTCCTGGTTTCCAGACATTATCCTCACTAAGATTAGCGCTAACCTGGTGGAACATATTTGTTAGTTCCCTTGGGAAATTTCTAAAATTAAAAATGTCATTTACTTGGAGGCATAATTTTGTGGTCAAGACATTTTCAATCATTCAGGTGTCATCTTGAGTCATTAATATCATTTTTTGCCTGGGCAGTTCTTCTATAAATACAGCACTCTTTTACCTCAGAAATAGTGAAACAGCATAATGTGATTATTCTCATGCTAAATCCTCACTTCCTAAGGCCCCTTGCGTTCACTGCCATCGGATTTACTGTAAGGGATTCACAACAAACAAATTCAAAATTACTGGAAGAAACTGTAGGAATCTTCAAGTTAAGAAACATCACTGGTCACGCTGAAAACAAGAGCAACATACCTCAGATGTACAAATATCACAGAACTTCTCAATGGAAAGTATCCAGACATTTCCTAGGCAGATTTTATTTTTAGGCCTGTGTATGTTTACATGTGAAACAGATGTGAGTCAATTCGAGACCATCTGACAGAAATGCTTTTCTAGCCACTGACAAACTTGACTTGCTTCGAAAAGGAGTCACCCCAGCTGAGAACCTATCAGAGCATGAGGAGCTTCCCCAGAGCACCCGGTCTGAACTAAATACCACATAAATGCTGAATCAGCACACAACGCTCCAAGAAACAGTAACAACTGGCTCCATCTTCCTGGCTATCTTAATGAGGTACTTTTTACTAACCCCATTTTTAAAGTGAGGGGTTGGGAGCCCAGAGGTTAAGCACCCAGAGAGTCACAAAGCTAAAGGAAGGATGTGAAGACAGGCAATCCAGTGAAATACTTTTAAATGCCTCGCTGTCAGGCAGGAGGCATGGGTTCCGGTTGTGCAGCAGCACCGCTCCCAACGTGGGAGGGGCCGTGCACCTCTGCTGCTGACAGCTTCACCTCTGCACCACACGGTCCACACGGGGTACCTCCGCTGTCATGCAAAACACCCTGAACAAGGTAATATTAAAAAGTGGATTTGACATTTATTGTTGAGGACAGCCAAGCTGTGTCCAAAAAAATACATTTTCTCTTTATTATTTTTTTTTAAGCTTTTATTTATTTATTTGACAGAGAGGAGAGAGATCACAAGTAGGCAGAGAGGCAGACAGAGAGAGAGGGAGAAGCAGGCTCCCCGCTGAGCAGAGAGCCCAATGCGGGGCTCGATCCCAGGACCCTGAGATCATGACCTGAGCCGAAGGCAGAGGCTTTAACCCACTGAGCCACCCAGGCGCCCCACATTTTCTCTTTAATAAAAGTATTCTTGAGGGGCCCCTGGCTGGTTCAGTTGGTTGAGCACCCAACTCTTGGTTTCGGCTCTAGTCATGATCTCGGGGTTGTGGGATTGAGCCCCAGGTCAGCTCCCGGCTCAGCGGGGATTCTGCTTCCCTCCTCCCTCTGCCCCCACCTCTCTCCCCTCTCACACACACTCTTCCTAAAATAAATAAATCTTCAAAAAATATATAGTCTTCATTTCTCAGCCTTTTGGCTAAGATCAAGTGTAGTGAAAAATACATATTCTTGATTTTAAAGAACATATGAAGACGACTTTTAATTTCAAAATGTCAAACCTTGAGAGAACAGAATGATTTCTTAAAAAATGTCCAGAACGCTGATAAACAAAGAGCCAGAATTCTTCCTTACCTCCCACATGTATACATTATTCTTAACCTGAGATCTTTTTTTCTTATCACCAACAAATGGCCCAAACTTTTTGCCTTTTAAAATTGGCTTAGTGGCCCAGACACCTGTAAAATAAGAACAATATTTTTATAATGTTATTGCGGTTATTTTAAAGATTGAAGCATTAAAGTCAGTTCTGTTTCACGAAATATTTAAAAGGCTAGCAAGATGATGTCAGGCCAACGGAGAGCAAGCCACATCAAATGAAATCAAGTCTTCCATGAAGATTTTTCTTTTTCTTCTTTATATTCTTCTGTAACTACCAAATAGCCCGTAAAGAACCTACATTGTTTAAAAAATGAGAACCTACATTGTTTTATCAGTAGGAAAGAAATGGTTTATGTTTGTTTCTATTTTTTACATGTAAAATTACCTAGATGGTACAATTGCAAATACCCAGAGAACACCACAGTCACAACTAAAGAGAAAAAAGATGACAAAGGAGTGAAACTAGATATAATTTTAAATTCCTCTTTCTACTTTTCTGCAGATTTCAAATGGTCTCCGATGAACAGGAATTGCTTTTATAAAGGATTGGAAATGCCGATTTATGAGTAGTATTTCTGAAGTTTGTTTGTTTCAAAGTGGAACACCCTCTCCTCTCCAGCTAAGTGTCTTGAAACCAAAGCTGCTGTACAACTCCTTCTGCAGAGCTTCAAAGAGCCCAGAGTTACACCGGCCGCATCTTGGCCGCCTTCCTCGGCGGCTCCCATGTTCTGGGCACCGGCCAGAAGGCAGGCGGACAAGCTGAAGCAGCAGCGGGTCAAACGGCAGGAGACAGCCCCGGCGTCAAGCGAACCAGCACCCAGAGGTGATGCTCACTGACCAAAGCCCTTGGGACAACTTCCCTCGTCTTCTGCTCTCAGAAGATACACAGAAGGAAGGTGGAGGCTGAGCCAGTCCTGCCCAGCTAGGAGGTTCAAATTTCTCTCTTCTGTAGCTCTATGAATCCAATTTATAACAAAGCTAACAATCAATTAGTGGAGCTATACAGTTAAACCACTTTCATGTGAATGATACAATATAAGTGCTCAAGCGACTTACTGAAAAATTTCAATGAGAATTAGGAAAAGCATTTATTAACAATTTAGTCACATACAAATACACATAAACAGGAACATCAGAGAAACATCTTAAAAAAACAAAAGGGATAAAAATATGATTTATTCTAAAACTGGACTCTGAATAATTTTTATAATTTACTTCCTTATTAGCCTTCTGTCTAAAGATTAAGGCACAAAAACAAGACCAAATACATAAAAGCTGGGTTTGTATTCAATGAGAAAATCCAGCCAGAAGCATTCAGATACACTCAGGTCGTCATTCATTCAAGTACCTACTAAGGTCCAGAATGAGTCAGGTACTGGAGACACAGAAGAAAGAAAGGAAGGAACTCACAATCAATGAAAGGGGCAGATGTGAAAACCAATACAAAATAATGAAATTAAATATAACAGCATACTCACACTCAAGTCCTAGTGAAATCAGAGCAGAGGGACCAATACACTCAGTAGTAATAAGAGCACCGAGGAGACAGTGGGAGGCTAAGTCACAAAGGACGGTGGGTGGGCATGTGGATATTTCTGGTTTAGTTTTATAATCTCTGTCCACCCTGGACTCTTGACTGGAAAATGCAGAAATTCCACATAATTTTCTAAGTCTCAGTGTAAAATTGTCTCTTTGATGACGAGCTCCCTACCTTAAATGCTCCCAAAGGATGCCTGGATACAGGCAGCTCTCCCTTCCCCTCCCCGTCCCCTTCTGTGACCCTGGTCCTCACCAATCCGAGTCTTGTCAACAGCAGATGGGAAAAGCCTCACTTCCTCCGGAAGTCCTCGAAGCACATGTTCAGGTACCTCGGCCAGGCTCTCAGCAGCTGCAACAGGCTCAGTGTTCTGCAAGTCAAGAAACAGAAGGATCAGAGCGGAGGGAAGCAAACCCAGTTAGTGTTTTTTCCTTTTCTGGTCCAATAAGCAAATATGCAAAAATGTAACTGCCACCCGAAGCTGGCAAGCCAGACCAAGAGGACCAAGCTGTGGGGCATCTCGGGAGCTGCTGTGAAGGTTTCTCCTGAGTCTCCAAAGGAAACTACTACCACCTCCAAGCCTGTCTGTGCTAATCTACTTTGTTCCAGCCACCTGCACTCATTTTCAGAATATGTAAGTATCTGGCACCACACTATTTTAAACTCCCACGGAATCTGGAAGTGAAATGGAGCTTAAGCTTTACTTTTAAGTCAAAGGCTACCATCAGCATCTTACAACATTTAAAAGACAAAAATCAAGACTCCCGGCTTAATGCTTTTGGCCCACACCGTAAAGGGCCTGCCAGCAGGCTGGACCCCACCCCATCTACGCTTTCATCCCTCCGGCAACAACACCCCCTGTAACAGAGCCTTCAATATCCCAACCACAACACTACAACTTTTTCTGGGCCCTCAATGGAAATGTGACCTTTCCGGGAAACTAATTTACCACTTCTTTCAAGCCACTAATTAGCAAAGTCGCCAGAATATCACAGTCTTGAGAAATAGAATTTTATGCATTACTACCCAGTTTTCACTTTAATCTAAGAAATAAAGATTACCATTAGGTATGAATATAAGGGAACAGAAAGGGGAAATCTGAGTCAACTGGTAAAACATGACTGTTATTGTAAAAATAACATTCAGTCAAAGGAAAACCAAGTGTCTTCTCACTGTCTTCCCATATACCACAAAGAACCGACGAGAATATTACACCACCACTAAGAATGATGGGTTCTATGGTCTAGGTGTATTTTACTGCAAGGGAATCATTTCTCAAGGACTTTCAAAGAAATCAAAGTAGCCAAAAAGCAAACTCCAACCTAGAGGTTAATTTTCCCACAGTGAAGCTTTTACAGCTTTTAAGAGTGTTTTGTGCAAAGATGAGAATATCATCTAAATTTGTATACTCCCAACATTTCGACCCTTCAGAAGCACGAATGCTTTGACCCTGCTGTCTATGGCTTGGTCCTGACAATATCACCAAGCACAAATTAAACGCCTTCCAAAACATGGGAATCTCAAAACTACCCCCAGAAAATGGGTCTTATGGCATTTTTAATTAGCTAAAATGTGAATGAATTTAGCACACAAATGTCTCACTTTTAAATATAGTACTCCCATATTTAAAATTTTAATCTATAAGCAGTTATTTTGGCAACATATTTTTTTTCCAATGGAGGAAAAGGTATCAAATTGGTAGTCGGTATCCTAGGCTACATTATAATTTTTTTTAGCACTGATAAATTAAGCAATATTAAGAAATATTTAGCCAAAGCTCCAAGTCCTATCAGCACGTACCTATGAAAAAGAAGAGTGAGTTTTCTTCTCCTTCCTCAGATGGGACCCTAGCCTAAGATTTAAAAGGATTTGACACCATTTAACTTCCCTGAGAGCTCTGAAAACACAGTGTGTCAGCTACTCTAACCGATCCTTCTAGGCGCTATGACAGTAGTACTAACAAGCTAGTATTTCCTGAGAAACTCCTCTGGACCTCAGTGCAAGGCACTGTACTAACAACCTTCCACGCATGATGGCATTTACTCCAAACAGCTCAAGGGGCAGGACTGTCACTGCAGCCCCGCCCCCACTTCTCCCCCAACCTTCACCGCCCCCCACCACACACATACAATGGAAGAAACTGAAGCTCAGGGAAGTTGTCTAAATTGCTCAAGGCCAGGATCTGAACCTCTGCCTGTCTGACCCTGAGCCCAAGTTCATAGATATCCACTGTGTCATTTCCAGTTAAGATTCTCCTTGATACAGTCTAGGGATCTAATGTAAAACGTGGTTAACTATAGTTGATACCATTGTATCATTGAACCAAAATCTGCTGAGAGTAGAACTTAAATGTTCTCACCAAAGGAAGATAAATATGAGCTGATGGAAGAGTTAATTAACTAGATGGTTATACATATATCAAAATACCATGATGTACACTCTAAATATCTTCTAATTTGTCAATTATACCTCCATAAAGCTGGGGAAAAAAGAAGAGATTCTGCTGGAAAATAATCTGAGAACCTGTGCCCTAAAAACCTCCAAACTTGGGTGGAAGTGTCTGTAGGAGACGGCTCCTAAGGCAGGAGGAACGGGGAGTGGTTATTCCCACAGGAAAGGTGTAACTTGGGTGTAATATGGAGACCACACATGTTCACATGTCTGATATGCTATGAATATAAAAGACCTCAGCAGAGTCGCCACTGGAAAAAAGATGAGACAGATTCCTGTGCATTTATTTACCTGCTTTCAGTGAACCCATGTTTTTAAATTTGGGTTCATTTAACTAGTAGAGGAAAGCTTCTTTCTGCTTATTCTCGTACCCTTCGCACAAGACTCAACTAAAATTCAAGGACCTCAGACCGCACCAAGTCAACCCTGGCCGGCTCTAAGAACTTCCTCTCCCCTCTCCAGCTGCAGTGCCTATGGCTGGAAAGTGCCTCTCTTTTTCCTTATTTTTCCTTCATAGCTCTTACCACAATTTTAAATAATTATTTGTATAATTATGTGTTTAATGTACCTCCCCTGATAAACTAAAATGAAGACAGATGGTATCTATCTTATTCAATGTTGCATTCTCAATGCTTAGCAGTAGACATGACATGTTTGTTGCCACTTAAATACTTGAATACATTAATTCTTATAAATGGACTTAACCCCTTTTTAGAAAAAGGAGGGCTAGAAATAAATAAAATAGCAGGGTCATCAATCAGTAAGTATTTTTTTTCATGTATGCCTGAATTTCTTGAATTTGAGGTAGGTATATTTCTAGGTCAATAAAATAATTTTTTGGAAAATGTGATATAGGCGCTCAATTCCAAGCAGTCAATTGACAAGTAAACCTTTGAAACAAAAGAATATTTAAAAGAAAATTTCCCTCCCCCACACACTTATAAACTGGGATCCCACTTACACACACACACACACACACACACACACATATGAATATCCTTATAGTATTAGATATAATATCACACTCTAAACAAGGTCATCTTGGTTCTTACACTAACGATCACAATTTGATCCTGAGAATATTTCCCAGATTAATTTTTTCTTTTTTTTTTTTTTAAGATTTTATTTATTTATCTGAGAGAGAGAATGAGTAAGAGAGAGTACGAGAGGGTAGAAGGTCAGAAGGAGAAGCAGACTCCCCGCAGAGCCGGGAGCCTGATGCGGGGCTTGATCTCAGGACTCCAGGATCATGCCCGAGCTGGGGCAGTCACCCAACCGACTGAGCCACCCAGGAGCACGATTAATTTTTTTTTCTAAAAGAAACTGCAGCATCTACTCAATTTCTGAGTCCCGTCAATGAGCCAGGCAGTGTTTTAAGCATCTCATTTGCCTTAACAATGTGTTACTCTGATGAGGAAGACAGACAAAATCAAGCAAGGATATACAATGCCTGGTACGTATTGATGCTCTGAAGAAAAATCAAGCACAAGAAGGGCACGCAGTGACA
>CM053606.1:7929000-7956716 GCA_028646535.1 Procyon lotor | reverse complement strand
TGAAACAGTTGTTAAAAAAACATTCGTCGATTTTATGCCATGACATAATAACATCATGCAACTAAAATCCCTCAGATAAGGAAAATATAACTATAGATGCTGAAAATTTTACTCATAAAAAGTGGACAATTTTTATAACCCAAATAAAAGTTTCATTACTACCAGACCACTTAAATTACATCCATATCAGAAATGTGCTAACCATTAGAAACATAAGAGGACACTTTTCCACTGATATTTGGCATTTGGCCTCAAAGGCAGTCCTCTGCAGATCTGATATTAAAACTTGTCAAAATCAAAATGAAACTGTACAAGAGCCAAAAAAAGAAAAGGTTATGGCTACAACTCTTTTGAATGGCATGTGGACTTTCTCTAAACACAAGGACACTTGATATAAAAAGAACCATAAAGTGAAAGTGTGAGGTGTCAAACAGGTCAAAAGACATCAGAACTAAAATCTGAGTAGCCGAATACAGTGTAAGAATTAAAGCCTACTAAGCCTACGAGTAAACTTGGAGCCACCTGAAATAACTGACTGCTGAACAGTGATACCCCAGAAGCAAGGTCAGTATCTGGATTCCACTCTGGAAGCATTCACAGTCGTTCTCATCCAGAATCGGCTCCTCTAACAACAGTTCCAGGCAGGAGAAAAGCAAGTTGCTTTGGGTGACCAGGTTCACAAATATGTGCAAACAGTCTTCAGATAGAAAAATAAGTGAAATGTATGACACGTATATGTACATAACTTTGATGAACAAGGACTATGAAAATCCACTGTTCTCTTTTCCCCTCCCCCCCATCTCACCATTTCAAAAACAATTTGGCTTCAAAAGCATGTCAGTAAATCTGCAAGTTGTAAAATAATAGAAACCATGCGCCCCATGTGTTCGCCAGATTCATTTTTTATGATGTATGGTCCCCTGCATTAAAATAAACGTACTTTGATAAAGGAAAGTAATGAAAAGAAATCAAAAGAATCCATTCCAAAAATCGCACATCTCTCGATGCAACACAGGACTGAACTTATTAAATGTGGCCACCTTAATAAAACCGGGACTCCAGTTAGAAGCACCTGTAAATGATAAAAAGGTGTCCAAAATTTCAGAAAATGAGGGACACAAAATGTTTTCAAGTCTGATAGTTTTAAGCCAAGCACTACAAATCAGACTTCACATTTTTAAGTTTTGCCATTCATATGTTTCAAATGTGTTTATTACGATCTCATAAAGGAGTGTTTCTAACACCCACAAATTTCTGTAACTACAAGTGAAATGATATTAAGACCAGGAAATAAGAATCCTTTAGGATACATTAAGTCCACATAACTGATTTTACTTATCAGAACACTCCTGAGGCTACAGAGATTTGAGCCCCAGGTAGTCCCACCCCCTCGTATAAAGGAGAAACACACCTTGGATTTTAATATCTGCCTTCTTGTTTTTATTCTATCCACAGGTTTTTCAAGGACAGAATGCTCATAAAGTTTCCCACTTGATCAGTTTCGGTCTCTCAAAATATATTAAATAAATTTCAATCTTCCCTTTCCAACCAATGGATAAAAAGCATTAAAAATGAAAGCTCAATAAGCTTCAAACCAAAAACAAAAAATTAACACCACAGTGTGGCAGGGGAAAGGTAGAAACAGAAAGTCTGAACTAAGGTCTCCAAGAACCGGTCCCTGCGCAGGGGTCCACGGAAATGCCAACCCATGCCACGACAGTGCACACGCCACTCCATGAACAAACGCACACTAGGAAAGCAATGAACTAGTTAATGGTACTAAGAAACAGAAAAGAAAATCTGGGAGAAATGAATGTGTGTGTTTTGGTCTTTTAAAATCAAGAACTGGTCTAACATCTTGGTAATGTATTTGTATAAATTCTTATTTTTAAACTCACCTGATTCATTTTCAATTCCTGTTGTGTTCTGAAAAGATACACACAACAAAGAAACTTCTTTGATTACATGAGCCCTAAAAAGAAAAACAGACAATTGTAATATGTACCTGCCTACAAAATTACAGTGATTTAAAACCACATACAGCACTGTAGAGTTTGCTCAAAGGGCTATTCATAAAGCAGCTCCAAGCCAGATCAACTTCCATCTATGCTGAGAGCTTACTTTGCAGATTTATTATCCACAATAAAATAGATTTCCTACTAATCTTTACTAGGCCTTCATTGTACTCCATGATTGAAAGCAGACTCATTAGAATGACATCAAATTTTTGCTGTGAAATTGCATCATTCCTAAGAAGAAACAGATTAGCTCTATCAAAAGTCAGAAACACAAAGCATTGCTGAGTAATTTATTATGCAATGTAAATAAATGTCCTTCTTTCACTTACATCAATACTGTGTTGAACGCAAACACAATTAGACCCTTTACATTATTTAGTTTTTCAAGTTCCTGAAGCTGAAAAGTAGATTGGCTAACATTTCCACGAGGAGTTGTCTTTGAGGAAAAAAACAAAACCCTTGTAGTAAAAGGCAAATGTTTTAATTAAAAAGCTGTTTGGAAAGAACTGTAGTTATCCCTTTAAAATTTTTATTCAGTATATTCATAGTACACTGAAATATTAAGACAAAATCATTTCTGATAAATGCGTATGACATACTTGTTTCTAAATGACAGTCTGTGAAGAGGGTCCTTTCTGTCACGGACATCCCAGAAGTCACCGGAAGTCACTCACAATAAATGAAAGCCGTACCACTTTAAGTGGCACTTCCACAGTGACGTTCTAAATGCTACCTTCCAGCAGGTACACGTACGCACACATACCATCAGGCACAGGTCTCCTATTTCTTCGTGAACTTGCTTTAATAGTTTCTCCCTCCTTCCCAGATGCATAAGACTCCACTCACATTGTAGAATTCTTATGTTCTAATGGCTAGTAAACCAAGAAACCTGTGACTTCATGACATTCTTTATCTTAGAAGAATATACGGCCTGCCCATTATCATAAAAAAAACAGTGTTTTGACATTTTACCCCAGTTCATTAATAAGGACAGTTTGGGGTTTTTTTCCTTCCCCTTGAGCTATTTAACCACACTCACCTGATCACCTTTAACCATCAAAGGCACTATATTTAAGTCAGGACCTGGTTATGTGAACTAGTTTTCAGTCACAAGTGGCACAGGGATGTAACTTCCATCTTGTTAGAGAGCTCAGTGCTAGGCAGACCCATGTAAACTGAGTAAGAAAATACTCCGTGAACATGATTTCAGAAAACTGGAGGTTAACCCATGAGGTCCATCCCTTTAAATTTTAATATTGAACATCTCTCATATATATTTAAGATGCCTTTCCTTAGTATATATCTCCTATCGAGCAGAATCGATCCTTTTCTCTGAGACTAGAAATCATCGTGAAGTTAAACCTTGTATCTGGTTGTCACACACCGAGATGTGCGACCCTCTGCCCCCTCTATCATCAGTGCCTACTGGATGCCACACAGTCCACCAGGAGGACCGTCACAGACAACTTGGCACTGAGAAGTGAATGAAATGTAAGCGGTTTCACTTGCCCTCTTACTGAGCTTTTATGGATGGATTTACTAACATTGGCCACAGGGAGTCCTCTTTAAGGAACAGAACTGAAAACCCACAGTAAAATGCAAGTGCTGTCATGAAAGATCTTTGGAAAAAGCTATGATGCTTTACCATTTCCTTCGGCTTGTCGTCTTCTTCCCACAAGAATCATCGGTATCATCATTGCAACTCTCATTTATGAGGTGTCTCCAAAGACCAGAGGGCACTGTGCTCCACCTTCACGTAAGTCAGCCCCGCTGATTTTTACAGAGGTAGTACTAGCCTCCTCAACTAACAAGACAAGTTCAAGGTGGTCGGCATAACTCCGCCACTCTCATAACGGGTTTCTGCCGTGGCTTCTTAACCATATTTTGCCAACTGTTTACTCCTGCCTCCCCTTAACATATGTGTCAACCACTGTTTTCAACAGTAAGTAGAACAATCCCAGCCCTCTCGGGGGAGAGACCACAATAAACAAATCAGTAAAATGGGCAGGAGGTCAGGTAAGAAAAGTGCTTTGGGGAAAAACAGAGGCGGTAGGGAGAGAGGGAGCTAGGAACCACAATGTCTGTCTCTCTGCCTGTGACTACAACACTGTGGTCAGAGAGGGCCTCAACAAGAAAGGGACATCTGCATAAAAGCCAGAAGAGCTGCAGGCCAGGGAAGGTCTGAGGAAGGAGCATCATAAGGAAGTGAGACACATCATTCGGCAGCGTGCCTGGGTATTTGAGGGAGGGCAAGGAAGGGGACAGGGGAACAGTGAATGAAAGGGGAAGCAGAGGACATGATTCAGAAAGGTATGGGGGTTAAGCGGGGATGGGAAGGCAGATGAAGTATGGGTTTTGCAAGGTAAGCACTTTTCACCAAAACGGCTAGAGCCTCTCCATCCAGGGATGGAAAGCCACTGGGAGGCTCAAGGTGGCACACCTGATGTGACTTAGTTTAAAAGAGACCATTAGGGAGCAGGGTGGGGGCAAGCAGACCTCTCAGGAGGCTAATGCCCCCATGGAGGCAAGAGATGGTGGCAACTTGGCCCATATAGTAGAAGAGAGGTGAGAACTAATCAGATCCTGGATATATTTTATACACAGAGCCCCCAAGATTTGCTGCCAGAGTAGATGTTAGATATGAGAGAAGAGGAAGTCAGGGAGGACACCAAGACTTTTATCCTATGGACACCAGAGGAGGGAGCTGCCATTTTCTTTCATCAAAGGAGATATTGCCTCCTTCTTCCCATCTGTCTGTCATTGCTTTTTTCCCCTTCACTTAACACTTTCCTCCTTTCCTTCCTCCTCTTTTGTAGTTGCTAGCTCACAGGCACAATTCAAACAACTGAGATACCATGGCATGTGGCCTCTAATCCCAAAGAACTCAAAATTTAAAGTACTTACAACATTTTAGTTTTTCATTTGTTATCTCAATGAATCTCACTTTTTCTTAATAAAAAGTTATGACAAATCCTTCAGCTTGTTCAATGATTAATAACCTCTCTGACTTTCTACATGGTCTGTTGCCTCTGTGTTCTGATAGGAATGCACTCATCATTTCTTTCCAGACAAAATGAACATCTTTTTTTTTTTTCAAGGGTTCACTACATACGTGTGTGCTTGGACTCTCCTCTCCATCGCTTCTAACTAAGCCCAAATGCCACAAGCCAGCTTCCAGCGTCTCATTTTTTTTTCTCTCTTGACCCACAACACTGTCAAATTATATATCTAAAATATTTTGCAATGTCAAAAAGCATTGCAAATCCAACACTGACTTCTCAGATGATATTTAAAAAATTAAATCCTTTACTAAACTATACTAAAAACAAGGGCTATTAAACACAGTGTTTAGTGACACTGTGTTTTAATGACACTTGTGACAAAGTTTTTGGCAGAGTCTCTCAACAGAAGACCACTGCATTTTGGACTGGGCAACCACTCCTTGTCTGTCCCTTCCATTACGGCCACCTAGCACTGCCCTGCAAAGTCAAGGCCTGCAGTGCCTCTCATCATTTTGAAAATCAAAAATACCTACACACCTCCCCAAATACTTTCCCAGCTGAGAACCTCTCAACTGTAATAATCATGTAACTAACTCAGATACAATATGTTTTAAAGCTTAAAGCAACTATAGATTCTAAAAGCTGTTACTGAAGTAACTTCCTGAAGATGCCTCCTGCCGTGCAATCCCCCTGTGAAAGCTGCCCAGAATCCTACATATTTTCATATTCGGTGTTGATCTCAATGGCACTGTTTTCACATACCTACTTAACTAATATACTCAAGGTCCAAGTTTATCACATGTGAAAACCGAAACTAACAATCCTATGAGTGTGGAGGCAAAGAGGAATCTTCCCATACCTATCACTGAAACCTAATAATTCCATCATTTTTTTTTTAAATGCCAATTAAGTGTCTCTGGTTTTCCAATGGCAAATACTGTAAATCTTAAAATCACTAAGACTTCTATCCTGGCTTATGCCTGTTTCTTTTTTTGATTTCTATACCTGACCAAACCGCCTTGAATATTTCTACATACCCCTTCCATTCCAGCTTGCTGACATTTATCAGATAAAGTACATTAGGCAGATATACAAATTTAGAGCATGTGAATTTTTATCATCTACTATACTTAGCTAATAGCATTTTTTTTTAAGATTTTATTATTTATTTATTTGACAGAGAGGGAGCAGGGGAGCACAGGCAGGGAGGGTGGAAGAGGGAGAAGCAAGCCCCCCACTGAACGGGGAGCCTGATGCGGGGCTGGATCCAAAGACCCGAGATCACAACCCAAGCTGAAGGGAGCCACTTAACTGACTGAGCCACCTAGGTGCCCCAAATTAGCATACATTCTTAGAAAAGGAAGAGCATGGCCCTGATTTTACGTATCTGTGGCTTTAATATAAACAAAATTAACTTTTCAAAATATTACTTCCAAATTCTAGGACAAATAATCCTTACAAATATTTAATAATATCATAAAAATGATTTGATTACACATGATCAGTATCAATACAGCAACAATAATTAGGGTCTTTATTCCAATACTGGTTTCTTAAAGTGTCAAGACAACCTCAACAACTGTTAGGCTGCTGTCTCCTGACTCGGAGCTCCAGAGACCAGAGAATGGAGAGATACACGGACACCCCAGTCCCTGGGTCAGAACTGCCCCGCAGCCCCCCCACCCCCGCATCTCCCTATCACCCATCCTTTGAGATAAGGCAGAATAAACTACAGACAGACACAAGGTAACATGAATGCGATACACATAACAGGTTGAATTGTCACAGCTGCCCCTTGTAGACCTGTAAAATCTACAAAACTGTATGAGAGGCAAAGTAAAAGCAAAAGCAGATTCTTTAAGATTAGTTTGATTCTGGAAGTGAGGGAGAGAATTGGGAAGATAATCTAATTTGCATATTCAGCTATAAGTCACTGATAGTATTTTCCAATTATTCTTCCAGATCAGTTTAGCTCTTTTGGAGCTTTTTGGAAAATTAAATTTGCAACATTCAGAGTCACTGGAAATAAGAGAACTGGTATGGTATATCAAATTGTAACAGATCATAAATGCACTAAAAATGTGGACTAAATTCAAAGAAAAGTTTTGAAAATACCAATCTGTGAAAGAATTCTTAGAAAGCTTATAGCCTACGTAAGATAAGAGAAATATTCTAAAACTAAATCAGAGTAAAGTAGATCTTTTATGGTAAAGGAGTATCTTTATAGCAAACACAGAGATGATTAAGCTTTTAGTGGAGCAGATTTACAGTGTTTAACACTGATGGTAACTTACTCTGACCAAAAGAATCTTGCAATCCAGAAACTTCTAGAAAAATAGTAAAAATATCTAAACTATGTCAACTTCTCAAAAGCATTTTTTATTAACTTACAAACACAGCTAGTATATTTGTGATTTAAAACTACCACTCGTAATTGCTACCAGAAGAATGGAATCACCAAATTACAATCTATAAATTTTAGATATGAATAATGAAAACATTTAGCACTTACTCAGATTAAGCAAAAACACGTAATTCATAAATATGGAATCTGCCCAGGAATTTGCTAAATGCAAAATCATTCATTTTCCTTTTCTAAAATAATAAATATAATTTCACAAAAATAATCTAGAATATCTAGTTTCACACTGAAAAATATACCCCAACTCCCCTTTTAAAAGGCAGACTATATTACCAAACCAAATAAGCCAAAGGGAAAAATCAAACCTGATATGTTTATCATTTTAAAAATAAAGATGGGGGGGGGAGTGTGTGTGTGTGTGTGTGTGTGTGTGTGTGTGCGCGTGTGTGTGTGTTTAAAGAGAAAGAGACTGGAATACAGCAAAGATTTGGAGGGTGTGAACTCTTACTTCTCAAAACCAGATGCTCACGTCTCCCCCCGAAGAATGACTTCCACCGAAGGCAAAAAGGCAATTGTACAGCAGAATACATCACACAGAGGAATTGCCCTACCTGCAAAGTAAGTGAGGACATACAAAGAATAGAATGCTTACAAATAAACCCATCATTTCTCCCATTTCAATAAAGCAGTTTCCCCCCAGCAGCCCGGAACACCACAGACAAATATCCCAGGGCCCGATTCTCCAAACTCTTGGAACAGGGTGTCGTGACATAAACCTAAATAAAGAAGCAGAATCTAGCAAATTTACTCCAGGTGGGAGAATCTGATCCCGACGACAGTTTCCACACAATGGAGGCAAAACACAGAAAGTCAGTTGTTCTGAATGGCTTCAGAGGTGCAGAAATCCAATGAAAAACTGAGGGTGATTAGAACTTTTGTTTAAAATATGTAAGTTGGGGGGCCTGGGTGGGTGATTCAGTCAGTTAAGCTCAGGTCATGATCCCAGGGTTCCTGGGGTGGGCACTGCGCTCAGCAGGGAGTCTGCATCAGGACTCCTCCTCTCCTTCTGCCTGTCCCCTCCTTTCTCTCTCTCTCAAATGAATAAATAAATCTTTAAGAAAATATATATGTAAGTTTACATCAAAGAAGAATGTTAAATAAGAGATCTACAGATGTGCTAGGAAAGTACGATAAATCCAAAGTTAGACTATGGCATTCTAGGGGTTTTTTCCTTCCCTTAGAATATCTCTACAGAAAAAAAAAAAAAAAATTTTTTTCAAGAAAACTTTGTCACACAATACTGCTTCAAGCAGCCATTAATAAAGAACCGGCTTAGCAATCAATATATAACAAATGATGAGTATTTACCATTTATGTGGTTTATGCTATGGACATCTATTTAAAAAATGCTCTCCTTTCTTCTGATTAAATTTACACATCTATGTCATTATATTGCACTGAACACAGAACTTATTACATCATAAATTTCAGTTTTTGTTTAGGGTTCCTACAAAAATTCCCTCTAACCTCACAGTTAAAAATACTCAGTTTCTCTAAAGAAACTGAAACACATTACTCTCCTGTTCACACATCTGATAGTCTTCTTCATGGCACTAAAAACAAAAGCATCACTGTCAGGGTGCCCAGGGGTCCCTGGGGGGCTCAGTCGGTTAAGTGTCTGCCTTAGGCTCAGGTCATGATCCCAGGGTTCTGGGACCAAGCCCCATGTGGCACTCCCTGCTCGGGAGGGAATCTGCTCCTCCCTTTTCTTCTGCTCCCTGCCTGTCTCAAATAAATAAAATCTTTAAAAGAAAAAAAAGAATCACTGTCAATTTCCTTAAAAGAAGTAACTCCACCCAACCAAAATACCCTTCAATGAAGAAGTTAATTGCCTTTCCTTATTTTCAAGACTAGCTGACAAAAAGTTTAGATGTAAAAATCCACATGAAGAGCTGGGTGAGTAAGAACACAAATGCTCTCCAGCCAGTCCCAGCTCCGTGAAGAAAACCGTGCCCCACTCCAGATCTGTAGTACAGCCCCGCGGTCCTCCCCGCCTAGTCCAGCTTAACCAATCGCCGACTGTACATCTGGCCAAACAGCATGCGAATCAAAGAAGCTCCTCTAAAATGATACTTTCCTGATATTTCCCCATTTAGACATGTAAAAACTTCAAATTATTTTAAAAGGAAAATTAAGTCAGTTCTCTGCTAACACTCAAATGTCAGACTTCCAACTCAAACACAAAATTTCTAGAGCAAGATGCCACATGGTCATTCATTTCAGAATCCACCAAAATAAAATGGATTGTCAGTTGACCCCTCTGAGTTAATGTCTGTCCCCCTGGCGTTGCCAATACAGATGTTACCTTTGAAGTTAAACATTTAAAATTGAGAGACTTTTCAGGAAGCCTACAAAATACTGAATTTCCTTAAAAAAAAAAAAAAAAGGAAGAAAACTTCTGCAACATGGTGCCCAGCCCCCAGCACTCAAGTATTCATTTTCTCCCACAAAGCCTCTCTAAGTGTTAACAGAGTCACCTTACAAGTGGCTAGCTGCTCAGAGCTTTTTTGATCTTGCCCACACAATTAACTACATAAGAAAACTCAACCTCCACAAACCATGCATACATGACAAGGCTTCCTAAATTCACAAGCGAAGAACCTAAAGCAAAGTTGGAAGTCATCCTAGACAGACTGACAACTTCAACGACATCTTGCTAAGATCCCAGGCACACTGCTGTCACTAGAAGATTCAAGGTCTTCCCTCAAGAGTTTATTAAGGTATTTATTATCTTGGTGGGGAGTGACTCACTCTACTCTAAACAAAGTCTGAGGTGTAGGGTCTACCGTCTAAATATGCAAGTCCTTCTGTCCTCAAGAGCATTTTAACCTGACAGCAACACCTGCGGCTTGTAGAGCAATGTCTGTGTGTGACTCCGCAGTTTAAGTAGCTCCAGTACCTACGTAAGTTTTTATTTTTTAAAGGGAAGCAGGATTCCAAATCAATAACTTGTAGTTCTTGTTTCAAGGTAAAGATACATGCCTCCCCACGATAAAAACAATGAAAGACTATCTCTTGGTACTATCAGCAGTGGTAAACCAGAGAGCGTGACTCAAGTGAGAGCTGGTGCAGAGCAGCAGATTAAACGGGACCGTTGTAGAGGGGTCTGAGTCCCAGGTTAAATGCAGACTTGCGGCCTGGGCTCCCCAGATGTCATGCGAGCAGTCACTATCCCACCATCCTCCCTCCCAACCCACTGCAAAGGCCCCAAAGGTCTTTAGGGAAAAAGGCAAGAGGGATTACTTCAAGGCAGGGCCCGTGAACACATGCAACTGGGCGCTCAGGGCAGGAGCCTAATTTCCTGACTGCCCATCAGGAAAGCAGCTTTGGCCGCCTGGGATGATAGGATGTGCTCCAACTGAACAGGAAGTAAAAAGAGAAGCAGAGGAGTCCAAGATACGGAATGTGACTGACTGGAAGAATGAATATATTTTCAAGACGGAGCAGCCAGGAGTAGGGATGGTATTTAAGTGGACGGTAGTGAGCTCCATTTCAGGCTTCAAAGAGAGAACAGACATCCACATGGAAAGCTGCATCCATCAAACGGAAAAAAACGGTCCTAGCAGACTGCCTTCGAAGCTGGGGATGGAGATTTAGAAGCCTTCAGCCGCCGCAAGGGGGTGCCTAGGGAAACTGCCAAAGGCAAAAATATCCAGAGAGAAGACTAAGGATTTGGCTTTGTGACAGGCGTGGAAGGGACTAGAAAAAAACATGCCCCCTCCACCACGTTGGGGAGGCGGGGGGACCAAAAAGCCTAAGGACTCAGAGATAATTTGGAAGGGTTTCTCTCGGCAATAAATTTGCCACACTATCCCCTCAAGACCTGTTGTGTTAAGCAGCAGCTAAGAAAAATGCTATTAATATTTCTGAAGAAACCTACAGGTATCTCAATTGCTTTCATATTCTTCATCTATTCATCACAAAACATCCTGGTGAAAGAAAGAAGTAATCATTGTCCCCACTTTACAAATAGGAAAGAGGAGAGGAAAACTGAGCTGCCCCTCACCACTGCCAGAAATAATTCAGCCCCCGGGGTGATCTGTGATGTGCATTTGTCCATACAGCGAGGCAGGGCTCACTTAAATTACTAGGGGATTGCACTGACCTAGTACTTACCTCCCAAAACAGGTAAACTGACTTGCTCAACGTCCTCTAACAAATGGTAACAGAGCTTCACAATTAAAAATCTAAATTTATCCCAGAGACCCCCTTCTTAAAACTCTCATTCTCAGATGTACTTTAAAACTAAGGTCTTTCAAAATTACAGTGAAATCCCTAAAACAAGCCTCACAGAGTGAGAAACGCTTAGAATGTCATATTTATATTGTTACTCCAAATTATACTTAATTTATACTGTCTTAATAACCCCTTGGGTAATGCACAGGATTCATACTGAAGTATGTAAGGGTTTGGTGGATCTCTGATTTCTTTTCAATTTGAACAGCATCATTTAAATTACTTGAAAATGCCATAGAGTTTTCCCACCAGAGTTTAACGTAGTCTTAGTGGAACTACTTATACGCACATGTAAAAGCTGTAGGTTTTACCAATTCCCAGACAGGCTGCCCACAGTAATCAAACTAACAGTTGCACTTAGCTTTACATATTTCAGGCAAGCTGTGCCAAGAAGTAATTTAGCTCTTTCAAAGCAAAGCCTATCAGATGATTTATTGCAAGAGCTACAAAATATTCTTTTCACCAAAATGGCTGGCAAACATATAAGTAATTCAGTGAAACCTCCTTTACTGCATGTTCCAAAAGACTAATAAATGAAACACAGCGCAGGTATGACTTGAACCAAGACTCCGGGAATAAATACTATACAGTACTGAGAAAAATATTATAAGCATATTTCACTCCAAATGAACCAGATCTACTACATACAATAACTAATTCACACTTCGGGGAAGTGGGGGTAGGGAATGAAAGGCATTCCCTTTATTAAAGAATATTTAAATGGCACATACATTCATTCCACTGAAATTATGCAGGTATCCCATAACTGAGAAAGCCACCCATTACCAAATGTGGTCCAACAGCACATCTCTTTTCTTATGTTCTACTTACTACTAAGTTCTAACTAAAGATCATTCATGCCACAATAAAAATTCAATCTACACTACCTATACTTTTAAAGACTACAAAGAAAGATCTGACAACCTACACTTTCTTTGCTCAGAGGAAGTTGCGTTAATGAGGCATGTGTGACATGAAGATCAATAGTGATCTTTCAGCTATAGAGTAATAAGCTAAAGTTAGGTAAGCCTTCAAAAGTAAACCATTTCCTCAGGACAAATTCATCACTTTCAGTGAATCGGTAGGAAGAAAGGAAGAAAAGGAAGGAAGAAAGGAAGAAAAGGAAGGAAGGAAGGAAGGAAGGAGGAGAGGAAGGGAGGGAGAAAGAGAGAGAGAAAGAGAGAGAAAATAAAAAAGACAAGATCTTAGAAAAACTAGTCTGGCCTCTACCACTAATCAAGGGGTTGCTTCACAGAGTCTCATTTTCTAGAAAACAGTTGTTTCTGTGCTATTCAAGTATAATAGACCACAAGCTTACATGAGTCAGCATGCATCAACTCTATATAAATTTATTTAAATCCATAATAATTTAACCAAATACAGGGAATGTTGATCCTATGCCATGAAAATTCCTTCACAGTCTCCAGGTTATCTCAAATTGCTTTATCTCTTGCCACAGAAGTGCTGAAAGTAGATCACTCAATAAGATCATAAAGACACACAGTGAGTGGGGCGCCTGGGTGGCTCAGTAGGTTAAGCAGGGTCCTGGGATCGAGCCCCACGTGGGCTCCCTGCTCTGGGGGGAGTCTGCTTCTGCTTCTCCCTCTGCCTGCCGCTCTGCCTACTTGTGCTCTCTATCTCTCTGTCAAATAAATAAATAAAATCTTAAAAAAAAAAAAAAAGACACACACAGGAAGGGACTTCCAGTTAAGTCCATTCTCAAGGTGGACTTCATGTAAACCAGAGTCTATTCTTAACAGTTCTTTGACTAAAGAGATTCCGTAAACTGCTTCACTGATTCCACCATCCAGTCAGATGGACCTTCCTTTAATGCAGTGCTTGAGAACTGGGTCCCCAGCAAGGGACATCTGGCAATGTCTAGATACTTTATCAGTTGTGCGGACTGTGGGGGATCTCACAGGTAGAGATGAGGGATGCTGCCAAATATCCTGCAGTGTACAGGACAGCCCCCCAAACAAAGAATTATCCAGCCCCAAATGTTAATCGTGCTTAAAAGAACCTAAATAATGCTGTCAGTAATGGAGTCCATAGCTTTCAGTCGCTCTAGGAAGATGATTTTAGCAGCTCTAATTATAAACTTCTAACTTCAAAAAGAGAGAGCCAGATCTCCTAGCCAAATGCTAGGAGGAGTGACAGCATAACCTATGGGCACCACGCAAACCACACAGTGTTGGCCACACGTCAGCAGGATCACTAATAATGACTGTCAGGTAATGTCCCCATCATCTGGAAACTCCCTGTATCTACACATCGCCACACAAGTTTGACAATTTTCCCCCACTGTCCACCTACTCCCTCTTTTCACTCCTACTATGGAGTTTTCTCGTGCAGCCCACAGGCTTTTTTTCCCTCTGCCTGGGTATTAAAAATAGCATGAAAAGCAAGTTGGAAGACTTGAAAATAGTAAATAACCTAAGGTGCTTTCCATCCCGGAAAGTCTATGATTTAACAAGACTTAAAAGGTTTGTAAATCAGATTGGGAACTTGAAAAGAGATCGGCAGCTTAAAAAATAGTTCCATGAATAAATAAACATCTAATGTAAAATAAGCATCAAAAGAATATGTGTACAGATATATATATACGGAACTGCACAGACCTGGCTCAGGGAGAAGAGAATAAAAGGAAGCTGAAATTGACTGCTGCTTCTTATAACTGCACTGGCAGAAAAAATACACAGTTAGAGGCTAAAAGACAGAATTTACATTTCCACGTATTTTTTTTTTAGTCACAAAACTTTAAAATTCACAACAGAAAAACCTAAACAAATCTTAATGAAAAGAGAATCTCAGGCTATAGAAACCTTACTGATCAATATGCAATTGATAAATAATGACCCACTCATATACATTACATAGCCACTAAAAATCATATTGAAGAATATTTAATGGCATGAATATATGCTCCCAATATAGTAAGAAGACAGGTTATGAATAATGTACACAATATCAATCCTGTATAAAATATAAATACATAGGAGTAAATATATACAAGAAATACACACAAGCACAACAAGAGAGACAGGGAAGGTGAAGGAGGTATGCCAAAATGTTAACAGTGGTTATCTGAGCGGTGGGAAGATTAGGGCTGATTTCTCTTCCTTCTCTGTGCTTTTCTCCATGTTCATATGGTCCTACAGTGAGAATCATTTGTTTTGTACTCACAAAATGAACAGATTATTACATATAAAATTCAAACTGTACTGTTTCAGGAACTGTTCACAAAACAAGAAAAAACAAATCCGAATATGCCAACTTTTCAATTAAAGAAACCACCTTCAGAATCAACAAAAGCAAACTTTCACTGAGTGTTATTATTGTGTGCCTGGTATTTTTCTAAACACTTCCAATATATTAACTTATTTAAATTAAACCAAAAAAAGACACGAAAAAAGAGCCCTGGAGTAACAGAAGCTGTAAACCATCTCAGTCTCACCGTGAATTTCAACCTCGGTTTCTACAGACTGAAATGAGGGGGTTTCATAAGATGATCTTTAAAGGTCCTCTCCAGGCTACAATGGGATTCTACACATGATGAATGTGGTTGAATTAAGTGTTTGTAAGGAAGCTTCTGGAGAATGATGGGGCAGCTGCAAGCCATCTCAAAAACAAAACCCTCTAAAAAAGAACATAATTACATGGCTCAGTTCCTCCTCGATATCTGTACAACAAATTTCATAACATGTTAAAAAAAAGGTTGAAGGCCCATATTTTCCCAATATTTGGCCATAACTAATCGACTGGATAGGAAGTCTCGTATGGGAGGTAAAAGATTCACCAAAAGGTTGCGCTTCTTGTTCATTTATCGTTGCTTTTAACTATAAGCCTGGAATAAACAAAAACTTTATGAAATATTTTAGTCGTGTTCTGGGTACGACCATTTCAATGTCTGATTAAAGGGACCCAGAGACCTACTGGAATTCACCAAAAGGCTTTCCACTTATGAAATAAAACCAAAACCCCAATATAACACTGAATGGAAAATGAGGGGCCAGCATGAATCCTCTTAGGGGAAATTACAGCCGCGTAGTTAAAGGAATTTGGGCTTCCCGGTTAAATCGTGGGATTGCTCCCAAAGCCCCCAGCCGGACAGAAGGGGCCCAGTGGTGGTTCCGCGGTTCACGCGTGGGTCGGAAAGAAGCACCGAGGTTTGGGCATACCCTTGACCTGTTAGGAATACTTCGTGTCTCGCTTGCCACCATCAAAAACAGGTTCGTAGGTATCTTTAGGAGCAAAATTAATACGTAAGTGCACGTCTGCTAAAAACAAAAACCCCGGTGGGTCTGTGATAGAGACACTGAAGGAGACAATTTCCAGGTTTGAGCCACACAAAAACTATTTAGGAAACACAAAGACGCAAGACACAAAACAAATTAATGCAAGTGTGAAGACACATTCGGGTGGAACACAAAAGAGAAAAGCCAAGCGACTGGAAACTGGCGCGGCCCTGGGACCCCGCGTGCGCCTTCGCGGTCCGGGGACTCGGGTCCCGGGTGCACTCGCAGCCGCCGCCCGGCCCCGCCGCGCACACGCGTCCCCCTGGCGGGGCGCGCGGCGATCCAACGGCCACAAAGCGAACCGCACAACTTCGACGCGGCGGGCCCCAAGGTCGGCCCGGGGGCTCGGGCGCGGGAGGGAGGAGCGGGGCCCCCCGGCGGCCCGAGCCTGGCTCCGGGACCCCCGCCGGCCCGGGACGCCGGGTCCTCGAAGGGGGCGCGTCAGCCGGCCCGCCCGGCCCTGCGCGCCCGGTCCCCACGGGTCGCCCCCGCCGCTGCCTCCTCGCTCTTCGCGGGCAGGGACGGGGGTCCCGGCACTGAGCCCGCCGCCGTCCCGGAAGCCGCCCGTCCCGGCTGCCCCTTACCTGCGCCCGCCGCGCCCCGCGCCTCACAGCGCCGACAGCCGCCGCCCGCGCCGCCGCTGCCGCCGCTCCGCCCGCCCCGGCGTCCGCGGCCGCGCCGACGCCATCTTGGCTCCGGTCGGAAGTGACGTCGGGCGGCGCGGGCCGCGGCCCCGGGTGCCCGCACCGCCCGTGCGGTCGCCGAGGGCTGCGACCCCGGGGCGCGCGGGCCCCCGCCCCCGGGTCGCACATGCCCGGAAGACCCCGGGCCGTGCCGCCGCCCTTCCGACTCGCGCCGGCCCGGCTGCACTGGCGGGGACACGGCGGACCCCGGCGGCAGGCGCCCGCGGCTTGCCACGACCAGTCTGACCGCTCCAAGGGGTTGGAATTTTGCGCGATTAAAAGTTACTACGGGAATCCGCAGCCTTTGGAGGGAGAAGAAAAAAGGGCTCATCTCTGAATTCCTGTCAAATAAACATACATCCCATTCTTGGCTCATCTCGTAAGGACTAATCTAGCGTCACCCGCAAAGCTCCAGCGCCAAGAGGGCAGATACACTTGGATTTATTTGCTTCTTCGTGGAGAACGAGTATTTACTGCTCTCCCACCATGTGCCTAGCACTGTCCTAGGTACCCCAGCAACGCAAGGCCCAGAACATGACCTTGTCCTTGTCCTTGTCCTGGTGGAACTTACTATTTACAAACGAGGGAGCAAATAGATGGCTTGGGTGGCTAGGAATAAATGCTGTCGTGGAGGCGGACAGCGTTGAATCGGAGATGTCTTGCAGGCAGTTGGAAAGGAGAGGACCCACCCTAAAGAATAGACATTAAATTAGAGGCAAGTGTGCAAGTCCATTTATGTAACTGGGGTTTAATCTTAAGGAAACATGATGTATATAACATATACCATGTTAATATTGCAAAGGGTTGATGTAGCCAATGACCCAGTCCGGTATAGTTAAAAAAAATTAAGATAACTTCATCAGAGTAAATTTCATCAAGGCCTTAAAAAGTGACAGGGTCGGGGCGCCTGGGTGGCTCAGTCGTTAAGCGTCTGCCTTCGGCCCAGGTCATGATCCCAGGGTCCTGGGATCGAGCCCCGCATCGGGCTCCTTGCTCGGCAGGAATCCTGCTTCTCCCGCTACCATTCCCTCTGCTTGTGTTCCCTCTCTCGCTGTGTTTCTCTCTGTCAAATAAAATCTTTAAAAAAAAAACAAGTGACAGGGTCAGCACAGAGCCTGAGGGAAAAAAAAGAAAAATCAAACCTCAAGCATTTCCTTTTTTCTGCTTTCATTGGAGGGAAATAGACCCTAGATCTGGAAGATACTCCTATGCATGTTACTAAAATAGTGGACCCCGCTGTGGATCAAAGCAGACACTAGACTTTCCATCTCTTATCTAAATCGTTGCCTTGCAACAGGATCCATGCATTAAAATTATCTGGAGTATCTGCAAAAAAAAAAAAAAAAAAAAAAGGTGAGAGATGCCACCGTTCCATCCACAATTAAAACACTGACGTACAAATCAAAAATTAAAAAAAAAATCTCTATGCCATCAGGGATTCAACAGAATGCAAAGGAAAATAAAGGAACATCGGGTTAGAAGGAACACGATGACATATAGTAGACATCTATTAGATAACGTCATGCCACCACGTGGTTGACAGAGTAGTCAGTGGCGTCCTTCCGTCATTAAAATGACTGGTTGTATTAGTTTCCTGTGGCTCTTATAACAAGTTACCATAAGCTGTGTAGCTCTGAACACCAGATACGGATTCTCTCACAGTTCAAGAGGCCAGGAGTCCAACATCAGTACCACAAAATCAAGGTGTTGGCCGGGCCACATTCTCGCTGGAAGCTCTGGGGGAGAATCATTGCTTGCCTCTTCTGCTTCTGATGGCTGCCAGCATTCGTAAGATCGTGGCCACATCACTCCAGTCTCTGAGGGCAGCATCTTTAAATCTCTCTGCTCCAGCTCCACATCACCTTCTCATCTCTCACATGTGCTCAAATTTCCATCTGTCTCCCTCTTATGAGGATCTATGTGATTGCATTTCAGATCCACCCAGATAATCGGGGATAATCTCCCCATCTCAAAATCCTTCACATAATCACCTCTGCAAAGAATTGCAGAGGATTTTGGACCTATGGGAATTAGGATGTGAACAAATCTTTGGGGGCATTATTTAGCCTGCCATACTGTAGGTATATTCTCTGCTCTCCTAAATTACCCCGTAATCAACCACTGCATATTTTTCCTCTGTATTTTTCTTGAGCGTGTTAATATTTTCCAACCTGCTCCACTTCTCGGGATAAATAGTTATGTTTACTTCACCAACTTAATCGAAAAAAGATGCTCTCTGCCGAGAACGCAATGTAGTTTCATGAGTGTTTATTATCTGTCTGATATGCTAAATACTACTCTTTTGCTTTGTTGAAAGGTAAAATATATTGCTAAAAGATGAGGGAAGGAAATTAAGACATTTTCATCACGTCTCATGGGCAATTTCTATATTGGGATGGAAGTATAAAATACACTCTTTGTCTAAATCAATAGCATGAATGAAGCTCAACCCTCTACAGGTACATCTAGTGTAGGTCCTGGCCAGTTTTGTATTTGGGGGTGCAGTACCCTTACAGGGGATGTGTCATCATTCACCACAACATCCCAATACCTAGAACTGTCTGGCACATGATAAACACTAGATTTTTTTAACAGGGAAAAAAGTCTTCTCTCTGGCTCTTCTGAAGTGGCTGGGTTACAGCAAGTATATATGGACCAAAGATATGGTGCATTTAAAAAACAGCACATCGGGGCGCCTGGGTGTCTCAGTGGGTTAAAGCCTCTGCCTTCAGCTCGGGTCATGATCTCAGGGTCCTGGGATCAAGCCCTGCATCGGGCTCTCTGCTCAGCGGGGAGCCTGCTTCCCCCCCCCCCTCTCTGCCTGCCTCTCTGCATACCTGTGATCTCTCTCTCTCTCTCTCTCTGTCAAATAAAAAATAAAATCTTTAAAAAAAAAATTAAAAACAGCATATGGCTATAATAAGAACCACAGAACTCCTGCTCAGCAGAGAAGCCAGAAGACCTACAGCAGTGCTTCTAAAAAGAATAAAGATTTTACAACCAAGATTAAAGAATTTACAATAACGTATTTACCAATGGAAATGTCAGTGGACATAAAATTCCTCAAATGATAACAGTACTGATTCTCCACTGGCTTCTACTCTATTTTGCACAGACTGTCTTATTCATCCTTGGAGCAACCCTATGGGATCAGCACTATCCTCGTTTTAAAACTGAGGAAAGCGAGGCCAGCAAAAGCTTAAGAATCTGCCCACTGAGTCACAGAAACAGGTTTTCAGTGTAGACAATTTAGCCTTCTTGTAAGCTACAGGCTTACCACGTAAACTCTGTTCCCTACACACACATGCACACACTGGAATGTCCGAGAGCTGGTACAGGTAACTCTCCCACTGCATGCTTTCAACTAGTCGTTCCTGAACCCGGACACTTGCGGTAGGAATTGGGATGTATCTTTTCAATATCGGCATAAGGATATCATTCTAAATAGTCCCCCTGGACTATTGGGCAAGAGCGTCTCATGGTCAGGGGGAAAGGGAACAGGTGTCTAAGGGCAACAGCATCATATGAACTCACATTTTGTCTGAATAACACATCACTGACTTAAACAAAAGCAAACAAAAAACCTGCGTCTCCTTTCCTGGTGCAAATGGTTTCCAATAAGACAAACAACGGCAGCCGTTTTGCAGATGAAGAAGCAAAGCACAGATTGTAGAGGAGCACAGCAGGTGAGTTCCAGAGGCAGGACTCAAGAAGCTGTCCCGTGTCAAAGTCCGTGATCCATCTACTGGCCACTGCTTCCCAGTCATCGAGGGGCCCTTAGCACTACAATCTCTGGGCACTGGCGAGAACGCAAAAGGGCAGAGCCACCACCTCTGCCCTCCAAGAACTTGGGGTCTAGTGGAGCAGTCTGGGTTTGCTTACAAAATACCACAGAGCACAGTGTGGGACCGTCAGCATCCCTATGCTCCCCACATGCTCCATCTGGGTTTGTGCCCCCCTCCTTTTTTATCAATATTACTTTAAGGCAACCTACTGAGTGTGAGAAAATATCTGCAAATCGTATATCTGATAAGGGGTTAATATGCAAAATGTATAAAGAACTCATACAACTGAAGAGAAAAAAAAATTAAAAACAATGGGCAAAGGATTCAAGTAGATATTTTTCCAAAGAAAGCATAAAAATGGCCAACAGGTGCATAAAAAGATGCTCAACATCACTGATCATCAGCAAAATGCAAAGGAAAACCACATAAGGTATCATGTCATACATGTGAGAATGGTTATTATCAGAAAGACAAGAAATAACAAGTGTTGGGGAGGGTATGGAGAAAAGGGGGAACCGTTGTGCACCGTTGGTGGGAAAGTAAATCGCTGTCACTATGGAAAACAGTGTGGAGGTTCCTCAAAAAATTAAAATTAGAACTACTATATGATGCTGCAATTCCACTTCTGGGTATTTATCCAAAGAAAATGAAAACACTAATTTAAAAAAATAGATGCACTTTCATATTTATTGCAGCATTATCTACAATAGCCAAGATATGGAAGCAACCAAAGTGTCCATCAGTTGCGTGACTGTATATATATGGATATCCATCTATATCATTAATGTATGATATATATACCACATTTTTCTGTATCTCTATTATATATTATATATAACATAATATATGTTATATATTATATAACATAATATATGGACAGAAATATAGATAGGTAGGTAGGTAGATATATAGATAGGTAGACTGATAGATAACCACAGTGGAATATTATTCAGCCATAACGAAGAATAAAATCTTGCCATTTTCAATAAACAGGTGGACCTCGAGGACATTATGCTAAGTCAAATAAATCAGAGAAAGACAAACACCATGACCAAAGTCATGGATACAGAGGAAACAGACTGGTGTTTGCCAGAGGCAGTGGTTGGAGAGTGGGCAAAATGGGTGAGAGTGGTCAGAAGATACAAACTTCCAGTTATAAAATACATAAGTCATGGGGATGTAATATACAGCATGATGACTATAGCTAATAATGCTACATTGTGTATTTGAAAATTGCTAAGAGAGTAAAATCTTAAAGGTTCTCATCACAAGAAAAAGTTCTGTAACTAGGCATGGTTGACGGAGGTCAATTAGAAGTTGTGATCATTTCACAATGTACACAAGTATCAATTCAAGGGTGCCCGGGTGGCCCAGTGGGGTGAGCTCAGGTCATGATCATGTTCTCATGGTGGTGTATTAGTGAATTAATTCTGCCTTCAAGGAAAATGAAGACTGTAATAAACTTCCCTTTGTATTCCCTAGGACAAAACGGCAATGTTTTGATTAATTGATACAATTAATATTAATTAATAATTATAATTAATTATTAATATTAATTGATACAATGATCTCAGAGTCCTGGGATTGAGCCCCACGTTAGGCTCCCCACTCAACCGGAAGTTGACTTGTCTCTCTGCCTCTGCCTCTGCCTCTCCCCCTACTCGTGCTCTCTCTCTCTCTCTTTCTCTCTCTGCCTCAAGTAAATAAATAAAATCTTTAAAAAAAAAATAGAATCAGGGGCGCCTGGGTGGCTCAGTCGTTAAGCAGCTGCCTTCGGCTCAGGTCATGATCCCAGGGTCCTGGGATCGAGCCCTGCGTCGGGCTCCCTGCTCAGCAGGAAGCCTGCTTCTCCCGCTACCATTCCCTCTGCTTGTGTTCCCTCTCTCGCTGTGTTTCTCCCTGTCAAATAAATAAAAATCTTAAAAAAAAAAAATGGAATCATTATTTTTAGAAAGGCAGGGTGCTGGGGAGAGGCCAGACAAAAGTAAATGAATTAAGATTTTATACAGTTATGGTTTCTCTAGTAACCTGTCCTAGAATGAAACAACAAAGAATCATGTACAAAGAGAAAAAGAGGGAAAAGTCAATGCTATAGTGCTAGCATTTCTAATCAATTCAAATTCCTGACCCCCTTCAAATAAGTGTATTCTGTTCTATAAGAAAATTCAGAGCACAGTTTCTGGGTTTTTCCATCGCACTTCTTACACCACATGTTTAAAACGAAACATACTAACAAATCAATTAAAAAGTTCAGAAGTGCGATTGCAGTGCAGAGGTCCCCAAGGGGCAGCATCCACCTCCTGTTTCTGAGTCCCTGGGATAACAAGCCCAAAGGCCAATGCCGTTTTGTCCTAGGGAATATAAAGGGAAGTTTATTACAGTCTTCATTTTCCTTGAAGGCAGAATTAATTCACTAATACACCACCATGAGAACATGAATAAAACATCTAGGTTGGCAGCAAAAACACAGGGAAAATATTTTTCAGCTGGAAATAGCAAGCAGCAAACGAAGGAATAGAAGACAAATCAGGTACAGAAATAGGCAGAAAGCATGGAGGTGGTGAAGCCCCAAGCCTGCCTTTGTCTCCCCAGATTGAAGCTCCTGTGTGTCCCTTTACAGGGGTGTCTACGGACAGATTGGCCCATCCTCCCTGCACAGACGGCACTCACTGATCATCTCCCTGAAGCAGGTACCTGGCTTCTCGCCGTCCCTCACCTCTGTTCTGGAAATGCCTCGCTCTCTGTTTTTCCTCAGCTTGCTTCTTCTCTGGAATTCACCCATCACCCCGAGTCTCCTCCATCCGAATTTTGGATCTCCTTAGAAGCCACATTGCGATGAAATTTTCCTTTAGGAGTTACAGCGGATTCCCAGGGCTGCCTTAACAAAGTACCGCAGACCAGACCGGATGGCTCCAAACAACAGAGATGTAATTCACAGCTCTGAGGGCGGGAGTCTGAAATCAAAGTGTCGCAGAGATAGTTGGTTCCTGCCTGAGGCTCTGAAGGACAATCTCCATGCCTCTCTCCTAGAGTCCCCTGATCGTCTTGGTATTCTTTGGCTTGCAGATATATCCCTCCAAATTTGTCTCCATGCTCCTGTGGCCTTCTTTTCCTTTCCTTTTTTTTTTTTTTAGGGATCATGTGTTAGTGATTCTTAGTCCAATTCTTTATTTTTTTTTTTTTAAGATTTTATTTATTTAGGGGCGCCTGGATGGCTCAGTGGGTTAGGCCTCTGCCTTTGGCTTGGGTTGTGGTCTCAGGGTCCTGGGATAGAGCCTCCATCGGGCTCTCTGCTCAGTGGGGAGCCTGCTTCCTCCTCTCTCTCTGCCTGCCTCTCTGCCTACTGGTGATCTCTCTCTGTCAAATAAATAAATAAAATATTTTTTTTTAAAATATTTTATTTATTTATTTGAGAGAGAGTGAAAGAGAGAGCACGTGTGGTGGGAGGGGGCAGAGCTCCCCACTGAGCAGGGAACCAAACTTGGGGCTCAATCCCAGGGGGAACCAAACTTGGGGCTCAATCCCAAGCCCCCAGGATCATGACCTGAGCCAAAGGCAGACCCTTAACCGACTGAGCCATCCAGGCACCCCACACCCATAACCTTCCTCCCTGTGTTTCTCTGTGTCTTCACATGGCTTTCTTGGAGATTACCAGTCATTGGATTTAAGGCCCTAGCCAGTATGATCTCACCTTAAATAATTACCTCTACAAAGACAGTATATGCAAATAAGGTCCCATTGTGAGGCTCCAGGTGGGCATGAATTTTTGGAGGGTGGGGACACTCTATTCAATCAATATAGGAGTAAACCCCATATTGATCATTTCCTGTCTATACGAATCCCTACACATGCATCATCACATGCTCCGACCTACTGTGGTCAACTACTATATAAGTATGTCCCAAGACCCACACCTATTCTAAGCCCTTGGGAATGAAAACAGAATTGTATAGGCTTTCCTTAACCAAACAATGGTAGACAAGAGTCTTCCCTTGATCGATCCTGTTGATTGGTAGAGACCAGTGTGCTGTGTTGCTATTTAAGTCTGATCGGTGAAATAGAAGAGCTTTAGCCGTAGCTTATCAAGAACTTTGGACCTGCCCTATGAATTCATTTTTCTTCCAATTTAATTTGGCTGTGTGTCCCTCCTCCACCCCTCCCCCTCGTATTTAAGCCCTGTTGCCTTTACAAGATTCCTTGGTTAACAATAGAAATAATAATACCTTTGTAAGGCTTCACGAGCAGGGTCAGAAGACATGGCCTTCCTTTATCACAGAGGTCATCGTTTAAAAAAGATAAAATAGTCATTCAAATGTCACAGCCGAGATATCACCTGCCAACACCTTCCAGGGCTGAGACACCTAATCATAAACATCCTAATCAGCCTGTCTGAGCCTCTACCCAAAACCTACCCATTGTCCCACTGGCCAAGTTATGATTAACCCTAGCTAACTATAGAGCAGTGGTTCTCCATGGGGGTGAGATTGGGTCCCAAGGAGACATTTCACAATGTCTGGAGACACTGGGTTATCATAACTAGATGAGGGATACTATTGGCCTCTACTGGGTAGAGGTCAGGGAAGCTGCTCAAGTTTCTGTGATACACAGGATAGCCTCTTCCACGATAAAGAATTGTTGGGCCAAAATGTCCAGAGTTTAAGAAATCCTACTCCAGATCATTCTGCATCTGATTTTCCAGTCTTACCTTTTGACATGTCTGCTTAATTGGATGGAATATGGAGCAGGAACTTGCCCAATTAAAGGAGTGTATTTCAACCTTTTTTTCTTTATTTATTTGAGAGAGAGATACAGAGAGAGAGCACAAGCAGGGTGAGGGGCAGAGGGAGAAGCAGGCTCCCCACTGAGCAGGGAACCCAACTCGGGGCTCGATCCCAGGACCGATCATGGCCTGAGCCAAAGAGAGACGCTAAATGGACTGAGTCACCTAGGTGCCCCATCTCAACTGTTGTTGTTGTTATTATTATTATTATTACGTGCCCTATCCCAAAACCCTTTTTAGACATTTCTTCCAAACTGTCCCCCTTCCCCGTGAAGCATTAATATTGCAGATATGCTATCTTTCTGTTTCTGGGCTATGTGTGTCTGTGCTTTGTACCCTCGGTGAAATGCTACAGCTATTGTCACGGAAGACCAAACGCATGTTTTAGCCAAGAATAAACGCATCTTTTAGATAAGCATAAGCAGCTTTTTAAAAAAATTGTAGTAAAATACCCACATATAAAATTTACTATCTTAACTGTTCCTAAGGGTTTGGCTCAGTGATAGTAAGCGCAGTCACACTGGTGTGCAGGCATCTCTACCCTCCATCCACCTCCAGAACTCTTCTTGTGGTCACAAGCTGGAACTCTGCGTCCATGAAAACATCACCGCCCCCTTCTGCCTCTCCCCCAGCTCCCGGAGACCTCCATTCTATTTTCTGTGTTTGTTCATTTGATGACTCTAAGCCTCTCATGTAATTGGAAGAATCAGATAGCATTTGTCTCTCTGTGCCTGGCTTATGCCTCTGGGCGTCATGTGCTCAGGGTTCATCCATGTCAGAGCAGGTGTCAGAATGCCTTTCCTTTTTAAGGCTGAGTAATATCCCATTGTGTGTACAGACCACATTTTGTTTGCCAGTCATCTGTCAGAAAACACTTGGGTTGCTTTCCCCTTTTGGCTATTAGGAGTAATGCTGCTCTAAACACAGGTGTATAAACACCTGTTCAAGATCCTGCTTTCAGTTCTTTTGGGTTAGATACCCAGGAGGGTGATGCTGGATGTTTCATTTTTAAGTTTTTGAGGGACTACCATATTGGGTTTTTTTTCTTTTCTTTTCTTTTCTTTTGAGCAAGGGAGAGAGTTTGAGAGAGTGAGGGGGCAGAGGGGCAGAGGGAGAGAGAGAGAGACTCTTAAGTAGGCTCCATACTCAGCACGGAGTCCAACTTGGGGCTTGAGCCCATGACCCTGGCATCATGACCTGCGCCGAAATCAAGAGTTGGATGCTTAACTGACCGGGCCCCCAATTTTATGTAGTAGCCGCACCATTTTACATTCCTTCCAAGTGCACAAGTGTTCCAATTTCTCCGCACCCTTGCCAAAACTTATTATTTTCTGTTTCTGGGATAGTAGCCATCATAATGGGCATGAGTGGTATCTCAGTGTGGTTTTGATTTGCATTTCCCCAATGATTAGGGATATTGAACATCTTTTCATGTGTTCATTGGGTGTTTCTATATCTTCTTTGAAGAGGTGTCTGTTCAAGTCCTTTGCTCATTTTTTGAAAGTTTTAATTTAAATTCCAGTACAGTTAACATACAGCGTAATGTTAGTTTCAGGTGTACAATAGAGGGATTCAGCACTTCCGTATAACACCCAATGTTCATCACGACAAGTGCTCTCCTTAATCCCTACCCCCAACTCCCCGGCCCCCTACCCCCTCCCCTATGATAACTATCAGTTTATTCTCCATAGCTGAGTCTGGTTTTTGATTTGTCTCTCTTTCTCGTTTTCCTCCCTTTGCTTGATTGCTCACTTTTTAATTATGCTGGCTATTGAGTCATAAGAGTTGTTTATATATTCTAAATATAAACTTCTTATCAGATAAATGATTTGCAGATATTGTTTCCCATCCTTGGGTTCCTTTGACTCTGTTCATTGTATCTTTGAATGCATAGAAGTTTTTAATTTTGATGTAGTCCAATTTGTCTATTTTTATCTTTTTTTTTTTTTTTGCCTATGCTTTAGTTGTTATAGCCAAGAAATCACTGCCAAATCAAATATCATGGAGTTTTCCTCCTTTTATGTTTTCTTCTTTTTTTAAAAAAGATCTATTTATTTATTTATTCTTGAGAGACAGAGAGAGAAACAGGCTTCCTGCAGAGCAGGGAGCCCGACACGGGACTCGATCCCAGGACCCTGGGATCATGACCTGAGCTGAAGTTTTATGGTTTCAGCTTTTATGTTTAGATCTCTGAGCCATCTTGACTTAATTTTTGCATATGATATAAGGAAAAGATTCAACTTCTTCTTTTTTTTTTTTTGCATGTGGCTAACCAGTTTTCCCAGGACCATTTGTTGAAAAGACTGTCTTTTCCCTATTGAATGGTCTTGGCACCCTTGTTGAAAATCATTTGATCATATATGTGGGGGGTTATTTCTGGGCCTTTAAATAGCTTTTAAATATAAACTACACTCCCATGTTTCTTCTTTAGATATCTGTTTCAGCCTTGGAAAATTCTGGGTGTTCTGTTTTGTTTTTAAGAATTTATGGCCAAG
>CM053606.1:7904868-7928500 GCA_028646535.1 Procyon lotor | reverse complement strand
CCCTTTCCCCTTTGCATTCTTTATCGGTTTTCACTTTTCATATTCAGATTCATTGATCCCCAACTGTGTGTGACAATATGGCTGTTTGTATCACTAAGCTGAGTAGGAGTCAAGGGGAGGTTGGTTAGTGATTTGTCCAGTCACTCGGCACAGACTTGCGGAGCACCAGGCAAGCTTCGGGAGGTTGAGTGCGAGCAAAACAGAGCGTGACCCTGCCTTCCCGGGATTGGGATTGATAGTCTGCTGATCCATCCTGCTGGAAAGTCAAGGCCTTTGAACCCACCCCCTTAACTTACCTTTTAGCTTCGTCTGCCTTTATTCTCCATGACTCACCCTTGCCCTGCCAGACTGGCTTTCTCCTAACTTCTGCTTTCCCCGAGAAGCCCCTTGCGCACTTGTCCCAGGGGTCATTCACATCCACTCCTCATCTGCCCCCTTGTGCACCCCTCTTTTGCCATTCCTCATCCCGGGTGGGGAGAAACTCCTCCTTCTCTTATACTCCCAGAGCTCCGTATCCTTCCTAGAGTGTATCGGCCTCTTTTATTGCACTTCGAACTTTCTGCCTTAGAATTCTCATTATTCGTACCCACATCTTACCTCTCCCACTAGATGGTTCATTCAGTTGAGGACAGGGTCCAAGACTATTTATTTCCGTAATCACACCTTTCACAGTGCCCTGCCCACCATAGATGAAGCTTATGGAATGAATAACTTAATGAATTAGTGATTTGTTTGGGCAAGTCACTTACTTCATTGAGTCTGATTTACAAAGTGAGTTGGGGTACAAATGTTTGCAATGACAATTTTTCATCCTGTTTTCTCGTGAATTCTTAAGGCTCGGATTAACCATACCTAAGATGCATGTAGAAGTCTGGGTCAGTAACCTTGAACTGAAAAGGTACAGAGTAATCTTCTCAGGCCCTTGGTCCCTGCTTCTCCAGACCCTGATGGCCTTCAGGAAGACAATAACCAAGTGGCTGTCAGCTCTGACGGTCAACTTCCTCATGCATGGATATCTATCCCTCCTGGTTCCCTTCTCGCCCATCCCAAACTCTCCCCTTCTCTGAGGCTCAGCTGATGACTTTGTACTCACAGATCTGGTCCCACTTCCTACCCAGCTGTAGCTCCTTACCCAGCCGGGCTTATCGACTTACAGTTCACATCTTTCCTCAACATAGCTTTATTTCCAGACTTGGAAATCTATCCTATCGATCTCTGTCTGTCCTTAGGCTGGCACCACACTTTTGACGGCTGTCGCTTTGTAGCGAGTTTTGACATCAAGAAATATGAGCCAAATTCTATTTTTTAAAGATTGTGATGTATTTATTTGAATATCCTATGGAGACAGCATGAGTCACAAATTTAAAACGTTGGTGCCTCAAAAGACATTATCAAGAAAGCGCAAGGCAACTCAGGCAATGAGAGAAAATATTTGCAAATCATATATCTGATAAGAGCCTAGTATTCAAAATATGTAAAGAACACTTACAACTCAACGATAAAAAGAAAAATAGCCAAATTTTTTTTTTAGAAGGGCCAAGGATTTGAATAGACTTTTCTCCAAACAGGATATCCAAAGGACAAGTAAGCACGTGAAAAAGTGTTCTACATCGTTAATCATAGGGAAACGCAAATGAAAACGATGGCAAGATACCACTTCATACCCACCAGAATATGGCTTTCATCAGAAAGGCAGACAAAAAAAACAAATGTTGGCAAAGAACAATTAAAACAACTGAAACCATACATTGCTGGTGGCAGTATAAAATGGTGCAGCAGCTCTGGAAAACAGGCTAGCTGTACCTCTCAAAGTTACATGTAGAGCTCATCGATTTTACTCCAAGATATCTATCCGAGAGTATGGAAAACATATGTCCACGCAAAAATATCTATTCAAATATTCGATATAGCATGATCTTATAATATCCCAAAGTGCAAACAACCCATCAGCGGATGAATGTGTAAACAATAGCACTATAGCCGTATAATGGAATACTATTCATTCATAAAATAGGATAAAGCAGTGCTTTACCAAGAATGCTTCATGCTTCGGGGTGCCAGGGTGGCTCAGTTGTTAAGCGTCTGCCTTCAGCTCAGGTCATGATCTCAGGAGGGACTTGGGATCGAGCCCCACATCAGGCTTCCTGCTCTGCGGGAAGCCTGCTTCTCCCTCTCCCACTCCCCCTGCTTGTGTTCCCTCTCTCACTGTGTATCTCTCTATCAAAGAAATAAATAAAATCTTAAAAAAAGAATGCTTCATGCTTCAATATGAGTAATGCTTCAACAAGCCTGAACCTTGAAAACATCACGCTAGGTGCAAAAAGTAAAAGTGAAAGACCACACATTGTAAGATTTCATTTATGATAAATACCCAGAATAGGTGAATCAAACCCATAAGGCAGAAAACAGGTTAGTGGTTGCTAGATAATGAGTATAAGGTTTCCTTGTGGGGTGGTGAAAATTATCTGAAATTCCATAGTTGGTGTGGTTGCACAACTTTGGCAATAGGCTAAAAGTCATATGCTTTTAAAAAGTGAATTTTATGGTAGGTGGATTATACATTAATTTTTTTAAATTGCAAAGACAATCAAATCTCTATCCTGTAATTACGTACTTTGAGCATAATGTAAAAGGAAATGAGCAGTGAGTACACTCCAAAATATCTTAGGTTCTCCTCTTGTTTCCCCACCAAACTACCTCTCCCCCTTCACCACAGAAATCCTAGTTCACTGGTGTCTGAAGGCACCACAAGTTCCTGCTGGGCTGAGAAGTTAATACACATTAATACACATTAGTGTGTGTGTATTTTATATAAATATATATATATATATATCACATGCATTATATAATGTGCATATATATGCATATATAATGTATATATAATTGTATACATGCATATACATTGTATATATGCATATCTAATGTATACATATGTGTATATTATATGCATATATACACACATTTTTATATAGCTTGAATGTATTAATTGTATATTTCAGATATTTGCTATGTATATATGTTGTGAAAGAAAGGAAACTCTATGTACCAAGCAGCAGAACACACCATCTTTTTCTGCACACTTTTGGGTACATATGGAAAAAATATCAGAAAAGTAGACTGCAAATTAGGTCATAAAAGAGACCTCAATAAATTCCACAGGAACAGGATCACATACACCATATTGACCAAGTTCTTCGGCTATCATGCAAGAAAATTAGAATTTACTGCTAAAGGATGACCACAAGAATGCCATATGTCTGGAACAAGAAATATTAAGAAACAACTTATAGTTGTAAAGGAAATAAAAAAAGGAAATTAAGAAATTCTTAGAGCTGCATGATGGTGAACGTGTTTGTCCATAACATGGACGATCCAGCAAAGACCCCTTCTGCCTTGACTAGGGCTGGGCTCAAGGGGCATAACCCCCAAGCTGGAATCTCTCACTTACGGGTAAGATTGCACGGTTTTTCACAAAGTCCACAAAGGATTTGGATTCTTAAGGAGACCAAACTCTGGTGCACGTGATCCAATCATTAAGAGTTTGCTTTTCCCCCCTGAGAATCAATCATTTTCTATCCTCAATGAAGACATAACTCAATGATAGATGGTTGGGAATAATCTTAATACCACATCCAAATGCGTGACACAACATGAAGAAATACTGGTCCTTGTCACCAGCAAGTAAAGAGGAGACGGGAATTTGCATTCAGTTCCTACCCAAATGGAAATGGAAACTTCCGGAACTTGTGTGACATGCTGGTTGGGTTAGCCAGGGATGGAGCACTGGAAAAAGACTTCCCTGGGAGACCTGCCCATAATTTCTGGCCTTTCTTCTAGCTGCATATTCATAACTATCTGAGCCACCAAATGTTGGCTGCCATTCTCAATGAGGAATTTAGTATATGAAGTGGACAAATGTGTTTCCCCGGCAGACATATGCCCCATTTCTTTGATAATAGAATTCTAAATTTTCTTAGGGAAATTACCTCCTTCCTCCACTCAGGCTGTGTGGTCCATGTGGATGCCAACCTAAGTTTGAGGGATGGGAACAAGTCTGGGCCTGTCCAGTGATTCTGGCATTTCCTGGGCACAGTGATTGGTTTTTATGTGGGAAGACAGATTTGTAACCAATATGCCCTTTGGGAGATTTTCACAGGATTTTTGTTGAAGGAGACTCTCCCAGTTTTTTTGAGAGCAGAGGCAATAAAGTATATAAGTCTGGAGCAGCTTGGGGGTCATCTTTGCTGCCACATGGACAGAAAGGCCTAGAATGGAACATGTTCTCAATGGCATCATTTGGGCACCTACATCCAGCCATGCCTAAAGTTAGCAGTATCCCCAAACTTTCTGGTGATCTCAACCAGTAAGTTCTTCTAAAAAATTAAGCTAATTTGATATTTATCACTTCAAGAGAAAGAGGACTGGCCAATAAAGCAACTAATAAATTAAAAAAAAAAAACACCAATTGGAATCGGAGCCATAATTTTGGCTCAACTGATCCATCATCCACAGATTACAGATACCTTCTTAAAGGAGGAGAAACAGCATTATCCTATTCATTAATATAAACAACTATTATTCTTTATTTAAAATGTTATATCTGTTTATACAGTAAAGAATTATAATGAATTAGAAAATACGTTGAATTTTATTTTATTTTTATTTTTAAGTTTACTTATTTATTTAGGTAATCTCTGCACCCAATGTGGGGCTCTAACTCACAACCCTGAGATCAAGAGTTGCATGCTCTTCCGACTGAACCAGCCAGACCCCCTAAGTATGCTGAATTTTAAAATAAATTGGGAGAGCTGCCTATACACTAAAACTCCATTGTATACTCTACTGATATTGATAGTTTGAGAAATCCTGATTGGAGATTATCCCTCCTTCCCGTCCTTTCTTCCATGGTGTATTTACAATAGTCCAATTCTGTATAGAAGTATGTCTTGAGACTTTTTTTGTTTTTAGACTTATTTATTTATTAATTTAGAGAGTGAGGGAGCAGGGGGAGGGCCAGAGGGAGATGAAGAGAGAGAATCTCAAGCAGCCACTGAGCACAGAGCCCTAGTTGGGGCTCAATCTCATGACCCTGAGATCATGATCTGAGCCGAAATCAAGAGTCAGATGATCAGGGTGCCTGGGTGGCTCAGTGGGTTAAAGCCTTTGCCTTCGGCTCAGGTCATGATCCCAGGGTCCTGGGATCAAGCCCCGTGGGCTCTCTGCTCAGCAGGGAGCCTGCTTCCCCCTCTCTCTCTGCCTGCCTCTCTGCCTACTTGTGATCTCTCTGTCAAATAAATAAATAAAATCTTTAAAAAAAAAAAGAGTCAGTTGATCAACTGACTGAGCCACCCAAGGGCCCTCGGACTGTTTTTTAAAGAAGCCTCTTGAAAAAATTTCAACTGGACAGGAAAATGATGAGACTTTTGCTTATGTAAACATACTGGCTCCTTTGCTGGTTTACAGGCAAATTTTTTGGGTGCTCTTCAGAGCTGCCATCTAAAAATTGGCTGTAAATCACACACTCTGCTCCTTTGGGAAGGGTGTTATAAAGCAAAGAATATAGGATTTCAGAAAGGAACAGAGAACATGTGTATTAAATTCTGAGCATATTTGTATGCACAAGTGATTTTTGGCAGGGAAAACCAGATTACATATCAATATTTACATTAAAAGAGCAAAGGTATCACCCAAATGAATAAGGATTTCAAACCTCTTCTTGCTGTCACTCTCTCATTTGCAGTTGAAAAGAGCTGTCCCATCAGGGTTGTTTTTTGTTGTTGCTGTTGTTTTTGTTTTTTGTGGGGTTTTGTTTTGTTTTGTTTTACTGGAGAGAGGATTCTCTTGGAAGGTTATGTTTTTTTCTTTTTTAAGCTACAACATGCTTCACAACTTAAAAAGTGCTCATCTTCTTGAGATCACGTGGGCATCATTTTTTCAAGCCTTGAATTAGAGGGATATTGCCCTGGATAAAAATATATCCATGGGGGAAAGGATTATTTGCAATTCAGGAATGTTAGCCTGGTTCATCTGGTGGCAGCCAAGTAAATTGGGACAGATATAGTAATCTAATTTATGGTTTTAAAAACCGTAACTGTTTTGGTTAACGTAATGTGAAGATGAGTCCTTTTCCTGACAGCTCAGCAAGTCTCCCAAGCTCGGATTGTCAAAATGATAGACACTAACCAAAAACAAAAACAAAAAAAGATCAATCCCATGAAACCTATTACTGAGGTTTTTCATTAAAAAAGAAAGAGAAGGGGCCCCTGGGTGGCTCAGTTGGTTAAGCAACTGCCTTGAGCCCAGGTCATGATCCTGGAGTCCCAGGATTGAGTCCTGCATCGGGCTCCCAGCTCCACGGGGAGTCTGCTTCTCTCTCTGACCCTCTCTCCTCTCATGCTCTCTCTTTCTCTCTCTCGAAAGAAAGAAAGAAAGAAAGAAAGAAAGAAAGAAAGAAAGAAAGAAAGAAAGAAAGAAAGAGAAAAGTACAAGTGGAACCCAGGACTCCTGAGCATATCTGTATAGCGTGAAAAGCCTCAGAGGAATCTAAAATTAAATCAAATTTAAGGATTTCTCTTCTAAATGAGCCCCCCATAACCACCTTAACCCTTTTCTAGAACATTGCGTGTCTTTTGCACCAACCCCAGGGTTAAGATATCTGAGTTGAGAATTGCCAAAGTCTTCCTTTTCCTTTGCTTTCACCATGAACGCCAGATGCTTTTCTTCTGTGGGTATTCTCGGAATTTCAGTTCTGAATTGAGTCTGGGTTGGCTTCCCCAGCTCCTTTTGGCAGGCGGCATTCACAGGTGGCTTGGTGCCAAGGGCATGTCCAGTCCTGCCCAGCCCAGGTTTCTATGAAGGACTTCCAGGGGAGTACTCACGTCCAGTGACCCCTACACTGTGCCTAAATAGCATTTGCTTTGCTCTCTGAGCTCCCTAATGTGGTGCAGCAGCGATAGCCTTCAGTTGTCTTGGAAATGAAAAGGAGCTAAGGCTGAGAGCCCCTGCCTCCCCATCACTCTGGGGCTGGTGTGTTCCCATTTCCCACCCAGACCCCTATTGATGTCCATACCCTGAAGCCGTGCCCTTCCCCAGCCTTGCTCCCCATAATGTGCATGGATCAAGGTCTCAGGTAGGTATCATCCACATGGCCTTCCCTCCCCCAAGCAGTGCCTCATCCTCTACCCTAAGCCAGGGAAAGAGTTTGTAACTCGGCCATTTCACGGTTCTTAAAAATGGTGATGTGGTGTACTGAAAAGGTGATGGTCTCTGAAGTTTCACCCAGTATTGTGACTTTAGGCTAGTTAAAGGCAGCTCCCACTTTGCAAGGTCATTGGGAGGGATGAGAATAAGGGATATAAGGGTCGTGGAACTCGGTGGTACTTGGAAAGGAAGGTTAATTTCATAAGCACTGTGTGTGCGTGCCTGTGTGTGTGTGTGTGTGTGTGTGTGTGTGTGTGTGTGTGTGTGCGTGCGTGCGCGTGCATGTGTTAAGGGCAGAAATGACCCTAACTGGACTGTCCGTTTTTATTTGTATTCCCTCGGACAATCACTGACTGTCAAGAGAGCTTAACTTGGTCCTTCTTAACCAGGACGGTTCCTCCTCCCCTTGCCGGCCTGGACTGCACAATATGTGGGAGAACGCGCCCCCTCGTGGCCGATCGGAGAGTTGCCGTTAATTTCCGGGTCTCTCGCTCCAGCACTTTTTCAAAGATGCAAAATCACCTCCTGACCCAGGCGCTGCGAGTCGTTAGCACAGGTGTGAGGTTACCGGAGATGAACTCTGGAGTTCATCTCTGGTTGCCGTTAAGGAGTTAGGGTAACCAACTGTCGGTTTGTCCGAGACTGAAGGGTAGCCTGGATCACGGACTTCCACTATTTTAGCAACTCCTGGACAAACCCGGATACGTTGCTCCTGGCCCCCTGCCCCAGGTTTATCTTGCTGGTTCTCTTGCTGTGCTGAGACCAGGCCTCTACTGCGGTTCATTTACAGGCCTGGTGGTTTATTTTTTGAACATTTAAAAAAGATTATTTATTTATTTGACAGAAAGAGAGAGAAAGAGTACAAGCAGGGGGAGGAGTAGGCAGAGGGAGAGGAAGAAGCAAGCTTCCTGCTGAGCAAAGAGCCAGATGTGGGGCTAGATCTCAGGACCCTGGGATCATGACCTGAGCAGAAGGCAGCTGCTCAACTGACTAAGCCACCCAGGCGCTCGGGGCTGGTGGTTTAAATGGGAACAAGGACTGAGAAAAGTCTAGAGGCTGGTGCAATTTCCCTAAAGGTCAGGGGTAAGTAGGACATCAGAGCAGAGACTGGAGGCGGGGGAGGGGCAGGTTGGGGGAAGTTACACAGAAAGACCTGAGGTCCTTCACCTGTGTCTACACAGCGATGGACACGACACTGTGGTCTGGCTTCGTCTCTACTTTCTTTCTTTCTTTTTTTTTTAAAGATTTTATTTATTTGACAGAAACACAGTGAGAGAGGGAACACAAGCAGAGGGAATGGTAGCGGGAAAAGCAGGCTTCCCACTGAGCAGGGAGCCCAATGCGGGGCTCGATCCCAGGACCCTGGGATCATGACCTGAGCCGAAAGCAGACGCTCAACAACTGAGCCACCCAGGCACCCCCTCGTCTCTACTTTCTCTAGGACTGGTGTACATCAAAGATACCCTTTTGCAGATTTATGAACAATTGTATATATTTTTTTCTTTTGGCAAGATATCTTAAGGGAGGTTTCTCCCTCCATTATTACATCCCACGGAGCCAAAATGAGAAACTTCAAGTTATCCTTTTCATCCGCCAGTGCTTTGTCAACTTAAACATGACAAACGAATCACAAATTAATATCCCCTAACTAATCGCTAGAAGCTAAGAGACTAATTATGGTTTAGTCATGCCGTGTTGCACAGAAGCAAAGAAAGGGACTGTGTGCCCCGGAAATTAGAAGGAACACTACGGAAGGTAACCTGCAATCACCTGGACTGGAAATGGGCCAGGACCACACAGTAAACTCACCATTTAGGCGCAGGTGTTCCAGTGAATGAACCAGGGCAAACTTCTGACCTTTTAAGTCAATTATCAAATTACCCAAATTCCACCCTGGTTGGTCCTTGGACGTTGCCTTTGCAAAGGCTTGCCCAGGTCGGTCCTGCCCAGCGAATCAAAGCTGATCAGACGGCAGGGGAAAAGGGCCAGGGTGTTTACTCTAAGACCTCCCAGTCCTCTTTCTGTTGTGATGCTGCTAAGAAAACCCTCTCAAGAAACGAAATCTGGCCATTTGCAATGAATGGAACTGGAGGGTATTATGCTAAGCGAAATAAGTCAGTCAGAGAAAGACAATTATCACATGATGTCTCTGATATGAAGAATTTGAGAGGCAAGGAGGGAGTTTGGGCGGGGTGGGGGAGAGAAATGAAACAGGAAGAGATGGGGAGGGAGACAAACCATAAGAGACTCCTAGACTCACGAAACGAACTAAGGGTGGCTGGGAGGCGGGGGGTTAGGGATGGGGTGGCTGGGTTGTGGACATTGGGGAGGGTACCTGCTATGGTAAGTCCTGTGAAATGTGTAAGCCTGACGAGCCACAGACATGTACCCTGGGCAAATAATACATTATATGTTAGTAAAAATTAAAAAAAAAGAAAAAAAAAGAAAACCCTCTCGGTTTGGTATTAAACAATGATGATTTTCCACTGGGAGTGATTTCACCCTTCCCTTCTTCCCCAGGGGAGGCATTTGATAATGTCTAGAGACTGCGTGTTGTCACAACTTGGTATTACTGACATCTAGAGGGTGAGGACAGGGGTCCTGCTAAATGACCTGCAAGGACAGGAAGCCCCCCAGGACGAGGAAGAATGTAGCCCCAGATGTCAAGAACGCCAGGGGGGAGAGGGCTCTTCTGCCTTCCTTTTTCTCTAGCTGGAGGAGAAACAACTGATTTTTATGTTCATGTTGCTTCCATGGAATGGCCTCTACACTTTCCCAGAAATGTTCAACAAAAGTAGAACAGAGACTATAGCGTGATGTGAAGAGGCTGATAAATTTCATCAGTTTACTGGATGTGATGGAAAGAACGGAGCTAACTCCATTTTTGTAAATCAGCACAGCTCAGGGAGTATGGATCAAGGGTTCAAAGCCAGGATCATAGGTTTGTGGTCAAATCCAGAGGACTACCAATGCCATCCAAAAGAAAGGTAGAAATACTAAACTATTGTGCAAACTCAATGCATTGCCCCAGATCTGTGCTCATTTCCGCATAGTGGCTGGTTTGCCTAGTCAAACTGATACCATTAATTTCATTTTTCATCATAGCCAACAGGGAAATTTGCAAGTCCGAAGCATCTTGTAGTGCCAGAAAATAAAAAAGTGCTCAAATAAACAAAAAATAACAATGATGGAGACAAGTCAGGGGGACACTGAGGGGCGCCTGGGTGGCTCAGTCATTGGACGTCTGCCTTTGGCTGGGGTCATGATCCCGGATTCCTGGGATTGAGCCCCGCATCAGGCTCCCTACTTGGCAGGAAGACTGCTTCTCCCTCTCCCTCACACACTGCTTGTGTTCCCTCTCTCACTGTGTCTCTCTCTGTCAAATAAATAAATAGAATCATAAAAAAAAAAGAGAGACACACACACGAGTCAGCTGCAAGAGTGCCTCCCAATGGTCATCGCTTGAACAATCTGAACAATAAAACAAGATAGTATTGGATTGTAAACCGAAGAATAAAATGACTGTCCGTCAATCCATAGTAATATAAATAAATGGAATAAATAAATCTATTCTGAGTTGGAGGATAAGAAAGTTTTTTTTGCTTTATTTTTTGAAGATGCCTTTAGAGATGCGCCAGCTTCTAGACTCTGGAGACAGAGTGACTTCCTCTTATCTCTGCTACTTCCAGGGTAGTCATCATGGACACATTGCTTGTCTCTCTGAAGCCTCCTTTTGTTTGTTTGTTTTGTTTTGTTTTGTTTGCCTAAGTAAAATGAAGACAGTAAGGGTATCTACCTCATTGTTGTGTGAGGATAATATGAGGTGATTCTTGTTCATCTTTTCGCGTGGTGCTAGCACAATTTAGGAATTTAAGAACTTTTATTTCCTCCTCTGTATTATTTGTCAGTTGACATCTCCTTCTTGCCACTAAGCTGCGAGGTCTGTAAGGGCAGGGACTGAGTCCTTCGTCACTGAAACATCAGCATCCATCCCATGTGGTTTCAAATAAGCCTGTGTTGAACAAATGCGTGAGCCAGTGAGTGAAGGGATGTGTGGACGTGATCAGAACTGTGGCTTTGCCGGCTACAGACCACAGTGTCTATGGACTGGGGGTTCTGGTTTGGAGCAATGGGAATGGGGCAGGAGGGGAGGCAGCAGGTGTTAGATCCTCAGACTTTGGGTCTGACCATGTTTGGTAATTCTCTTGACTATTTCTGTCTTGGAGGGAGGCATGCAGGTTACTGCGGTCCCACCAATCTGACTTTTGGAGATGCAGAGTCTGTGAGCTGCTTCTTTCCGCCTATGAGTAGCAGGTGATGGGGAAGAGCTTACTGTCACAAAGGAACCCAATAAGGAGTACTTACATTTGTAGGGCATAGAAGCCACAGTCATTAGAGGACATTATTCCACGGGGTGCCCCGCTGGCTTAGTCGATAGACCCAACTCTTGATCTTGGGGTCATGAGTTAGAACACTACATTTTGGGTAGAGTTTACTTTAAAAAAAAAAAAGGACATTGTTCAGGAAATGATGCAATATACTTTGAGCCAACTACTTTTCAGCAGCTAAAAGCACACCAGTAAGAATTCTACTGCAGGGGCGCCTGGGTGGCTCAGTGGCTTAAAGCCTCTGCCTTCGGCTCAACTCATGATCTCAGGGTCCTGGGATCAAGCCCCTTGTCAGGCTCTCTGCTCAGCAGGGAGCCTGCTTCCCTCTCTTTCTGCCTGCCTCTCTGCCTACTTATGATCTCTCTCTCTCTCTCTCTGACAAATAAATAAAATCGTAAAAAAAAAAAAACTCCATTGCATTTGGATGTTGTAAATATGTCCATATATAAACACATATACAATTTCTTAATATAAACAAATTACACAATGGGTTTGTGTGTCTGTTTTCAAAATATATGTGAGATCCTAGGACTACAATAGGCTCTACCAGTAAGGTTTTTATTCTTTGATTATGATCTTTTCAAACGTGTTTTAACTTCAACAAGATAATACTTATTCCTGTGATTTTAGTCCCAAAGGAACTTTCCTTGGATAACAAGGGTGCGTTTTCCAGTTTTTCTCTATAGCCCCAGAAGATAGCTTTTGCATCCAATTTAATCACCTCATGATCATCAGGAATTAATGCCACATGTACTTGTGCGGACTCCCTTGACTTTTTGGATGTGTAAGAAGTAACAAAAGTGGGCTTTACTGACAACGGCAAAGTAAGTTGTCACATTTGCCATGGAAGTCCTTAATTCTCTGCTTGTCTATATAGACCCAGCAAGACAATGTCAGAGCCGGCTCAGAATGTGATTGGTGAGTCTGCTTGAAATTCCAGTTTCCATCAGTGTTGGGTGTGATAAATGGGCTGGGGTCTGATGGTTAATAACCACTCTCGAGGACAGTTAGAGTATCCTTCAGGCTGAATTATGGTGAATTACCAAGAGATTGCTACATACAAGCTCGGGGAAAGCTGTACATATTCAAGGGTGGGCCTTTTTTCCCCCTGAGCACAAAGATTTTTCTATTCTCTTCTTTCCTAACCCCATCCCGGACCCTCCTCCCGGGATTCGGACAACCGTATCAGACAAGCTGCTCATAGATTTTCCAGCCAAACAGCACCCCTTGGCATTTTAGATAAAGATGTCTGTATTGCTTAGTCAAGAGGATAAAAATTATGTACTGTTGAAGGTGCCTAAAAAGTGGTTGAGAGGGGCGCCTGGGCGGCTCAGTCAGCTAAGCGGCTGCCTTCGGTTCAGGTCATGATCCCAGGGTCCTGGGATTGAGCCCCATTTTGGGCTCTTGGCTCAGCGGGAAGCCTGCTTCTCCCTCTCCCACTCCCTCTGCTTGTGTTCCCTCTCTCACTGTCTCTCTCTCTCTCTGTCAAATAAATAGATAAATTCTTAAAAAAAAAGTTGCGAAATTGAGATGTAAGACGTTGCAAAATTGAGATGTAAGATGTCCTTAATGCAAATGTTCTATTTTCCCTGGCATACAGTGTCTTCATTAATTCTTGCCACTAGCTGGTGCTAGGATACCACTAGTAAGCATTCGATTACATTGCCTCGGCCACGATTAGTCACCCTAAGTGGGTCATTCCTCTTTGCTGGATAGCATGCCCTTATGTCATTTCCACTCTCTAGTTTATTGATGTGGACGAAAGCAGCTCCCCAATCTCACCACTGCACAGCTGTACTTACAAACATCAAAGAGCTTTCCTTTTGAATGAGACTGGCTTTTAAATCTCTTTCGGGTGCTTGGGTGGCTCAGTCGGTTAAGTGTCTGACTCTGGATCAGGTCATGATCTCGAGGTCTTGGGATTGAGTCCCACATCAGGCTCCCTGCTCAGGAGGGAGCCTGCTTCTCCTTCTGCCCTCCCCCCCCCAACTTGTGCTCGGTCCCACTCTCTCTCTCTAAAAATAAATAAGTAAATAAAGAAAAATTAAAAAAAATAAAGTCTCTTTCAACAGCAGGATTTTCTGGTTTTATTATCACTTCCAACATGTAAAGTTATTTGGATTATTCTTGAATCTCATCATATACATGGTGCATCTGGGGGGCCAGAGGTTTTAAAGACAGGCATCCTAATAAAAATACCAATCCCCCAAATGGTGTTGTCAAAAGTCCTCCTCTGAAGAAGCAACAGAGCTAGATAGCTAGCCAGAACTCTCTTTTTATTTTATAATTTTACACGGAATCATTTATAAATATGATGAAGACTCTGCCTCCCAGAGGTCTGAAAGCCTCTGAAAGCAAATGTGGGGTCTTTCACATTACCGGAAAAACAATACAAGGTTCACACCCTGCTATCTGCCGGTCGCTTCAGTTATCATCAACAAGGGAAGAATAGCAGACTTTATGACAAAATAAAGAAGGAAAAAGCACAGAAGAAAAGGTTCATCTGTGGATAAAAATATGCCAACAATTCTATTTCTGGCTAAGTTATATATTTATTTATTTATTTTTAATTTCTGGTTAAGTTTGATGTACACATTGCCTTTCAAAATATTCAAGAAATTTTCACTGATTGAGTTTCATTTTATTATACTATCATCATTATAAATTCTGCTTTTTAAAAAAGAATTTATTTATTCATTTGTCAGGGAGAGAGTGAGTGCACACAAGCAGGGGGAGCGGCAGGCAGAGGGAGAGGGAGAAGCAGGCTCCCTGCTGAGCAGTGAGGCCCAAGTAGGACTCGATCCCAGACCCTGGGATCGTGACCTGAGCTGAAGGCAGCTGCTTAACTGATTGAGCCACCCAGGCGCCCTTTCTTTGTAACTTCTATCATAGAGAAGGAATTTATAGACAATGCCTCTAAAAGTCAAGAAGAAAGAGTGTTGTTTTATTTTATTTTATTTATTTGTTTGTTTATTTATTTTTAAAATTTTTATTTTTTCAGTGTTCCAAGATTCATTGTTCATGCACCACACCCAGTGCTCCATGCAAAATGTGCCCTCCATGGGGGCACCTGGGTGGCACAGTTGTTAAGTGTCTGCCTTTGGCTTGGGTCATGATCCCAGGGTCCTGAGATGCAGCCCCGCATTGGGCTCATCAGGAAGCCTGCTTCTCTCTCTCCCACTTCCCCTGCTTGTGTTCCCTCTCTGTCAAATATATAAATAAAACCTTTTTTTAAAAAAAGTGCCCTCTTTAATACCCACCACCAGGCTCACCTAACCCCCACCTCCTTTCCCTCCAAAACCCTCAGTTTGTTTCTCAGAGTCCACAGTCTCTCATACTTCGTCTCCCCCTCCGATTTCCCCCAATTCACCCTTCCTTTCCTTCTCCTAATGTCCTCCCTGTTTTTCCTCATGCTCCACACCTGAGACCATAAGATAATTGACTCTCTCTGCTTGACTTATTTCACTCCGCATAATCTCTTCCAGTCCGGTCCATGTTGATACAAAAGTTGGATATTTGTCCTTTCTGATGGAGGCATAATATTCCATTGTATATATGGACCATATCTTCTTTATCCATTCGTCTGTTGAAGGGCATCTTGGTTCTTTCCACAGTTTGGCGATTGTGGCCATTGTTGCTATGAACATTGGGGTCCATGTGGCCCTTCTTTTCACTACATCTGCATCTTTGGGGTAAATACCCAGTAGTGCAATTGCAGGGTCATAGGGTAGCTCTATTTTTATTTCTTAAGGAATTGCCACATTGTTTTCCAGAGTGGCTGCACCAACTTGCAATCCCACCAACAGTGTAAGAGGGTTCCCCTTTCTCCACATCCTCCCCAACATTTGTTGTTTACTGTGTTGTTGATTTTGTTGTTTTATTTTAATGGATGAAACTTACAAACACTTCATAGAAAATGAGAAGTAAATGGTTTTTAAAGATAAGAGAAGATACTCAACCTCACTCACAATAGTGGAAATGAGAAAATTGCACTCAAATAACTATTTCTCACCTATCAGAGCAACATTCAAAACTTTGACACCAAACATCACAGGGGAGGGTAGGGAGGAAATAGGAATTCTCATCCATTATTAATAGGAATACAAAATAACGTAAGGAGAATTTGGCAATATCTAGCAAAATCCTGTTTGCATTTCTCCTTCGATGCAGCAATCCCATTTCTAGAAAACTATCCCAGTGAAACATCTGCAAACAAACAAGCAAAACATAGAAGGACGTATTCATTTACTCATTCATATTCAGTTACTCATGACAGCATTACTTGTAAAGGTAAAAAATATTGGAAACAGACCACATAGCCATCAGTAGGGAAATAGTTGAATAAAGTATGAAAAATCCACATGATGGAGCACAGTGTGTTATAAAAAGGAATGTGGAATATTTCCATATTCTTAAATGGGGTGATATGTAGCATATATTGGTAAAAAAGCAGACCACCCACAGAACACTGCATATAATGCACCAGCTTTTGAGTAAAGGGAGAGAGAGAATACTAACACACACACACACACACACACACACACACGCACACTTTCTCATATTTCCAGAAGGAAATACAAGAAGGATAAACCTTCTTGTGGGAAAAATATTGAGAAGAGGGAGAGATTGTGAGGCGAAGCAGAAATAGAAATGAAACTTCTCTGAATAAATCTTGCTACAAAGTTTTGACTTTGGAATCAGCAAATATTTTACATATTCCAAAAAGAAAATTAAATCAAAAGGCTGGGGGGGGGGAGCATTCCTTAAAATTCAAAAACAAATCCAAACAAATACTAAATTATATATCAAACTGATGTTGTATCACAGGATAAAAGAGCTCTTTCAAAGGACTCGGGGATGCAGCGTTTGGGCTGCATATCCTTAGTAGGATATTCTAAGATTGAAAAGGACTGTAAAGAAAATTTGAACCTCATTCAATAGTCATTTGTGAGTACCAATATTGACATTTTGAAATTATTATATGTGTGTTGTAGGTTAATAAGTCATGATAGCATTACAATTATTGCTAGAAATCAAGATTTTAGTATAACAGAAAAGACACACAAGTATAAAATTAAAGAATTTAAACCCAAGGATGTTAAATTTGAAGCGGAAATATCACTGTGAGTACTTTAGGTTACTGTTTTTGAAAAAAAAAATGTGTATTTTCTGAATCAGTTACTAGAAGAGTAACAACTCAATAGCGATGAATACACCATTCCCCCACTGAAACAAAGCAGGCTTTCTTTCTTTTTTTTTTTAAGAGAAATAGCAAAGTCTAAATTGGAGGCAGGAAATGTATGAGTCGATCCCAGGGGCTCCCGTTGTGCCAGAAAGCAAGGAAGCAAAGATTAATGGGGTCATGTCAAAAAGCCAACATGTCCAACTGCCATGGCCTACAATGGGACACTTTGAGCATCAACAAGAGTAATGACTGTAACTGATCAACACATAACAAATATATAAGATCATGAGTTCACAGTGATAATCAGAGTGAGAATAGGAAGAACAGAGAAAGGAATGGCTAAAAAAAAATCCACTAGGCACTATCAAATTCGTATTGCCTCCAAATTCAAATGCTGAAACCCTAGCTCCACAGTAAAGGTGGTCAGAGGCGGGGCCTTTGGAGCGCTCTCTCTGTCTCCCCACCTCATGAGGACACAGCAAGATGGTGGCGGTCTCCAAGCTGGGAGGAGGGCTCTCACCAGATCCTGAATCCGCTGGCACCTTGATCTTGAACTCCCTAGCCAAAAAAAATTGTTGAAGGCACCCAGTATGTATCTGGTTTCTCGCAATAGCAGCCTTAGCTAAGACTGACTCTTCACTCCGAGAATTGGTGATCGAGGGGAACGAATTAAGCATTCGTCCTGCTTGTTCACGTGAACTGTATTTCCAGGTGACTACGGAGTTCTAGTTGAAGAGGAAAAGTTCTCCTTTGCAAGGAAACTCCAGCCAAGAAATTTAGAAATTCCAGCTAAGAAATTTAGAAATTCCAGATAATAAATAGAGGACAAACAGGAGAAAAATCACCATTCACCATTTTCAACCCCAAATGAAATCATTGGTCCAGGGATTAAACTGATGCAAACCCTAATGGACGTTGGTTGGCAGAGATGCTTACAATGAGGGATCGGACTGCCATCACCTGAACCCACCGGCCCGTCTCAGCATCACTACAGGTAGACCAACCAGACTACCGGCCTGATGATGAGATACCATAGAAAGTAGACCTGTATATAGAGTCCAACAGAGAGTCCCACCGTGATGTATTCCTGCCAGAGAATCTAATCAAGGCTTTAAGCCTCACTTTTATTGTGATGAGCCCTGGGTGTTACATGCACCTGATGAATTACTGAACCATGCATTTGAGACTAACGGTATACTGTATGTTGGATAATTGAATCAAAAAAATAAATAACCCCCACTTGCCGTTTACAGAACAGAGAAGGGACAAATCAGCAATTTAAATGACTCCGGAAGAAAGTCGCCCAACACGTGCAGAATGTGGGACATCCTGTAGAAAACAGATCCAGTTTCTAAAACAAGTCAAGGGCGTAAGGAAAATAGGGTGGAAGGCAGGAGGATGTCCCAAATGATAAAAAAAAAAAAGAGCCATAAAAATCATCAAAAGTAATGAGTAGAAAAATTAGAGTATAAACTAATCATTCTTACTAAGGAATTATTATTTTTTATTTTATTTTGTTTAAAAAATATTTTGTTTGTTTGTTTATTTATTTGAGAGAGAAAGGAAAGAAGGGCAGAGGGGGAGGGAGAGAGACACTCTCAAGCGGACTCCACACTGACCGTGGAGCCCGATGTAGGATTCCATCTCACAGGCCTGATCTCAGACTCTCAAGACCTGAGCCGAAATCAAGAGTTGGATGCTTAGCCGACTGAGCCACCCCGATGCCCCAGGATTTTTAAATCTAAGTTAACTAAGATGATGCTATTGTGGGCAATGGCCTTATATTTTAGAAACAGCTACAGAAGCATTTCAAGGTGAAGCAACATGGTGTTAAGGATATGCTTTAAGTTATTGACGGGGAAAAAAAAAGCAGAGTAGGAAGGGAAGGAGAGGGATAAGGACTGGCTACTTGAAGCCAGTGTGACAAAATAAAAATGTTGGCCTTGCTAATTCAGAGAAATGGGTTAATTATCCTATTTGCTGCACTTTTGCCATAAAAGTGCTCACAACGAAACATTAAAGACGAAACAATGATTGATCACGGCGCACTTTGCCAAAAAGATTTCAGATGAGGAGCAGATCATCCAGCAGTAAGTACCAATGTGAGTTTCCTGCACACGGGAGCTGACGGCGACCTCCCCAGGTAGCCCGAAGAAGAAATGCGTGCAAAGATGGGAGTGGGAGGTGCTCCGAGGGCCCACGAGAGCTGCTGCATCTTCCCTGCCCCCTAAAGAAACATTTTACTTTGAAACCTTCCTTTCCTTGAACTGATCAGGCTGATTCGAACGGTTCATTCAGCAAAAAGTGCCCCAAAGATCCGAAACATACACTGTGTAAAACCAAACGATATGGTTTATTCATTCCCAGAAAGGAGTACTTCTTTGGTATAGACACACGAAAGGACGGATGTTTTTGTGATCTGAACTCAAAAAAAGTTAACGTAAGGAAGTAAAGAAATATACTGGATCGGGAGTAAGAAGAGCCGGGTTGTGTTGGTTGTGAACTGTAGGATCTGTAGCCAGTCGCTCAAAGTGTGTAAGATAGTGCCCAGGGGATCCCCAGTTCTGTGTTTCTGTGAACACGCAGTCTCCTGAGGCAGTGAATGTCTCCTCGAGGGTGTGGCATGAATAGGACAGGAGCCAGGAGACGATCCTAAGCCCCCTTCTGACTCTGAGATCCTCTGCGATGCTTGGAATCCATTGCTAGTTGAGGACACGCATTGCCCATCAGAATGTCGAATGTAGGTTCTGAGCCAAAGGCTCTCATGGAAGTGTGTTCACAGATAAATAAAATAAAAGAAGTTCCAGACTCTTGTTCTGGAAATCGATCAGCCGCCTGCCCTCTGCCTGGAGAGCCTATCTTCGATGAAACACAGTAGCTTGTTTCTGAATACACGGGTCCATATTTGGTTTTCCAGACAGTGCTTCTGGTTCACCCTAGCGAGAGTGGTTTAAGAATCCCTGAGGGGTCCTGGTAGCCCTTTCTAGCAGTTCTCCCTTTGTTGACCTGTCTGTGCGAGGCAGGATTAACCCAACGGATGGGATGCAGAAGCAGGTGTGGGAATTCAGCTGTCCTCGGTTATGCCAGACATGAAGGAGATTTGCAAAATTGTGAAACAATGCCACTCTTCCCCGGAAACTGGTGTTGTTTTGGAATACGCAGTTATTTTTCACTAAAAATGTGCTATTTAGGGTAATGTAGACATGGGCTTATGATTGTACTTTAAATAAATAGATAAATACATATTCTTAAATTTTCCCAGTTTTTAATTTCTAATATGATAAATATTGGTAGATATGTCACATAAACAAAAGCTCTTTGTGGTCCTACATCATATTTGAGTGTAAAGAAATCCCAGGATCAAAAAGCTCAAGAACCATTGTTCTAGAAAAATCTGACCTCATTTTACTTCTAGGCTCTTCTTAATAAGGATGAAACTTAATCTTTGCAACAGCTCTTGAGGGAGACACAGATGAAGAACAGAGTCTCAGCGGTAAAGCACCTTGTCCAGAGGCTGTCAGCCCCAACAGAGTTGCCCTGTCTGCTTAGAAGTCAGAAGTGATGCCCTCACTAGTTCTAAATCAATCACTGAAAGGAGAACGAGATCCATGATTGATGTAGATGGGTTGCTTAGGGATAGTAGACATTGGGGTGTCAACCACAGATTGTCCATTCCCTCTACAAATGAAATGGCCAGAGAAAAGTGCAGTATCTCATCATGAATCAGACCATTCCCAGTGGTTACAACAGTGCTCAGCCCATGGTATTAACTCTTGGGGTCTGGATCACCGAGGACCTGGGAACCGTGCAACAGCCCCCCAGGACGCTATAGTATGGCCTCTGCGTCCCTCTGCCTTCTTGGACAGCTGGACATGGCACTTTGACCATTGCTGGTGATATCAAAGTCCTTTTAATAGAACTCGAATTGATTTCTTAATGTCATTGCTGTTGGCATGCAAATCTATAGCAGGAAAGTTTGTAATTTTCCAGAGCACCAGCTCGGTTGAAGGAACGATCAGGTTTCCACTTCCTGAACGCACATTCGGGGGCAAGAAAATTGTGTTCACTTTGAAGAAAAATTAGCATCAATCATGGGTTGTACTAAAAGTCATCTGACTAATTTAGGAAAGTTAATACATGCATAGGTTTGTTTGGGTTCTCGGGGCTCCATGCTAAGGCTGGAGAGACTTATTCTCGAGGATGCTCTTGGAATAATGATTGATGTCCTGAATCTCACCCAAAGCTCAAAGCCAGTGCAATTCTGCCCTGCCACCAATTCCTTCTCCCAGACTTCTCACAGTGCTATTTCTGGAGGAGCGGAGGCTTTGGGAATTCAGAGCACACACTGATCCGCAAGCAGAGGGAAATGAGCATCCTCTGGGCACTAGCTTCTACCATCATCAACCAGCCGTCTTCTCATTTTAGGACATGGCAGATGTCCCACGTGGATGTGTTAGCCTGTTGGGAAGAAGACACAAAAATGAGTCAGTGGAAGTGGATCCACACTGAGCTGTGCCAACTATTCATATGACAGCCAGAGTGTAAATTCTTCCCCACTTCACCTGATGCACCTTTCATCCTGCCTTCTAGAATTCTCACTGACACCGATATTGATTAACAGTCATTTCCAAACGCTCTTCACCTTTGTGTGCCAGGAAACTTTCCTTATAGGATCCCCTCATTCTCCCGCAAGCTGCATTGATAGCATTCCAAAGGAATTCCAAAAACGTTTCCCGTACTAGCTATCTATTGCTGCATAACAAGTTACTGCAAAGGTTAGCATCTTCGAAGAACCATCAGCACTTACTATCTCACAGTTTCTGTGGATGGGGAATTGGGGAACAGCTCAGCTGGAAGGTTTTGGTTTGGGGCCTCTTGTGAGGTTGCAGTCAAGATGGCGGACTAGGCTGTGGTCAGCTGAGGCGTTGACTGAAGCTGGACGATCCTCTTCGAAGACAGCTTGCTCACGTGACTGACTAGGCAGTGTGGTTGCTGTTAGGAGGACTCAGTTCTTCATCGCATGGACTTCTCCACAGGGAGCAGTGTGAGCACCCTGACAACATGGCCACCGACTTCCGCCAGGCAAGTGATCTGACAGCGAAAGCAAGGAGGAAGCCGCACTGCCTTTCATAAGCTGACCTCTTTGATTTCTGCAGTATTCTATTAGTTACACAGGTCAGACGTCATTAATGTTGAAGGGGTCTGCATAAGGGTGTGAGTACCACAAGGTGAGGGTCATTGGGAGCCATCACTGTAGCCTAATTCAACTTTAACTGGACTCACCCTACTCCCCGTTTTGCACATCAAACTCATCCTGCTCAAAACCCACCATCTGTCACCCATAACATGAAACGTAGAGTCCTTACCAAACTTCTGACCCCACAACCCTACGTGATCTAGCTCCTACCCACCCTTCCAGCCTCCCCTCCTAATCCCTCTCTCTTGCACTCACTCCTTCCGAGCCAACTGGCCTTTTTCTCTTTCCAAAAAACACCAAGCTCCTCCCCTCCCAGGGCCTTTGCCTTTACTGTTTTATTTGGAAACATCCTCTCCGAGGATGTCATATGGCTACCTCCCAGCTTCATCTCATTTCTCGGCTCAGAGGTCCACCTCTTCCACTCAGAGAGGCTTCCGTGACCCTCTCCATCCATTCACTCTCTCCCCCTTTCCTTCGCTTTGTGTTTCTGAATAGCAACAGTCACAACCTAAAATTATATCACGTATTCGTGTTTGTCATTAGTCTCCCCCACAATGGTGTGAGTGCTGGGAGGGTGGGACTGGATTGGAAGTATTCCCTCTGTTGGCTCTGGTGCCCAGTACAAGCTTGATGCTCGACTGCTCTTTGCTGAACAAATGAATAAATCTGTACCAAGAGGGGATTGGACTGGATCTGTGAGCAGATTGGTGCTGGTCTGAGAGCTGTTACTGGTTCATGGCCAGAAAGTTCAGAAATCAAGAGCAAACACCAAGAATATTTTACGGCAATTGGACCTTGCTGTGACACCCAAGCTCCCCATCAGGGACCAACCCTATTGAGGCAAGTAGACAGTTGCTACAGTAGACCACGTTGGTGGTGTTGCACTTACCCGGTGTGGCACGTGCTGCCGGCTAGTCATCGACAGTGGGACCTGAAATGGATGGCATTTTAAAATTAGTTTGTCAGTGACAATCCCAGTGCAATGAATCCCAATTCGGATTGCATTTCTTTCACTGAAAAAGTATTTAAGTGCAATTGCAGCTCTTCAGGATCAATGGTGACTCATAAATTCTGAAAACATCGTATCACTTCTTTCATTTGAAATAAAATGAGTGCCCCAAGCTTTCCTCTTTACATAAAAGTGTGTGCTCTGCACGACTCTTCAATACAACACACTGGCTTTCAAGGTGCAGGTCAAGACTTAATTTTTCTTTTCAAAAATGAGGTGGCAGAACTGTCGTGCAAAAGCATTGTAACTGGGGAGGCCAGAAAATAAAGTCCAGGTTTCGGTGATGCGCCAGGATATATTGTGTACCATCAAGAGAGACTTTGTGGGGCACCTAGGTCCCTCATTTGGTTAAGTGTCCAACTCCAGATACTGGGTCTGGCCATCCAGGTTGTGGGATCAAACCTTGTGTGGGGCTCCATGCTAGGCATGGAGTCTGTGATTCCCTTTCTCTCTCTCCCTCTGCCCCTCCCCTTGGTCATGCATACACTTTCTCTTAAAAAAAAAAAAAAGAGAGAGTTTTTTTTTTAATTTTATTTATTTTTTTCAGTGTTACAAGATTTATTGTTTTGCACCACACCCAGTGCTCCATGCAATACGTGCCCTCCTCAATACCCACCACCAGGCTCGCCCAACCCCCACCCCCCTCCCCTTCA
>CM053606.1:7879128-7904768 GCA_028646535.1 Procyon lotor | reverse complement strand
ACAAAAGTGGGATATTCATCCTTTAAGAGAGAGATTTTTGAGACATCTCCTTGGACTGTTGTATTTGGATGCAAAGTTGTATTTTCTCAAGCTGCTCTTTAAAATGATATTGTGCTACATGTATAATGTTTTAAACATAATTTTCAGTCTCTTTGAAGCCATCAGAGTGTCCACACTCTATCTTGCCATCACTGGCTTTTATTTTATTTATTTATTTTTTTAATTTTTTGCCATCATTGGCTTTTATTGACTTTCTGCCATCCATGAGTTAGAACTGGACTGTGCTTATCCTTGAAGAACTCACCATTCACTGGAATCAAAGTAAGGAGCTCTTTGTGTGAGGGCTCCTGCCTGAAGTCCACAAAGCAGTGAAGAGATTCTTTATTCATTCTTGTGGCTGCCACCTTGCCTTGGAGATGCTCAATGTTCTGCTTCTTGCTTCTCTATTCTGGAGTGCTTAGAGCCCCAGAAACCCAAATATGGTCTCCCATTGGGTGGCAGTCTGGGACCTTGAGTTTCTATGACAGGTGTACACAGTGAATTCCTCAACAAACAAGACTCATTCAAGCTTTAAAGAAGGGAGCCGATCAGCCTGGGAAAGTTCTGTGGAAGGGAGTTGGGGTCGAGCTGAGGGGGCCTGTGTGCTCTTGGAAGGGAGGAGTGGTGGGGGAGGAGCAAACCCACATCTTTAAAGGATTCCGTACCCATCAGGCATGGGGATCCCGATCGTCCCCACTGCACATCAAGTCTTGAAGCTGGTAGCTTAGCCACACCAGTCACACCTACCACACTGTCCCTGGAAAACCTGCGGTTCAGAAAACACACAAGCCTCCCATGATGTTGGCCTGTGAGTCTGGGAAACACGCAGTTCTGAACCAACTCACCCCTCCTGGGGACCTGGGTGACCTTCACAAATACACTCTGACTGATGGGGTTCAGCAAGAAGTGAGTGCTGCAGAGGAGAGATTTTTCTAATTTCCTTTCCTGTAGAAACAGCTACTGCAGATTCAGTCCATGGAGGCAGTGATAATGCTGCCAAAAAGAATTCATGCCCACTGCAGCCCTAGCTTTCCCTCATGCAGAGAGCTGGGGCTTCTGCCAGGCTTACAGAAGTGTGCTGGAGGACTCCAAATCCTAAGGGAGCCCTAGCATCACTGGGGTACAACTGGAGATGAGGCATGCACTTCTTGCTCTTTAAGAATCATAGTGGGTCCACGAAAGGGTAGCGCCTCCCCACCACCAATAGATAGGTCCATGTCCTAATCCCTGGAAACCTTATCTGGCCACAGATGTGATTAAGTAAACCTTGAGAGGAGGGGTTTATCCTCCATTGGCCAGGTGGAGCCTGAGTGCAAACACGTGTATCAGAATAACAAGCAGAGGGAGTTTGGGCACAGACACACAGAGGAGAGACACACGGAGGAAAGGCCACATGAGCACAGACACAGAGGTTAGAGGGGGGCAGCCACAAGCCAAGGAACACAGGCAGCCACCAGAAGCTGCAAGAGACAAGAAACAGACTCTTCCCTGAAGCTTCTGGGGGAGGAGGGGGGTGGAGGCCCAAATGAAACTTGATCTTGGACTTCCAGCCCCCAGTTCAGGGTAATCTGTTCCATCTGCCCAAGGAAACTGGCAGGGGAGTTTCCAGCCTAGCAGAGGAGATGGACATTAGAGACTAATCCTGGAGATTGTTAGGGTGCATAGCAGTGATGACTGTATGAAGGAGGGTGTACCGATGACCAGCCTGGTCTGGGGGTGGGGTGTGGGGACACCGAGAGGCAGCAGAGCAAGAGGCGAAAACCTCAGATCTCAGCTTTGCCAAGTAGTGCTGAGTGCCTTGAGGCCATTGACCTCTCCAAGCCTCAGGTTCCCTGCTGTGAAACAAGACTAATAAAGCAGGCACTTCCTGGGGTGCTGAGGATATATAAAGCACACAGAACGATGTTGAGCCTGGACAAGGGTTGTGTGTGTTTTTGCTCTTATTATCCCATTTGGGTTGAGGCCCACAGGGTGAACCAGCGCGGCTGGCGAGACAGAGCAGGTGGGGAAGGAGATGTGGGGTGGGACTGGGAGAGAGGCCGGGAAAAGATGCTGGGGCCCAGGGCTTTGTCACACTCCTGTGGGTACCTGTGCTGGCCCAGGGCCTGGGAGTGTGACAGGCGTGAGCACATGCTTGTGGAAGAGACATTTACTCTCCCGTGTCCTACTAAGAACTTCGGGAAACTTGTCATGCAATTGGCTTTCCCCCTGCAGATAGCTTTTTTCTTTTTAGGTTTTATTTTTTTGAGTAGCCTCTCATCCAACACGGGACTCGAACTCACAACCCTGAGACCAAGAGTCTCACACGATCCACCGATGGAGCCCGCCAGGCGCCCCCGAAGATGGCTTCTGATAAAAATGAGTGAATCTACCCTCTGTTTATGAATACTTACACCAGAAAATGGGTGACACGGAAGGAGCCCGGCCTATTCAAATGCCCTCAGATTTGATTTGCCCAGGATTTTAAGTGTTGGTCTCCTCAGCACGGAGAGATTAACAAGCCAGGAGGTTGAATGGAGATCTTTGTACTTTGGCCGAACTGTTTGTTACCAGAGGGTCTGTGGGTTTGGTCCGATGCCTAGACCCACAGACGCAGACAGAGAGACCCATAGCTGGTGTGATGCGGGGTTTATTTACCAAGTGGGCTTGGGCCTCAGCCGGAAGACAGCACAGACCTGTGACTCAGACGCCTGTCACGGTAGGCAGACCCTCTGGGTGGCCCCCCAGGCTGCCGTGCTCCCCATCTTGTTGCTCACCATGGCAGCCCTTCAGGACCCATAGGCTGATGACCTGGGGTTAGCTGGGAGGCTGATTTCAGGGCTGGGCCTCTGAGGATGGCCTGATCCCCATGAGCCCAGCTGTGTTCTCTGTGCAGGGCCCAGGGAAGAGAAGCAGCAGGCTTCCGTCAGAGGCTTGATGACTGCATGTGGAGGGCCCCCCAGGGGAGGGTTTGGGGGCCATTCGAAGATGGGTCTTTGTCCCCACTGGTTTTACGTTCACACGGTCATGGCAGAGACCCTCAGGCCAGGGGGCTGGAGGACATTGCTTTAGTGCGTTGGTTTCCTACAGCTGCCATCATGAGCTACCCCAAACACAGTGGTTTAAAACAATGGCAAGTTATTCCCTCACGGTTCTGGAGACCAGAAGTCCCAAGACACAGGGTGCAAGACTCCACTACCTCTGGAGGCTCCAGGGGAGAATCTGTTCTTTGTCTCCGCCAGCTCCTGGTGGCTGCCTGTGTTTCTTGCCTTGTGTTCGGGTCACTCCAGCCTCGGCCTCTGGGGTCACACAGCCTCTTCCCTTTCTCCCTGTGATTGACTTCTCCTCTTCTGTGTATTTTATGGACACATTGGGTTTAGGGCCCACAGGGTAATCCAGGATGAGCTCATCTAAAAATCCTTCAGTTGGGGCACCCGGGTGGCTCAGTCATTTAGCGTCTGCGTTCAGCTCACGTCATGATCCCAGGGTCCTGAGATCGAGCCCCGTGTCAGGCTCCCTGTTCAGCGGGATGCCTGCTTCTCCCTCTCCCACTCCTCCTGCTTGTGTTCCCCTCGCTGTCTCTCTCTGTCAAATAAATACATAAAATATTTAAAAATAAATAAATAAATAAAAATCCTTAAATTAACTACATTTGCCAAGACCCTGTTTCCAAATCAGGTCCTCTCACAGGTTCTAGGAACTTGGATGTGGGCTGGTCTTTTTGGACACCACCCTTCAGCCCATTACATTCAAGTACTCTACTCCCAACACCCTTAGTCCCTTAAAGAAGGTGAAGGACCACGAAACAAGGACAACAAATCTAATTGCTATCTAGGCTGTGAGATAAAGTTTCCAGAAGAGAGAGGGAGTTAAATATCTTGTTTCCTAGATTTTTCTACCAATTTATTTCTCTAGACAAGACAAAAACCTTCATCCGGTATAGTGCCTTATATGGGGGGCACGGTGGCGCAGGGATAGAGCTGTGGATTTGGGGCAGCAGTTCCTTCCACTACTCTTGGGTGGCCTTGGGTGATTTGACCACTCCAATTTTTGGCACTTTCACCTAAAAAAGGGCAATAATGGTACATTATTTGGTACATTTGGTACATTTACGGCTCGTCACAGTACATGTAGGGAGACTAGCACGGGCCAGGACATGGTGGTCGCCAAAAAAACAGCACCTCCCGTTGCTATTGGATATTTGTATTTTTTTTAAGGTTTTATTTTTAAGTCATCTCTACACCCAACATGGGGCTTGAACTCACTATCCCAACATCAAGAGTCTCACGCTCTACCGACCGAGCCAGCCAGCAGCCCCCATTGCTCTACATTTATAAAACATTTCCACGTCCACTAAAGATGTCTTCCAGAAGCCTACAAGCCATCATTTCTATCTTTTCAGATGAGGAAACAGACAGGTAATGTGCTGCACATGGACTGGAAGCCAGGCAGGCCAATGTGGACCCCATGCTCCGTCTACACCGTGGTTTTTTTCAGCCCTTGTTGGTGGCTCAGTTGGCAGCCTGCTGAGGCCAGGCCCATGACAATGGAGTTTAGACTAGGAGTCTAGGGGAGAGGAATGAACAAAGGGGAGAGGAGAGGACACCAAAGAAGTTCCTAAGGTTGCCGCCACCATCTTTGCCACGCTGTGTCCTTGACTGTCTGCCAGTAAGTCCATGAACACTTTGGTCATTGAAAGTTAATCCCATTGGAGATCTATGAATGAAGATCTATGAAAACAAACAATTTTTCTTTTAGCCACAGACAAAAAGGGATATTTTTATTGGCACGCTTTACGGAATTGTTAGAAAAATTCTTCTCGGGGCGCCTAGGTGACTCAGTGGGTTAAAGCCTCTGTCTTCAGCTCGGGTCACGAACTCAAGATCCTGGGATCAAGCCCCGCATGGGGCTCTCTCCTCAGTAGGGAGCCTGCTTCCCCTTTCTCTCTGCCTGCCTCTCTGCCTACTTGTGATCTCTCTCTGTGTCAAATAAGTAAATAAAATCTTTAAAAAAAAAAAGTAATTCTTCTTGCTGTTAACATCCATGACAGTGCCTAACTCACAGGGAAGAGCATCATGAATATTTGCTGGATACTCACTCAGTCGCCGTGGGTGTTTTATTTTCATTAAAGCGTCTCTGATCACGCGGGGGGAGTGTTGAGTGAGGGAGGCATTGGAAGGTTAGTCACTGCCAAGGGTGGAGAAAATCAGTGCCACTGGGTCTGCCTTTGTATTCCGTTCATCAGGCAAGGGATGGCTTTCCCTATTGTTCTAGGCTACATATTTCTTTCACCATGGATTCCTCCAACATGAGTGAAAAATTGGAACAACAGCATGGGAAGGCCTAGTAACATCTGTCTGTCACAAAGGAAGCATGATAGCTGCCATCCCATTGTTTGGAAGAACGGAGGGAATGGCTCAAGGTCAGAGGGGAAGAGGTCAGTGTTACTTTCCATCTGGGATGGGCTGAATGGGCAATGGGGAGCTGCTTCCCCAGATGGGCTACTCATGGGCTGTGTTAATTTCCTAACGTAGCTACAACAAGTTACTGCAAACTGGGTGGCTTAAAACAACAGAAATTTATTTTCTTACAGTTCTGGAGGCCACAAATCTGAAATCAAGGCATTGGCAGACACATCTCCATCTGAAGGCTCTAGGGGAGACTTAGAGTCTCTTCCAGCTTCTGGTGGTTCTGGGGGGGGGTGCTGTGGTTCCTTGGCTTGTGGTGGCATCACTCTGACCTGCCTTTGTCTTCCCAAGGCCTTTCCTCCCTTGTTTCTCCTTTCTGTGTCTTCTCTTCTTACAAGAACCCTTGTTATGGGATTTAGAGTTCAGCCAGTTAATCCAAGATGATCTCATCTTATGGTCTTTAACTTCCATCTGCGAAGACCTTTTTTCCAGATAAGGTCACCTTCATAGGGAGTAGGGGTTGGGACTTGGACTTTCCATCTTGGAGACCACAATTCAACCCACTCCAGGTGGGGTTGGCTCCAGTTGCTTTCTGAAGGTAACGCTGATAAAAACAATTGTGGAGAATTTCCCAACTGGTATCAAGCATACTCCTCGTTTCCTGTTTGAAATGAAGAAAATGTGCAATTTAATTTTGTGTGACTAGAAATTTCTCTTTCATTTCGGAGAAGGTGACTATCACGACATCTTTCCGTTTTTGACAACTTCCCCAGGAAGATTTTGGGCTCTAGATCTCCAGGAGGATTTGTCTCAGGAGCCAGTTTCACATCTTTAAATTCCTTTTCTGCTACATATTAGAAAATCTCTCCCAACATCGGATATATCACATTGTACTTAAAAAAAATGCCAGCTTTTAAATTCACTAAGTTCTTTTATTAGAAATAATTGATTAGCTCTAAAAATGTTGTCATGGAAAGTGGATGAGACATTTCTATCATTTTGAAAAGAAACAATAAATGTATTTTATTAAAATGTTTTCCTTTAGGGAAAAAAAAGATCAGGAGGTCATCTGAAGGAGAACCGATGGATAAGGACAAAAGATCATTTTGAAGTTATTAGCCACTTAAATCCAATTAACCTAGACCTTCTTCCTCTGAGCATCGCACTTGTAAGAGAGGCTAAGCATTCTTAGTCAGATCTGGATATTAAATATCCAAAACATGAACTCACTTTTGCTTTTATTGTTCCTAGGGGACAAAAATCCCAGTCTCTAGGAACTTGGAAATTCTTTTATTATGACCCCATTTGTCAGAGCATGGTTTGTAATTCAAAAATTTAGAAAAATCCTAACTATCCAGCAGCAAGAGAAGTGTGACGAAATTCTGATCTAGTCAGATCCCGTGCTCCACATCAGCTAGAGATACACATTGGAGCCCTGCGCTCTGTGAGGATCCATCTCACAATGAGAGGGATGGGGAGCAAGCTGCAGAGAAGGATTCCATGCACTTAAAAGTTGCAAACATGCACCACAATGCTCTATCTTGATTCTGGTTGCCTACCTGTAAGATAAGAATCGTAGTAGAAAAATAGACATGTTTCCAAATGCAATGCCCCCGATTCGGGAGAATGGTCCATCTGGGAAAGGGAGCAGGAAGGAACTGACATCAGGAGGGTACCTCAGGGACAGTATTGTGCAGGGGTTTTACGTCTTGAAAAAAAAATATGTAGAAAATATTAGGGCTTGCTAGAGCTGAATGGTGGGCATGTGGGGCTTCGCTACTATCCCCGTGTTTTTCTGTATGTTTAAAGTATTTCATGATATTAAAAAATGAGTTCCCTATTTTCCACTGGCTGGGGAAATGCACTACTTCAAAATGCACTACTGCTGAGCTGATAGGGAAACAGTTGATTTTGAAAGAGGATATGTGGGGGCTCCCAGCTGACTCTTTGGTGGAGCGAGTGACTCTTGATCTGAGTTTGAGCCCCAAGTTGGGCAGAGAGATTACTTAAAAACAAAAAAAGAAAAGAAATAGAAAAAGAAAAAAGACATGTGGACCCATCAAAGGAGGTCCAGAGAATGAATCATGATACCTGTACCTAGGTTATGCCTCAGGCACATCGTGACTCTGTAATTTTAGGCACCTGTTTGGACCTCAATGTCTTCGTCTGTAAAATGGGGGTAATCTCTCTCATCTACCTCACAGGGAGGTAGTGCGAGTAAATGAGGCTATAATAACTGGAACAAGAAGGGCTTGTTGGAAAAATTGCTACTAATGACTGAGCACTTACTGTGTTTTCAAACAGGCAGTAAACATTCATTATTTTAAGGCTGATAACAGCTCTATGAGGTAGGTATTATTTTCTATGAGTTTTATTTTTTCATGCCAAAAAAATTAGTAAGGCTCAGAGGCAGATGGTATTCCCCTGCTCTTCCCTCCAGAACCAACCCCTGCCCAGAGGGACTGGGCAGTGACGCCTTGGAAATACAGAGTCAATCGGGCTGTCGTCGGCAGAAACCCAAGTCAAGAGAGGCGGCTTCGGCAGGGTGGAAATGTCTCGGGGACACCACTGGCCCATCTCGGATTGAAATTGGGGATTTGTGGAAGTCGTTTACCAGCCGAGGCCAGGAAGCAGGGTGGTGCTGGCCGGTGATGTGTAGGAACCACGGGAAGGAAATTCGAGAAGTTCCCTACAGAAGTCCGGTTCTTTCCTTTCAAACTACAACACCCACATCCTTCCCCAGTGATGCAATGGCAACTCCACTTTCCAGTTGCTCAGGGCAAAGTACTCCTTAGAGTCCCTTTGACTTCTCTATCTTTTTCGTGTCCCGTGTCCAACCCCCTCTCAGATAATTCTGTTGACTTTATTCAAGTTGCAACCAGAACCAGACTGCCTTAAGACGCCTCCATGATAACCATCTGGTCTGAGCCACCAGCATCCTGAGCTTGGATTATCACATTGTCTTTTAAAAAAAAAGAAGAAGAAGAAGATTTAAGTAATCTCCACACCCAGTGTGGGGCTTGAACTCACAACCCTGGGATCAAGAGTTGAGTTGCACCTTCTCCCAACTGAGCCAACTAGGCGCCCCAACACTTTGGCTTTGTAATCGACCAGTTCCCAACCATAAGTGAGAGTGATTTTTTTAATTAATTTTTTTTTAAAAAATTATTTATTTATTCGAGAGGAAAACAGCACAAGCAGGAGGGGCAGAGGGCAAGGGAGAGAGAATCTCCAGCAGACTCCACACTGAGCATTGAGCCCGATGCAGGGCTCTAGCCCGGGACCCTAAGAGCATGACCTGAGCTGAAACCAAGAGTGCTTAACCAACGGTGCCACCCAGGAGCCCTGAGAGTGATTTTTTTTAATATGTTAGATGTTAATTTGCAACAACACATCTCTTCTCAAAGTCTTCCAATGCTTCCCTATTTAGGACCCTCACCCTCTCTGGCTTTGTTGCCTTCCATTCTCCCCCGAGTCCATTCTGTTCCAGCCTCCTGAGCTTCCCTGCATTCCCCAAACCTTGATGAAATTTTCCCCACCCCCAATCCCATTCTTCACTCCTCCACTTCTTCTCCCTCCCCTGTGTCTCTCTGCTGCCTCTACTACCCACGAAGTTTCCATAACTCTAGGACTTACTTATTTGGGGTACAATATGTCTCCTACGCTAGACTCTAAGCTCCATGTGGGCAGGAATTTTGGTTGGTTTCATTTACTGTGTTCCCAGGACCTAGAAGAGGGTCTGAGAACTAATATTTGTTGAATGAATGGATGAATGAATGAATGAACAGATTTTTCTCCTCCTACAAGAAAATCACTTTTTGTCTCCAGCAGCCCAGAAGACCTTGTTGACACCATAAATTCCCTTTCCAACTGGCCCTGTGCCATCCACAACCCCAGACACATCTACGAGGTGGGTGTAGGGAGCCAAAGGAGGGTTCAACCAGTCCCTCTGGCCAGAACATTCCTACCCCTCCTAAAGTCTCACGTGGTTTTAGTTGTTCAAACACATATTTCAGAAGTCTTCAGTAGCCTCTAGCTGGGGGGGCAGGTACCACCTCAGAAACAACCCCCTGTGGCTGCCGTGTGACTTTTCTTCTGAAAGATTTGCGTCGGTGGGAAGGTAGAGGCAGTAGGGGAGATGAGAGCAGGAAAGAAACAGCTGGGAGAAGCAAGGTCTCGGGATTGCAGGCGGGATTGCCTGTATGTTGTCAGATCTTGGCTGGGAGCCCCTGGATGCAGAGGTAGAACACACCGAGCTTCTCTTAAGTGTCTGCTGAAATGCCCCCCTCATCCTCAGAAGTGATGAGGACTAATTGGGGAGGAGTCCAGGATGGCACATACATGGACACTGGGCCCATAAGCCAAAAAAACCAAACAAAAAAACCCCTCATATTCTTCACAGCAATGGGTCAGTCTTCATGCTTCAACTCCAAAATTTTATTTTTTTAAAAGACTTTATTTATTTATTCTAGAGCACAAGTGGGAGGGGCAGAGTAGAGGGAGAGAGAATCTCCAGCAGACTCCGTGCTGAGTGCCGAGCCCAATGTGGGGCTCGATCTTAGGACCCTGAGATCATGCCCTGAGCCAAAACCATGAGTCAGTCGCTTACCGGACTGCGCCACCCAGGTGCCCCCAACTCAGAGATTTTAAATTTATCCTGCATCATTGCCCATTAACTGGATCCACATCATTTACATTTATTGAATTTAAGGACCCAGGATCTATGACACACTCTAACCCGATGTTAAGCTCCAGGAAGAGGACCAAGAAGTGGCATCTCTTAGGGAAGGCAAGTCCTCCGACACACAAGTGGACAACCATGTGTTCCAAGTAGGTGCCCAACCCAGTCATGTTTTGGGGAACTGCTTCCCCGGCTTTCACTGGACTTTTAACTAGTAAAAAAAAAAAAAAGGTTTAATGTCCGAATACACAATTTTACCCACGGAAGCATTTGTCCCAAGCAGCCCTATGCCCTGAATACTAAGTAAACACAAACGAAAATGCAGATAGATGCAGCAAGGAATTCAGCAGCTTGTTCTCCCCCCAGGTCATTAAGGTGCCACATGAGGCAGAACTAAGTCGTGGTTTGCAATTGCCTCTCCCTGCTTGAAACAAAGAAGGGGGCCGGGCAGAGGGTAAAACAAGGCTTTCATCTGTCCCAGTTAACTGAAGCGTGCCTGCTCCCCGGCGCCTCTGGTGGGAGAGTGGACGCAGTTTTCCCCTGAACTTTCAGCAGCCCCGACAGTTCCATGAGTGGGAGGTTCTCCTGTGTGGGGAGTGGGGAGGGGACTGTGACTGCACACTTGAGCTAGCTAAGAGCCCTCCCTGCTCTCTTTCTCTGTCTCTGGGGCTAGGTGAACATGGCTAGTTTTCTGTTAGAAAAGCGAGGCTTTCTTAACCATCTCATGGCCGTTCTTATGAAGACACCGTAGCCCGAAGAGGTTAACTGACTCGCCCGAGGGATGACTGCTGTCAATTAGAGAATGGGACTCAAACCCTGGTCCTTTCCGCTGTGCTTCACCAGTTACGAGATAGGCACCCAGAATTCCTGACGTCCGCCAGATTCAACAATCCTAGTTTAACAGAAATGGAGCACTACGGGGACGGCTTGGTGCTAAGGGCTCCCCTGCTCCTAGCATCCAACCTTGAGGAGCAGGGATAGGGCTGGCTGGGAGAAGACCAAGGGTGTGGCATGGGAGTCTGCTTGGAACAGTGTAGGTGGGGGTGGGAAGCCTCAGGTGGATTGCCAGAGAGGGATGGTGGGACAGAGGCAGAGCGTCTGGCCACTGCAGTCTCCAGATGAGACAGAGCACTTGCAGCCCAGGGCCATGGAGCAGTGAGATGTCCCAGGAGCTGGAATTCCGGAAGGACAGACAGGCTGCCCAGGACTGGTGGGAGCGGGTGTAACGGCCCCCTGATTCAGCTCCTATCCAAGGCAGGGAGATCAGGAGCCAGGTAGGACCTCGTTAACCCTTGGTGACCAGAGGGCAAAAGAAGTCCCACGGTGCCACCTCTCTCGTCCCATTCCTCAACTGGATCTTCACCTCTCCACTTGGGCAGAGCCCTACGTGAAAGACACAGCTGTATTTCTTTCCAGTGGATGTATTTCTTGTAACCACTTATAATTCGCTCCCAATCAAGTGAAGAGGCAGATGTTACCACAACTGACAATCTTACCTAGAGATGTTCTAAAGTGTGACCCAGACGGGATCTTTCCAATCAAAGGTCTGACTCATTGTTACACGCAATCATCTGTTTTATTTTAAAACACGTCTACACTGCATTGAGCACCAACGCAGATGCGACCAAGAAACCCACGGTCCTGTCCCAGCAGGCAGCGGGTCCAGTGTAGGACTTGGGGTGGACGGTTATTGTTCACAGTGAGAGGAAAAAAGAAAGGACACACAAGACCAAATGGACTTCATCCCCAACTCCCATGCAGGAGTCTGAGCGATGAAACAAGGACACGTAAGCACACAAAGCCCCTTCTAAAGACCTTCTCTCAATCAGCGGATGTTCAAATATGGACCCTGGGCTGGTGGGCCAGCCGGACTTGGGTAACAGAAGGGCACGCTGTTTAAGATAACATCCCGGCGTTACTGCAAGAAAGAGAGGAATGGGCAGTGCTTTTCCAAAGGACAGTTTACTTTTTCATACAAGTTGAGAGGATAGAGGCTTGCAAAGCCACAATCATGACTGAGCACCTGCTCAGTATAAAAACATTGTGTTTGGGGAAAAAAAAGGCAGCTGACCTACAGAAAGAAGTGTACTCAGCTGAGTGGTGACAGTGCTGCCCCAGATGGCCATGTGGGCTCCTTTACTTTGATGACCTTCCCAGTGATGACCCCACAGAAATGTGCGGTATGGGTCACAAAGACTGGGAATTTCTTTTATTTTTACATCCGGTCTTTAAACCCACCCGCTTTCTTAAAATTACTATCTTACAGGGTTATTTTTGTGTTCCACGTTTCCTCTGAGGCAGAAAATAATCAGACACAGGGTTTCCTTCTGTCTGGGGACCATGGTTCTTGGTTTCTGGAACATCTGAACCTCGAGCACCATTGGGCCTTCAGCGGTCTCTCTTGAATCCACGATTAGGACTTCCATATTCCAGAACAAAGCAGCCAATCTGAAGGGTTTTAGGTCACGGGAAGAGGAAAATTCTGCTCCAGGAGCTCTGGCTTCTCCTCCTCTGAGGGAAGAGGAGATGGCAGGTAGGAGCAAATCTCTGAGTCACCAAGTCATGGCTGGAGAAGAGAGCCTAGAGCCTCCCGGATGACCTTGTTGTGAGAAACAAAATCCCTTCTCCAAACTACAGACTTCCTGTTTATGATCCAACATGAGTGCCTTTGAAATGATTTATCTGGGCCAGTGAAAGGCAGTTGTTCATTACATATTAAACAAGTTTAGATTTTTACCTGGTTATTCACATGAAATTAGGCTTCAAAAACAGACCGGACTAGATCGGAATGTGTACATTTCAACAGAGCGGAAATTGCACAATGCTTATGCCACTTAGGAGCATGGCACCGAACTCCAGGACTCCATCGGTACAAATATTTCCAGACTTGATTGCATTTTAAGAATAACAGAGAATGTTCAGAACGGAGACTGGATTATAATTTCTAACATTGATTAAATTATCTTGTCTTAGTTACAAATCAGCTTACGTGGCTTCGCTCCATTTTCTATGCATTTTGTCTTTTAAATCATCTTTTACAAAATTTACATTTAAAAATATTTCCAAAAGGCAAATGCCTAGAGGAGCAAGTCTCGTGAATTGTCTTTCCTTGGGTTACTTTCGGTAAGCGGAGGGATCACCATGGATTTGGAGTGGAACAGCCACGCGATTTCCATGGGTCATCTTCTCCCACATGCTCAGGGACGGGGAAGTCGGAAATTCTCTTTTCAACGTGTTGGTAGAAGGGCACAATCCTTCAGCTCTTCAGGGCCTGTGAAAACAAAGAAAAAGGTGACTGTCACTTCTCTTACTGGCACTGTAAATAGTAATCCTGTGAGTCATCGTCCTATTGTCCTTTTGTATAAATCTGGGAGTTCTGGAACCCAGAGTTGTTCACCTCTCCCCACTCATTCCTCTTGCATGCCTAGCCCTCACACAGCCAGGGCAGGTTCCCAGGTATTTCTAAGCACGTCAATATGTGACTGTAATGTGGGCTGTGTCCCTCAACCTCCACTTGTCCTCTCTGCCACTCCCCGCCCCCCATTATATATCATCTCTTCAACAGAAATAAGAAAGTGTTCCTCTGGTTATGAGTTTGAATCTTCTGAATTTTCCTAAAGAGAAAGGACTCCTACACTTTGTCAAGAATCACTAGGAGTGATTATTGTGGTATTGTAGGTAGTGAGCGCTAGGAGTTCACTACCATGCGTGTGGGTTTGTGCAGGGCATGAGCGGAGGGAGGGGACCCCCATGCTGGAATAATTCTCGTGCGAATGGTGCCTGGGCTCTGCAGTGCACATTCTCCTGCAAGCCACCTCCCTCCTTCTGATGACTGGGGCAGGGCAATTAGGTATCAAATTGAAAATTGGTTGGGGTTTTCTTTCAAGTTCAGTTAGTCGAAAAATTAGGACAAGAGGTCAAATTTGGTTAGATCTCAGTAGGAGTCAACTAAATAGCCATCTCTGACTCTAACTCTCTTTTCTTGGAAACTTAGAAGGGCCAAGTAGATACCTGTTCCCCCCGGGGAAACTTCAGATACAGTCCTCCCAGAGGTAAGGGGCTGCTGAAAATGACTTTTTTTTTTTTTAAAGCAAACTCTACACCCAACATAGGACTCAAACTCATGACCGCGAGATCAAGAGTTGTATGCTCCAACCACTGGGCAGCTAGACATCCCTGAACATGATCTCTAGTTAGAGATTTCAATTAGCTCAAAGGCTGGAGTTCTAGATATACCTGCTCTCATTTACCTACCACATGGGTATAAGTTATTTACTTACGAGTACCTTCCTGACATTTTTCGAGCAACCACAATGATGATCCCACCAATGAATCCAATGGCTAGTAAGACTCCAACTATAATTCCAACCAGGGTCACTGTTGCCAGGCCATCTGAATGCAGAGGGAAAAAAAAAGCATGAGCCCCAGATAAATGATATGCCTGTGATAAAACGTGTCATTTGTAAACAATACCACTGCCCCACTGAAGATAGCAAAGGATGTTCTAATTTGCTTCTGTTTGTTTTTTTTTTTTTTTAAAGATTTTATTTATTTGACAGAGAGAAACACAGCGAGAGAGGGAACACAGCAGAGGGAATGGTAGCGGGAGAAGCAGGCTTCTCGCAGAGCAAGGAGCCCGATGCGGGGCTCGATCCCAGGACTCTGGGATCATGACCTGAGCCAAAGGCAGCCACTTAACGACTGAGCCACCCAGGCGCCCCTGCTTCTGTTTTTTCAGTGGGAGTTGACCTAGAAGAGACGAAACTTTGGGATCCTCTCATTTCCTCATATGAATGGAAAGGTGACTGGATCTCAGGATCTATCAAGCATACCATTCATACTGGGTGGCTTCACTGTTAATTATTAGGTAGCGTTTGTGTGCTGGATTAAATGAGCCCCTACTTTCATTCTTCATAACAATAAATTGTGATATGACACCATTCTCTCTGGTCATCAAGTGACGAGACTCATTTGTGGTTTGCGTATTTTCAAATACAGGCAATTTTCTTTTCTCTCTTAAAAGAAGTTTGAAACCTGTTCTCAGAAGTTTCTGTATTCCTCTCTTGATGACTACAATCCAGGAAAGAATGCAATTCTTCAAAAGATTAGCTTCAAAGAAACTTTAAAAAAAAACAACCTTCCATAAAAAAACGTGATAATAAAGTCTCACCTACCTTTCTCAACTGTTGTCTCTGTGTCTTCACCTACTATCTCTATAAAGAAAGAGATGTAATGATACAGAATTATTAGGATATAATAACTGTAATTTAACAATTGGCAAAAGATGAATTTACCTTAAGTGGAAGGTAGCAAGGTGCAAGCAAAGAACATAATTTCTTAAATAAATTGGATTGGAGAATTTTTAAGCAAGTTCTGACATGATCTTCTTTTCACAACTATTATTACTGAATTTATGAATGCTTCTTCACACCTATGTTGTGCATAGTACTTTGGTGTACCTTACTGTTTTCTCATCTACTTTAGAGAGCAGAATCAGGGAAATTCACCCACAGAAATGGTCAAAAAGTCTCAGAAGTTTGGTTAACAAAAGAAACCGAGGCTATTAATTCTTGGTCCAATATCAAGACCATAGAAAACTCATCCACTGCGATAAGGTTTATTTTGAAGGGTTTTATTTTGAGAGCAATATACTCTAGTTCTAGAAGATGGGGCCCAGACTGTGATTTGTCTTACAATAGTAATTCCCTGCTTCCCTGCTTTATCTTTAGTAGTAACTCCTCTAGAATCCACACCTTACAGGGCAGCAATATGCCCAACCAAGTTTAATGAGGGAATATACTCTTCATGTTTATGTCACTATTATGTTAGGATTTCTCTCTACAGCCAAACCCAGTCTAATAGTTACATTGTGAATATTCTCATTTATCTATCACATGGGCTTGAGTTATAAACTTACAGTAAGTAAACAATAAAGTTGTGAATTTCTTTCAGATAATTTTCCACAGTGCCAAATTTAAAAGTGAACGTTTTTGGTTTGGTTTGGTTTTTCCCATCACCTTCTTTTCGTACCAAGTCTTTAACTCCTTTGGGTGGTGGTCCTTTACCAGGTTTGCAGATGGAGGAAAAGTCAAGAGGCTTTCATTTAATGAGACAATCGGAGAGAAGTCAATCAATCAGGTCCCATCCTAGAAGTGTAGTTCACAACTTGCAAATACTACAGATAACCAAGAGCTTTTCAAATCAAAGGTGATAGCATCATCTACAAATGCTTACTTTTTTTTCTAATGTGTGGATTTGAAAGAAGTCTTTGTACCAAGACTCTCTTTAAAAAAGGCACCTTTTCAAAATGGCCCTAGGATAAGTGTCCCTGGACCTAGTTCACCGGCATGAACTGAAGCCATGGCTCTGGGGCATTTACATGGAGCTCAAGCTGATGGTGCTGTCCCACCATAAAAAAAAAAAAAGATCATTCAAAGACTGGTGGACCTGAGGTCAGCCCAGAACAAATGTATTATGGAATCGCTCCCACGAGGTCATCCCTTTGGCTGCCAACTACCAGTGGAAAAAGGTCAGTTGTTTGTTTATCGTGTCCTAACATGGTGGCTGCTGATTTCCAGGATTATATAGCACATCATTCTCACCATCAGTGACACCACTGGTCAGAAAACATATTACCAAAAGATGTGGAAGATTCGTTACCAAATGAGAGCTCATTAGTTCTATCCTCCCTAGCTCTAGCCCAATTATACTGACCATAGTCATCAGAGTGTGTCATATATGTGAACATCATCGTACTTGGGTGTTTCATGGGAAAGACATCTGCTGCCCTAATAAAATGACCTCTTAAAAAACCAAGAGCTTATAATTACATTTGAACTTATGTGAAAATTTCTTGGGACACTGATGCATTATGTGGAAATGGGCCATAAGTCACACTTTTTGTGACAGAGTGGGGCAGGAGACAGGACAGGAGAGGAATCATGAGTATTTTCCAGAAAACTGAGAATTTTGTTTTAAAGGAATAGGAGAGGTGTCCTGGTATGACGGGAAGAATACTCAACTTGGGACAACTCCGTTTTCGGCAGCTAACGAGCTGTCAACTTATTTCACGAGTAATCAATTTTTCTCCAAAATTTTGAAATGCTTTCCAATGACCAATTATACTGATGATCCTTTCTTTACTTAGCCCTATTTGGTTCTATCTGGTGTTTAAATGTTCACCGTTTCTTTATCATTTCAGAATGACTTTTAGGCTTTATTTTCAAAGCACTTCATAAAGCTTCCCTCTCCCCATTGTGGTTAAAATATGCATAATATAAAACTTACTGTCCTCATCATTTTTAAGATTTTTGTTTGACAGAGAGGAGAGAGATCACAAGCAGGCAGAGAGTCAGGCAGAGAGAGTGGGGGGGAAACAGGCTCCCCGCTGGGCAGAGAGCCCAATGAGGGGCTCCATCCCAGGACCCTGAGATCATGACCTGAGCCGAAGGTGGAGGCTTTAACCCACTGAGCCACCCAGGTGCCCCGTCCTCATCATTTTTGAATTGATAATTCAGGGGCATTAAGTACATTCACTCTTGGGCAACCATCATCACCATCCATCTCCAAGACTCTTCTTGTCTTACAAAACTGACACCCCATACCCATTAAACACCAACTCCCCATCCACTTCTCCCCCCAGCCCCTGGCACCCACCATCCTACTTTCTGTCTCTATGAATTTGACTCATCTAAGTGGAATTATACAGTAGTTTTCTTTGGGTGACTGGTTTATTCCACTTAGCATAATGGCCTCAAGGTTCATCCACATCGTAGCAGGTGTCAGAATGTGCTTCCTTTTAAGGGCTGAATACCAGTCCATTAAATATATATACACCACATTTTGTTTATTCATTTATCTGTTGATGGACATCTTGAGATGCTCTCATGTTTAACTATTGTGAATGATGATGCTGTGGACACTGTGTGTACAAATATAACACAATTTTAAAAAGATTTTTAAATAGACTCCACGCCCAATGTGGAACTCGAACTCATGACCCTGAGATCAAGAGTCTCACGCTCCACGAACTGAACCAGCCAGGCGCCCCCAATATAAAGCGTTTTTTAAAAAAAATCCTCAGAAGTGCAATAGAGTTTTTAAAACCAGAGTGGTGATTGGGTCTAGAAATGTATATTGAGAAATAAACTAACTTTCTAGGTGTTCAAATGTGCCACTGATTTGAGGAACCATCAATTTAGGCAAGGTCTTTATGTTTTACTTTCATTTCAAGATGGAAATACCTATCTAGATAAAATAATTTACATAAAATTTCTCATTAGTGGGGCACCTGTGTAGCTCAATTGGTTAAGCGTCTGCCTTCATGATCTCAGGATCTTGGGGTTGAGTCCCACATCAGGCTCCCCACTGCTTCTCCCTCTCCCTCCACCCTTCCCCGACTCATGCCCTTTCTGGCTATCTCTCTCTCTCCCTTTCTCTCTCTCTCTCTCTCTCAAATAGAGTATTTAAAATTGCTCATTAACAAGCATTCATTGCAGTTAGAGGAGGATTAGTTTTTTCCCTCTCCCACCCTGTTAACTACAAAATAAGGCAATTTTAAAATAAAAATCCCATACAGCCACATTTCGCATAAGAAAGTTCTAGAAAAAGGAGGCTATCTCTTTCCATTGCTAAGTTATAATGGCAATGATTTTTCCTTATTCTCAGTGATGGTCTACACCTCAAATAATGGCAATTACCCAAGGCAGTGGTCTTTTACACTGCTGTAGGTGCCAACTATGAGTCAAAGTGCAGCCCCCAAGAATAGATTCTTTTCCATGTGTACAGACATGAACTCAGGGTGAGATGGTAAATGTTAGTATAGAATCTATTACAACTTACACAGGTTGGTCAAGGTTCCTGCTCTTGCATGTCAATACCAAGTTCTAAGTGTAACATTGTATCAACTTACTGTCCCCAACATGACACCAGTAGCTATCTTGCCCTTGTGGGGACATTATCACTAGTTGTCATTCAAAGGGGAGAGCTGTGTTCAGCAACTCAATAAATCAAATTCCGTCTAGCAACCCTATAAATTGAATTCTGAACCTAGTATATATAAGGCTTGGTTCAGAACTCGCTCTTAGCATTCCATTCCATTAGTAGCTTGCCCTACTAATCATTAGCTTTGTTCATGGATATCTGTAATGTACTGATTACACAAAAGAAGATCAACACCTATTGGGGGCAACTGGTTTGCTTACCTATGGAGTGACTAGTCACTGCATTCAAGGTTGTGGTACTCTGGCTTTCTTCTCTGGCATGGACTGTGCTTTCTTGAGTCGGCCCATCCTCTTTTAAGTGAAAATTTGTTACACTCTCTGCATTTATTGGCACCTATTAGAGAAGGAAATGAGGCAAAAGAGAAATAAAATCTAATGTTTTCAAATATATGCTCAACCTCATAACAGAAAAAGATTTAAAGCAGCATAAATATAGAAAATATATAACATAAATTTAAAGTGGAAACAAGAAAAGAAACAAACAGAAATGACAGAGTGGGGACAGGAAAGAAACCAAATGTACTTCAGAAATAAATATCAAATATTTAGCATGACTAAATTGACTGACCTAATCTAATCTAAAAAAATTTACTAAATTGACTAATCTAAAAATTTGACTTCCTAGGGTCTTAATTCTTCAAAAAATACCAAGTCACTAGGCTTTAATTCTTTCCCTCCCTTGAACTTGAATGGCATTTTTTCCCTGTAAGGTTTGTTTGGTACATATTATGTTGTATCATCTGAAAGTGCCCTCCATCCCCCAATTTGTGCAAAAACTGGCCTTTATTGAGAGCTTACTGTGTGCTAGGCCCTTTAAAGACCTTCTTATTTACTCTATAAACAAACCTGTAAAGTAAATCCTATTAATAGTTCTATAGTCTGAACGAGGCCCAGAGAGATTAGACAACATGCCCAAACTCACATAGCCAACAAGCAAGAAGACTTGGAAGTGATTCTGTTGACTCCAAAGTTCATGCCAATGTAGCATTCAACAAATATGCTAGTCAGCACAGGCACCAAAAGCAAAATTAGATGAGTGGGACCACATTAAACTTAAAAACTTTGTACACCACAGGACACAATCAGCAAAGTAAAAAAGCAACCTATGGAATGGGAGATAATCTTTGCCAATCATATATCTGATAAGAGTATGAACAACTCTTACAACTTAACTACAAAGAATTGAATAGCTTGATTCAAAAATGGGCAGAAAGGGGACGCCTGTGTGGCTCAGTTGGTTAAGCGTCTGACTCTTGATTTTGGCTCAGGTCATGATCTCGGGGTCATGAGATCGAGCCCTGCATTGGGCTCCAAGCTGAGAGTGAGCCTGCTTAAGATTCTCTCTCTCCCTCTTCCTTTCCCTCCCCCACTGCTTGTACACATGCACCCTCCCTCTCTCTCTCTCTCTCTAAAAAACAAAACCAAAAACCAACCAAAACAAAAAAAGAAAATTGCATAGATTTTTCCCCAAGGAGGATATCCAATGGTCAATAAATGTATGAAACATACTCAGTACCCCTAGTCATCAGAGAAATACAATTAAAACCACAAGGAGATTATCACCCCATACCTGTTAGGATGGCTACTCTCAAAAGAACAGAAAATAATATATTGGCAAGAAGGTAGAGAAACCAAAGCCATTGTGCAGTGTGGGATTATAAAATGGTGCAACCACTATGGAGAACAAGATGGAGGTTCCTCAAAATGATTAACCATAGAACTACCATGTGACCCATCCATCCCAGTTCTGAGTATATACCCAATCGAAAGCAAGGTCTGGGAGAGGTATTTGCACACCCATTTTTACAGTAGCACTATTCATGATAGCCAAGAGTTGGAAGCAATCCAAATGTCTACTGACCGATGAATGGATGCACAAAATGTGGTTTAGACATACACTGGAATTATCAGCCTTAAAAAGGAAGGACATTGTCACAGGTGCTCCAGCATGGACCAACCCTAAGGACATCATGCTAAGTGAAATAAGATAGGCATAAGATACCCTTGCACATGATTGCACGCCTATGGAGCAAAGTCCACTTTTAGAATACTCACCAGAGCGGTTAAGCCAGACTCATAAGGCCCTTCACTGGTGCCTGCGGTCATCACGTTATCTTCTGCACCTAGGGTCACCATGCTGTCTTCTGCACCTGGTGTTATGTCATCTTCTGGCCGGACTGTGCTTGCTGAAAAAGAAAGACCCGGTCAGGACTTAAGGTAGGAATTGTGTGGCAGACCTAACTGGCCAGCTACAATCAGATTATTTTCTTTACCCTTTCTTTTGGGGATTTTTTTGGGGATTTTTTGCAGCTTATCACAAACCATTCTCCTTGCTGCACCTCCATCACATACAATGGCCTGGTGCTCTCCAGAGCAAAGCAAAGAGGGATAAAAATACAAAACAGTTAAGTTTACCCACCCCCCTCCGCCGTCCCGCGGCTGGGTGACAAATGGATGTATGCCTCGCCTTTTCAGTAATGAACCAGATTTTTCCAGTTCCATTTCATACAATTCATACAATAGTGCATTCGGGTTAATAGAATACCATTTAAGGGCGCCTGGGTGGCTCAGTTGGTTAAGCGTCTGCCTTCAGCTCAGGTCATGATCCCAGGCTTCTGGGATCAAGTCCCACATGGGGTTCCCTGCTCAGGAGGGAGTCTGCTTCTCCCTCTGCCTTTCCCCAGCCCCCTGCCCTGTTCATGCTTGCTCTCTTTCTCTCTCACAAAAATAAATAGATAAAATCTTTAAAAAAGAAAAGAAAAGAATATCATTTAGACCTGGACACATTCTCAATTAGAGTCACCTGGAAAGATTTCTGAAAATTCCAATTTGCTGGCTCCATCTTAAACATACCAAATCAGAATGTCCAAAAGCAGATCCCATCTCTTAAAACTCAGGTCTTGCTTTCCATTTAATTTTGAGACTGATGTTTCCTTGAATGATAAGAACCGTTGGCTCTGACCACAGACCTCACAGGTAAGGTCAACCTCTTATTTTATAGTTGAGGTGACTGTCTATGGGGGAAAGTCAGTAATGTACATAACGGTACTGAGATATCCAACAGAAGTTGTAGGACACAGAGAGCTATGCTAATAAGGGACCTCAGTGCCCCTGGCCCGGGCTTTTCTGTGTCAACACTGAATGAATGACGCTGTTGTGCCCATGAGAAAGGTTTCCAGAGGAACAGAGGATGGGTGGAGTAGAGTAGCAGGTTTAATTCCACACGAAGGTGGAGTGAGGGGAGCTGGACAGATAGCATCAGTGGCCTTTTCTTTAACCCCTGTCGCAATGGTCCACATGAATCACGACCAAGCAAGGGCATCATCATCTCAGCTCATCGAATAACTTTTTTCACAAATTAAAAATCTGAGTCATTGACCATGAAACTCCTCCCCATACTCAGAGTGGCTCTAGAAATTCCATGGCTAAAAACAGTTGCAAACTAAGCAAGCAGACACATCCCGGGAGCGAGAGTTCAGGGGGCGGTGCTGGAAGACTTGGTTGTGTAATTGAAGAGTAGATGTCTGTATCCAGGCAGTGCTTAAGTCAGCAATCTTAAGTCCTTGCCTTAAGATACCTTATTTTTCCCTAGCTTGGAAAGCCCAGCCAAAGACACAGCTAGTAAATATTTGATCACAACTTCTTTGCTGATGCATAGAGGGAGAACGTCTCAAGAATAAATTCACTGGTTCTGTGAGCCCTCTCTTCTCATTTGGAGTTCTAATCCAGTGCTGTTGATCAATGGCTTTGGATGAGCTCCCTAAGCATATGTATTTCTTTTTTTCATCTGGGGGGAAATGGCTTTCCCCAGTTAGCAATAACTGAATACTTTATTGCATGCAAAGGGTTGCCTCCCCTCCTGGGGGCTCCCTGGGGTGGGGGTGAGTAGCGAGGGGCTCTCATCAGGATTTATGACTGTGGTGTTAGGCAAATGTTGAATGCATTTATTGAGCTCTAGGGGGAAATATCCCTTTTCCAGGCAAGTAGTCCTTATTAAACACACACACACACACACACACACACACACACACACACACACACACCCTACATCCTGCTTTTCTTTTCTTCCCCTCCTGGTTTGAAGAGTTAACAAATCATCAATGTTAGCAATGTTTTCTGGAGGCTGCTCAGCAAAACCATTTATTATATGGGCCTTCCCCAATTTTACGAAATAAAACCACCTTTCTTTGAAAAAAAAAAATCGAGTGCTGAGTGAAGTTGGTTTGAATTCTTTCATAGAAAGTTCAGCTCATTGAAAGCATAACTTGATAAAAATTCCTTCCTCTACTTGGCCCCCTGAGCCAAGTACTAAAATCACCCTGAATGGACAAAGGGTGTTTTACGAATGACACTCATGATTAACATGCACAGCTTTTGTCTCAGCGCCCTGACATCCTTTTTGCTCCATGGGAAAGTTGATCTCTAACAAGAGATCTTCAATTGTCCCTCTTATTATTTTGGTGGGAAGGCTTTCCCGGGTGAAGAGTTCCTACCAGCCCAGACGCCGGAGTTTCCAGCCAGCGATGCCCTGGTCCCTTGACGGGTGAAATTCAAATTGTGCATTGATGCCTCCATCTGAAGACACATGTGTGTGTATGCCCAGGCGATACACACAGCTGTTTACATAATCACGGTGATGAACCTACAATAACAGCGTCCCTTCTGGCCCTGGGGACCCTCATGCTCACGTAACTCCTTTTCCTGCCTCACCCAGCCTGGGGGTTAGAACCAATGGAAGTTTCCAAATACGGTGTCAACCCATCCACCTGCTTTGGAATTTGTGTGTAGGTGTTATTCTTTCAAAAGTCAGGCCAAACTCTTCGTTAACCATGAAAAGATGTGATAAATCAATTTTACCTTCAGCTTCTCAAGCTGAAGAACAAGCAAGAACTGGAAAGATGTTTATTGGCTTAAAAGTGCTAATTGGGAACCACTTTGCTCTTTGCACTGAAGCCTGATCTCTCTAAAGAAATTATTCCAGTTTACATATTTTTATGGGATCCCTTTCTTTTAAAATGTTTTAGAGTTTAGAACTGTTACTCTAATAGTAATAGTCCCAAGGTCTTGATAAAAATGTTTTAAATAAGTGTTTGCAATCTTCTGGTTTTATTTACATTCCTGATAAATGGTGGTGGTGGTGGTGGTGTTCCACTCATTTTTTGGCCGTTAGAAATGTCTTCTTCTGTGACCATTTTTCTCTTATGACACTTATCTTTTTTACAGTTTCGTATGTCTTCTTTATATCTTAGGAATATATTCTTTGTAAGAGCTGCAACAAACACTTTTTTTTGATGAGCTGGAATTTACATCTCTTTTGTAAGTACTGAGTTCAATCACTAATCAAACATTAAGTGTGTTTTTCCCTTTGATGTCGTACTTACAAACCCTACCTCAAGCTTATATGAATATTCACTCGATTGTCCTTATGGTTTTCCTCTTACATTGAATATTTCTCCTTGTCTTGTGTTACTTTTGAAGTATGATGTAAAATGGGGATATACTTTGATTTCCCCCCAAAAGATTGACCAGTTGGTCCCAACAAACCCTCTCTCCCCTGCTGCTTCAAAAGTACTCTCATTGAGACAAAGGTCTTCTTTCAAATACCATGCCACGGTCATGGGACTAAACTTTCAGCACGAGGACCAGCTCAAATGGCTTGCACACTACCTTGGCCCTCACTTCCATACCAACCTCTGTCTGCAGATTCTTTCCAGAACTGATTACTAACTTGTGCTTCCCTTACTATCCCCTCCCCCTTCCTCCTCAAGTCCACTAACGGCTGCCGAGTGAATTCAGTACCACAGGTGTAGGCGTGTAAAGAGTGAGAAGGAAGAAAAGGTAGGCTACTTGAACAGAAGGGCATCGAGGTCTTTCCAAGTTGTAAGTTCTACTTAATGTGGGAGGCCCACCTTTATGACCCCCACACCCCACCACCACCACATAGGGTTTATTTGTTTATTACCCTTTGACTGACTTCATTTCAAAATGGCCCTATGGGTGTGTTGCATTGGCATCAATGTCCCCTTTATCAGATTGGGAAAATGAGGCCGACAAAGATCTCTCCTTGACCAAATATAGTTGGCCTTCTCTGTCCATCCTTGCAAGAGTCTAGTTTTAACAAGAACTCTGCTAAGTCAGTTGAGAGAGAATGCTCCCACCTAATCAAGTTCCCCATCCCCCACCTTTGATGTCCAAGTGGAAGGCTTCAGCAAGAATCCTGTTGAGCCAGTTTAGCAAGAACCACCCCCTACCCTTGATGTGTTCTCTCCATAAGTTTCCATCCCGCCTCCCCCATACTCTGCTCCTTGGTTATAATTCCCCAGCTATCTTTGCTGTATTTAGATTTGAACCCTCCCTCACTCCCCTATTGCACTAGTCTTAAACAAAATCTTCCAACTGTTTTAACAAGTGTCAGAATAATTGTCTAACATTGGAAATTAAATGATTTGCTTAGTTCACCTGGTTGGTGAGCAGACACAAAACCAAGTGGGTTGTGTGTGTGTGTGTGTGTGTGTGTGTGTGTGTGTGTTA
>CM053606.1:7845480-7879028 GCA_028646535.1 Procyon lotor | reverse complement strand
CAGGACCCAAGGATCATGACCTGAGCCGAAGGCAGATGCTTAGCTGACTCAGCTCCCCATATCCCCCAAAGCCAAGTGTTTTAACAACTCATCCATGTACTCACCAACACAACAAAAGACATCTTTGTGCCCCCGCGGCCACCGTGGGCCAGGAAGCCCCCTGGCCCCTTCCTGGATTCTGACATCCTTCCTTTCCACCACCCTTATCCTTTCACAAATTATAATCCTGGTTGTCAGAAGCAACTGCTTCCTCTCGCATCACGTGTCCTCCTTTTATGAAATCCTGTCTGGTTAGAACCTTCCAGTCCAATTATTTAGGAACCAGAATCTCTATTTCCTCAAGTGAGTCCCTTCTAGGACTAAGCTTCCCCAAGTGGTAGATTAGAGAAGGCAGGTGTGACCTGCTTTCTAAGAGCCTGCCTCCTTCTCCCTCGGCAGCAGCTCTCCTGCGCTTTGCAAATTAAGGCAGCAGTAATGATCAAGACTGGAACCTTCCCAAGGCTCACCTCTATACCCCCAAGTATTCCCTGCTCACCTACTAAGTGCCGGGCCCCATCCTGGGCACTAGAGACAGCGATGAGATCTCTGATGATTTGGGGTACTGTTGGGTGGGGAGAAGGGACTCACAACAAGCAAAAGAGGAAAATCTCAAGATAGCACTCTTCTACTCCTTTATATCTGTCCTCAAAGGGCACTTTCTTGGGGTGGCCTTCCCCCACCCCCACTGAAATCAGTACCCCACACACACACCCCATACACACGCCAGAGTACTCAACCACTCACTGTGCTGTATCTTCCCTACTTGGCTCTCCCACCGGAACAAAAACTCAGTAAAGGCTGTTCACCTCAATGTCCCCCTTGCCTAAAATACCTGGCTCACAGGACACCCTCAGTAAGCATCTGATGAATGAGCAAGTGAACTCCAGAGGGGAAGAAATGACCTAACTAACCTGGAAACCCAGAACGACCTTGGGGCAGTGCACCCTCAAGAAACAGAGAGTGGTCGGTGGGGCTGGACGGAAGAAAGGAGATCGAGGAGGTGTGTGTGTGGGGGTCCGTCTAGTGGGGTTCTCCTTTCAACTGGAGTGCGAAGGGGAGCTAGGAGATGATATCCCCTGAGGCGGAGTGCCGGGCGAATGGGGTGTGTGTATCAGGGAGGGTGCTGGGATGAGACGGAAGCAGGGAGACCACTCGGGCTACACTGTCCCCACAGGAGGGGCTAATGCTTGCACCAGGATAGTAAGGTGGCAAGGGGGAAAAAAAAACACACAAGTAATGACCAGGACATGTCTAAAGTCATCACCCACCAACAATCAGACATAAAGACCAGGGGCACCTTAGTGGGCTAAGTGTCTGCCTTTGGCTCAGGTCATGATCCCAGGGTCCTGGGATTGAGCCCCGCATCGGGCTCCCCACTCAGCAGGAAGCCTGTTTCTCCCTCTCCCTCTGCCTGCCTCTCCCCCACTTGAGCTCTGTCAAATAAATAAATAAAATCTTAAAAAAAAGAAAAGAAAGGAATACCAAACCTTAGAACTGAGAATTCATTTTCCAACCTGTTACAGCTCCGGGGACACACAACGTTCAGGGTATGAAGGGATGTACTGAGGATACGCCACTTAGTCCTTTACCGGACTTCACCCTTGTGTTATTAAAGTCCCCTCCCTAAGTGTAAGAGCCTCTGTTGTTTCCATGTCCACGTGAGGGAGAAGCTCCCCGAAGTCCTCTTTCTGCTGACTCGAAGCCTCAAAAATCAGACAGCAGGAGAAGCAGCTTCCAGGAAAAGGAGAAAGTTGATTTTTTTTTTAAATGTTTTACCTTTTGATATTTAGTTCTAAATTAACTGTAGTTTTTCAGGTAATATAGTTTTAACTACGCTTTTTTTTTTTTTAGCTACACCTTAACATTTTTTAATTTAAAATCAATTAATTAACATAGAGCGTATTATTAGTTTCAGGGGTAGGGTTTAGGGGTTCCTCAGTTGCCTAGAACGTACCGTCCCCCAGTTACCCCCTCCCCCCAGCCCCCTCCCCTCTAAGAATCCTCAGTTTGTTTCCTATATAGTCAAGAGTCTCTTACAGTTTTGCCTCCCTCTCTGATTTTGTCTTATGAAAGTTGATTTTAAAAATAAAGAAGTCACAAGCTGAGTTATCCTTGGGGTTTTCAAAGAAAACCTGCAGCGTCAGCCAGCTGACTGAGGCAATCTTTTGTGTTGCCTGAGGTTTTCAGCATCTTCAGCTGCTGGGGTATCTCGCTGCCCGGATAAGCTTTGAAGACGGATCACCACACGGCCGTGGAATGGGTTTTGTGGCCATTGAGAAAGAGAATGCTCTCTCTCTCTTTTTTTTTTCTTACGACATCCTAGGAAATTCTGGTTTTCCCCTGTAGGAGTAACTGTAAGATAATTAATAAGTAATTAATCTTAGCATTTCCATCCCCCTCGCCTCCCAATTACTTTGGAGATGAAGCAATGCTTTTGGAGAGAGGTCAAAACATCTCTTTGGAAGACACAAGCAAAAATGCCTGCTTTTATTCCTTTGCCTAGACACAGGCTTGCGCCTATCACCTTTCCATCATGTCTCAATCTTGCGCTCAGAAGCCTGAAAACAAACACACCTAGAGCAGCGGGAAGGTGCCAGCCTCCAACATTTCCTAGCGCCCTGCAGACCACCCGTGTTGATCCTCAGATCTTCGTAGGGTCCTTCATCTCAATTCAAATGGCCCAAAATTAGCTGTTTGTTGCTGGTCCCTTAGTTACCACCAAGTAGGCTTCTGCAACACCAGAAGAAAGGTGTTAGGATCTTTGCTTTTATTTACCACATCTTTTGAATTAATCCTCTCGCCTACAGGCTGGCCCGTCATCTGACCTTGTGAAAGAGCCTTTCCTTGGAATATTGAAAACCACTTGCTGACCCAGAGCTGTGTGCCGGCCTTCAGCTTCTGGTAGACACTGGGCTGCGGCCAGTATAATCACTGATGTGGCCGGTGGGTTCCCCTCTATACCCACCCTTCCCGTGGCTCCTGGTAAATTGCTTACCAGATCAAAAGTGTGGCCATGGAAAATCTAGGCGGCTCCTTGAGGGCTCGGCCCAACTACTCAGTAGCCCAAAGTATCCATAATTTTCCTCCAAGATGCACAGTGCTACCCTAAAGACCACACTGCCCCATATTCCCAGTGCTTGGCGCCGTGGTAAATATTTAGCCGATGTTTGTTGAATGACTGACTGAAAGAACACAGCGACACCCAAGTACGACATTTCTTTTGAATTATCCCTTATGTTGTGATATTCTCGCTCCTGCCCACTGGGCTGCACTCAAGAGTTATTAAATAGGCTCCCCTGAACTTGGCTGAGAATAGGACAATCCCCCCTCTGAGGATGAGCTCTGTGGCTCTGTGTTCAATGTGTAGTGAGCAGCAGCCTGTCCACTCGCCGTGTCCCGTCCTGGCAGCCCCTGCAGGCCCAGGCCGAGGCCGAGCTGTGACACCCACTGTCAGCACTGGGGGGGCATGCGCCTCTTCTGCAAAATTCAAGAGAGACGTGTCAAAGCTGAGATCAGACAAGTGTTACCTGTTCCTCAGGAGAAATCCGGAGAAATGCTACACATTAAGATTTGGAGCAGTGTTCCCGGACTTCTGAGACGGGGAGTTAGACACCATGCCCCCGAGAGGCAGCCTTCTGAAGGTCTCTGCCGCTCGGAGCCCTAAAGGAAGGAGAAGGGCCCACGTGGCTGCGGACTCAGCTTTCAGGTCCCTAGCAAGATCTCCCAGCAAGTCACCGGCAGGTGGAGGGAGCAGGACACGGAGTCCCCTGGACATGAGAGCAGGCTTCCCAGCCACCTGTCAGCTGAGGCCCACCATGTGCTTTCAAGGTTATTTTCCATGACCACACAACAAGTAGGTATTTTATTTTATTTTACTTTATTTTATTTTATTTTAGTCCACTATAATTAACACCCAGTGTTATATTAGTTTTAGGTGTACAATACAGTGACTCATAATTCTACACATTAGTCAGTGCTCATCACAGTAAGGGCACCCTCAGGCCCGTCCCCTATTTCCCCCATCCCCCCACACCCACCTCCTGGCAACCACCAGTTTGTTCTCTACAGTTAAGAGTCTGTTTTTTGATTTGTCTCTTTTTTTCTTTGTTTTGTTTCTTCGTGCCACACAGGAGTGAAATCATATAGTATTTGTCTTTCTCTGACTTATTTTACTTCGCACTTTACTCTCTAGCTCCGTCCATGTTTCTGCAAAGGGCAAGATTTCATTCTTTTTTAGGGCTGAGTAGTAATCTCTTGTCTCTATCTACCATTCTTCTCTACCCATTCATCTGTGGATGGACACTTGGGTTGCTTCCATATCTTGGCTATTGTAAATAATGTTGCAATAAACATAGGGGTGTATATATCTTTTCAAATTAGTATTTTCATTTTCTTTGGATAAACACTGAGTAGTGGAATTACTGGATCATATGGTAGTTCTATTATTTTTTTTTTTTTTTTTTTGAGAGAGAGCGAGAATGCAAGCAGGGAGGGGGAGGCGCAAAGGTAGTGGGAGAGAGAGAATCCCAAGCAGGCTCCTTGCCCAGCATAGAGCCCCACCTGGGGCTCGATTTCAGGACCCTGAGATCATGACTTGAGCCAAAGGCAGAGGCTTTAACCCACTGGGCCACCCAGGCGCCCCTGTTTTTCTGTTTTTAATTTTTTGAGGAACATCCACACTGTTTTCCACAGTGGCTGTACCAGCTTGCATTTCTAAGGAGGTGGGTATTGTAATAATGGTTGCTATTTTGAATTTATTAGAGAATGTCCAAGACGTGGTGCCGAGCGCTCCCTCCTGATCTTTACAAAAGCCTTACAAACTCATGTCATTCCCATTTCAATGCGGAGGACGGTGAGGCTGAGAGTAAACCGCCCACGTAGCCATAGGGTGGTGACGCAGCGATTAGACGTCGGACCTGTGAGACGCCAAACCCTGGCTCGGACCGTGTCACACAAGCTCTTTGTATGCCTGTCACTTGCCCGCAGCTCCGCTCAGAGTCTCTCTACCGCACGTGGCCGGGGTTAGGGTGGTACTGAAGCTGCTCTGTGAGCTTCTGGATGCCAAGGTCACCTGCAGTTTCATCCTTCCAACTCCACTGCCTATCTAAGCCCAACCTACTCGTCTACCTGGCCCAGGTGAGATGCTTCTTCCCAGAATGCCAAGAGAAAGTAATTCCCCTAACCTAGAACAAGGCTTGAGAACACCAACACTGATGATTTTTCCTCTGCTAGCATCTATAAGCTTCTTGGGAGCAACACCCCATTCTGCTTTAGGTTTATGGCCCAGCCGCCCGCATGGCCTCTGAGAGCCGGATGGATGAAGACATGGATAGTCACACTTTTCAGCATTCACAGATCCGCTCACCCGCTCGCCCCCCAACCACAATCTTGGGGCTCAGAACTCCTCGAGTGTTAAAACCCGAGGCTGCTGATTACAACCTCAACCCAGATTACTCAACCTGGGGAGAGGTTTTTCTCTGTTGACCAAGAGCAGAATGTTCTCAGTAAAAGAGGAAATGAGTTCAGCTTTGTAAACTGGAATCAACACCTCAGTAATAACTTTTCTGGAACTTACTGCGTCCAGCAGCCTGTTGGAAAGGCCCCCTCACAGAGAGGACTGTTTCGTACGTGAAAAACCAAATGACTAAAACCTGTTTTAGAAATCCTGCCCCGAAGCTGAGCATCTCAACGGGATGGCAGGGTGTTTTGGGAAATCACTCGCCGTCTGCTCGGAAACAGAGCTTCTGATTCACTCTGTGCTGTCAGCTGAGCAGGCCCTGGTTTTGCAAGAGTGAAAAGAGAAGCCCCTTTGGCTCTGACCTCACCATCCACCCATGCAGCTCACAGACAGCCCAGCTGTGCACCGAGAAGGATGAAGCCTTACAGGAATGTGCAGAATGTGGCTGTGTTTCCATTAGCTGCCCTTGGCCTTGATCCTGGGCCTGGCTGGGGAGTTTGAAGTGATTTTTAAAAACAATTGTTCTTAGCTAGGGGGGATCTCTTCTGACCCTCCTTGCCATCTTTCTCCTCTCCTTCCGTGAACGGGGAGGAGTTCAGGCAGCAAACTGTGTCTCTAGAGTGTACTTCTGATGTCATTTTGATTATCTCTCCAGGTACCCATCAAATTCATCAAATTGGACGTCCTACTATTACCTTCAAGTCCCTGCGTCTAAAACAGAGTGCACGAACTCGAACTCCTCCTGATAACATTGGTTCCAAACCTATCACCTCCAACCTAATTTTTGTATTTCTATCACCTGCCTCTTTGTCGTTTCTGCCCCAAAGCTGGGACCATTATGTTTCCTCCCTCTTCCTCTTGACAAATGTTTACTATGTATCAATCCTGTGTTCTTTTTTTTTTTTTAAAGATTTTATTTATTTGACAGAGAGAAACACAGTGAGAGAGGGAATAGAAGCAGAGGGAATGATAGTGGGAGAAGCAGGCTTCCTGTTGAGCAGAGAGCCCGATGTGGGGCTCAATCCCAGGATGCTGGGATCATGACCTGAACCAAAGGCAGATGCTTAATGACTGAGCCACCCAGGTGTGCCAATCCCGTTTTAAGTGCTGAGTAGGACATGGGTCCTGCCCTCTTCTCTAAGGGGCGAGAAATGTACACAAATAACTAACATATAGTGATAAGAATAATCCAAGCAACCTTGAAAAAGAACAAAGTAGGAGGACTCACACTTCTCAGCTTCAAAACTTACTACAAAACTACAATAATCAAGACTGTGTGGCATTGTCATAGGGATAGATGTTTAGAAAAATGAAACAGAGCTGAGGGACCAGAAATAAGCCCTTCCATTTATGGGCAATTGATTTTTGACAAAGGTGCCAAGATAACTTGATGGGAAAGAATTACTTTTTCAACCAATGGGTCTGGGACATCCAGACAGCCCCACACAAAAGAATGGAGTGGGCCCTCTACTTCATATCACATGTAAGAAGTTAACTCCAAATGAGTCAAAGACCTAAATGTAAGATCTAAAACTACACAACTGTTGGAAGTAAACTAAGAGTAAACCTTTGTGACTTTGGATGAAGCAATGGGTTCTTAGATACGATACCAACAATACAGACAATGAAAGAAAAAAAATAGATAAATGGGATTTCAAAATTTTTTAAATTTGTGCTTCAGTGGACACCATCAAGAAATTGAATGGGAAGGATATTTTCAATTCCTATGTCTGATAAAGATCTGGTATCCAGAATATATAAAGAATTCAACAATAAACAGACAACTCAATTTTAAAATGGGAATAGGATTTGAATAGGCATTGCTCCAAAGAAGATATCGGGGCACCTAGTTGGCTCTGTTGGTGGAGTGTGCGACTCCTGATCTCAGGGTTGTGAGTTCAAGGCCCACATTGTGTGTGGATAGTACTTAAAAATAAAATATTTAAAAAAAGAAGATATGTAAATGGCCAATAAGTACATGAAAGGGTACTGAGCATCGTTAGTCGTTAGAGAAATATTGATCAAATTCACAATGAGATACCATTTCACACCATTAGGTTGGCTACCGCCAAAAAATGCAAAGAAACAAAACAACATGAAAATAACAAGTGCTGGTAAGGATGTGGAGGGATTGGAACCCTTCTGCATTGTTCGTAGGAACTTAGTGTAGCCACTTTGGAAAACAGTTGGGCAATTCCTCAAAAAGTTACACACTGAGTTACCATATGACTGCACAGCTATACGCCTAGGTATACACCTGAAAAAAATGAAAACATTCATCCACATAAAGATTTATACACAAATGCTCATAGCCTCATTATTCTTCCCAGCAGAAGCAAGCCAAATGTCCATCAACTGGAGGTGAATGGATAAATAACAGGTGGAGTATTATTCAGCCACTAAAGTTTAATAAAATTCTGACATACAGACTGCAATAGGAATGAACTTTGAAATCATGCTGGGTTAAAGAAGCCAGGCACAGAAGGTCACTTACTGTCTGATTCCGTTTATATGAAATATCTAGAATAGGCAAATCCAGAGAGACAAAAAGCAGATCGGTGGTTGCCAGGAAATGGGGGTAAGGGGAAATGGGGCAACTTCTAATTAATGGTTTGATATTCAATTTATTTCTCCATTTAAGATTTTATTTTTAAGTCATCTCTGCACCCAACGTGGGACTCGAACTCACAACCCCGAGATCAAGAGTCGCATGTTCCACTGACTGAGCCCACCAGGTGCCCCTGACTATTCCATTTCGACCGGTTAAATAAAAAAACTTAATAATGTTATGTTGTAAGAGGTGAATAGTAGGAACTCAGAAAATGAGAGAAGAATAAGAAATCAGGAAATTCTAAGCTCTAAGTCATGCTGGCTATGATTCCCCCAGATCTGATCTCATCCCCCATTCTGGGGTCACCACACTTGGTCGCTCATCACCTGACCCCCACACTCAACCCAGAGGTCCGTTAAGTAGATTCAATCCCATATGGTTCTTGTCATCATTTTTTCTTTTTTCTGACAACTGCTATTCACGGCCCACCTTACTCCCATTTGCTATTATTGCCTATCGCCTACAAAAAGGTTCGGCTCTCCCACTTAGCAGGAACTCATCCTTTTCTCCAACTTGCCCCCGCTCCAACACCAGTGAGCTTTCATGAATCTTCCCATGCAAACTCCAGATTGTTCTAACGTCCATGCCTTTGCTCAACCAATCTCTCCTGCCTGGATTGCCCTTCCCTGCCACCTTGTCCAACCAATCCTACCATTTTTCACAGCCAAGATCAAGCCCCATTTGCTCCATAAGGCTTTCTTCAGCTAACAATGGCCAAAAAAATCTCATCACCAAACTCTGAGCAGCAGAAAATGGTGCTTGCTACTCAGGACATGCCATTTTAGGTTGTCTCGTATGTTCTTTTTACACAGATACCACACACACCTGCCTCTCTCTGTGAGCTGCAATCCCACTTTATGCTCCTTCCCTCTCAAAGTTCTTACTAATATGTATGCCCTGTAAATGTTTAAGGGGGCAGGATCATGTCCTTCAGTTCAGTACCCCAATGCCAGCCTCATTCTTCAACCTGAAATACACATCTAGCAAACAAGTGGTATTGCTACTGTAAGAGGTACTTGAAGAAATCAATTGGCTGATTTTTCTGGGTGTCCTTGGAAGCCCTGACCCTGCACATGGGCAGCTGCCATGCTGAATAGTTAGGAGCATGGGCTCTGGTGTTGGGCTACCTGGATTCAAGAGTCTCACCATTCCTATCTACTACCTGTGTCTGCATGCAAGTTACTGAACCTCTCTGAACCTCTCCACTGGCCTATAAAATACAAATAGTGCCCACCTTGTAGGTCTGTTGCACAGATTAAATGAACTAGGGCTTGGGAAGTGCTCAAAATGTGCTAAGCACCCAGTAGATGTAAGCCATTATTACAGAGTTACTACTGTTAACATCACGCATGCAGAATCTAGTTCCCTTAGCTTTATAGTTTCGGAAATTTAATCTTATTATGGGATGATCCAACTCACATGACACTGTTTCACATGAGGCAAACTTATAAGAGGCCAGGAAACCCAAGAGTTTATTTACAACAGGAGACGTGTTTCCAATGCTGTACACGTTTGCTGTGCAAGGCATGACCTTCTCAAGAGTGAAATACCTGGTGCATATACAAGGCACAGGGTGGGGCTTTTGGGTGGAATACATTTCCAGACTGTGATGGAACAGGGTTCCCTGATTCATCATAGAAGAGTCACTGGGACTGAAATCAGAACACCCGAGGCCACCTTTTAGGACATCTTGCATATTAGTTGTAAGCCAGGATAACACACACCTTGCCTGACTCACAAAGCAGTCACTCGGTATGTACTTGCTAAATAAATGAATTCCTCGGGGAGGGCAGCTTTACCATCATCAAATCCTCATCCCTTTTCTCTCCCTTTCTAGACTCTAGGCAAACTGACACCTTTCTCCCTCAGGCAGGATATTATTCATTACATAACACCTTTTCATGTCAGTTATGTTTTTGTTTTGTTTTGTTTTTTTGTCAGTTATGTTTTATTCTCCTGGTTGGAGACATTGTAATGAATTGCAGGAAATACTGCATTCTCATCAATAATGTGTTTACTTATCTTCTAGCGCCCCTTCCCTGCTTCCCATCTGTAGCCTATGTAACTGACATCCCCCTATATGCTACAAACATTAACAATGTCAGTTATGACCCCATGTGCCCAGTGATGCTCTCTCCACTGTCTGAGGCACTGGAAACCCTATCCCCCTGGATAGAGATGGAGAGCCTATCTTCCTCCGCTTGTTGATTTTTGTTTTTTCTTTCTCTCTGCATGAAATTGAGTGTTGCCCTAAACAATGTCAGTTTGCAGCTCCTCAGACAACTAAGTGAATGAGGTGGTCAGGTCTGCAGATTTCCCTCTGGACTTAGTGAGATTCCCTCAAACGACAAACCCACCTCCTCTGAGCAGTTCCCTGGGGAAAGGCACCCAGCCAGACAAAAAGAAGGGAGTTTTCCCGTGGATTCCTGTATTTGCAGCTCAAGAGAATGCTTGCCTTGGACTGGCCAGCCCACCAGAAGCCAGTGGTTGGTGGGGTCTGGGGTGCCACAAGGACAGAAGCAGCTGCCTTGTTTTCCCCTCCTGGATGAAGCTAGCAGAAACTCCTGTTGTTCCCTAACCAGTCTCCATCTCGGAGGAAATGCCTGATCTCTTTCCTTCCCCAAAAAGTTTGAAGAAATTGACAAGGAAATGGTTCAAAATTTCAATCCAGAGTTGCTTTTATCTCTTGCCCACCCCTGTGGGAATCTAAGACTTATCTCTGTAACTGTTGACTTACGTAAAGAAGTGCTCCCCACCCTGTCCCCCAAGTCATTGGATTCTCTTCCAACATATCGCTCCTGCGGGGTATTTCCTTGAGGGGCTTCCTTGGAGAGCCTTGCAGGATCTTCCTGAGATTGCTCCAGTGAGTCAGTGAGTTTCACAAGGGCACTGCTAGGTACCTGAGCCTTCTGTCTCTCTATGTCCTCCCCCGAACCATTTCCACACGTTGTAGCCTGGCATGTCTGTTCTTAGAGCCAGAAATATGACAAATATTCAGATAAGCCAACGGAATTTAAGGCACAGGTCCGTTGCTCCACTGGCGGAGACTTTGGGGAATGCTTTGTAAAGTTGGGCGTGCCTCTCTCCGGAGTGCACACAGCTCAAATCCTGCCCCTGGCTCAATACCAAGAGCTCGGGAGGTGCTGTATTACCTTTTGGGGAATGAATTAATGAACCCTGTTTTATGCACTGTGACATCTTCATTCTTACAGGAATATCATGGAAGGTATCTAATAGAAAGGGCTTTTTATACCTTTAAAGGTTTTTTTTCTTTTTTTTTAACTTTATTCATTTATTTGAGAGAGAGACACAGAGATAGCTAGAGAGAGCACGAGCGGGGAGCAGAGGGAGAAGCAGGCTCCCTGCTGAGCAGGGAGCCTAACATGGGGCTCAATCCTAGGACCCCAGGATCAAGCCCTAGCCAAAGACAGACGCTCAACCGACTGAGCCACCCAGGCACCCCAATTTTTTTTGCTTTCATGAGTAAGGAGCTTAAAGTGACATTAATCTTTAATTTCAAGGGCAACCTTTAGTTTTTAATGCGGCTTTGTCATGTACTGAAAAGAGCTTGGAGTTTGGAGTTAGATTCATTTTTGAATCCCAGTTCTGGCTTATTCTGAAGATTATGATGTATAATTAAAGGAGCTGTGATGATTAAATGAGGGAGCTGTGACTTTCCTAGCACGTGATGGGGATGGAAATGGGAGTGAGGTAGTGTCCTCCCTACTTGGCCACACCCCTCCCCCCTCCCCGTCGTGCCAAGGTTTGGGGTCTTTATAATTCTCTGGTCTGGAGGGGCTCACGGACCACGCATTTCAGAGGCCAGAGAAAGAGAGTAGGGGCCGCAGACCTCTGCCTAGCCAGCGTTCTACCCTATTCACTATTTCCGGTCTTCACCTTCTCACGCTTCGATACTTCTTAAAAATGTGCTTTTTTTTCCGTTAAATGCTATTTTGGATCTCATATACCAGTGTAATGGATAGACCTCCCTCACAAAGACTCTAACGGATCTGGTGTTTATGCAATGCTTGGTAGATGCCTTCAATGCAACAAAAACCCTTAGCAACTCCTGAAGACCTCAGGGCCTCCGAAACGGACTGCCAAGAGTTTCGGAGAAATCACAGGGAAATTTGTTTGCCGCATGAGGAATCCTGGATGAACTAGTCCTGGAAAATCACATGCAGGCTTGCAGCAAGCGGCAGCCTGCAGAATTTTACAAAATAAGCCAACTAATGGAGAGGCCCCGAAGTCCGCGTTTTGGATGGAAGTTCAGAGCGAGGGCGGGGCCTGACAATTGAGGAAAATGCCAGATGTGCGGACCACAGAGCTCCTTTGAACCCACTCGGTTCCAAAGAGACGACACATGGGACCAGATTACAAAACCGAACCAGATTATACACGCGATGAGGGAAACCCAGTGGGGGAGTAAGATCCTGTGAGAAGGATAATAAAATTCATCACCATAATTACCCCTAGCCCCAGGAGCCACAATAGCTCAGCTCAATGAAGTTATTCATCCATATTCCCTGCGCTGCAGTCATTATCCTCAGACAAAACCCCTCCTGGGCCTCAGCTGCTTGCCGGCAGCCCAGCAACTCAGCATCCACACACAGCCAGACCCCCACACAGCCTGGGGAGGTGGGAATGGGGGGCACGGGGGGGCGGGGCTGGCTCTGTCTTTAACACCAGTTTCTAGCACCAACTAGCAGCTGGTGATTTTTTTTTTTTTCCAGACCAGGTCAGTTTCACCCCTCCTGCAAACCACTCCATTTAGAGGACCTCTGACTTTCAAACACTGGCCTGACGATAATTACAGCCGACCCTTTCCTGGGAGGAAACAGAGGATGCTGCCCAGCCGCTGCTGCCTTTCCTTAGCTGACCTGGGATGTGGCTCAGTTTGGGGGTCTCCCACACTTTGCCCCGGGGAGCGCAGGATGGTGTCCTCGGCATACTGTCTCGCTGAAAGGGAAATGTAAGTGCAGAGCTGTGTGTATTCCAGGGGAAAGAGAAGTTCCAAAGATAGGACTGCCATGAATAGCCCATGGCCCTGTAAAGATAGTTGCTCAAGTCCCTCTGAAGCCCACAGCCTGGCAGAGAGTTGTACACCCTGTATAATTTCCCCAGGACTGGGTATTATTGTCTGCGCACGGAATTATAGATGCCTGGGTCAAATCTACCCTTCCTGCAAATCACTCCCTCCAAGAAGGATTTTCATGGTACTCGACCCACCTCTATGCTCAATTTGGAAAATGTAGGAGTTTAGTTTTCAGCAACCTCCAACCCCAAAGATCACTAGCGAGCTTAACAGTTCCTTTGACCCATATTTAGTGAGCAAATACTACGTGTCGGATATTGTTCTGGCCCTGGGGATCAAGGCTAAGACAGAGCTCTGTTCTTGGGAGCTTATATTCTGTTGGGGAAACAGATAAAAATAAAAGCCCAAGAAAATTCAAATCAAAGGTTGACAGACAGCAGAAGGAAGCAAGATGGGAAGGGGAGGTAGGAGTCAGGAAGGGGAAAGGGCCGGGGGAGTCCTCACCATCAGATCTAATACAAGTAAGGTCCAAGGAGATACCAACACTCATTTGGTCATTGATGTTGGCCAAGTTCAACACACCGCCAGAAACCCACTTAAATGGTGAGGTTCACAACCATCCTCCCCTGCTTCACGACAACTCAGGAGCCCTCCACTTCATTCCTTCCGCATACACTATCCTCTCCAGGGAGGATAACGGAGGCCTCTTCCATCCCATTGATGGGGCCCTGGGGGTGTTGGCGCACAAGGTGTAAGACCCAGCAGGCCCCCATAGGGAGAACCTCACTGAATGTCCCCCCACATACACAGGGCCAACTTCTGAGGTCATCCGCGTTCCTCCAATAAACAGCCCCATAGCACAGCCCAGTCCGGCCAAGGGAAGGCACTGGTTTTTATCCTTCTACCCTATGTCTCATGAGCGGAGTAGGTGGGCTGCCTCGGAGTGGGGTCCCCTCTGCTCCCCACCCCGGCTGCCTGTGGATGAGATGCGTGGGCTTCTCCTTCCCCCTCGCTCAGCCATTGCTTTGGGACCTGGCACCAGCTAAGCCACTGTCTCTCCTTCTCCCCGTCCTCTGGGCTCGCGGGCACGCACACACTCCCAGCCCCCCTCTGCTCTCCCGGGCAACCCCAAATACCAGGCCCAGGCATTCCAGCAAGTCTCAGCTCGCTCATCTCCGCCAGCAGTGGTGGCAGGGAGCCATTCTGCTGGGTCTTACCTCCTTCTGCTGGGTCCCAGAGCCACGAGCTTCCCAAAACCAAGAGCAGAACTGGCACCTTCCACATCTTCTTGGTTGACTTGCTCTCTGTGGGGCCCGAGAGCCGTTGGTATTTGTGCTGGGGGGAAGATGAAAAAGCTCTGCAGCCAGAGGCCCTCGCCCAGTGGGGCCAGAGAACAGGGGCTGGAAGGCGAGGAGCAAAAACAAAACCCAGTGCAGGAGGGATCCCCAAACTTCCTTCTCTCACAGCGGCTGAGGAGCAAACTTTGCAGTTGGAAACTTTGCGAGGAGTCAGCATTTATCTCTCCCGAGGAGGGCGGGAGCTGCTGGCCCTAAGGTGGTCCCGTCTGGGGCTCACTAGGACCGCCCTCTGCCTCTGTTTGGCCAGCGCTAAAATGATGACCTCAGGCCAGGTTTAAAGTTACAGGACCACAGCTGCCGGGCTGCCTGGGGGTGGGGGGGGGGGGGGGAGACATGTCCCTCCGGAGACCCCTGAGCCCCAATAGGAGGGGAAGGGGGAGCATGCGATGAGCGATTTATTATTATTTTTTAATCCTTTACTTTATTATTCTGGGTTATTTTTTAAAGAGTAAGGCACAAGACTTTTTGTTTGTTTGTTAGAAGTAAACTCTTCCTCATGTGGCCAGTAATTTTAGAACCAAGTCTGGGACGGTTCTTGTAAATATTGAATTTGATGGGTTTTTGTTTTTAAGTGTCCTTCCTCATCCGTGTGGGTCCAGGGCGGATCGGGTTGGTCAAGTGGCTCTGCAAGGGTTCAGGGCGGAGGGGGGGGCTGCCCCAAAGAGCTGGTGGGGAATTGGGCGGACTCCCTGGCTCTGACAGTTTTAGAAAAAAAGCTGTTGGAGATCTGCTTCTCCTTACTTTGGATGCATCGTTGCGGTGCTGGGTGGATGAACAGACGGATGGACGAACAGACGGATGGCCATGGGCAGTGAGTGAGGGAGCAGCCCAGGAATGGCCAAGGACCCACCTGGTTACCAATTCTGTGTTTGCTTCCAGCCTCTCTCATCCCTTTTAATTCTGGAATGTGGCCCCATAATCCCCACTCCACTGGTTTAAGCAATCTTGCCCTGGTCTCAGGTACTGGGTGTTAGCAGTAGAAAAACTTGTGGGTTTGGGTTTGGTTTTTTTTTTTTAACTTTCCTTCTGAACTGCTGGAATTTTTTTTAAAAAGAAAAAAAATTTTTAAAGATTTTTGTTATTTGACAGAGAACGAGAGAGCCACAAGCTGGGGGAGCGGCCGAGGGAGAGGCAGAGGGAGAGGGAGAAGCAGTCCTGGCTGAGCAGGGAGCCCCATGCAATGCTGGGGCTCAATCCCAGGACCCCGGGATCATAACCAGAGCCAAAGGCAGCCGCTTAACTGACTGAGCCACCCAGGTGTCCCAAAAAGAAAAAATTTTAAGAAAAGGAGATGGGGTCTCTGCCCCTTCCCAGATGCCGCAAATTCCACTCGACAGAAAGAACCTGCAGATGTAAAGCCCCAAAACTCCCGCCTGGCATGAAAATTCATTATTTTCAGATCCTCACCCCAGACCCTGATTCCAAATGTATTGTGTCATAAGAATCACAAGGAGTTGGTTGCTTTAAAAGCTTGGATTTCTGGGCTCCACCCCCGACTCCTTAAATCAGGCCCTTTGGGAATTTACACGTTAAGCCACTGTCGCAGGAGAACTTGTCCACAGGGGTATTTAATAAACCCCGTCCGCTGTGTGTGAAACACTGCCGTGTGGTTCATACAGGTGGGCGTCTGTGGGTCTGGGGTAGAGGGAACCTGCATTTCTGAAGATCTAGACAATGTCTTATCCTGGGGCTATAAGACAGGAGTTGGTGCCCGACTTAAAGAGAGGAGAGAGTCCCCAAGGTCAAGGGGTTAAACGTGTAAAGCTAAAACAGATAGAGAAGATAACTAGTCTGCCTCCCTCATCTTTTAGTAGCTTATTATTACTGCGTTATCAGGAATGTTTGTTCACAGATGGAATGATACATGTATCATCTGTCCAGACTGTTAGATGGAGAAAAGATGCAAATCCACTCTAAAGTAAAAAAAAAAAAAGAAAAGAAAGAAAAAAGAAAGAAAGAAAGAGTGAATAAAAGTAAGAAAAAGACATTTTTCACTTGGAAATAGGGATGGAATGAAGGCTGGGTGGGAGAGAATGAGTTAAAATCAGCTAATCTGGAGGGGTGCTTGGGGCTAAGTTATTACTCAAAGAGCTAGCCCTCTCCCCACCCCCACCACCATGCACCTGCCTGTGGGCTGTGGGGGAGGGACGAGTCTAGATTCTACGAGGTGGGCTACTTGACCTTCTGGTAGAGGTTGGAGGGAATAGGGAGCTGCATCATGTTGGAGGCCATCCTGGGGAGGAGGAGAGGGGCAGGACCAAAGGAGTCTGTGATATAGTCCAAATGCTGTTGGCTTGAGTACCAGGAGAGTGGCTGGGGGAACCTAGTGGACGGACCTTCCTCAGCAATGCAAACAGCAGAAGGAGAGAGGTGACACTGGTTTCGGTCTCGGGCATAGGGGTCGGGGCCGGGATGCATCTAAATGACTCAAGGTTAGGTTAAGGAGGACTCAGGAAAGTCTAACAGATTTGGAAGCCTGAGACCAGCCCAGATGAGGGGAAGAAGGAAATAAGTCGAGGACAGGCCAAAAGATTCCTCCATTCTTTGAAATAGTTGGGGCCCCCAAAACAGTGACTGCTAAGGCAACAGTCACATTCACCCTGTTCACCAGAAACTCTAGCACTATCTCATTTAATTGTCAAAATAATCCTTGGGGCAAGAACACTGACAAAACCCATTTTGTATATAAGGAAACAGGTTCCAAAAGCAAGCGGGTACCAAATTCGTGTGGAGGACTGGCTGGTTAGAATTAAGAACCCGAGGGGCTCCAGGTCAGTTCATTTGGTGGAGTGGTGGAGCATGAGACTCTTGAGCTCAGGGTCCTGAGTTCGAGTTCCACAGTGGGCATAGAGCTTCTTTAAAAAAATTTTTTTTTTTTTAGTTAAGACACTGATCTGGGCCCCACTCCTGAGTTTCTGATTGAAGATCCAGAGTAAGGCTTGACAATTTGCATTTCTAACAAGTTCCCAGGTGACACACTGGCCCCAGGGCACCACTTGGAGAACGACGGGTTTAGAGACAACACAAACAGTCCAGGATCACCGGAAGCGAGTGGCTTCCACTGTCCCTCTATTTTACAACCGGATCCTGTTGATAGGGCTGTGTTTTGCTTAAGGATCTAGAGGGAGCGGTCTCTGAGTTGCTTTTGGGGAGCAGGAAGCCCCCTGAAGATGGGGGACCAGGCTGTAGAAGGAGAAGACGCAGAGCCTACCTGAGACCCTCCAACCTGAGGGATGCTGGCGAGTAGATGTTGGGATCTCTCACTCCCCCTGCCTGCCCTGGGGCCCCTGCACAGTCCGAGAGCTTGCCCACGCTGTCCGGGAGAACTTCTCAAGCATCTTCTCTTGCTTCTCAACACACACTGCTCCAGATGGCATCTGATATCAAAGGCAGCTCTGTGACTCGGGAGTAAATCATGTACCTAGGTATACAAGCTGGGTCCAAAGTGTAATTAGCAGGAATGGGATGAGGCTGGAGGGTGGGGAAGGCAGGTGGGGAGTGGTGTGGGACTGTAGGGACTCACGGCAGCTTCCTTTGCTGGAAGGAACCTCACTGTTTTAGAATCAGTTCTCAAACAGCTCCAACAATTCAGCTCCATGGTAGCCTCAGGCAACATAAGTCTCAGTTTCTGCATCTTTGAAATGGGCATGCTATTTCTAGTTTGAAGGACCCCATGCATAACCAACAGTGTAACTGCTATGATTGCTATGACGATTGTTTCTGCCAGGCCCTGTCCAGTTCTCAGCCTCTTGAATCCTCCAGGAACCCCCTTGCCCCCCAACCCCCCCGCCCCATGCCCACCGGAATCCTCAGCCCCCCCCTCCATCAGAGGTTCTTGACATGGGCCCAATGGAACCATTTTCTTTTCGCTTTAGGACACCCAGCTGGACTGGTACATGAGGACTTGGCATCAAGCTTGTCCTCTTATGTCCAGCCCTCACCTTGGGCCTTATTCCTAAGAGCCCTTCTGGATCCCTGTCCAGGGTCCCCCAAGGACCCCTCTGGGAAGCCAGATTGTGTCCTAGTTCTATCCAGAAACTAGTGTTGGGCACCGAGACCCTACCTGGAGGGTGGATCCTGCCATTCCAAAAATGATGGGGAGCTGGCTTGGATTTCTATTTGCCAGAGCTCTCCTAGGGGCCTCCCCAAGGCCGACTGCCCCTTCCAATGGTCAGAATCAAACCCATGTCCATTTCAGTGGGGTGCACACAATTTTGCTTGCGGACCTCCAAAGAGAATATTGAGAAACAAGGTACCGGTCATTTTTAATCACAGAGTTAAATAAGTATATACTTAGCAGGAGGTAGAACATATTAAATATTTCATAAAAAGAAAAAAAGTGAAGACTGACTGTAATTGGAAAAAATACTCCATGACAATTTGTTACCATTGAATAAGGGCTGACCATGAAAAAGTTATATGAAAACTTTATCTATGAATTTTAATCCATACATTTTGACATTTTTTGATAGAAGATCTGGAAAACTTTCCAGTTACACTTAAAAGAGTGAGCTTCACTAACAGATATTCTTTTTTTAAATTTATTTTTATTTTAAAATTATTTTTATTTATTTATTTTAAAAAATTTTTTTAATTTGACACACAGAGAGAGATCACAAGTAGGCAGAGAGGCAGGCAGAGAGAGGGGAAAGCGGGCTCCCTGCTAAGCAGAGAGCCCAATGCGGGGCTTGATTCCAGGACCTTGAGATCCTGACCTGAGCTGAAGGCAGAGGCTTAACCACTGAGCCACACAGGTGCCCCATTTATTAAATTTTTTTAATGTAAATTCTACACCCACTATGGGGCTTGAATTTATGACCCTGAGATCAGTAGTCTCATCCTCTACCCCCTGAGCCAACCAGGCACCGCCAGAAATTCTTTTTTTCAAAAATGGTGTGCATTTATCATTTTTTCATTATAAAAATATATATTCATTGAAGAAAATGCGGAGACCAGGAAAATAGAAAATTTTTCGTGTGTCCTGATTTCCTTGTGTGTTTGCAATTTTTTTCTTTTGACCTAATTTCAGATTTATCTAGATTCACCACTTTTGTTTTGTCCTATTTGCTTCTTTGCCGTTGTTATCTCTGCATCTAAAATGTTTGCGTATTGGTTTTGATCTGAATTGCTTGAGAATGATGGAGATTATGCCCTCTAGCCCTAAATACTTGGGCGTGAATTCCCTAAAGACAAAGACCTTGTCCTTTGTAGCTGCAGTGGGATTGGCCAAGGCACACGATTTAATATGAATACAATACTATTTTCTAATCCACAATCCATATCCAGATTTGACAGCTTTCCCAATTGTATCCTTCACAGACTTTTTTTCCCCCCCAGAATCAAATCCAAGGCCACCCATTGCACTTGGCTGTCACTTCCCCCAAAGAAGTGGGGACACTGCCTTTCTTTGTCTTGCTTAAGCTGGGTGCTTCTGAAGACAACAAGCTAGTAATTTAGTAGAACGTCCTTCAGTCTGGGTTTGTCTGATCTTTCCTCGTGATTAGATTCAGGTATGCATTTTCGGATGGAGGACGGCAGAAATGACCTGTGTTTTATTTTTATTTTTTAAAGATTTTATTTATTTGACAGAGAGAAACACAGCGAGAGAGGGAACACAAGCAGAGGGAATGGTAGGGGGAGAAGCAGGCTTCCTGCTGAGCAGGGAGCCCGATGCGGGGCTCGATCCCAGGACCCTGGGATCATTACCTGAGCCGAAGGCAGACAACGACTGAGCCACCCAGGTGCCCCTGACCTGTGTTTTTATAGTGCATCATGGAGGAGGCCCAGAATGGCAGTTCCCAATGCAGGCGAGTGTTAACTTTGATCCCCCGCATAAGACATCCTGATCGATTGTGAGTTTAGGACAAGCCAACCTGGGCCATGCTCCACCCTTAACAGGACTTATGTGAAAACAGGGAAAACTGGGCCCCTGGGGGCTAAAGCGGATTTTTTTCACCCCAGAAAATGCTCCATAATAAAACTTGGGATTGCATAAGGAGCTGCCTTTCTTTTGTAAACAGGAGAGGAGCTATTTGTGAAGATGCTGATTCATCTCCCCCTGCAGTTTTAGAGGAACATTTATGGATGTTGAGGATTTGAGAAATCGCTCCCTTGCTGGCATGCCCCTGGGGAAATCTGTGTGTGTCCCCAATTCGAAGACCCTTCCCTGTCCCTCTGCCTGGCTGGACTTCCTCCCAGCATTAGGATCACCCCACTCCATCCTGCTGTAAAGGACTGAGCCCAGTGTCTTCTAAGTGATGGTGCCCCCTCCACTGAGGCGATCAGGAGCTCCCCAAAGCCAGGGGCTTACCGACCCATTCATCTTTGTAGTCCTCGTCTCTGGTTTGTGCTTCATAACTTGTTGCAAAAGGAAAGAGATTTTATCTGGCCTGCTGGAAGATCCTCATCATCCAGGACACACACACACACACACACACACACACACACACACACACGCACACACGCACACATGCACACACACGCACACTGCCCCAGCCCAACCCAGAGACTGAGTCAACGGCACAGGATACAATGATACAGCCACAGGCCAGCCCGTCTTTGCAAAGACAAAACCAAGAGCAGGTCTTGCTTGGGCGGCCAGGGGACTGACTTTTTGGAATTTGCCAGGAAGGAGAAAGCCTTGGGATGCTAAAGACATGTTTTACCCATTTCATCATTTTAATCGGTCTAGCAGCACTCGGGATGCCATCGCTCATTCACTATCGTAACTCACTGACTCACTCATTCAGGAAACACATAGTGATGAGTACAGCCTGCCCAGCTCTGCTGGTGGCACACACGTGGTGCGGCACACCCACCGCACCTCCTGCATTGGCAGGCGCTGGCTGTCCTCTGGCCGACAGACCACATGCCATCCACCCCGCCTCCCCCAGGGCCAAATGTCCACGTTCGCCCCTCATTTTGGTCACAGGAGCATTGATTCTTCACGGCTGAGGTGGGGCCCTGTGCCTTTTGGGGACAAGGAACCAGGTGTGTTGGTCCATTTTTCACCGGTCTATTAAAAGCATCAGGCATTTGCTTGAAGCTGGAAGGAAAACATTCAACTCTGGGAATCAACAGGCTTCTGTGCGCTTTGTCGTCCGGGGGGAGCCTTGGGCCTCTCTGCTGGGTGCAGGGTGAGGTCCTCAGACACTGGGAGAACACAGAGCTCTGCCCTGGCCAAGGGTGTGAATGTCCCCTTCCCCGGGGAGGTGAAACGCCCCCTTTCATAGACTAAATCTGATGCTGCCTCCACATCGCGCCAAAGAAATGCAGAAAGGACTCACTCAGGCCACTGGTCATTTTTTTCCCCACCACAACAAATTACTTATTTACATACTACCCACCCCCACAGCCTAAACAAAGAAAAAAATTGGCTGAATCCACCAGTCGATTTGATTTCCGATATTTGGGATGGTTGGGAGGAGAGGGTCACCAATTACTTTTATGGGTTGGGAGCATAGTCGGTTTTTTGTTTGTTTTGTGTTTTGTATGGTCGTTGTTGTTGTTGTTTTTAATCAACACTGAGTTTTTAAATGGACAGACAACCATCGGGGAGGAGGGAGGGCGGCGTTTTTCACAATTCTGACCGATACACACAGAAAGTCCTTTCATTGGTGTGTTCAGAGAGCCCTTCATTATGGGGACTCGGCACTGCTTGGAAAACAATCTGAATGAATGTGTCTCAGTGTGGGAGGCTGTGAAGTCGAGTAGGGACAGGGCTGGGAGGCCGGTGTTTATCTTACTGCTCTCTCTCCAGGGCTGGTGGCCTTGGAGACATCCATCTCCCGCTTTCTCTCCCTCAGTGTCTCTGGGTGGAAACCGAAGCTAGGCTTGTGGAAATGTCGGTGATGAGGCCCCTGTGTGTCAGTGAGATCACTGACCCGTCAGGCATGACTGTGCACTGAAGGCTTGAGCAACCTCCTCCTGCATCCCACCAGTCCTGCTTGCACGCTGAGGGCAATGACAGCAAACCCCCAACCACAGACCTTGTGCTGTCCCAGCCTGGAATTCCCTGCCCAGAACCACTAGTGCCTTCCCCAAGGGTGAGGCCAAGCCTGCCCCTCCCCTACCGCCTCCCTCCGACCTGTACCATCCCTATGGAACAGCCTGGATTTTACCGGTATTTTGAAATCTTTTGTTGAAGTCCCAAATCGGTTTTAATCACCATTCAGGAATCTAATTCAAAAAAATTCAGACATTAGTGTCTGCCAGGAGGTGGGTTGGTCCATGACAGAAAAACAGGAAAGGGCTTAAAACTTAATAAAGCTGGAAGAAAACAGCTTTAATGTTAGTAGTCCAATATCCAGAGCCCCTGCCCCCCACCCTGTCCTCAGCTGCCTCCCAATAGAGCAAGCACTTTTCTTGCCTTGGAGCAGCATATAAGCGGGCATCCCGAGGTGGCTGAGAGGCACAGAACAGTTTCTGGGAGATGTTATTAGAGGGATTTAACTGTTTTCCTTAGCAGAGCTGGGGAACCTGATCACCTTTCTATTACTCGTCCCAACGGCAAGCAGTTACAATACAGATGATGTATTCTTTCATTCAACGACCACCGGTGGGACATCCGGCTGTGTGCCAGCCAGTGTCCTGGGCTCCAGGGACATGGCAGGGTCCAAGGTGACCAGGTGGCCACTTCTGAGCTTCTCACATTCTGTGGGGGAGACGGATGATAGGTACAGAGGTAAATGAGGTAGGTGGAGGTTTTGGGAAGGGTTAGAAAAACAGGAAAAGAAGTCAGTGGAGCAGAGGAGGAATCTTGCAAGGGGGCTTACACACCGCTGGGTGGGCGCTGAGCCTCAGACAATAAACATGGGCAGCAAAGTTTAAAGAACATTAATTTTCAAATTCTAAGCTCACTTGTGTTTTCTTGGCTAACGTGGCTCTACTGCCCTATTTGTTGTTTTTCTTCCACGTTGCTGTAGAAAGACAGATCTCTTAATCACCCTTAATTGTACAATAGTGTACTGTCTATGGGCTGTAGAACCCCTCTAAGGGCGAGTAGGTGACAACTCAAAATGGTGATGTATGCACAGCCCCCTTAAGCAGAGCACCATAAACCCGCAGGAGAGCTTTCTGTCTTGTTTGTCCTATGGATATTTCTGTGAAGTGTGAAATCTAGTTTTAGAACTGGGGTATTCGGACCCAGGTTGGGTTATTCTGAATTCAGCTATCGAGAGTGATGACAGTTTGATTGTATGACCTGGCCTCTTCCATACCTTGGCTCTTGGCTCAGATGCATGGCTCTGAGGGAGAGCTCTGGGAGAGCCTTGAAAGAGAAGACAGAAAGAAACAGTGGAGGCTAGGAGGACATGCTGGATGTTTCTGACATGAGAGGGAAAAGTCAGGACACGCAGAAGGAGGAGAAAGGGAGACAAGATGTTGCCTGGGTCCCTTGGGGCTTTGGGACCACTCTAAGGCTGGGAGTGATGGCAAGAAGACAGAAACCCCAGACAAGTTGAGGGCGCATCCCAAGAACACATGGACCAATTTCTGCTTCCAGAACCATCCAACATGGCAAAAACGGAAGAAGTGTGACACAGTGGACGGAGGTGTCCAGACCGGTTCCAGAGAGGTGACCCTGGCATGGCACAGTTGGCTCCCCGTAGCGGGAAGTCCCTTATGTCTCCCCAGAGGAAAGAGAGATGCTAAGAGGACCAGAGTTCCTGATAGAAGCCTGACAGGGAGACCTCACGCAGCAATGACCTTAGATGAGAGCAAATAGCAGAGCCAAGAATCAGTGATGATAGCAGATACCTGCTCATGACTTCAGAGCAGGCAGAACCAATGACATCACCGGCCAATTCAGCAAGGACAGAGGTCAAGCCCAAAAGCAAGGTAGATGCCCAAGGACAAAGCCAGAGCTGTCACACTATGTTTAATAACTACAGCCTCTCACCACTGCTCCATCAGAAAATCTCCCCTGCATGCGGATATTGTTTAGGAAGAGAAGTCCTGGGAAACTAAGCATTTCTATTTCTCACTCTCTCTCTCTTTTAAAGACTTTATATACATATATATATATATATATATATATATATATATATATATATATATATATTTAGGTAGAGGGGTAGAGGGAAAGGGACAAGCAGACTCCCCCCTGAGTGAGGAGCCTGACATGGGCCGATCCCAAGACCCTGAGACTATGACCCAAGAAGCCAGACATTTAACTGGTAGAGCCACCCAGGCGCGCTCAACATTTCTCTTTTTGGAATTTGATGTTAGGGGACCGTTCTAAACCAGAAGAGATCAAGTGAGTGATACCGAGAGGGTTTAAGTTCCTCTGATACCCAATATCTGGATCAAAGTGAAGACATCTATGAAAACACCTGTAATAGAATACCTCATTCTCCACATCCCCACAAAGAAGTGTGTAATTTTTCATACACACACAAAGTGTTTTCCATTCCATTAAGTAATAATGAGTCACAATGAGAAAGTTATTCTCATTTCAATTCTCCTTTATAAAAATTACTGAATAACTGATATGTGCAAAAAATAGATAAATAAACGTAAACTATAAAGCACAATAATCAAATGAACTGCATCACTTAAGAACAAAAACATCACCAGGGCCATAGGATTTTCCCCTCAAAGCCTTTCTGCCAACCTCCAGAGCTAACACCATCACAAATTCAGTACTTCTCTTTCCCCTGATTTTCTTAAAATAGACTTATCACATATATATGTATATCTAAACACTGATTAGTTAATTTGCTTGTTTTTGAATAAAAAAAAATAAATTTCCCAAAAGTATGTATTTATCGGCAACTTGCTTTTTTCATTCAAAATTGGGTCGCTAATATTCATCTCTGTTGTTGTGTATGACACAGGTCATCTGTTTTCAGGGCTGTGTAATATTCCACCGTAGGACAATATCATTGGTTTTTCGTTTCCTGTTGATGGACTTTTGGGTTGGGTTTTTGGGTTTTTGCTGTTGTGAACAGAGCTACTATGAACATTCCTATACAAGTTTCTTGGAGTCCACTTAGGAGAATTTCTCTAAGCCAGTTACTCTCAAAGTGTTGGCTCTGGACAAGCATCACTATCACCTGGGAACTTGTTAGAACTGCAAATCTGGGGGCCTTACTCCACACCTATTGAATCAGGGAATCTGAGAGTAGGACCTACCAATCTGCGTTTTAACAAGGCCCCCAGGCAATTCTGATGCCCACTAAAATTTGAGAATGGCTAGCATAAATCTAAGATTGAAATTACTAGATTATAAGCAATGTGCACGTGCAGAGGCATAGCTAACTGCCATAGACTTAATGTTTCTGTGTCCCCCAAATTCATATGTTGAAACCTATTCCCCCACTGTGATGGTGTTTGTAGTGGGGCCTTTGGGAGGTCACCAAGTCAAATCCTTATAAAAGAGACCCCAGAGAGTTGCCTTGCCCCTTCTGCCATGTGAGGACACAGTGAAAAGAGAGCCATTGATTAACCAAGATGTGGGCTCTCATTAGACACCAAACCTGCCTGTGCCTTGACCTTGGACTTCCTAGCCTCCACAACTATAAGGAATAAACTTTCGTTGTGAATAAGCCACCTGGTATGTGGTGTTTTCTTGTAGCAGCCAGAAAGGACTAAGACATTAACTTTGCAAGATAATGCTACATTGTTTTCCAAAATAATTTATTGTTCCTTTTTTTATAAAAAGATTATTTACTTATTTATTTTACACAGAGTGAGAGAGATCACAAGTAGGCAGAGAGGCAGGCAGAGAGAGAGGGGGAAGCAGGCTCCCTGCTGAGCAGAGAACCCAATGTGGGGCTCAGTCCCAGAACCCTGAGATCATGGCCTGAGCCGAAGGCAGAGGCCTGACCCACTGAGCCACCCAGGCGCCCCAGTAATTCATTGTTCTAGTTGACACTGTACCTCCCACCCTCAGCAGCCTTGCCAGTTTCCAAACCACGCCCCCATCGCTTGTTAATGTCAGATGTTTCAATACTATAGCTAATTCCTACATAATACTATGTCAGCCATTATTCTGTATTTTACATATACTAATTTTCATGCAATCTTCATAACCTTATGAGTTGGGTACTACAGTAAAAGCCTGCCATAATTGCACAAATGAGGTCCCCAAAATACAATTGTTTGAGATATTAGATGGCATTATTATGAGGTTAGTGGAACCGACTGAGATACCCAGTTGCCCCTAAAGGTTTTTTTAAAAGAATAATTTATATATGAAAAATGAATCAATTTAAAGAAGATGTTAAATAAATAGGAGTCAGGCTGTAACCAAATGTCCCAAAAATCGAATGAGAATGAGGGCTTGGAAACGCTCGACTGTGTCTTCTGGATTCCTCAGATCAACGTCCTCCCTGAGAGCTTTCCTTCTCAGCCCAGCCCCAAGCGCTTCCTCCCTCCTCCAAGTGACAAAAGCCCTGGGGCCAGTGACTTTTAGCATCCGCCCCCCACTTACACCTGTATTCTGAGTCATACCACCAACTCACTCCAAAACTCAAGCAAGCTCTTTAAGGACAGTAAAAAAAAAAAAAAGCCCTAAAACAAAATCCAAACCCAACTTTCCACAGAGTATTTCCTTATGCTTCTTTGTCTCCCCAGAAGACCTCATTTATTTCCCTGTGCCCCGTCATGAGACCTTATCTTCTCAGTCTCTCCATGAGATCATTTCATCTCCTCACATCTCCCCATGTCCCAATAAGACCTCATCTCCTCGCAAAACCTCATTTCTCTGTGAGTCCTCATCTCCCCACACCAGAGGGACACAGCTGGAAGGGGGGTGGGGTCATAAGAGCCAAGCAAGGCATCAGTGGTAACAGCAAATGGGCTGTTGTTCCCAGACAGGCCAACAACTGGAGCTAAGGCATTAAGACCCTAAGTGGCTTGTCTCTTGGCCTTTCATTTGTTTGTCTCATAAACAAACAAACTTGGGGCTTCTGTTTCTTGGGAAGTCAGTACAGACATTCTAATTTCCTCGTGCTCATTTCCAGCAAGCCATCGATGCTGACTACTGGGCTAGCCGCCCCCAGTGGACAGGTGGGGTGGCCGGGGGTGAAGTTCCTACCTACCTCTGCTTTGTTAAGGCCTCCCGGCCACCTTGTTTCAGCCATGGATGCAACACTTAACAGAAGTGAATGGGAGTGAGAAGAAGCTCCAAGCTGAAAAGGAAGCCACCTCCCGGCCCATGCTTCTGCCTTTTGGAAACTAATTATTTATTTTGTGAGATGTTGTTCCTTTTTCCACTTTAAGTCTATTCCTAGGAACTGGAAAAAGTACTATGGGCATTAGGGGGCATTAGGTTTTCTCTGAAATTTGCTATGGTCCAACAACTTTCTTTATTTAGACTTTTTTTCCTTTTTTCAAGTTATAGCTGTTTTTTAATTCATTTATTTCAACAAATATTTATTGACAGCCTTTCTGGCTTAGAGTTTAAGAGCAAGGCTGTAGATAGAAATGTAATTGATTCCTGTGCATTGATTTCATATCCTGCCACTTTGCTGAATTCCTGTCAGAGTTCTAGCAATTTTGGGGGTAGAGTCTTTGGGGTTTTCCACATAGAGTATCATGTCAGCTGTGAAGAGTCAATCCTGTTTACAATTGTACCCCAAACCATAAGATACCTAGGCATAAACCCGACTAAAGAGGCAAAAGATCTGTACTCTGAAAACTATAGAATATTCATGAAAAAATTGAGACTCAAAGAAATGGAAAAACCTTCCATGCTTTCCATGCATGGAACATGCTTCCATGTTGGAAGAAGAAATACTGTTAAAATGTCTATACCTCCCAGAGCAGTCTATATATTCAGTGCAATCCCTATCCAAGTATCATCAATTTTTTTCAGAGAGCTGGAACAAATGATCCCAAAATTTATATAGAACAAGAAAAGACCCCAAATAGTCAAAGGAATGTTGAAAAAGAAAAACAAAGCTGGTGGCATCACCCTGCCAGACTTCAAGCTCTATTACAAAGCTATAATCATCAAGACAGTGTGGTACTGGCACAAAAGCAGGCACATAGATCCATGGAACAGAATAGAGAGCCCAGAAATGGACCCTCAATTCTATGGTCAACTAATCTTCAACCAAGCAGGAAAGAATATCCAGTGGAAAAAAGACAGTCTATTCAACAAATGGTGTTGGGAAAGTTGGACAGCCATATGCAGATGAATGAAAACTGGACCATTTCCTTCCACCATACACAAAAAATAGGCTCAAAATGAATGGAAGACCTCAAGGTGAGACAAGAATCCATCAAAATCCTAGAGCAGAACATAGGCAGCAACCTCTGTGACCTTGGCCAACTTCTTGTTAGACACATATCCAAAGGCAAGGGAAACAAAGGCAAAAATGAACTACTGGCACTTCATCAAGATCAAAAGCTTTTAGACAGCAAAGGAAACAGTGGATAAAACCAAAAGACAACCAACAGAATGAAAGAAGGTATTTGCAAATGTCTTATCAGATAAAGGGCTAGTATCCAAAATCTATAAAGAACTTACCAAACTCAACACCCAAAGAACAAATAATCCAATCAAGAAATGGGCAGAAGACATGAACAGACATTTCTCCAAAGAAGACGTACAAATGGCCAACAGACACATGAAAAAATGCTCACTCAGCAGCAGGGAAATACAAATCAAAACCACAGTGAGATACCACCTCACACCAGTCAGAATGGCTAAAATTAACAAGTCAGGAAATGACAGATGTTGGTGAGGATGCAGAGAAAGGGGAAGCCTCCTACACTGTTGGTGGGAATGCAAACTGGTACAGCCACTCTGGAAAACAGTATTGGGGTGGGGCGCCTGAGTGGCTCAGTTGTTAAGCATCTGCCTTCGGCTCAGGTCATGATCCCAGCGTCCTGGGATCAAGCCCCGCATCGGGCTCCCTGCTCAGCAGGAAGCCTGCTTCTCCCGCTTCCATTCCCTCTGCTTGTGTTCCCTCTCTCGCTGTGTTTCTCTCTGTCCAATAAAAAAAAAAATCTTAAAAAAAAAAAAAGACAACAGTATTGGGGTTCCTCAGAAAGTTGGAAATAGAGTTACCCTATGACCCAGCAATTGCATTACTGGGTATTTACCCCAAAGATAAAAATGTAGTGATCCAAAGGGACACATGCACCCCAATATTTATAGCAGCAATGTCCACAATAGCCAAACTATGCAAAGAGCCTAGACGTCCATCGACAGATGAATGGATAAAGAGGATGTGGTCTATATATACAATGGAAGACTATTCAGCCATCAAAATAAAGAAATATTGCCATTTGCAACCATGTGGATGGAAGTAGAGGGTATTATGCTGAGTGAAATAAGTCAGTCAGAGAAAGACAATAATCACATGATCTCACTCATATGTGGAATTTAAGAAACAAAACACAAAGTCATAGGGAAAGAGAGCGAAAAATAAAACAAGACAAAATCAGAGAGGGAGACAAATCATAAGAGACTCTTAATCATAGGAAATAAACTGAGAGTTGTTGGAGAGGAGGGGTGTTAGGGGGATGGAGTAACTGGGGGGTGGGTAGTGAATGAGTAGTGAACTACATGGGTAGTGAACCCATGTAGTGAATGTGATGTAATGAGCACTGGGTATTATATAAGACTGATGAATGACTAAATTCTACCTCTGAAACTAGTAACACGTGGTATATTAATTAACTGAACTTAAATAAAAAATTTTTTTAAAGATTTGTATTTATTTATTTGACAGAGAGAGATTAGGCAGAGAGAGATTAGGCAGAGAGAGGCAGAGAGCAGAGAGGCAGGCAGAGAGGGAGGCGGAAGCAGGCTCCCCGCTGAGCCAAGAGCCCGACGCAAGGCTCGATCCCATGACCCCGAGATCATGACCTGAGCTGAAGGCAGAGGTTTTAACCCCTTGAGTTACCCAGGCGCCCCAATAAATTTTTTTTTTAAAAGAAGGGGAAAAAAAGAGCAAGGGTTGGAGTCAGAATGCCTGGTTTCAAATCCCGCCTCTGCCACCTGCTGATTGGGTGAACACAGACATATCCACTTCTCTGAGGCTGACTCGCCTTCCCCACTAAGTAGGTACTTGCTGCAGAGGGTTACGGGGATGGGATGGGATCACTGCTGTGAAGGCATTAGCACGCTGCTGGGCACTTAGTGATGTAAGAATGTGGTCATGATGATGGTGGCACGGTCGTGTCCCACATTGGGTTCTGGGGATATCAGCAACAGTGAGAAACGTCCCCTGCCCACAGGAGTTCACAAAACACTCATTAGATGTAGTTGGCAGGGAACAGCAAATTGGCTGGAACAGAGATGGTGTTAGTGAGAAATCCATTTCCTAGCCATGTGTTCAGGCAAGGGCAGGTCTGCGAGAGGAGCATTCCCAGCCTCCTGGGAGAGGAGATGTGACCCGGGTCGGGCAGCTGGGAGAAGCTGCTGCAACTGCCCATTCTCTCCGAAGGATGTCTTGCTCTGAAGGTGTGTTCTCTGCTTCTCCGTGTACTAAGCCTACCTGACCTGTTAACCCCTGCCCGGGGAGCCGCAGCTGTGACAGGGGGCTAACTATGTGTGTCTGCTTTAGGGAGGAAGTAGTACGAAGTTCCCTGAGGCTACAAATCTTATGCCACATCCTCTGATGCAACTTTTTTAGTTTTAAAGCCATCATTTTGTTCTCTGTTTTTTTTCCAATTTCTCTGTGTACTGGTAGGCAGCCTCCAAGATGGCGCCGGTCATCCCTGGCTGCTGGTGTTCATGCTCTGTTGGAGCGCCATGTTGTGTCAGGGGGCCATCTGCATGACCACTAGCATATGGCAAAAATGGTGGTGTCACTCCTGGGCTCACTTTCTCTCTCCCCCTCTCTCATCAGTTGCTTTGGGGGAAGCCAGTGTCCATATCACGAGCATCCTTAGGGAGAAGCCCACATGGCAAGGAAGGAAGCCTCCTGTCAACACCAAGTGAGTGAGCTTCGAAGCAAATCCTCTAGCTTCAACTGAGCTTTGAGCTGACCACAGCCCTGGCTGACCTCTTGACCGAAATCTCTTTAGAGACCCTGTCTCATAATCCCCCAGCTAATCTACTCTCCGATTGCTGACCCTCCGAAGCTGTGAGACAATGCATGTGTATTGCTGTTTGAAGCTGCTGAATATGGGGAAAATTTGTCACACAGAAACAGATAATTAATATGGTCTATTTCTCAAATGTTCGTACCCTCCACAGGGAAGTAAAAGGCATTATCGATTGACTGCCTACAATTCCAGCAGCTGACAGGATCTGTGGGCTAACACCCAGCAGACTCAGCTCTACTCTGGGAGGAAATAGTGCAGGGTGCTTGAGCACACATCAGGCAGACCTGAGTGTGAATCCTGGTCCCTCCCGCGTGATCACGGGCAACTCATTTAACCACGCAAAGTGTCAGCCTCTTCGTTTGATAAACGGAGGTAATTGCTACCTTGTAAAGTTAAGAATGAAATAATAAAAAAAGAATGAAATGAAATAATGCAGGTAAAGAGCATAAGGGTAAGCATCCCCTCATGTGCTAACTATTCATGTGAATTCATGCCATCTCTTTTCTTATCATGAACTTGCAAGAGCTGCTGAGGGACAAGCCTCTTTGTTGCCCATCCCCCCACCTACCCTTTGAGTGGAGGAGGGAGGAAGACCTTGGTTTTGCAAGCTAAATGGGATGTGTTTATAAAATAGCAAATACTTATTTGCCTGTTGGAAATCACCCCACACTTCACTTTAGTTTGTGCAACCACAAAATAACACCACACACAGGACATGAATATGCATAGACACCCAGCTCTATTCACTGATTTGGTTGGAGGACATTTGGGATAACTGGTCCCCTTCAGGACTGGTCTTTTTTTTTTTTTTTAATTTTTTTTTTAATTTCCAGGGAGGATAGAGTCTGATTATTTTATCGAGAGTCCTTCTCAAGTAATGCCTCCCTAACAGACATCCAGGCGCTTGAAAGCAAGCATAATGCCCGGTATTAAGTTTACTTGGCTAATTTTAAATCTCTGGGCATCCATCATGTACTTAGCTCTAAATTATATGGTGGCTCTGGGTTTTTCTTAGGCTTCATCCATGCAGCAGGTAAATAAAACAGCCCTGTGAAGGGACCATAAAAAGCCTTGTAAAGGCCCAATGTTCTGTCCTCCCCTGGCAAGGGCTGCCAGTCTCCTGTCCAGGAGAGCAGTCCTTGTGCAGTTTGGTAGTCCTGGGATTTGGGACGATCCAGGATAAATAGCAGCCCAGGTTAATGGAGGCCACCGGCCCAAGAGGCCCTCAGCTCCCGCAGCCTCTCTGGCGGCTCACCCATCGTCTTGGCTAAATCCTTCACCATCAGAATCATCCTGGGTCGTCCTTCGCCTGGCAAAACCTGCTTCTGGGTATATGCAATGTTCGTCCTGACCACGAGAGGGCGCCGCAGGGCAACAGGCCGCGAGGGCCGGGTAGGCCAGTTCCTTCCTGTCCCGGGGATGACGCCTGGAAACAGGACAAATATAGCGTAAACAACCGTCTGAGGCTGCAATTTGCCTCCGATGGCAGCCGCTTCTTTTTCTTTTTTTGACTTTTTTTTTTTTAAGATGTCAAATGAGAGGGAAGCGTTCCAAATTTGGAACTAGAACCTCCTATTTCAGGTCAAGGTCTGGGCTCAGATTTGCCGGGTTCAAGGAGGGCCCCGTTTCTTCCAACAGGAATTAATAAACTCATTCACTCGGTAGACAGCTAGTTATCACGCACGAACCACCAGGTGCCCTGCAGTCTGCAGGACATCGGCAGCACAAAGGACGCCCTCCTCCGGCTGGGGAGGCAGGTGCTGTCCTGGGGCAGGTGCTGGGGGGTGGGGGACGCGTGGGGGGGCCGCCTGCAGGGGGCCTCACGGAAGAGGCGGCCTTAGAGGTGGAGTGGAGTGAAGAGTGCGAGTGTGCAAGGCAAAGGTCGTGAGGATACCAGGTGTGCTGGGGTCAGGTGGAGGGAGGGCTGGGGATGAGTGGAGACGGTAAGGTGTGACGTCCGCCAAGCCCTAGGGCTCTCAGACGGGTAATACTTCTCTCGGGGCCCATTTGTCAGGCGAATGACCACATGGTCACACAGCC
>CM053606.1:7829890-7844980 GCA_028646535.1 Procyon lotor | reverse complement strand
GGACAGCCCCTGGCTGCGGGGCCTCACGCTCCGGGGCTGTGAGTCACCCGGCCACCTGTCAGCCTCGGCTAACAGTGACACGGGCCTCTCCAAAACACTTCCCCGGCTGCATCCCCTCGGGCTGCCCTGGACGCGCAGGAAGGTGAGTCCACGGGCCCCTGTCGCCCAGCAACAAGGCCGCCCTTTGGGCTAACGGACAACATGGCTCAAGCAATGTGACATTTTCAGAGAGATCCAGTGTTTGGGACTGAGTTGCAGGACTTGGCCGGGCTCCCCTGGGAACCAACAAGACAGGGCGAGGTTGCCTTAGGTCACGTTCACGGCTCACTTTCCACCGGGACTCCAGAGTCTGGGGCCCGCCAAAGCTGACATTCGGCCCGGACACCGGTAATGATGGGAAAGGTGACACCCTGTGAGTCCACTCTAATTAAGAACCGAGTTAAAAACGCATTAGCCTGTGCACACAGGACGGGTACAGACCTGTCAAAGGCATGAGAGAGGCCACGTGCAAGAGGGGGTGAGACCCCAGTCCGCCTCTGCCGGGAACATGGTTTTCTTAGGTGTATGAACACACCCAAAACATCCACCCGACCCGTCAGATGAAAGCAGTAAGATGTCATTGTTTTGCCCGTCGAATAAAAAACATGTTTCCAAATAATAACACCCCACACTGGGAAAGAGGTGGCGAGACAGGCCTTCCCCCATTTGCCAAGGGCGCCTGCGGCCGGGGGTGTAATTAGACTAACGTGTTTCTATATCGTTCCAATTTTTAGTATATGTGCTGCCGAAGCAAGCACGACTAACATGTTTCTAAAAGTTTTAAATAACCATCGACTCTCACCCCGCGTGTCCACTTTAAAGAATTCACCCCAGAGAAATAAAATACCAAGAGGCACCCCAAGCTTTATGCATATGGGATGTTTGATTTAGCATTGTTTATGTACAAAAAAAATAAGGGGAAACAACCCACATTTCTAACAATAGGAGACGGGTTCAATGAAGAGATCCATCAAATGACGTATTACGTGGCCATGAAAGGTTACGTTTTCAAAGAACTGTGATGGCAGGAATTTCTCGCAGCTCAATTAAAGAAAAAAAAACCCCAACATCAGTAATAAGATCTATAGTACCAGAGCAGTTTGTTTAAAGATGTACATGCACATAAGAATAAAACCAGAATAAGACACAGCAAAGCTTTAATAGCGGTGGGATTCTGGGTAGTTTCTGTTTCCTTCAAGATCTTTCCCTACGTTCCCCACATATACAAGGACCCTGTTATTTTATAACTGGGGAAATAAAACTGCTTTGATTTCTAAAGGAAAAGAAATCGAGTCTCCTTAGAGTCACCTGGGAGGAAGGACCCGTGTTACCTCCAGCAAGCATGAGCTTTGGTCCCTTTGGCGGAAACACTGTTTACTTTGTCCATATGACGAGACGTCCCCACTCATCTGACTAAGCCAGGCCCTCATCGTGTCAGACATGAGAAAAGGAAGTGGGGTTACTGGCAAGTGGGGGGCAGCTCCCCCAGTGAGCGGTCAATTGGGCCCGGAAGGAGGGGTCAGTCATGGAACTCGTCCAGGACCTTGCTGCCAGGACCCCTTCTTAGAGAGGGGTTCAGGAACCCGCAGGGGTTGAGCCCCCAAATGCTTGGATGCTCCCGGCACTCTAGTGGACCTTCTCTAGGAGGCTGTCCCCTAAGGGGCCAGGGTTAAAGACCCAAAGCATGACCTGTGGCCCCCGGTCCCCCCTCCCTGCCCTCAGCCCTTCCCTCCCCATAGCTACATGTGTCAGGGTCTTGGGGTGCAAGATGAGGTCAGGTCTCCTTGCTGGTACTGTAGGCTGTGACCTGCAGGCCACGTGCATCGTGGTTAGAATGGAAGGGAAGGAAGGTGCCCGGGCAGTTGGGCCTCGCACTCTGGGACCAGCATATGCCTTCCGTGTGACGTACTTTTGGGCGTGGCAGGGGCTGTCACCTGACACGTGTAGCTACAGGAAGGGAAGGGCTGGGGGTGGGGAGGGGGGTACTAACCCCTCCTTCCGGCCCCACTGACCGCTTACTGGAGGATCTGCCCCCCATTTGCCAGTAAGGTGCCCCACCCCCCAGGCCCCCGTTCAGGGGGCACAAGAATCTGCATTTCAACCAAGTTCCTGTGCATCTTCATTCCCAATCTACCTCCGTGGGCTGCTTATAAGGAGCCCAGGTGCTAGGCCAGCAGGGAAAAGCTTTAGAGCTCACGAGTGTCACCCTCTGCTCCCCATCTCCCCAGACACTGTCCACCCTCTCCCCCTCTACCCCATGGCTCACTTGAGTGGTTTCCAAGGACCCTTGCTTCCAAGTCAGGAGTCCCTTCTACTTAAAGAGGGGTGGTCACTGTTGCAAATTGCCTGGGATCCACTATCTCATGGGAAAGCCTCCAGCCCAGGGGAAGGATCTGGGGCTGGAAGGAGGTCGGCCAGCTGTGACCCAGGGCAATCGGAGATTAGGAGGAGGCAATGTTGGGGATAGCCTCACCCTCCCTCCTCATCTACCAAAAAGAATGAGCTGTAGGGTCAGACGCTTCTGAGTGCAAACTCATCTCAGCCACTGACTCCGTGACTCCATGACCTTGTGCAAACCACTTTACTTTGTTGCACCTTGTTGGATGAACGGTGGGTTCAGGTACCCACCAGGCACAGCTGTATTAAAGGGGATGGCATCTGTACACTGCAAAGTGACATCCACCACAAGGTCAGGAGGCCACCAGGTAAAATACAGGACGGCATATTTATATGCTGAATTTCAGAAGACAGCAAATAATTTTGTGTGTAAGTATATCCCAAATATTGCATGGGATATACTTATATTAAAATATGATTCATTGTTTATCTGAAATTCAGAGTTAATTAGGTATCCTGGGGGGCGGGCGGTGTTCCTGGTTTGTTTTCTTATTTCAGGTTTGTCTGCTTTGCTTTGTTGCTAAGTTGGCTGATGGGCATCCCAGCAGGCATCCCCTCACCCTCTTCCTTCAGCCCCAGCACCAGTGGGAGACATCCTCCTGAGTCCACAGACCCAGCCCTGCTTAACCCACCAAAAGAGACTGGATGGAGGGGATCTGTCACCTCCAAGGCATTCCTTCCTCCCCACTAGGGTGTGCTCCGTGATGGAGTGCTCCCATCAGCACGGTGACCGCACAGGAGGCTTGCCTGGCAGACGGAGGCATTTCTGTAATTGTCAGAGCCAGTCAAGGTCACCCGTTCTGCACCGTTCTGCTTCTCTGGGGGAGGAGGGAACGGGGAGGCGAGGACAAGGCAAGCAGGACAGGATCCCTTTGCTTCTGCCTTTGAATCCTCTCTCCTGGGAGAGGCAGGACCCTTGCCTAGAAAACCGTGGAGCTTGGGCCCCATGGAGCTCAATTTTCCTCGGCAGGAAGTGGGCGGCCACATGGTGGGGGGGACCTGTGTCTCCCAGCTATTGTTAGCCCTCTGTGCCGTCACCCTCCGGGCCTTCCAGTTATAACAAGAGAGTAACAACAGTACTAACACTTAGATCGTGCTGCTGTGGGTCAGACACTGTTGTAAGAACTTCATAAGTAAGACCTTTTGAATCCTCCCAATAACCCTAGGAGGTGGGCACTAGCATCATCCCCATTTCACGGATGATGAAGTGGGGGTGCAGAAGGGTCACACAGCCGGCAAGAGGTCGAGGCGGGTTCTGAACTGAGCTTGGGCCCTTAGCCACTTTGCCCCGCGCCTCTGGGAAGACAGAAGGAGCACAAGGCAGGAGGAGAAGGGAAGAGACAACGGGTACCCAGCAAGCCCCTAGGCTGTACTAAGCATCAGCACACCCAGCGGATCTGGTCTCATTCATACCCCACCGCAAGCACGGTGTAGGATACTGTTATCACGTGCTGAACTCAGAGGGAAACTGAGGCTCAGAGAGACACGTGAGCGGAAATCAGAACTCAGCTGTCTTGCATCAAGGCCCATGCTGGGCCCCTCGCCGCCCACTCGGCTCTGGTTCTTGGTTCTCCAGACACTGCTCTGGCCACACGCACGGCAACCCGCAGTGAGACCACAGCTGCTCTGGGCACACGCTACTCCGCACCCCAAAGCCCTCATGCTCCCTTCTCGCTGCCTCCGTCTCTCCCCACTGGGCCAGACCAACCCTCAACCAGGGCCAGGACACTGGTCCTTGCTCTGAGCCTGTCCATCCTTTCCCCCAGCCACATGTCCCCAACTTTCTTCCCTCTATCACGGGCCATAGGAGGAATAACATCCCTATAGTCTCACTGCTCTTTACGTTCACCCGCATTAGCTGGTTTTGACCCTGACAACCACCAGTCAGACAGATCACCCGGCATTACCCGTGTCCTAATTTCACACAGGAGGAAGATGGGGCTTGGAAAAGTTAAGGGTCTTGACCAGACTCACCCAGTCTTTCCGCCAGGACTCAAACCTCTGTCTTCTGACTCTACGACCAGGACCTGCAGGGATCTCAGAAGTCAACCAAAGCACTTTAGAGATGAGTCGTCGGAAACCCCGACAGGACACGTGGCCTGTTCAAGGTCGTAGCCATCCATCCGTGGCAGAACTGAGAATGAAATCTACAGCTTCGAGCCCTACAGCACCTTGCCCTCGTGTGATAATACATGGAACCAATGACACCCACTCAACTAACAACAGAGGTTAATGACGCCATCTTCCCCGAAAAGTAAAGGCAGGAGCCATCAGAACCAAGGCATGCCCCCATTCCACAAGGTTTTTATCTGGACATTCCTGTCTCCAGGAAAACCTTACGGTGGGGCAGGCAGGTGAATGAGGGAAGGTCAGATCTTGTTAGGACTTGCTCCCCTGGTAGAGCCAGCCTGGGCTAAAAATGCCAGTTCAGGGGCCTGCATCTGCTGGGCAGTGATGGCCCCAATGCCTGGGGTTCAGGGCATAGATGAGCAACATCCTTGAAATCCAGGGAGTGGAAAAAAGATGTACCAAAGCTAAATGTACATCTATGTCACTTTCTATAACGTGTGCCTTACAGATCTGGGTCCTATTCTGTCAAACCGTTGGGGGCAAGGTCACTGCCGGGACTGAGGCTCACATGCCTACCAGTGGAAGGCTGGGATCCACGGGAGGGTACAGACGCTCTGCCTGCTCCCCATCCTGGGCCTCATCCGTATAGATGCTGGGGTCTCCTCTTCTCAGCTCTGCCTCTGCTTCCCCCCCGCTGGCCTTTGCACGGCCCCTTGACAGCTGTGCCCTCTGTGTTTCCATCTGCCAAAGGGATCTGTACGTCCATCCGTGTCACCACTGGAAAAGTGCACCAGGAAAGCAAAGGGTGCACCAGCCTGCTAAGGTTTTCGCGTTCAGCTTTTCACATCTGGGCCAAAAAACCACAGAGCTGCAAATCTTTACTGCATCACTGGCTTTTAGCGGGCTGCCAGGATTCCTCACCAGAAATATTTCTCATCCCTTTTGGACACAAGAGCAAACCTGGGAGCTCAGAAACAGACCTACTCAGGCTCTGGGAGCTGCTGGAGAGCCCCCTAGAATTGGCTGGATCTTTCCATGTTCAGTGTAGCAAGAATGGCACTCGGCCTTTCCCACACAGGAGGGGGTCTTCCACTTAGGAGGGGCCCATATGCAACCTGCACCCACCAGTCCTAGGACCCAAAGCCGGGGGAGTTGATCTCGGACATGGGTAACAGAGAAATGGGAGGTCTCTAACTTCCAGAGCTGAGCTGTTGGAGATACAGGTGGTGAAGCAGGGCATCGGGGCCCAGAAACTCCGGAGAATCTCGGAGCTCGATGTGAGCCTCCCCACCCACTTTCCCGGCCGACTCCCAGGCAAAGTTCAGGCTGAGAACCTGCCAGGCTTACACCTGAGCGACTGTCCTGGGGCAGTTTCTCCCGTGCCCCCGGGCCCCGGCTTGCAGGCTGGACCCAAGACCCCTGCCTCTAGATGCTCCCTGCTCCCCCCCACCCCCAGCCCGGTGTGTAGCCCAGCCTGCCGGCAGGCTCACCTTTCGGCAGCTTGGACGCGTTGTCCTGGATCCAGGAGAAGAGGTGGGCAAAGTCGCAGTCGCAGAGCCAGGGGTTCCCGTCCAGGCGCAGGGTGCGCAGCGCGGGCAGCGCGGCCAGGGCGGCCACGTTGAGGCTGCGCAGATTGTTGTCGTTGAGCTCCAGCACCTGCAGCGACTCCAGGGTCTCGAAGGCGTCCTCGTGCACGCCCGCCAGCTTGTTGTTGGCCAGGCTCAGCTTGACCAGCCTCCCGGCCGAGCGGAAGGCACCGGCGCCCAGCTGGGTCAGGTTGTTGTAGCTGAGGTCCAGGAAGGCCAGCTTGGCCGAGCCGCTGAACGTGCCCTCCTCCAGCGAGCGCAGCGAGTTATTCCTGAAGTCCAGGTACACCAGGTCGCCGTAGAAAATGAAGAAGTCCTCGGGGATGTGCTGGATGCGGTTGCCGGCCACCAGCAGCTTGCGCACGTCCAGGGGGAAAGGGTCGGGCACGCTGGGCAGCCCGCGGTCGCGGCAGTCCACGGTGTGCGGGTCGGTGCAGGCGCAGCCCGCGGGGCACGCGTGTCCGGGCGGGAGCAGCAGCAGCAGGAGGAGGCTGCGGAGCCCGAGCGCGGCGGCGGCGGCGGCGGCGGCGGCGCGGGGGGCGGTGCGGGGGCGCATGGCCGGGAGGACCCGCGCGAGCCGCGGCGACTCCGACGTGGCTCTCCGGGCGAGCCCTGGCGCGGGGCGGCGCGCGGGGTCCGGCCGGGGCGGGGAGGGCGTGCGCCCGGGCGCGCGGGGGCGACCGAGAGAGAGGCAGATGGACTCGGGGAGTCAGGGGCGGCAGGGACCGAGAGGGGAGAGTCGGGGAAGGAGGGGCGAGGACTCGCCAAGGACTTACCGGGACAGGGAATTAACCCGCTGGAAAATCCCAGGGAGAGGCTGGAGCGATAGAGGTGGCCGAGCAGCGGTCACCAAAGCGGCCCCACCGGGGAAGCTTTTTTCTGAGACCAAGTAATGAGACCTGTCGCGCGGACTTGGCCAGGAGCCCTGGGCAACTAAGTTCGGTTACCAAGTGCCCCCCACTCTAGCGATTTACAGAGGGCGTGTTGGGGGCCGGTGCCCCGCACCCCGGTGCCCTCCTGGTGCCAAAGCACGCTCCCCGCGTGCCAACCCCATTGGCAAAGGGAACGCGACCTGGGTCCCTCTGGCTCTGAGCCCGGGGCGATCCCGGTGGGCTCTAGAGGGCCACCCTAGGAACTGCTGACCTAGGGTTGGGCGGAGCTCCTGGGTGGCTCCTTTTTCCCTCCTCACTCCGCCCACCCGCACTTGACCCATCTCAGCGAGGCACTCGGGGTCAAGCGAGGCAGGCAGCCAGCAGCCTGGGCCCCGGCTGTGGCCTGAAGGAAGCCAGGGCCAGTCAGCACTTTCCATGCTGGCTGGAGCCTGTCAGGAACAGGAATCCCCCCTGGCACAGTTAGACCTGGCCGCTGGTCTACCAGAGGCCCAAGGGTGAGGCGCTGTGGCCTGGGGGCAGCCTGGCTCCCAGTGGTGTGACCTCAGTCCCAGGGCCTCCACCTCTCTGTCCCATCTGTGGAATGGGAAAGGTAATAAGTATGATACTGGCAGGAGATTTCGCTCCTGGGGGAAACTACCTTCAAGCCAAACTACCCCCACCCCACCTCCCATCTCCTTTCAGAGATGGTTGAGAGGTCCCCACAGAGCCGCCAAGAGTTTACCCTGCTGCTGCCTATTTTGGTCCAAATACCCTGGAATTGATAAGCTCCCACTGAACCAAAATAACCCAGGGAACAGCTGTTGGGCAATGGGCCTCCAGAGACCCTGCGCTGGTCCCTGGCCCCCACGCAGATGGGTGGAGGCTCAGATTCTAAAACCATAAGAGCTAAGCCACAGCCTTTTTCCAAAGGTACATGCAGTCTCGATGCCTTCCGATGGATCAAAACCCTGAGCCTCTGGGACGGAGCCAACAGCTCAACAGATGACAGGTGTTTGCAGAAGACCGGGTGGGTGGAGGGGAGGATGGGTGTAGAGTTCTAGGGAACAGCTCCTGGGGTCCCGCAGCTCTTTGCCTGCTTATACCCCGAGCCACCATGCCAGACCTCCAGAATCCTCTATCTGTGTCCCTACTTTCCCAGCGTCCCCTGCTTGCCTTTATCATCCCCAGGTGCAGGGGTTCCGCCCCCACTCTGACATCATCCCCTTAAAGAGGCAGATGCGGGGGGTGGGGGGGGATCATCTTAATCCTCCTGGAGTGTGTGAGAGTATCCCAGGCTGCATACATGATGTATTATTTCAGCGTCAGACAAAGAGCAGGTAGGTGGCAGAACAAACAGGTCCCCCCATAAACTCTCCAGGAACGCCCTGAACCCCTCTGTGACATCCTCCGTCTTTCCAATCTCAGGCTGGGTTGCGGCTGCTCATTCCAGTACCGAGGAGAGCTCGTTTATCACTCGTTTGATCCCTCAGCATCATTGCTTCAGGGCATCTGTGTTTGGCTGGGCTCCCAGCTCACACGTGCAGACCTGTGTGCCTCTGCATCTCTGTGTGCACCAGCCCTTCCTGCCAAGGAGTCTGGTTGGCTGCAGCCCTGGCCTGGGAGTCGAGCTCCTGGACCCGATCCTGGCCCTACCACTAGTCACAGAAACTTTCACGGACCACCTGATCTCCCCTGGGAAGCACTTCTTAGCTTGGGGTCCTTAGCCCCTTGGTGATGAACCAAAAAAAAAAAAAAAATCGGGTGAAAACCGGACCTTTACCTGCAACGAGGCCACCCAGAGTAAATGCTGCAATTCTTGGTAATGGACTTGATGGTAGCCCTAATTCTTCTGTGCTGTGCAGAAGCTGGCACTCACGGATGGCTTTGATCTACGAAAATGGAGATGCGTTTCTATGCAATAAATGCAGAGGATTTAGCAAGGGCTTTCAAAACTGGGGTGCTTGGTGGTAAAATAAGGAATGGGACTTCTGCTAATGAGAATGTTGAGAAATACCACTCTTGGCCTGGATCTTTCTTATCTTGAAACTTGGGAGAAAATGCCGGCTCTCTCCTCTTCCACAGACTATGTAAAGCCCACGTGGGGAAATACTGGTAGGAAATGTGATCTGAAGATTATTTAGAGAAACTCTGCTTATAAAAGTGTCCATAAGTCCTTTTATGGCAGGAACACCTTGTTTCTTGCTTTGAGTGTCCCCCAAAGTCCCTTGAATCTAAATGTAATCATATTTCATTAATCAGCAGGAGAAGACTTGATTGGGGTTCATGGGGAGCAGGGAGGGGCCCCCGATGTTCTAGGACTCCTATCCCTTGGGAAAATGCAAACTTTGCCACCTCTGATTTTCCCCAGGCAAGGAAAACATAGCTCTGACCTCAGCAAGGTCACACCATGAGTCAGTGATAGCTGCTGGAAATAGAACACAGGCATCCTGATTCCCCAGCTGCTCCAATCACCCTGCTCCCCCCTCCCCCTCCCCCACTCCAAGGAAGGGGGCCTCTTACAGCCGATGGGAAAATGTTGCAGGTGACAGGGACAGACCTTCAGAGACTTTTAGCACCTTCTTGGTGATTCCTATTCAAGAGGCTCAGAACCTGGTATGCCAAATACCCAAGGTATTCAGATGTTTTCAAAACCTGGTGTCATGCCTTTCCCAACTGGTCAAGCAGAGCTCCCCACTCCCCCGGTGCTCCCCAGACTAGAGCTACGTTGCCCTCCTTGTCTTGTTTCATAAGTGACACGTCTGTCTCCCCGTGAAGTTGGGTTTGGGGAAGCTATGCGGACAGTGACCCCCAGGAAATCCCTTCTGTGGGGCCTGCTCCTATACCCAGAAACAATCCTTAGGAGGTTTTCCCCCTTTGGTTGGCAGACTGACCACTAAATTAGCCCAAATCCTAGGCCCTACATTGTAAACAAGATGGTGCTAGTCCGGTCTGTGCAGAAGTCTACACTTAGGAGCAGATGCTAGGTTTGAATGGTGAGCGTGGCTGGTGTTTGGTGACATCGTTTGGGTTGCTGGTGTGTATTGCCTCTGACGAGCACCTGGCTGACCTGGGCAGGAGGCAGGAGGCCACCCCAAGGGCCCCAGGAAAGGAGACATGCTCTGGCCCTTTGCATGGGACAGCCTGACTCCATGGAACCAGCTCTCTGCTCCCGTGGACATTGGTGTGACTCTGTCCCCCCAGTTAACCGGCCAACTCCAGGCTCCTCTGTGTTCTCACCTACTGCCCTTTCTCACCTCCACCACCCGGGGGCGCTATCTGCTGTTTGCACTGGCGAGAGCCAAACCCAGCTCCATCTCTCCTAACCACTGGGTCTCTGGCAAACCTGGACCCACTTAGAAGAAAAGCTCCTGCCCCTAGCTTCATCCCTGGAGCCGGGAAACAAATTTTCAACCAGCTTAAATGAGAGGCAGCGAGGGGGTAATGGTTAGGAACGTGGGTTTGGAGTCAGACAGAACCGGATCAAATCCCGGCTCTCCCATTCATAAGCTCTGTCATCTTGGGCAAGCTGCTTAACTTCTCGGAGCCTCAGTTTTCCCACCTGTGAAATGGGATAATCCTACTGCAGGGGGCTGTGATGAGGATTAAATGAGCCATCTATCAAGTGTTTGGCAGTGAGACTATCACTGCAAATGGCAGCCCCATAATTACCTAACTTCTCTATCTTTCCACCCAGGGAGGTGGTGTTCTTCAGGTAAAGTACGGGAAGTGCTTGTCTGTCTGGAATGTATTTGTTCGGAATGCCCTAAAATTCTAGGGTCGGTTTTCAGAAGTCTCCCTTCCCTGAACCATATTCCTCACTCCAACTGTAGACCATCTGAGAGACAGAGACACACGCACGCACGTAAGCACGCATGCGCGCCTACCTTCACTCTCTCCAGCTCTCGCTGACTTTGCGAGTGCGGGTATAGGTGAATGGCTCCCCAACCACACCCCCAGTTCACTGGCTTGATTGGTCTGAGCGTGGGCGGATTAATAAGACCAGAGGATGTGGGGTCAGCCCCTCAGCCCTGCACAAGGAGACATCTCTCCTCTGCTCACGGCCGGCGCTCCTAATGTTAACTAGTCATCCAGCAAATGTGTGACCTTGGGTAGAGCCAGAGGACGATGGCGCTAGTGCCGCCCTGTCTTTCCCAGGAGGAGAACAATGCAGAGCACATGTCCCAAGAGTCACAGGCACCCTCACGCCACGATGTCACAGCCAACTCAGAGGAGCCATCCTCGTTTCCTCTTGGCTTGTCCCCACCCCCTCCTATCCATTGGCCAGGCCTCCTTGGCTGTCCTCTGCCTCTCCTCTGTCACCTCCTTAGTCCAAACCAGCATCATCTGGTACAGATGATGGTGCTTTGCCCAACCCCCACCCATACTCCCAATACTCGAGAAACCAAAGTGATCCTTTGAAGACATACCTTAGATCATCCCACCTCCCTGTTTAGACACCTCTGATGGCTTTCTGTGTGTGGTAAACAGACTTTTAAAATGACACCCCTCCCTAGTTATTGACCCCCCCCCCCCGGGTATTTTTTGACTCCGGACAAGGCCTGTGACTTACATCTAATGAATAGAATATGGTCAAGGTGATAGAGGCCATTTCTAAGATTCAGTTACAAGAGACGGTGACTTATGTCTTGCTACCAGACTGTCTCCGTTCCCTCTTTGGCTTGGGTGCTCCAGTGAAGCAAGCTGCTGCTTTGGACAGGCCTGCCTGGTAGGGAAGTGAGGACGACCTCTGATCAGTAGCCTGTGAGGAACTGAATCTCACCAATAACCATGTGAGCTTCAAGTCAGCCCACGAACCCAGCCAACAGCGTGATGACAGTCTAGGAGAGCCCTAAAGTAGAGGACACAGTGAAGGCATGCCCAGATTTCTGACCCACAGAAACGGTGAGATAAAAAATGTGTTCTGTTTTAAACTGCTACATTTTGGAGTAATTTGTTACATAGCGATATGTATCTAATACACTGTAGGGCTTGGAATAAAATCCGACCAGACCCTGCACAGTCTGGCCCCACGTGCATCTCCCATCCCATTTGGGACCACTCTCCCCTTGGCTCACCACCCTCCAGCCACTCTGGTCCTTTGTATGTCTAATTCATCACGTTCATTCCCACCCTTGAAGTTTGCACATTCTGTGCACTCTGGCTGGAACACTCTTCTCCCAGTTCTTAGCATGGCTGGTGCCATGTGGTCATCAGGTTTTCTTTTCTCTTTTTTTTAGAAAGAGAGAGACCTCGTGTGCATGCACCTGAATGGGGGGTGGGGAGGGGCAGGGAAGAGAGAGAATCTCAGGCAGGCTCCATGCCCAGCATGGAGTCAGGCTCGGGGCTCAGTCCCACGACCCTGACATCATGACCTGAGCCCAAATCAAGAGTTGGACGCTGAGCCAACTGAGCCACCCAGACATCCCAGTCATCGGATTTACTCAGCCCAAATGTCACCTACTTACACTGGGCTTCACTGACCTCCTTCTCTCCCCAGTTACTCGCTATGCTATCATTTTGTTTTCTTTTCTTCCAAGCATTTATTACTCCTTGACATTACTTAGCTTGCTAGTTAGTTTACTTATTCAGTCTAACTTTTGCCACCAAATGGAACTCCTCTGAGGGCCATAATGTTGACCCAGTTCCTAGAATCAGCCCCAGAACATAGGAGGCACTCAAAAAATTAATGGCTACTTGCAAGTGATGCTTCTCAACTAGCCTACCAGTTTCTCAGTAGTTTCCAGTGATGTCTCACCTGACGATGTCCACCCATCTCTGGGCAAGGAAAGGCTTGTATACCTCCAAAGCTGGCCTCAGCTCTGGTCTCATGGAGGGAAAGGCATGGAGGGGGGCGTGCAAAGAGTTCTAGTGACACCCCTACGCCCCTACAGTAGCCTGGGAGTTTGGGACTTCTCCAAACACATTACTAGTTCCTCTCCACTCCATCAAAAGCACGCGGCAACCCACAAATCACAAATCACATCTATCTTCAAGGCTTCATAATACCCTCTTTCTGCCTTGGCTCTCACCAGTTTCCAAGTTTGGCTCTAAGAAACTTGGCCTCCTCCAGGGAGTCCTTCTAGGATTGCCCTGGACAGTTCCCTGGTCAGTATTCTCCATCCTGGGAGAACAGATACCATGCTGGGCACGGGATACAAACACAGAGCAGGCACGGCCCTATGCTTGAGGAGAACGTGGCTTAGGAAGCAGCCATGAGAAGAAATAACTACAATTTGGCTAGAGCCCAGGACTTACACGTCAGGCTAGAAAACTCTAAGTCATACCGTTTTATTAAGTGCACCAAATAGGGGCAGTAAACTCTGGTAGAGTCAGAGCTAAAAGCAATCGGCCCCTAGGCCAGTCAGCTGCATTCAAATCCTCGTTTGCCATTTCTGGGCTGTGTCTCGTCTGCAAGTAAAATAATCTCACTAAACCTCAGTTGCTTCATCTGTAAAATGGGGACTCATAGTAGCCAGCCCATAGGGTTATTGGGAAGATTAAATGAGATAGTGTAGAAATCAGCACTGGCACAACATCTCAAAAGTAACAGTGTTCCGACGCTGTCTTCCATTTGGACTCTTCCTGCAACAAAGGAAGCGTCTGTTGCTTTCGTAATATTCATTACGATATTCATCAATATTCATCAATATTCATAATATTCATGAGAAAGGCACTGACCTGGGTCCTGGAGAGACAAAGATGGAGTAGACAACGTCCATTCTCAGATGACTCGCAGTCTCCTTGAAGAGACGGGACACAGCAGCAGACAGAGAGTTCAAGGTGTCTATGGTAACTGCCAAGCAAATCTCATGGGTTCATAAATGTCACAGGCATTTGGAGGAGTCAGGGATGCGTGAGTGGGGAAAGGTACATCTTGACACTGTTGGCCATATTTTCCAAATCAGATCGTGGAGCCCATGGCCATGTGGCTTCATGCTTCTGTACCCAGGCGCACAGCCTTCCCTCTGCCAGCCCACCTGGCAGGCTCCTGCTCACCCTTGAAGACACCATGCATTTTTCCAAGTGGCCTTGACCTTTCCAGGTGCAGCTAAATATTTCCTTTTCTGCATCTCTCTTGCTCTCTGGGCTTCTGTCATTGTTCCTTGCATGCGATGTGACATTTACTGATGATACGCTTGTCTCCCTGCTGGATGGTTAGTGAGTCCTGGTGTGAGAAGAAAAGAGGTCCTTGTGAGCAAGGACAGCAGAAAAAGGTCCTTGTGGGCAAAGATCGTGGCTGTTGCATTTTTAAAATCTTGGGACCCAGCATAGGGGAGGGCCCTCCCTGGGACACTGAACCTGGCTCAGTGTCTTTGCTGCATGAGTGAAAGAGTACAGACATGTATGAATGAGTGATTCCGCCATATGGGATAATCATCCAACAAAGTATTTGAAGTCTGAACTGCTTTGGAAAGCTCACACGGCATGGGTCTCTGTAATTGGGCTACCGAATTATTTGTTCAACCCCACAAATCCTGCAGCGTGCGCCGTGGCCCCATAGCTTCTGCTCCTTACTCACACCTCTCCTTGCAAACATAAGCACAGTGACCCCCAGGCACTCTCATTAACCGTTTATAAGACTGCAAAGCCCCTTGCACCCATGATCTCAGTGGGCCCTTAAAGCAATGGTCAGGTGCACAGGCCGTGGGTCTTTGTGTCCGTTTTATAGAAATCAAGACTCAGATGGCTCCACGTTCACAGCTGGTGAGCTCTTTCAAACCAGGGACAGACTTCCTGTGTTCCTTTTGCGCCTCCCATGTCCTCGAGTGTGGTTCTATAATGATGGGAGACGAGTCCGTGGCTGCGGAGTGGAGGCACTGATTGGATGCAGGCCCTCGGAGCCTAGCGTTTCAAAGTTTATTTTGGACCAGCCACACATCTCTGATTGCACAGCGGTATTTAAGCTGCCCTCACTAACCTCCGGGGGCCTCCCTCTCCCCCCCCCCCCCCCGGGTAGCACATGCAGCCCTGCGTGTGCCCACGTGCCCACCTCCCCTTGCTTGCACCCACTTCCCTCCTTCCAGGTGTGTCTTTCTGAGACAAATGGTATAAAGGCTCCAGAATTCTTTCTAGTAAACGCGGAGGCACAGGGAGGCTATTTTTATGTAAATTTGTATGTGATTTGC
>CM053606.1:7804952-7829390 GCA_028646535.1 Procyon lotor | reverse complement strand
GTGTTAACAGGAAGCCTTGGTCCCAAGTCGTCGGGGCCCAGGGAGTACTGCAGAGGAGACCTCCTGGGAGGCCGCAGGGAGCACAGAGCCTCTCCCGTGCTCTCCTCTCTGCCTCTCCCACTTCTTCATTCTCCTCTGCACGTGTTGATGGACTTTCTCTATGTTCTCATGCACATGGAAAAACCACACTGCTCCATCCAGGAGACCCGCCGAGACCCGGAGATACGGAGCTCTGTTGGTCCCCATTTCCGGGTCCCGGGAGGAGGCTATGTCTGGCCCGGTTTGGGAGTTGCCCCTCTCGGTGCAGGCAGGGGAGGGAATGGCTGCGGGGACATGGTACCCAGGGGCTGCCGGGCCATGGGCCAGAGATTAGGGAGGGGGCTGGGCAGGCCACCATGAGGCGTCCGTGACCGTGGCTTTGCTTCCAGTGAACTGTCTGATGGCAGACATATGCCCTAACGTTCCTGGGCCCCCGTGTCCCCTCAGTCCAATACAGGTGATGGCATCTGCCCTTTGGCCTCAAGGGATGTTGTGTGGAGAAGCTCCAAGTGCAGTTTCCTCCACCAGGGCACGCAGAAGCTACTTTTTTTTCTCTTTATGCAAATCAGAGAAATGCAAATGAACAGCCCAGCTCGGTTTGCAGCCTCACAGATCCCACTGGATTTCAGCATTGCCGGTCAAATCCTAAGTGTCCAAAGATCCACATAGATAGGCACCGTGTTTTCACCCCTGGCTCACAGCCTGGCCCCTGGATTTCAAAGGCTGCTGATCAGGGAGCCCCCGGGGCTCCATCTCCCCCGTTCTTGGGGCTGGTTATGGGATAACTGGGCAAGGGCATGAGGCAGGACCTCGAGGGAGCTGCGGGCCCCTTGGGATTAAAGGGAAGACCCTCAGAGGTGAACCCAAACCAAAGAGGCAGGAATCCTCATCCCGGCTCTGTCCACAGCGAGCGGTGGGACCAGCGAGTCTCGTCCCTCCTTCGGTTGCCCTAGATCACCTCAGCTGGCCCTTGGAGCAACAGGTGGGAGTCATGGGAGAAGGGGGGTTGGGAACAGAACCAAGAGCACGTGCACATGAAAAACAGTTTGGAGCGCCGCGCTGGCCAAGCTCCCTAAAATGTGTTGGTGGCTGTGTCCCTCCTACTGGCTTCCAATTTTTGACCCCTGGGCTTGATGGCAGTAAAGACTCCTTCTAGCTCTGATTTTGGCTGATTCTGCACCCTCCTGAGCCAGCCTCCTCATGGGGTCATGGGATGAGAGGGCCCGACGCCCCCAGCTCCTAGCAAGAGTCTCTGGGATGGGTCCCCGTGGCACAGGTCCTACCCGCCAGCAGTTGTCTTTTAAATAAGGAGATGCAAGAGTATGTCCCCTTCTTCTGTTTCTTCATCTCAAGAAAAGACACCCCCCCCAGTTATTAGAGTAGCTTCACTTTTTCATAGGACACCAGTGAGATGATACCTGTTTTAAACATAACCATCATAAGGGATTATCTGCATCGGAAATGAAAGCTGCCCCCGGTCGTGTTGAGGGGTTAGGAGCTTAGAGCCAAGGGTCAGGATGTCCTGCTTCTGCTGCTACCTCCTCGACTAGGGCAGGTCACTAGCTTTTCTGGGCTTCGGTTTCCTCGCCTGTGACCCCCTGGTGATCAGGGAAATACTGACATAAAGGAGCTTTACAAGAAAATGGGGAGCACTTGCAAGAGAAGGACCATTGTCAACCCATAAAATTACAAGATGGTGGTTTATGGGTCTTCGGCCCCCCGGACAGTCACGTGGCGAGAACCACAGAACAGCGATGGGAGGCCAACACTCTCTGTACCCGCTTGATGGGACACGGGAGGGAGGGTGGACATTGCAGGTCACAGGAACTGCTAGGTGATGGGGAAAACCTCGGCTTTAATGTTCATTCGTGGGGACAGAAGCAGGGAGCACAGGGAGGAGGTGGTGAGGAGAGGAAGGAAGCTCCCAGCCAGTGCAGGGGTGGGGAGGCTGGAGAGGCTTTCAGGGACCCCCCACGAGGTCAGGAGAAAGAACTGAGCCCCACAGAAAAATGACTGGAAAGGGTAGGCAGCCAAGTGCCACTGGTTATTTTCCCTGGCTGAAAGAGTGGTTTTATTTTATTTGAAAAAAAAAAAAATAGGCTATTTTTTAGAGCAGTGTTAGGTTTCTGGAAAATTAAGTAAACTATACAGAGAGTGCCCATATGCCCCCTCCCCCTTAGTTCCCCTATTACTGACCCTTGTCAGTAATTAGTGGAGTCCATTTGTTACAACTGAGGAACCAACACTGATAGTATTACGTTATTATTAACAGAAGTCCACAATTTACTCTAGGGTTTCCTTTTTATGATGTACAGATGGATTTGGACAGATAGGTAATGTTGGGCATCCACCATCGTGGTATCATACAGGTAATTTTACTGTCCGAAAAATGTCCTGTGCTCCACCTGTCCATTCCTCTCCATTCCCTCCTGAACCCTCTCTCTGGGAAACTCTAACCTTTTTACTGTCTCTATGGTTGGCCTTTTCCAGAATATATTTTTCACCTCTTCCTTTTCTTCCCTGTGCTCTTCTGTGTTGGTACAATGCGTAAGTATTATGTTCCCCCTCCCCGACCTTACCTTTATAAATATGACCTGTGACAGACAAACAGGTGCCACACATCTACATTAGCCACAGCTCTGTCTTCCTGCTTCTCCAGGTTTGGAAAACTGCCCACTCCCCTTACACCTTCAGGGAAGGCCACCCCTCCCCACTGGTGGAGCTCTTGGGACTGCACTGACCTTGTTGACTTCTGAAGGCCAGTCCTCACCTTTGTAAATAGTCCCGTTGTTAGACTCCCTTCAAATAACTGGGTTTGGGTGGGCTTGGGTGGGCCATGCTCACCGGCGGGGACCCTGACTTGAGAGGCTCTTGCAGGCTCCCGAGCAAGGAATGATGGGAGGGGGATGCTAGGGGTTAAATGATGTCTCCCCAAAGTCATATGTAGAAGTCCCAAACCCCATACTTCAGATTATGATGATAGGGTTGGTTTAAATGTAGCTGGGATTAGTCGGGTGGTGAGACATGCAGACACAGAAATGACTGTATGAAGGAAGAAGTTTAACACTCACAGATCTCTAGAAACAGGAAGTGTGCACACCGTGCAAGGAGGCGCCAAGGACGGTCAGGGGACAGAGGGACCGATGGGAAAGTGTGGTCAAGAATCTTTATTGTGGTTTTTGTAGGAGGAAGGGGCAGGGTAGGCAGGCTGGGCAGGTTTGGGGTTGGCTAGTATGAATAATTTGGGCAGGCTGTGGGCCGCAGGGGGGAGACTCATAGTGCCCAGTCTCTGACCCTTGGTGTCTTCCAGGGCAGGAGAGAATGTTCTAGATCGCAAGAGTCTAACAAAAAAAAGGTGGGGGGGGTTTGCAAAGTGGGATTGGTCAGATTGCTCAGCAAAGATGTGCTTTCAAGCTGGTTGATTACTGTCTCTAGGAAGTGGCGAACCCTGGCAGGGGCCCCAAGATGTCAAGGCTAGATAAAACACAGAAAGTCCAAAACGTGATTAAGACAAAGGTCACTGCAGATGTAATTAGTTAGGATGTGGGCACAAGGGCGGGCCCTAAACCAGGAGGACTGATGTCCTTATAAACAGGGCCAATTGGGACACGTGGCAACAGGGAGAAGGCAGGGGTCAAGGCGATGTGTCCACAGGCCAAGGAATGCCAAGGATGGCCCTCAAAGCCCCAGGAGCTGGGGTTAGTAGCCTCCAAAATGGTGTCCAGTCATCAGATTTTATGACGTCATAGCAAATCTCTCCTGCATTTGATTAAAGGGAAGTAAGTAGGACTGGTAAAATCAGGCTCGTGCTTATTCGATCGGGGGTTGTCCCTGCTCCCTGCCTCCAGCAGGCTGTTCCCATGGCTCATTAACCGAGTGTCTGAACGTGTTCCAGGCCTGAGCTAAACAGCCCAGGGCAGCCCCACCCAGCGGAAAAAAGGGAAAAATCATTCGTGAGATCTTTTCCCGTTGTGTTTGCACACCAAGCCTTCAAAGTCTGGGGTGTATTTGACGCCTACAGCGTAACTCAGTCCGGACCGGACACATATGACCTTGTGAGCAGGGGGCCAGGGGCTACCACAGCGGACGGCAGTGCTCTGGGTCTGTTGGTGTTGTCCAAGGAGGACGTTTCCAGCCAACGTCACCCCATTTGACAGATGAGAAAGCCAAGGCACAGACAGGTTAATGCAACTCGGCCTGGGTCACCAGCCAGATTGGAGGTGTGACCTGGAGAGATTGACTCCAGGATCTTTGTCACAAGCCACTGTGCAGCTTCTCAATTCTCATATCAGAAACCGGGGTCCCTTAGCGGCAAGCCCATCCTCTCGGGTCCAGAGCCTCTGCTTTGGGCTCAGAACCAAACTTAGGGAGCTTTCCAGATTCACAACCTGGCCCGAATCCAAAGATGACCTGAATGCCTTCGCAGAAACCCGAGCAGACAAGACACGTGTGAAAACTAGTTCAGCTCCGAGTGTGAAGGACAAGGCAGTGATTTGGACAAAAACTCTGCTCTCTTGGAGGGAACACTCCAGAAAACTCAGGCTTAGCTTATGGGGTGATCTAGTTAACCCTTCTTCATTTTCAGCTAGGAACCTATGGCTCAGAGAGATCAAGTGACTTTTCCAAAGCCACACAGCGAACCAGTGAAAAGCAGACGAAAGTCTAGCCCAGCCCCCTCCTCCCCACTTCCGGGCTGCTGCTCTACCCTCCTATTGCTCATCAGTCACCAGACGAGGATGTGGCACAGTGTCTGAGAACTCAGGCTTTGCATTTAGAGCCCCCACCCTTTGAACCCCATTCTTCTACTATACTAGCTGTGTGAGCCTGGGCAGATCACCTAACCTCTCTGTGCTTCAGTTGTCCCATGTGTAAAATATGGACAATAATATTCATAGCTCGGCACAGTGCCTGGCGTGGTGAAAGCCCCTAATGAACATCAGCTGTTATTATTATCTGCTATAAACAATGCCCGCGTTGCTTCCCCAGGGACCCAGTTCTGATATGTCTCAGTGTGATACTGTTGCTGTGGGTGATCGGGACCTAGGGTCCACTCCCAGGCCAGGCTCTGCCTCTGAGGCACTGCATGATCTTGGGGGCCGTGTTGGTTTCCTGTAACAGATTCCTGCAAAATTAGGGCCTTAAGATCACACAGATCTATAATCTTACAGTGCTGTGGGTCAGAAGTCCGAAATGGGTCTTGCAGGCTGAAATCGAGGTGTCTGGGTTCCTTTGGCCTTTCCCGGCTTCCCGTTTCCCCACGTGTGAAAACAGAGACTCAGATAAAGGTGAGGAGGATCCTCTCCACCCGCCCAGGTTGTTTCTAATGACACCCACTGCCCCCTCCTCCAATCCCTGACCCTGCGGTCACTTCCAAACATCCCACAACTCGGGCCCCAGTGACAGCAGCTGCCTCAGTACTGGGATCCACTGAAAACTGCACAAGGAAGCATCTGCCTCAGGGACCCCAGGTCTACCTGGGGCCCCCCAGCTGCCGAAAGAATCATAAAGATAACAAAAACCCAACCTGATTCCTGACTTCCCAGGAAAGTCAGAATTGCTGTGTTGGTTTCAGAGACGTCTGAGGCACGGAGGGAACGTTAGGGGCTAAGGGACCACCAGCACTCGTGGGCTGCCGTCCTGGAGTGATGGAGAGAAGCATCAAAGATCAGGCACCTGGAACTCCAGAGACAGGCAGGCCTCCCATGCGGAGGGGGAAGGACAGCCGGGGTCCAGAGGAGAGAGGAGGAAGGTGGCACCACTGAGCAGACACAGGGCGACGTGAGGGCTGCTTTCACAGCTGGGATGAAGTTGTCCACGGGAGAGCAGCCAGGTGAAGTCCCCAAATGACCGCGGGGTAAGCCCACACAGTCCCAAGGGTGTCTCAGTGTCATGCAGGGAGAATGGGCTTTGGTGACAGCCAGGCCTGCCTTTACACCCACACCGTCACAGAGGGGCTAGATGACCCTGGGCAAGTCACACAGCTTCTCTGGGCCCTGGTCTGTGCATCTAAACATACCTCGCACCCGTGTCCGTAGCGGTATTATTCACAGCAGCCCAAAGCAACCCAAGGGCCCACTGATGAATGGAGAAGCAAAATGTAGTCTATCCGTATAGGGGGATACGAGTCGGCTTTATTTTATTATATTTATTTTATTATGTTAAAAATATTTTATTTATTTATTTGTCAGAGAGAAAGTGCGCAAGCAGGGGGAGCGGCGGACAGAGGGAGAAGGAGAAGCAGGCTCCCCACTGAGCAGAGAGCCTGATGTGGGACTCGACCCCAAGTCCCTGGGATCATGACCTGAGCCAAAGGCAGACGCTTAACCGACTGAACCACTCAGGCGTCCCATGAGTCGGCTTTAAAAGGAAAGACATTCTAGGGCACCTGGGGGCTCAGTTGGTTAAGCATCCAACTCTTGATTTCAGCTCAGGTCATGATCTCAGGGTCATGAGATGAGATCAAGCCCCACATTGGGCTCCTCGCTCAGCAGGGAGTCTGCTTGAGAGTCTTTCCGCCTCTCCTTCTGCCCTCCCCACCCAAATAAATACATAAATAAAATCTTTAAAGGGCTATTAAGAAAGAGGATGGAGTGAGTTGGTGATGGTGAAGAACTCATCACAGTTCCCGGAAAGTAGTAGGAGTTTCAACAATTATTACTTCCCTATCATACTTCATCTCAGCAGGGTAATTGGATGGGGCCCATTTCCCATGCATGCTCCTCCTCACCCACAACACACTCGACATACCACGTTTTGCACCCGGCCCGTGGGGCCACTGTTAGAGATTTACTTGGGGCAGTGAGAACTCCTCAGGACAGGCCCAGGGAGAGAGCCACACAGTAGGTGTCTGAGTACTCCACGGCAGCATGTAATATTGGTCACCACGAGTATGGGGGACACCGGACTCATGGGGCCAGTCTTAGACTTCCCCACACAGAGGAACCTGCCAGAATGTTTTCTTTAACCAGATCGTCAATAATAATTAGACATAGATGGGTATCCCTAGCACTAGCAAATAACTGGTGTTGATGACTGAGGTGGCAGTGATGTGGGGGTAGAAATGATAGAGGTGGCATCATAGTGGAGATGGTGGAACCAGGACAGGTGGGGCACATCGTGGTGGAGGTGGTGGAACCAGGAGAGGTGGGGGACATGGTGGTGGAGGTGGTGGTACCAGGAGAGGTGGGGGACATGGTGGTGGAGGTGGTGGTACCAGGACAGGTGGGGGACATCATGGTGGAGATGATGGTACCAGAACAGGTGGGGGACATCGTGGTGGAGGTGGAGCACATGGGACAGGTGGTAGCCATCAAGGTAGAGATGGTACACATGGGACAGGTGGTGGCTGTCGTGGTGGAGATGGTGCGCATGGGACAGGTGGGGGACACCATGGTGGAGATGATGGTACCAGGACAGGTGGGGGACATCATGGTGGAGATGGAGCACATGGGGCAGGTGGGGGACACCATGGTGGAGATGGAGCACATGGGGCAGGTGGGGGAAGTAATAATGGTAGTGATGGCCCAGGTGACGGCAGTGATGGAGACGCTGGCGGTACAAGGGGAAACACGCACACGCCTTCCCAGACAATAAGATTTTCAGCCCTCAGCGATCATTCCTGCTCATTTCGTACCAGGAGGAGGACAGGCTGAGAAAACCGCACTGTGAGTCTGCGGTGTTCTGTCCGCATGCAGTGACCGACATGGGTGTCCTGGGGTCCAGGGCTGCGAGTCAGGCTGGAGTGGAGGATAGTGGAATCCTGGCCCTGGCGCAGGAGTGACTGCACTCTGCTGCCCATTCTCCGGAACGCACTCTGCGCAGCCAGCCCCAGGCAGGGGCCCTTGACCTGATGCTGCGGCGCCTCTTCCTCTGGTGGAAACCAGCTGATTACTTAATCAGACAAAGTGCCTGCGGCTGAGACCGGGAGGACAATTGGGAATTTCCCCTGATGCCGCAGCCCATATTTAATGAAAGTTAAGGTGGAGAACAAAGGCGGCACTATTGGAAATTAGAGCTGGTGTTCCCAGCACCCTGCCCCCCACAGTCCACAGAGGGATACCCCCCTCCCCCCGCGAAGTCTTCCTCTGTGACACCAAGAGGCTGCAGCAAGGAGCCATGGGACCCGCACCTTCAGGTCCAATAAAGGGGAGACGTGGGGCGGAGCAGCAGGTGCAGATGCCTTTGGGTCTAACCTTCTACACTGCTGCGAAATCAGGAAGCCGTGGCTGGAAGTCTGGCCGAGCCTCTGAAAGAACGCCACGCTGCTTCTTTCTGTCTCCTGCTCTTTTGGGTTTGGTTCTGGAAGGCTGGCAGTCAGCCCCTGGCCTACACGGAGCCCTCCGACCCCAGAGAGTGGGAGAGGAGAGTGATAAGAGGGTGAGCTCTGGTCACCAGCAGTGGGACGAATGCCCATGGATCCCCAGAGGACCTTCCTGCTGGTCCTCCCTCCAGAGGACGGGAGGGGAGGCCCCTTCCCTGGGAGCTGTTGCTCCAGCAGCAATTTGGGTGGAGACGATCGGCCCCACACTCTCCCCGACCCTCCTTGACACTGAGGCCTTCTCACACCTTGATGAGAGGCGTGAAGCATTTAGTACAGGTGCTGGGCAGGCCACGGTGGGGGGAGCATGCCTGAGTGGCTCAGTTGGTTAGCGTCTGACTTGGGATCTCAGCTCAGTTCTCGATCTCAGGGTCATGAGTTCGAGCCCCACCTCGGGCTCTGCACTGGGTGTGGAGCCTGTTTAACAATAAATCAATAAATAAACTAAGTGACGTTTGGCAATGATCTTGGTCAGATGGAAAAATGTTCCCAGTGTGGTTACCGAACAGAGCGGCGGAGTGTATTTCTACTTGGGCGATCTCTGTACACAGACGCACAGAAGAAATCTAGAAAGGTATACGCCAGCTTGTTAAATATGTATTTATGGCTCCTCTTATCTTCCTTTTTGTTTATTTCTGTTCTTTCAGTGAATTCACGGGTTTTGCCAAAGCGGAGTTGGGAAAACAAAAATATATTTTTAATGACAAAAGTGCTTAGAAGAGCTCGATGTGGATTAGGCAGGTCTGGGGTTGGGTAGGGGGTGCTGGCTCAGGGGGGAGGGCCCCAGAGATCCTCTGGCCACCGGCGTGTTTGTTGGCAAGAAGCAAGAGATTAATCTCAATCTACCATCCGCAGTGTCACCATCTATTTCGGGAGAGTGGCAGCTCTTCAACCTCTCCAGCTCAGGTGTCAGTTGCAGGGGAGAAGTCATCAGTCAAGGGGACGAAGCAGCGGTGGGGGTGGGGGGGGTGCCGAGCCACCCCGCAGAAGGAAGGGGGCATGTCAGGGGACACTTCCCACCGGGCAGGGCTGCCGGACGGAGCGCTCTGGCCACCTTCGTGGTCAAGCCACTCAAGGTTCAGTTTACCGGGATAGAGGGACTGTGGCCCATTGTCGGTCATGTGCTGACCCCCTGGTCAGGGAAGGGCCATGCATTTTCAAGAGGTACCCCAAAGGGTAGAAGGGGATGGCCCCAAAATGTGATCTGGGAGCAGCCTCCAAATAAGGAGACAAGGAGGACAAGAGGCCCAAGGGCAGTAGATGACTGTCACACAAAGACACCCAGTGTGGAAAAAAAAAAAAAAGACACCCAGTGTGTGGCAATTAGTTAGGGTAGCCCTAGGAAAGGAAGACAACACCCTTGAGCATGACCTTGGGTGTTCTTCCCACCGAGTACCCTGGACGGGGGTCACTCCTAGAGCTCGCACGGGCTCCAAATCGAGTCTGCACATGCACTGTGCAGCCTAGAGTCGTGGTATGAACCACTGGGGCTTAGTACCCCCTGCAGTGATTTGTGCAAGAATTTTTAAGTCAATAAGGGACGGAATGGCTGACCGCACAGGTCTGGAGTCAGACTGCCTGACCCCGAATCCTGGCTCTACCATTTCCTATCTGGAGAAACTTAAGCAAGTAACACAGAGGTTCAGTTTCCTTACCTGCAAACCAGAGTCACCATAGTACTTGCCCAGTGTTTGTTTTGTGAATTAAAGTGGTGTAGACAGTGCAGGGTGCTTAGAAGGACACCTAGCATGTGGTTAGACCCCAGGGGGGTTAGCTGATGTGCCCCCACTATTCGTGGGGGGGCTCCTTGTTCCCACAACATCCGTTCCCAAAGAGCTCTGAGAGTTTCCACCCCTCAAGAGGGGAAAGCATGGGAAAAACACAGAGAGCTTCTCTTTCCTTGCAGGGAGCAGAGAGTTATCTGCTGATGAATTTGGAGGAACGGACTCTGGTCCAGCATCATCAGTCATTGGGGGGGGTGACCTATCTGTCAGGGGTGATGGTTTAGGAAGCTCCTTGTGGTGCACCGCTAAGCCATTCTCCCATCCATTCATTCAAAAATATATTTTGAAAGTTCTAGGTACTGGGAATACAGCAGGGAACAAAACCAGAAGCCTGACCTCACAGAGCTGACACTGGAGGGGGGAGGGGCAGGGAAGCAGAAAATAAACAAATACATACCTAAGTAATATGTCAGGTGGTGCTGAGGGCTCTAGAGAAAAATAAAGCCAGGTGCGGGGGATGGAGAGTAATCGTGGGGGTGGGGAGAGCATCTCCGACAAAGTGACATCTGAGCAGGGCCCCTGAGAACCTGAAGGAGTGAGCCAGGTAGAGGGAGCAGGTGCAAAGGCCCTGAGGTAGGCCTGTGCTTGGGGTGTTGGAGGAGTGGCAAGCAAGGTAGAGTGAGAGGTTTGAGGGATGGCAGTGCGGATCGTGGGTTGCACTTTGAGAATGATGAAGACGCTTGAGCGGGAGGGGTGTTGAGCAGAGGAATGATGGGATGTAAGGTTTTCTGTAAAACACTCATGGTGGCTAATGAAGGGAGCGTTGGGGCAGCCTGCCGAGCAGAAGCAGGAGGCAGCTCCGAGTCCCCTGCGGAAATGCAGCTGATTTTCTGCTCTCTTTCCTCGGCACTCCGTGTCTCTCCTTCATTTGGTTCTAGCTTCAGGATGGGAATCGTGTTATCTGCCCAACCTCGCATCTGTAGGAAGTAGGAGGAGTTCACATCTTTGAATGCACTTCGTTGAAGAAGGATGAGAAGTCATCAACACTGGTAGCTCCCAACATTTTTGCCACTAAGAACCTATTAGGTTAAGTTTCCAGAGCCCAACTTTGAAAAGTGTTGTCCACCACACAAACGGCGTGTTTGACTAACAGCCCCTGCGGCCTCGTCACAAATAAATGAGTGGCCTCTGATGGGTTTTCTGACAGATCCGCAGCCCACCTTCAGGACCCTGGCTGGGCATCACACGCTAGGACCCTTCCCACCTAGACATGTCTGACTTGTTCTGGATTTTCTCGGTTTTTGTGATATTTGTGTACCGTGTGCCAGGCTCTAAGCTGGGAGTTGTGGGTGCAGACATGGTAGGCACAGCCCCCCACCCTGTGGAGGTTGTGCGGGGCTTCAGGAAGGAGAAGCCTGACTCAGGGGATGAGGGAACGTAGGTAGCATTCAGGGCAGTCTTCCCGTAGGAGGTGGTTCCTGAGTTTTAAGCAGGAGTTGGCAAACCTCAAAAGGGCCAGAAGGCAAATCTTTTAGGACTTGTAACTACTCAAATCTGCCATTATAGTGCAAGAGCAGCCCGAGAGCACATGGAAAGCAATGGGCCTGGCCATGTTCCAGTGTGACTTGACTTCCAGAAACTTATGGGAGGGGCGGAGCAAGAGGTCGTGCCCCTGGAGCTGTTGTTTGCAGACCTCTATCCTTGAGGAATAAGGACACGACCCCCGGGGGTGGGGGGGGGGGGATTGTTCCAGGTGGAATGGAAAGTACAGAGTACAGACAGCGCCCCCCAGGGGAGCCCCGGATCCAGGGTCATCTGTCCAGGCACCCACAGGCCCTTCCAAAGGGAGGGCAGTGAGGGCAGTGTGCTGAGTGGTTCTTAAGGCTCAACATACTTACCTCTTTTCATCTTATCCTGCCCTTCTTAACTTTAATGGCCTACAGAGGTTTCTCTTATAAAATGTTGATGATGATAGTGATGGTGATGATGATGGTGTACATTTTGAATGTCCTTAAGGGGCAAAGTTATAAGCTGTAGTCTTATGTCGGTCTCTCTGTTTCTTTTTCCTCCTTCCCCTCCCTACCCCCCTCCCTAGCCCCTCCCCCTTCCCTCCCCTCCCCTCCCCTTCCCTTTCCTTTTCTTTTCCCTCCTTTCCTCCCTCCCTCTCTCACTTCCGCTCTCTCTCTCTCTCTCTCTTTCTTTCCTCTTCTTTTTTTTAACGAGCATGTAACATCCAAAGCCTGAGGACCACAGCTCTAGACTGTAGGCTCTCAAAAGATCTCTGTCATTGGCAGAAGGTCTTGGCCCCAACTCTGGCCATGCCCCTCACGCCGGGCTGCCTCTGGGACACAGGATGGGCAGAAGCCACCGCCCAGGGGCTGCACACTCCCATGCTTGCACAGGAAGGAGTCCGATGGGGGACGATGAGTGAAGAGGCTCATGGTATGTGTTCCGTCTCATTCTAGCAGCCTGACAATTGTGTCCATGCAATGCAGCGTCAGCTCCTGATTTAAATGGGATTTTTTTTAAAGATTCTTTAAGGACCACCACCATTACATTGGCCAAGAAAAAACCATTTTTTTTTTTAATGTCTTAATTCAAATTCTTTGTTCCTGGCCATGACTGTCTAGGGACTCCACACTCAGCCCGCTGGAAATCTGCCAGGGACCATCCTTTGGGATGATACCGACACTAGGGGGCGCTGTCCGGGTCCTGGAGGTGCACCTAACACCCAGCCACGCTTTCAGATTCCACCTGTGCCTCTTGCCTGCAAGGCCTTTCTCATTCCACCCGAATAATCCTTTACACTCAAAGTTATTCATTCATTCCATAAATATTGTTGAGAATGTACTAGACCTTCTAGACACCCTGTCTTGTCATTCTCTAAATTCGTGAAACCCTGTAGATCCCCAACTGTGTATTATCTTCCTTTCCAGTGGCTTCATCTGTTTTAGGTTTGGTTCCTCTGCTGGATTATAAATGTCCTGGGGCCAGGGATGTCACTTTCTTCGGTGCTACAGACAATATGGGCAGACAAAAGAAACACGGGCTTCAGAGTAAAACAGATCAAGTCGAGTGTAGCTTGAATTCCGACTTTACCATTTAATAGCATGAGAATTGCCAAGATTTCTGAGGTCCATTTCTTCAGCTAGGAGTTGAGCATCCTGCTGCTCACCTCCCAGATGAAGTCAGTGATAAATGACAGGTGCTAAGGGGTGTGCACTGTATCTGAACACAGCAGGTGCTCAGTACCTGGTTCCCACACGGGCATGCCAGCCCTTCCCGCTTTAGGGCATGGGCGAGGGCTCAGGACATTGTAGGTGAATTCTACTGAGTTGGGAGATACGCATATTCTTTCTTTTCAGAAATCTGCCCAGTGTGTCTCCCCTGGGCTCTTCCAGCCTTGCTCTCCACCCAAGTGTTGAATCATTAGGGATCAGCCCTTTGCAATGTGGCTGCTAATCCCTGAAGAAAGGTCACATGCTGGTTTTTTAGGAGATGATGGCCTTTATTTAAAAAGAAGGAGCAGGCCAATAAGCACATGAAAAGATGCTCAAGTCACTAGTCATTAGAGAAATGCAAAACAAAATCACACCCACAAAAAATGAAATACTACTTTGCGCCCCTTAGGATGGGCCTTATTACTATCTCTTTAATGTGACATAACAAGCGTGGGCAAAGATCGGAACACTTGTGCAGCGCTAGCGGGAACGTAAAATGGGGTGCAGCCACTGTGGAAGACAGTAAGGAGGTCCCTCAAAAAGTTAAACATAGAATCACCATATGACCGAGCAATTCCGCTTCTGGGTATATATCTGCAGGGGAGATTTCAACAGATACTTAAAACCAACAGATTTCAACAGATACTTACATGCCAATATTTATAACAGAAGTATTCACAATAGCCACACGGTGGAAACAACCCGAGTGTTCCATCAGCCAACTCCACTCCGTGGAGTTTTTATTCAGCTTAAAAAGGAGGGAAACTTCGATACATGCTACAGCCATGGAGGGACCTTAAAAACACTGTGCTTGGTGAAACAAGCCAGTCACAAAAGGATACATAGTGTATGGTTTCACTTTTACCAGTAGCCAAGTTCATAGAGACAGAAAATAAGACAGTGGTTAGCAGGGGCTGGGGATGAGAATTTTCTGGAAATGATAGTGGTGATGACTGTACAACACTGTAACTGTACTTCATGCCACCACATTGCACACTTAAAAACAGTTAAACAGTACGCTTTATGTCCTGCATGTTTTACCGCAATCAAAAGTACACGGAGGCGGGGCCTCTGGGTGGCTCAGTCAGTTGAGCAGCAGACTCTTGATTTCAGCTCTCGTCATGGTCTCAGGGCCAAGAGGTGGAGCCCCTGCTTCGGGCTCTGTGCTCACGGGGGAGTCTGCCTGAGGCTTCTCTCTCTCTCCCTCTCCCTCAGCCTCTTCCCCTGTCTGCTTTCTCTCCCTCTTTCTTTCTCTCTCTAGAGAAGGAGAGAAGGAGCAGAGGAAGAAGAGGAGATTGGAGGGAAGATGGAGGAGAAGGGGGAGGAGGAGAAGCCACCATTCCCTTTGTGGTCAGGGAATGGTTCTCAATGTGCAGATCGTCCATTTTGCGCACTGCCAAATCCTGCTTTTGCTCTGTGCTCTTTCTGCCTCCCTTCAGGTATTCTGAGCAAGTAGGGGAAAGAAGACAGTTTCTTTTGAGTTTTCATGCTAGACCCATATAATTAAAAAATGTCTCTTTTGCTGCTGCAGAAAAGCATGAAGAGCACCGTGATGGTGGATTTTTGGCAGCCTGTGTATTTAGGCAGACATTGTTCTGGGTGCACTGACGAGGGTGTCTTTGGATGAGATGAACATTTGAATCCACAGACTGGGCAAAGCCGAGTGCCCTCCCCAGGGTGGGTGGGTCTCATCTAACTAGTCAATTGGAAGAAAACAAAACTGACCCTCCTGTGAGTAAGAGGGAGCTCCTCCTGCCTGGTGGGTGGCCTTGAGCTAGGATATCGGTTCTTGCCTTTGGACTTGAACTGAAACATTGGCTCTTCCTGGATGTTGAGCCTGCCAGGATTCAGCCTGGAAGTACTCCATCAGCTCTCGGGGTCTCCAGCTTAATGGCTGCAGACCTTGGGACTTACCCTCCATAATCATGTGAGATAATTCCTTATGATACATCCCTTTACACACACACACACACACACACACACACACACACCCCCTATTGGTTGTGTCTCTGGAGAACCCTGACTAATATATAGAGCCTCAGCTATCTGCAATCAGATGTGGGCACAATTTGAAAACTTAAAAATCTGAAAAAAAAAAAAAGAATGCTGTTTTTTAAGCATGAATGGTGGCCAGGCACCACGGTGAGTTTCCAGATGTCCCTTATGTCATATGTCATGCTCACAACACCATGACCAGGCCAGCGGGGGGTGGGGGGGGTGTCCCTCCACATCTGATCGAGGGCCCTGCTCCTGACGAGGGAGACCTCTCCAGTCCATCTAGGTCAGGGCTGGAGACAGGAGGGTTGCTGGAGAGTTCCAGAGCATCCCTCTAAGAGACAGTCTGCATGAAAGGAGCTTGTTGTGAGATGCCAGGTGAGGCTGGGCAGCCCTGGGAGAGCGGATGGGCAAGGGTGGTGGTCAGAGTATGGACTCAAGCCAAGATGGCTGGGGTCAGTCTCAGTTCGGTCATTCCCCAGCTGTGTGGCCTTGGGCAAGTCACTTGATGTCTCTGTGCCTCATTCGGATCATCTGTTAAATGGGGATAGTTCTGGAAGGCTACTTAGTTCTGCTAAGTTAGCTAGATAGTTCTGCTAAGTTAGCTAGATAGTTCTGAAGTCTCCCCATTGGGCTGGCGTGAGGATCAAATAACCTAACATGCCTAAAGACCTAAGAGCAGCGTCCAGCACACTCAAAATGTTGTATCAGTGTTGCCTTTTGTTCGCTGATCTTAGCTCAGACAGCTAAGGAGATGGAGGTCAGGAAGGGAGGGAGAACATTCCAAATCAAGTAGAGACATCCCAGGGACTCCGTCCCTTCCCTCATTTGCCCGTGCCCCCCCCCTTCCACTGGCCCTGCCCTGGTGCCCCTCCCATTAGACCGAAGGTCCTGAGGCCAGAACTGTGTCTTTCTCTTCTTCCTTCCTTCCCTCCCTCTTTCCCTCCTCTGCTTCCTTTTTTGCATCCGTCACAGCCTCTAGCATAAAACCTCACCTGCTGTATTTAATGCACGAATCAAAGAAAGCCATTTAATAACTAAGCTCAGTCACCAAGAGTGGAACTGCCATAGAAGGTAACTTCCTTTGCCGGGTACTTCCCCTTAAAGTTCTCAACCAGAAGGACATTATTGCTCTCACCCCTCATGGCACCGTTGGGAGACATTTCTGATGATCCTACTGGGTGCAGGAATGCTGGTCAACATTCTGCCCCACTTCGGATTGCCCTCCCACAACGCTGAACTGATGCAAAACATCAGGACTGCTGAGGGTGAGAAACTCGGGTAAGATCGTGCAGGAGCGAAGAGATACCCAAGGTCAGATAGCCCTGACTCCTGAGTTCCGAAGCCAGCCTGGGACGTGAGCGGCGATACCCTTCCCCTTCTGCTGAGCCTTGTCTGCCCGGCTGACGCTTTGTCTGACTCTGCTTATTCCTCTGCCTTTTGTGAGCTACGAAAACCCATTAAGACAGTGTATCTTATCGTGCTAGCTCCATCAAGCATGGTTCTAGAGTCTCCCCCTCCTGGTGTGCGATGGTTTGCAAACCAGCCTGTTTCTTCTAGCCACAGAGAAATGTGAGATGACATTCTCTAAAAGTGTCATTTTGTAAAAATGCCAAGCCTAATCTCCAGGCTCAGAGACCATTGTGGAAATCGGAATGGACTCAAGGAGTCTTGGCGAGCAGAGATTGGATTTAAGTGGCAGGCTCTGTGGGTTTGGGTTGTTGCGTTGTGGGTGTTTTCCAGGGACTGCAGCTTATTGAAGGCAAGAACTGCTAGGAAGTTTCTCTGGGCAATAGTAGTGACTTGGTACAGGCTTGAAGATTGCAAATATCTTACAATTAGAAATGGCCTGTGCCTCATTGGAGTTCATCTTGTTTGTGTTCATAACATCCGTAGCTGTGGGGGGAAGTGTTCAGAGGAGGCAGGTCAATTGATTTGTCCACTTTCCATTGAAGAAAACAAGGGAAGCCCAAGGGAACCCCAATATAAGTCTGTCTTCAAGTTCTCCTAATTCTGTTCAGATGCACTTAAAATGCTCATAAGTAGTCAACAAACGTTGGGCTTCCTTAAGAAAAAGAAAGTCAAAATGAGCCCAGCATAAACTGGAGAAACATGCAGAGCTCCGGTCCAGCTCATTCCCGGGGTATGTGAGAGGAGGGACTCTGAGTGGTTGCCACGGCAACGGCTCCCACAGGGAGGAGAGCATCACTGGGTTGGCTGTGCACCACAGAGAAGATGGGCCAGGACAGAAGGAAGGAGGAAGCCTCTGCTCCTGAGCTGGAGGAAGAGAGACACAAATAAAGACCCAAAGGGTGATTGCAGGTTTGCTGGGTAATTAGCAAGGCTGCTCTTCGCAGCACGGAAGCCAGCTCCCTAGTGAGGTGTGAAGAGATCGTTCCGACTTTCAGATAATTCTGGAGATGAATTGAAGGCCGGCATTTTGAAACCTGGAAGCCCTGACAAGGAGAGCCATTGCAGGTTCCCCTGAAAGTGGAAAGGAAGCCAAAGGGAAGCAGGGTGTCCTCACGTTTCCGGGAAGCTGTGGCACTGAAGGCGAGCTACGTAAACTCTCTGTGCTTCAGTTTTCTCATCCATAAAATGGGCATGCTGGTACTACCTACCTCATGAAGTTGTGGCGAGAATGAAGAGTGGGTATGCTTGTAGCACTTGGGATAGAGTGTGCACATACTAAGTGCAGTACACGTGCTAGTTTCTACTGCTTTGTTTCTCCGTGTGCAGTGCACTCTTCCAGATCAGAAACGGAAGACCTGATCTCTTTATACATTTTAATATTACACATTTTCTTTTCTTTTTTTTTTAAAGAGTTTATTCATTTATTTGACAGAGAGACACAGCGAGAGAGGGAACACAGGCAGGGGGAGAGGGAGAGGGAGAAGCAGTCTTCCCGCTGAGTGGGGAGCCGGATGTGGGGCTGGATCCCAGGACCCTGGGATCATGACCTGGGCCAAAGGCAGACGCTTAACGACTGAGAGAGAGCGGGTAGGCGCCCCTACGCATCTTCTTTTTTTTTTTTTTTTAAGATTTTTATTTATTTGACAGAGAGAAACACAGCGAGAGAGGGAACACAAGCAGAGGGAATGGTACCGGGAGAAGCAGGCTTCCTGCCGAGCAAGGAGCCCGATGCGGGGCTCGATCCCAGGACTCTGGGATCATGACCTGAGCCGAAGGCAGACGCTTAACGACTGAGCCACCCTGGTGCCCCCCTATGCATTTTCTTATATCTGAAGTTCATGAAATCATGGAAGCAACTTGACTTTGTATACAGTTCATACTGTGTATCAGTCAGTATCAGTCAGGGTATGTAGATTACACTTGGTAAGAAACAGCCTTCGGGGGCTGACTGCCCACAGGAGTCTATCTTTTGTTCGTGTCCTGGAGTCCTTAGATGGCCTCACCTCTGTGCACAAGCAGAGAGAGAGAGAGAGAGAGAGAGAGAGAGAGATCTTTGGGTTGTTTCTTCCTCTTCTTAGGAGGACACCAGTCCTATGAGATTAGGGCCCCACCCTTCTGACCTCATTTAACCCAACTATCTCCCTATTATTGTGTCTAATTACAGTCACACTGGGGGTTAGGTCTTCAACATATAAATGTGGGGGTGGGGGGGGCACAATTCTATCCATAACAGGGTTGGCGGTGGAGGTGGGATCTGCTCAGGATATTCATTTGGAAACCCTGACGAGTCCGTGGCTTCATCTCAACCCACGTCCACATGTCCCACCTCGGCTCATACTAAACACCCCTTTGCCCACTCTGCTGCCCCTGGCTGCACAGTGTTCCCCGAACACTGAGCTCTTTGCCAACCTCCTGTCTCCTCTGCCTCAATTGTTCTTCGGTGACTGGTTCCATCTCGTTCTTTGGATCTTAGCTGAAGCAGTGCCTCCTGAAAACCCCATCTAAAGGGGGCCCTCTTTCCCAGACACTCCTTGTTTTACCCTAGTGTGTCATCTTCACATTTATGTATTTTTTAAAAGATTTATTTATTTGAGAGAGAGAGAGAGGAACCCGTGTGCATGCATGCAATGGGGGGAGGGGCAGAGAGAGAGGAAGAGAAGAGAGGGGTTTCATCAAGCATGGAACCCGATGAGGGGCTTGATCTCATGACCCTGAGATCACAACCCGGGCTGAAATCAAGAGTCAGATGCTTAATCGACTGGGCCACTCAGGCGCCCCAACATTTATGCATTTCTTGATCTACTCATCAGTTGTCTACACCTAAGCTGCATTAGGGCAAGAACTTTGTTGAGCTCTCCGCTGTATCTCCAGGGCCTAATGTGTAGGAGATACTCAAGAAACACGTGTTGAAGGCACGAATGCGTGTCTGTCTTCCAGAATTTATACTTTCTGAAATTAGGGGTCTTTTTTGTCTTGTGTGTCACCAATCCCTTGGCACAGGATAAAGTGCTCAGTAAATTGTGTGTTGAATGAATAAAGGAGTATCTTGAAAACCATCGGCATGGTGCTTGGATCTTCATGCTTTGGGCAAGTTTTCCTTTAGGCTCACTAGAGAGCAGGAGGGTGTGGACCCCACCCACGGGCAGGCCTCCGAGCTGCCCCTCTCCCTCACTTGCTGGCACCACAAGGATGAAATGCTTTATCGTATGTGAAGCGCTTACAACAACGTCTCGCCCCTGGTACGCTCAAGTTAGCATTTCTTGTTACTGTTATTTTAAAGCACTTTCTCACATGTACTCAGGAGTCAGATTTTCCTGGACTGGGGCGGAGGGGGGGACTTCTTTTCAGATCAGCCACTCTTCAAGTGAAATCTTAAAGGGAACCTCAATGCATAAAACAGGTTACCAGGGCTCCTCTGGGCACCGTCAGAGAGAGTGTCCCCGAAGCTCACCAACTCTCCGGGGAACCTGCATTTTAAAGCTCTCTTCAGGTGATTCTGAAGCTCACGGAAGCTTCCGCAACTGCAGTTTGAAGGCCACCTTCAGTAGAGCCCATTTTCCCCACTCCTGTCCAGGGAAAACCCTTCTAGAGGAGTGGAATTACTCCAGCACCCGTTGTTAAGTGCTAACCCTCTGTTCATTTTTGCCCTGAGGGCAAGGACAGGAGGCTGGCATCCAGCTCGGAAGGTGGCACTCCAAAATGGAGCGAATTGCATCCCTGGGCACTGCCCCCGGCCCCTTGCATTGGCCGCCTTCCCCCTGCCTGCCCCAGAAGACAGGTGGTACGCAGGTCTGGATCAAGGTCTGCAGACGCCCTGACCCTGAATGTCTTGCATCACCGCGGAGTGGCTCAAAACCCAGACAGAGTTCCATACCTTAGAGCAGGGCAAGGGAGACCAGGGCCTTCCGATTTTCCCTTGGGGATTCCTCTGGGGCTTTTTAAAAAGTTTAAATTCCGTTATAATCAACTTGCCCCACTTTAGCTCTGGGGGACGCTCCCGCTGCGCACTTTGCAAACCCTCGCCCTGCAACTTTTAGGCCCGTCAGTCTGCACATCTCTCTCTCTCTCTCTCTCTCACTCCGCCTGCTTTTTCCACAGGCCGCGAGGAAATCCAGTGCTCCCTGCCCGCGGGGAACAGGAGGATATTCCTGCATGAGCTGTCGGAGGCCAGCTTCAGCGAATGCAGGTTCAGCCTGTCGCTCACAGACCTGTTCATCATCATCTTCTCCGGGGTGGCCGTGTCCATTGCGGCCATCATCTCCAGCTTCTTCCTGGCCACCGTGGTGCAGTGTTTCCAGAGGTGCGCGCCCAACAAGGACACAGAAGACGAGGACGAGGATGAGGACGACTGAGGCGCCCGCTCCCTCCCTGGCTTGCCAGAGTCCGAGCCGGGCTCCCCTCCGCACAGAGAGGCAAGAGTGGAGTCGGGAAGCGGGAAGAAGTCAACCGGCTGCAGGGCCCTGAGCAGCCCCCGCTCCTAGCCGTGCACCTGGAGTGCCGGTGGCCACGCCCCGGTCACGCCCCGGCCACGCCCCCTGGGCGTCCGCTGGGACCTCCCATTTCAGCGTTTAGAACCTGCCGGGGGAAGAAGCCCAGGAAGGATTCCAGGCGGGACCTGCCTTCCCGCCTGAGGTTCCTGAATGGGGGAGGAGACGGCCCGGCCCGTCGGGCTTCCCCGCTGATGGCTGAACACCAAGTCAGGCTGTTTGGACACTTGCAGTTACCACCGCCAAGCTGGTTTGCGCACCTGTTCTCCGGCCTGGACTGGGAGACGGAGCAGCGTCCTCCTCCCCCACCCCGGGATGCAGCAGCTCTGATGGGGACCCACGTCCAGGGCCCTAGTCCCTGGAGCGGGGTTTCTCCTGCTGTATGGGCACCCCCTCAGGGGGTGCGGAGAACAAACCCCCATTTGGCTACAGGGGCACCGAGAGAAAAGCTCCGGCCAAGGGGTGTTTGTTGCTGTATTTGGGTGAGCAGGTGAGGAAGACTGGCCGGCAGAACTCACACCCTCAGCCTCAGCCTCAGCCTCAGGAAGCAACTCGTAGAGGAAGGACTGTGGATCCATGTGTGTGGGCTTGAGGGCCTCCGCACCCCCTCACTCCGCCCCTGAAATACAACCAGTTGTCCCCCTTCCCTGGCCCTCCAGTTCGAGTCCCTCCTCGGCCCACTAATGCCTGGCTGGACTCTGTGCTGGCCCCGGGTCCGGACTTGTCACCTCCAGAACTTGCAGCAAACTGTCCTCGAGGCCAGGATTCCAAAAGGCAGGTTGCATTGGACCAACAAAATGTTAAAAAAAAAAAAGCAATCAAACCTGGGACTTGGCCTCTGAGAAACATCCTTCCTTCCTGGCCTTAGGGTGTGTGTGACATTTCTTGGGAGCACAGGTTGTGACAGGCCCTGCTTTCCTGGATATGCAAGACAGCACTTTGGGGACCATGTCACGCGCCCGGCGGGTTGATGCCAGGTGACAGTGTCTGCAGCCTCAGACCCTGCCCCTGGGGAGTTGCTGGGAAACACCTCTCCATTGTTTCTCACAATATATCCCTTCTGTCCCTTGTTCCCTTGCTCCCTGCCATCTCCGCGACCCCAAATACCGACTGAGCATTTGCAAAGGGCCAGGCACTGGGTAGGCAGTATGGGGGTGCATTGAGTAAGAAGACAGGGCCCCCGGCTCGCTTGGCCTCGGTTCTTGCACGAGGAGCACAAAACAAACAAGGAGACAGAGCTGTAATTGCAGGTAAAGACAAGCACCATGAAGGATATAAATGAGATCCTGAGAAAGAGTAAGGGGAAAACTCAAGAATGGATCGTTGAGTGTATTAGCCAGGGCTCTGCAGAGAAACAGAACCCACGGGAGATATGTATTCTGTATCTCTATTACTGTCTGTCTGTCCATCCATCCATCCATCCCTCCATCTAGATTATAACTGATTGGCTCACATGAGTATGGAAGCCGAGAAGTCCCACTGTGTGCAGCTGGCCAGCTGGAGACCCCAGGCAAGCCAGTGTGTAGCTCTAGTCTGAGTCCAAAGGCCCGAGAAGCAAGACAGCCGCTAGTCTAGGTTCCAGACCGAGGGCAGGAGAAGACTCAGCTCAAGCATCAGGCAGACAGAGAAGGGTAGGGGGAGCAATTCTCCCTTCCTTCACCTTTTTATTCTGTTCAGACCCCCAGCAAATTGGACGCTGCCCACCCACACTGGGGACCACCCTCTGCGTTACTCAGTCTGCAGATTGTAATCTATTCCCATCCGGAGACACCCTTCCGGTCACACCCGGAAATAATGTTTAACCACATTTCCAGGCACCCTGGACCCAGGCAAGTTGGGGCATAAAATTAACCATCATATCAGGAAAGGTCTCGGCGGGTGGCTTCAAGCTGAATCCTGCCTCCTTCTTTTCCTCCCTCTTTGCCTCTCCTTCTACCCTCTTTCTCTACCCTTCTTCCCTCTTCCCCCCTTGAGGAGACTCAGTCATCCCGTCTGGCCCCCAGCACGGTTGGCTCCAGGGGAGGAGACCCCTAGCTCAGGGAGCTGTCTTGTCACAGAATCACTGGGCAGGTGGAGAGGTGGACAGCATCTTTGCCACAGGCCGTGGCCCCTCAGCACCCGAGGGAGCCACGTCTGGGGTCTCCCCCTCAGCGTGGGTACCACTTCCCTTAAGAAAATAGTATGAGCTGCCTGACAGTTGTCGTCGTGAACGTGAGGTGCTGTGTGAGTGCCAGGCCTGAGCTTCTAGCCACCGTGTGCTCATGGAGCAGCTTTTCAGTCAGGAGAGGGGCGCTCTGCTAACAGTGAGCGACTGCAGGGACTGAGGAAAAGTCTGTGGCGGAGGGTGTGCATCAAGGGCTCAGAGGCTGGGAGTTTGAGACACAAAACAATCTCACGTCAGCCCCTCCCCAGCCTGGCCACGGGCTCACTGAGACTTGTGTGGGGTCAGAATCTCTGCCCGTTGTCACAGTGTCTGATCCCCAGCCCCCAGGAGCACCCTACGAGGGACCCCACTGAAGGCCCTCCATCCAGCTGGGCCCCTGCCAAAGTTACATACAACTTGTTTCTCCCAGAATCCTAGGGAAATGGTGCCCCAAGTTGGGATATTCCCACCACGGCTTTGTTCTGACGGACTCCAGGGGATGAATTCCCACCTTCCTGAGTCTATGTTATTCCTTACAGCGAGTAGACTCAGCCGTTTCCTTAGAAACGCAAGCCCTGCACAGCGCGGGGGTCATTCACTGAGGGAACGAGTGGGTGGGGGAGGGGCGACCCGGAGCCCGAGATACGGGTGCTCGCTCGATGGGTGTCGATCAACCCCCAAGTCTGCCAGCTGCACCCCAGAGTTTTGGAAGAACCATGACTCTGGGGAAGAAGAGGTTTAAATCATTGCCAGTTGAAACTGTCACTGTCTGGATATAAAACTCGTGAACCGCTCGGGTGGTTGGGGACAGGAGGGACACCCAAAAGCCCAAGAAGATATACCGGCCAGGAGCCCTGGCTCAACTAGGGAAATGCGTATCAAGAAGCAGGGTGTCAGCAGGGGTGGAGTGATCCCTGACTTGCTCCGGGATCTCGAGCTGTCGCTAGCAACAAGGATGGCGCCACACCCCCTCCCAGATCTCCACAAGTGTCCCTGACTCTCCAGCGTCCCCTCCCCGGGGTCTCCTCATCACAGCACCCACCCGTGATGGGAGATCATCCCACCCGTTTGTTTACATGTTTCTGGTCTCCCTCTCTGG
>CM053606.1:7787015-7804452 GCA_028646535.1 Procyon lotor | reverse complement strand
ACGCCGTCCAGCCCCGCCTTGAAGGGGACAGCCAGGGTTGTGAGCAGACTCCTAAGCTCCTACAGTCCTCACTACGATCTGACTCCGGAACATTGCACTGCGCAGAGAGAAGCCCCATACCTGTCAACAGGCGCTCCCCATGCCCCTCCCCTCACCCCTGCGACCACGAACCCACTTGCTGAGCCCATGGAGTCGCCCATTCTGGACATTTCATGGAATGGAATCGTACAAACATAGCCTTCGGTGTCCAGCCTCTGTCGCTCAGCATCACGGTCGCCATGGTTTCCGCGGTACCGACAGCCGCACCCCTTTCCACCCTGCGGTTATATCCCACTGCCCGGCCGGTCTGCTCTCTGCCCATCTGCTCAGGGCGTAGACGTTTGCATGACTCTGCTCTTAGGCTACAGTGAATAAGGCGGCCAGGAACACTCCCGTACGCATATGGGGATTTTAAATAAATGTTTTCGATTCTTTCGGGAGTATACATGGGGGTGATGGCGGGGTCGGATGGTGACTGTTTAACTTTCGAGGAAACGCCTGTTTTCCAAAGCAATCGCACCATTGGCCATCCCGCCGGCAGCTTCAACGTGCTCTAATCCTCCAAAACCTGGGCCACACCTGTTACTGCCCATCTGTCTGAGGGTAGCCGTCCCCATGGGAGTGAAGGGGACCAGGGCTTCTCTTCCTGTCGCCCCCCGCAGCCCCTTTCCTTGTGGCTTTGCATGCAGAGTGGCGCCAGGGGCCGGTGAGAACGCTTCCAAACCTGGGGGCTCTGAATTTTCTGCTTTTCTTAAAATTTAATTATAGTTTTTTAAAGTTTTTTTTTTTTTTTACTTATTTGAGAGAGAGAAAAAGAGAGAGAAAGAGAGCACACGCAGGGGGAGGGGCAGAAGAAGAGACGCGGGAATCCCCAAGCGGGCTCTCCGCGGAACCAGAAGCTGGTCGCAGGGCTCGATCCCAGGACCCCCAGATCAGGACCTGAGCTGAAGGCAGGCGCTTACCCAACTGAGACACCCAGGCACCCCCTTTTCTGCTCTTTACCCTGCTCTTTTCTGCATCACCGTGGATAATCCCCTTCACTGGGGCAGGTAGCTGAGAGCAGTCCCGGGTTCTTTCCTGTAAAACATGCTCCATGAGGCTCAGCTAAAGAAGCCGCCAGCCACAGCACTTCCTGTCCTCATCTTCACCACCTGTCTCTGAACCAACCACACCCCAAGGGGAGGTCCGCACCCCCGGGGAAGGAAGAAGAGCTCTCAGAATATTTGCTCTGTCCCAACTGGGGTGAAGGTAGATTGCAGGAGGGCGGGGCTTGGGGCAAGGAGCAGGCAGGTGCCGGCTGGAGCCCTGTGAGCAGGAGGCTGTCCAGACCCTGCAGGGCTCTCTGCTCTCAGCAGATGGAATAACCTCTTGCTAGAATTGTAGCTCTAACTGCAGGAGTTGGAGCCAACGTTTGCTCTAATTCACAACCCCTGTTTAGAAAGGTGTACGCTTGCCTCCCCAAAGGGCAGCTGAGTCACTTGGCAAAAGGAGATCAGCTTTCACTGAAATGGGTGGGACACGATGTGTGCTGTGCTGTCATCAGAGGCCCCAGAGCAGCTGGGAGGCGGTGTCCAATTGGGCTTTGCCCATCCCACCACCCCCCACCACCGGGCTTTGCCTAATAGCGCCTTCTGGACCCTTCTCTGGCGCTTGCCTTAGGCGGTTGAAGCCATCCCCTGGGAGTTACACTGCCCTCCCCACAGTGGAGGGAGGGGACAATGGTGTACAGAAAAAACTGTGAGTGTCGCATTTGTCAGTTTCCGGGGTGTAAATATCACCCCCTTGGCCAATTTAGAGTCTCCAACTGAGGTCACTGAACTCGGGGTTGAGAAGAGATGCACACAGTTGGTCTCACTAGCTGATAGAAGCAGGCAAAAACACACCACTGCCTCCTTTCCACAGCCCCTCAGGCCAAAGACTGATGGGGGGTGGGGTATCAGAGGTACAAAAGCTCCTCTCCTTTGTCTTGAGATAGGACAGGCCCTGGGGGACCAGTCATGCTCTGGGGCTCCCTGCAGGACTGGCTAAAGCCGGACTTCTGAAATCAGTCTTATGCTGTTCCTCCTCCTGGGTTCTTCCAAAGGCTCTCACTCGGTAAGTCACGTGCCCACAGATCCGAGTCTCAGGCTCTGCTTGTAGGGGACCCAACCTGAGACGGGCCTCTCTTCCAAGGGGTGCCCCAGCAGGCTCTGTCCGGAGGTGCATGTGGGGTTTCTGATAGTGGCAGGAGGGAGGGCATGACCTTCCCCCCGACTTTGGTGGGTTGTCAGACTAGCCTGTACCAGGAAGCAGGAAATTGTCCCCGACTCCACCGCTAACCAGGGCCAAGGCCCTTCCCCTCAGTCTATCCCAAGTCCAACAGGGAGAAGCATGAGGGTAGACACCATCACCTCCAGAAGCTTTGAAGTCCTTGCTCAGGCCCCTTTCCTGGAAACTCATACTCACCATATCCATGCTGGGAAGCTTCTGGTTTCAAAATGCCTGGGGAAGGCCTGTTGATCAGGTGAGGATGGAAATCATGGTTTGAGGGCAGGCTTCTTAGCCTCCGCACCATTGACATTGGGGCCCAATTATTCTTTGTCCAGGGTGGGGGTGGGGTGGAGTGGGGGCAGGGACCATCCTGAGCAGCATCCCTGGCCTCTTCCCAGAGGACGCTGCTATCCCCCTCCCCAGCTGGGACAACCAAAAATATCTCCAGTCTCTACCATCTGTCTCCTGGTGGGGGAAATCAGCCCCGTCCCCACTCCCTGGCTCAAGATCTACGCCTTGAAATGTCACGGCCACACGTGGAATTGCGGTAAGGAGACCCTACGGACTGGACTCCCCACACACCCTTCTACTTTGAAAATTCTGTTGATGTTTTATTTTCCAATTATATTTGCATAGAGTGTACAACTACACTTGCTCTTTTTTTTTTTTTAATTTACTGTTATCATTACCTTTTTTTTTACGTAATTTTCAGTAAGGGGAAAGAAAATTACTTCCAGTTCTATCCATGCAGACACATTCCTTCTGCTTTGCCACCCTCCCCTTCAGAACTGCGTTCCCCCCCCCCACTGTCTTTAAGTAGAGGCGGTCCCCTCTGAGTCCCCTTGTCCTCTGTCAGCACAAGCTCCTGCAGGATATTAGGGAGATTCTAGGACTCAGGATGAACTGAGGGGCTTGGGAACAAGCAGAAAGTAACAGGAATGTGTATATGGGGGGGGAGCAAGCCACTGCCACTGGGAGGGGGTCTTATAACCAAACCGAATCACGGGCATAGCACTTTCATAGCTCCTGGCAAGGGGTGGGGTCCAGAGCATCCTTCTAACTGGGGAGTGGGTGGAACCCCAGAGGTGGGCATGTTCAGGAACCCTCTAAAGATGCTGGTTTTAAGCAGTCACTACATCTCCGTAGGGTCCTTGACAGACAGACAGACAGACAGACAGGAGTTTAGGCCCACCGTGTTGGACCCTAGGGACCCATGGAAGGTTCTTAAGCAAGGGCATGGTGGCACCAGGTAACATTCCACAAAGCAGAAAGGATCTTGACATTTACTGAACCTCCTGACATTTTCTCATGTCTCTCCAGCTTACAGCAAGCCGTCGAGAATAATGGGTGGTTGGGGGTGGAGGAGGCCATTGGAGGAGGAAGAGATCCCGGGCTGCCCATCAATTAGGCAGAAATCATTGAGTAGCCCATTCGGGAGAATTCCCTGGAGGTCACCTTTGGATTGTGAAGTCCTTCCCTGTCCAGGGCAGACAGAGTTTAGGGGAGCAGTGTGCCCTTGGCAATGGGGGTGCTAAGGGAGCAGGTGGGCCTGTGATGGGGCAAGTGCTGATGGGTCCTCATAGTCAGTGCCCGTCTTGGCCGCTCCCCACTGTGAACCACACCAGCTTTTAACCCAGGCTCTGACATTCCAACCAGCACCTTTCAAACGCTCTGATATATGGTGCCCGCCCAGTGCTTTTCTCTTGTGTAAGGGGAGGATTTTCTCAGATTAACCGAACCCAGACAGGCATACGTAAAGCTCTGGACGAGGCTTTGGGAAGGAAATCTTGGCCTTCCCCCAGGCAGATTCTCAATTTTACTGAATCCTCCTGAAGGACAGGGATGTTTCTTCAAACCGTCTTGGGATGGAAGAACCCAAGAACACGGAACGTGACTCATAAGTCCTTCCCTCTTCTTTCTTCAAAACCTGAGTCTCTAAATCCAAATAAATATAGTCATGTAAATACGGTCTTCCCAGGACGGGTTTACACAGGTCCACAGGCCTTGGCTGGCGGATTTCTTTTTTAAAATCAGTAACTCAGATAGTGGAAACTATCATTTTCAACCCCCGATGTGGCATCCACTTTGAGGATGTGAGACGAACTCTTCCTTCCCCCTTGCCGGAGGGTGGGCTCACATTCCTTAAACTGGGCTGGTTTCCCACCCTTTCCTAGCACAGAGCAGCAGCCCCAGAATGCGTATGGGGTGATGGAAATGTTTGGGAATCGTTCATAGTGAGCTTGAGCAACACAGGGAAGGCACTAAATACCACTGGATTATAGGATTATACTCTTTCTTTCTTTCTTTTCTTTCTTTCTTTCTTTCTTTCTTTCTTTCTTTTTAGAGAAGGGGGAGGGTAGGAAGGGACAGAGGGAGAGGGAGAGAGAGAAAATCTCCAGCAGGCTGCGTGCCCAGCCCAGAGCCCGATGCAGGGCTCGATCTCACAACCCTGAGACTATGACCTAAGCCAAAATGAAGAGTGGGACGCTTAACCAATTGAGCCACTCGGACGCCCCTAAATGCCACTGGATTATACACTTTCAATGATTAATTTTATGTGATGTGAATTTCAACAAGACTGAGAATAGGACAGGGCATAGAACCCCCTGCCCACTTGTACTCTCTACCTCTGTGACCCCACACAAACTGCTTAGTCTTATTTTCCTGGCTCCAAACTTGAGGGTCCTTATTCTAAAACCCCAGCCCCACCCCTGGCTTCCTTTGGCATTTACAGTCATGGTTTCCCAGAAATATGATCTTATTCTCCCGTGCTGTTCCAGCTGTGACCTGCTTCCTGGGCCTTCTTACATCCTGTCTAGGTGGCAGTTCCAAGAGCTACTCCAAGCCAGCTGAGGGGACTGGGGCCCCCAAGGGATGGGGGTGATCTTTAATACAATAGCTCATTAGAATGTTGAACCAAGAGGGAGTAAAAAGCAAGGGGGTTGTGGGGGTAAGATTGAGGGTGATACCAGATCGTGAGTCCAAGCTGCTTGGCCCTCCCCCCAAAGCATGTCTGTACGTCTTTACTGGTTTGCTTGGGCATTGCTGGACAAAGACACAGCAGGCAGACAGGATTCTCAGATGGCCCCCAAGATTCTCACCCCCCAGTGGGCAGACCCCGTGCAACCTTTCCCTTTGAGTGGAGGCAAGACTGAAAAACTGATGGGATTTCTCTGATGTGATTAGGTTACCTCTGAAGACTAGAGTTGCAGCTGTTGACTTTGAGTTAATCACAAGGGAGGATGTTTAAATGAAGATCTTGGAGAGAGAGACTCTCCTGCCAGCTGGAGAAAGCAGGGACATGAATTCTGCCCCCAGGAGCTCAGAGTAGGACCCTGAGCCTCGGGGGAGACCCCAGTCCTGGCTGAGATCTCGACTGCAGCCTCGTGAGACCCTCAGCAGAGGACCCGGCTAAACCACACAGACTCCCGACACAAGGAAACCCGCGGAGGATAAGTGGGTGTTATTTTAACGTTTTAGGCCATTAAAGTTTGTGGTGACGTGCTCTTTTTCATAGCGCATTAATATGTGGTGACTGAGAAAGGCAAAGACATCTTGGCCAGAAAGCCCTCAGTATCAAAAGATTGGAGTCTAGATCTGCTATCTGAATGGGATGAGGGGGAGGGTGCGTCGATCACGGAGGAGTTTTTTGTAAACAACTTTACTGGTGTATGATGGACATGTAATAAATGGCACGCTTAAAGAATACAATTGGTAAGTTTTTATCTATCTGTCCGTTCCCACGCAGTCATCACCACAGTCGAGATCATGAACGTGGTCTTCATCCCTCACACCTCCCCTCCCCATCCCCAGGCAATCATGATCGGCTTTGTCACTATAGATTAATTTGCATTTTTCTAGAGTTTGCAGAAATGGAACTGTTACCAGTCCATCCAGCACAGCCCCTGACTCGGGGACGAACTGGTAAGCTCTGGCTCGATGACACAGCCGACGGCTCCATCCTGATTCCCGAAGGGGCTGGGCAAATCGAGAACGTGGCTCCCGGCTGGCTTTGCCAACACCATTGCTGAAGAAACTCAGATCAACTCTTCGCAAGAGAAGCCAGTAACTCAAGGGACGAGGGTCTGGAAAAGAGGAGGGAGAACTTTATCTCAGGTGCCGGCATCTGGGGACACTGGCAGGCTTGAGGCTTAACAACCGAATTTTGTAGGGAGAGGTCCAGAGGGGTACATGCGAGAGAGCAGGTGGACAGTGGAGAGTGTGTGGGGCTTCGGATGTGCTCAGCACAGGATCGCGGGCAGGGAAGGGGTGTGTGGGTGTGGTCTTCTGGGCATTCCCTTGCTAGCAGGGCTTTTCTGGGCTGGCGATTGGGATATTCCTGTCACTGCAAAACATTGTCAGTGTCTTGGGGGTGTGATAAGACATAAGAACAATGGATTTTACTTAATGCATGAGTAGAGTGGTCTTGTCTATTTCTGGTGTTAACTCTTGGGGTCTATAGTTGAACCAAAGAGCTGGCCTGCAGAACCAGAGACTAGGAATACTTTTTGGTTGGGCTTCCCCCCCTCCTCCGCCCTGCACGAGCATTTGGAAACTGATTCATTGTTGCTACATGTTGCTATATATTGTTGCATATATCAGAGGTCATGCCTTTTGGTTGCTGAGTCGTCCTGAATGGTGGTCCTTTGATCTGAAGCAGGACACTCAATGTCTCTGTACTTCAGTTTCTTCTGTGGGTAAACATGCCAGGTCGCCTGGGAGCTACGACCTGGCTAACTTCACATCTACTCTTCAGGGATTTTGGACTCAACACACCTCTTCTAGTACCTTCCTGCCTGTGTCCTAGATGCCTGGGGTTTTTCCAAGGGTGGCAACAGTCTCTTAAGTCTGAAAAATCTCTCTTAGTTCTTAACTTAAAGAAAGAAAGACCTATGAGACTCCAGTATGCTAGGGACCCTCTGTGACACTGAGCTCGCTCGCAGACACCAGACCCTGCTCGTGGACCGGCCAGTGTGCTCATGACCCTGAGTGCCCAAGAGCTCCGAAAAGACAATCCTACTCCAGTCTTGAAGACTCAGAAAGGATCCATCGAAATCTCGGGGTCGATTTGTCGCCAGCCTGACCTCCTTTCTGCTAGGATTCTGGGTGAGGAATATAAATAGTGCGGTGGGTAATCAGAGAGGCAGCCTGGTACAGCCCCTCCCCTAGAAAAGAAGTGAAATATATTTGAAGAAAAAAAGAAAGAAAGAAAGAAAGAAAGAAAGAAAGAAAGAAAGAAAGAAAGAAAGAAAGAAAGAAAGAAAGAAAGAAAGAAAGAAAGAAAGGAAGGAAGGAAGCAAAGGAGAGAGAGAAACAAACAAAAACAGGAATGCTCCTGTATCTCTTTGGCAGAGCTAACGTCAAATCCTGTTTCTGATGGTTCCACGGTCCCCTGTGGCAATAACAGGCAGCTTAGGTCTCCGGAAGTGTTTGCCAAGTCACAGATAAACATTGTCTTTAAAAAGTTAGAGCTGAGGGACACCTGGGCGGTTCTGTCGGTTAAGCGTCTGCCTTTGGTTCAGGTCAGAATCTTGGGGTCCTGAGATCGAGCCCTGCGTTGGGCTCCCTGCTCCGCGGGGAGTCTGCCTCTCCCTCTGCCTGCCCCAACTTTTCTCTCCCTCTCTCTCTCAAATAAATAAAAACTAAAAATTTTTAAAAATTAAAACTCAGAGTTGAATTCTTTTTCTTTCTAGAGAGAACAAAAGAGAGAGAGAAAGAGAGAGAGAGTGTGTGAGCAAGCAAGGAGTGGGTGGAGGGAGGGGGGAGTGGGAAGTTTAGCACGGAGGCCGAGCCCACCACCCTGAGATCAAGACCTGAGCCAAAATCAAGAGTCAGACGGTCAACTGACTGAGCCATCCAGGTGCCCCGGAGCTGAAACTTTTAAGACAGAGAGGACATGTCTCTATGGATAAGGCAGCTCCTGCGTCTAGACCCATCTAAGCTAAGAAGCCCTTGGCTTGGTCTGAAATTCCATCTTCAGGGGGAGTCACATAGCTCCCCCTGCTGGGGAGGACCCCTTGCTGCTGGGAGTGAGGGCATTGGCTGGGCTATGCTTAGGGTCTATTTCTCCCGTTGTCCCAGACTGTAATCTCCCAGACATCTCTGCCCGGTCCAATTGGGGCCACATCTGGTTTATTCACTTAAACCCTTGCTTCCACCACCCATGTGTTTGGTTCCATGGTTCCTGAGGCTGGGCAGGAAGAGTGGCTTCCTTGGGCCATGGCAAGGCTGCCACCCTTCAGATTGAGTGGAAAACCTACCAGGGAAGTCCCAACCACAAACTGGGCTCCCCCCGGGCACAGGTTCTTCTGGTCATTCGTTCATCAAACACACGTCGAGCATCTTCTCCACTGCTGACCAGCCCTGGGTAGCATCGCTGGGGTGTCTCCATGACAACCACATCTCCACTTCCACCTCCCTTAGGAAAATTACCCAGTGAAGGCATGTATTTCAGACTGATTAGAATCAGTTTTAGAACGAGAACGTTACTTAATTTCTCCTAATTTCTTCCTCTGCTGCTTTGTGGATATACTGAGTCACGAAGAGGTGAAGTGATCACAGTGAAGGTACAGAGCTGGTCAACGGTGAAGCAGGATGAGAATCTTCTTGTGTCACTTAGGAATAGGTCTGGGACGAGCTTTGGCTATACATGACAACGAACAAGCAAACAACCACCACAAAACAGATAACAGTAGCTTGAACAAGAGAGTGGCTTATTTCTCTCTCCCATCAGGTAGCCGGTCACCTGAGGATTGTCTGGCCATTCCACCATTCCAGGAATCCAAGTTCCTTCTCCCTGTGGCTCTGCCATCCGCAACACCTGGCTTCCACCTCATGGTCCAAAATGTCTGCTTGAGCTCCTGCCATCACTTCAGCATCCTAGCCAACAAGAAGGAGGAAAAGAGGGGAAGGACGTGCCACTGCCTCCTAAGGGGAACCTCCTGGAAGTTTCACCAACATTTCTGCTTATTTCTTATTGGTTGGAACTTGGTCACCAGGCAGACCATGACTGTTTTAAGGGAGGGTGGGAAATGAAAGAGGAGGGGTCACGTGACATGCCAAAATGTTGTTTTATTCACTAGGGAAGAATAGGTATGGAAGGCAAGTGGAAAGTTCCCTGCCCCTCCCCCCAGCCCCCTGACTTCTGCCTCAGCTGTCCCCTGGGATTGGGGCTTTGAGTAGGGAATGCCTAGGTTCAGTGGATCCATATGTCCAAGTTTCCTGCTTGCTAAAATTCACCTGTAAGCCCCAGATCAGTACTTAGAGCACTTTTGTAGTCATTCACAGACATACCTGCTCTCAGAGTGACTGAATATTCGAGTCACCCGATGTGGGGTCTCCCAGGTGACGTGGGCCAGGTGACGCTCGGTCCTCCTGTCTCACGCTTTCTCAGCTCAACTTTCCCATGGTCTATGTAGCTCCATTTTTCTTTTTTTTGCACTTTTGTGCATTTTGTTGGTGATTTTGCTGTTTAAAATGGCCCCCAAGCCATTTTAGCGTTCGCATGCGGTCTGGTGTTCCTGGACGCTAAGGTTTGGGATGGAACCTCAGAAAAGATAATGTGTGTTGGAAAAGCTTTGTTCTGGCCCGAGTTACAGGGTGGTAGGCCATGAGGCCGACGTTATGAATCTACGGTATTTAGCAAATAAGGTGTCTGGAGACAGAAACACACATAAAACAAGGTTACATATTGATAAGTCGGCAAAAATGTTGTGACCAGAAGTCTGAAGGAACTTAACCATACATTTCTACTAGAGGTGATGATTCGGTATTGACCTTTTTAGCATTTTGTGGGCTTTATGGAATATAAGTACCCAAAATAATGAGAATTGACTACACACACACACACACACACACACACACACACACACACTCTTATTTAATCCTTAGAGACCATTTAGTTCACTTGACAGACGAGAAAACCAGCTCAGAGAGGTTAAGCGGCTCCCCCTATGTTGCACAGCCAGAAAGTAGACTTGAACTCACTTCTGTCCAACCTGAGTTCTCCCTCTTGCTCTCATGAGGCTGAATAAGAGAGAGTTGGAGGAAATTCAAGAACAAGGATGAAGGTTGGAAGGTAGAGAGCAATACTCAGAGAGGTCGAGCCTCCGTCCAGCTCCACTGAGCAGAGGAGCCCAGAGCTCCCTCTGCCACCTTCTTTGGGCCCAGCCCCTGCTGAGAGGCCTGGGGCAGGGAGAACTGGGTGGGCTGGCCTGGGCCCCACGCGTGAGGCACAGAGCGGACGGTCGGGCCAGTGACGGGGTGGGGAGGGAGGTATGTGGGCTCCTTGGCAGGAGACAGTTACACCTAGGATCGATTGCGGCCACCTGCCCTCCCTCCCTCTGCCCCGTGGAAGACCTACATCCTCCCTCTTTACACAAGCAGGCAGCCGGCGCCCCCCCACCCCCTGCCCCGGGGGCCGGGCCTGTGGATCCCTTGACAAGCAGCCCCAGTGGAAAGAACAGAAAGACTTCTGCCCTCGGAAAAATGGAAGACAGCAGACAGTGAATGCAGAAGGAGCTTCTGTCGTTTGGTGCAGCAAAGAAGACTCAGATGAAATACTGAAATAGAAGCCAAATTAGAGTCGCATGGGCCGCGCAGTGCCAGCCAGCGGAAAATGGTGGCTCTAAATGGTCCTCACTATCTCTAATCATTGGGATTTTGCCTCCCACGTAAAATGGGCTGCCTTGTCCCCTGGATTTCCTGTGAGGCTTGGCCGTGGGTGATCCAGGTGGTGTCACAGACAGGGAATTCACGTCGCTCAGGTCCCTTCCTACTCTGGGATTTTTCAAGTCAAATGCCTACAAAGATATGTCCTGGGGTGCTAGGGTGAGGTGAGCAGGTTTTGAGCTAGGTACTTTCTATACCTTTCCCAGGCTGCCATGCCACACGGGTCCCATTATCCCTGTTTTTCCTCTGGAGACATTGACTGGGAAGCCACGAGCCCAGTGAGACACGAGTCAGTGCCCTACCTTTCCCATTATACCCACCCCACCATCAACACCCAGAACCATCCAGAAGCCAGTAGCTCTGGAGAGGATGGGCAGGAAGACATAATTCCTCCCATAATTCCTCCGTACCAGCGAGTTCTTTGTCAGAAACAGTTCCTCAGGGATCCTGGGATGAAAAGAAGACCATGTCCTCTCTAACAATGATTCGCAACTCTATCTCTTTTTAGCAAAAAAAAAAAATCATTAAAAAAATTGTCAAATACAACTTGCTGCAGAACTCTTGATGCAGGTGGAGCATGGGCTGTCCCCTATCTTTGAGGACAGTGTGCCATTCTTCAACCCCTGATACTGAAGAAGTCAGCAGTATCAGTCATACAGGAGACAATATCACCAGGTGCTGGGGGGGCTTGTCCTTCTCCCCCACATGAGCTGTCTCTTCTGGGCACCTGGCTGACCAGAGCAGCCTCTCACCTGACCTCCTCAAATGCCACTTCCTCCGTGGAGCTTTCTGGATTCTCCTCCACAGAGCAAGTTCCATGTTATGGAGCATGTCATCCACCAGAGTTATGCAGTGCACAACCTGCACAACCAAATATAGCAGCCTGCCCTGCCTCTAGATGCAAGTAATCTCTCCCTCCTCCGAACTTGAAATAAACATTTTTTTATGAAGCATTACTACCTTGATTGAGTTTTCCACACATGCATATTCAAATTTCCAACTCTTCTACCTCCAAAAATAAATAAATAAATAATCAATCAATCAATCCTTGGATTTTGGATTTGTCCACTTCTCTCTTCTGCATTTTATTTATTTATTTATTTATTTATTTATTTATTTATTTATTTTTAAGATTTTATTTATTTGACAGAGAGAAACACAGCGAGAGAGGGAACACAAGCAGAGAGAATGGTAGCGGGAGAAGCAGGCTTCCCGCAGAGCAGGGAACCCGATGCGGGGCTCGATCCCAGGACTCTGGGATCATGACCTGAGCCGAAGGCAGCCGCTTAACGACTGAGCCACCCAGGCGCCCCTCTCTTCTGCATTTTATATGTGGCAGATTGGAGTTTCCAAAAATGGCTTCGGTGGCATCTCCCACCACATATACCCCTCAGCAATATGACTTTGCCATATCCCCATCAAGAGATGGGGTCTGTGGTGACTGTTGGGAACCCTGAAACTGCTCTGTAGAGCATGGGGGAGTGGCGCTATGGCCAATTCTGGGGTCCTGGCGGGCCCTGCTTCATGAACCTTCAAAGCGAGTTTCATATTGGAAGGTCAATTCCCCTGACGCCACCATGCTGTGGGATGCTCAGCCATGAGGGGTGGGCCTGGTGGGTGACAGGCCACATGAGAGAAAGTGAGGAAGAGTCCAGGAGCACCACGGAGCCAGATCGGGGAGACCAGGAGCTACCTGCACATTCCTGCATGGGGACACCTCACGGAGAGAACGAGCCACAGACCCATTACCCCAGTCGGGGCTGGTCAAGGCTCCCCGGTGAGATGTTGGAGAGCAGACAGTGGACCCTGCTGCACTGACCCAAATCCTGAAGCACGAACACCCCAAAATGGCTGCTGATTTACATCACTAAGTTTTAGTTTGGTACAGCCAGCCGGAGCGTCCTACATCCCAACCCGCACCAACATCACCCCTTGGCCATCGTCTTTGTCTCCTCCTTCTCCTTCCCCTTCCCTTTCTTCCCCTTCCCTTTTTTCTTCTCCTTCTTCTTCTTCTTGAAAGGGACTTTTTTTAAAAAACGACTTTACTTATTTATTTGACAGAAAGAAAGTGAAAGCACAAGCGGAGGAACAGCAGAGGGAGAGAGAGAAGCAGGCTTCTGGCAGAGGAGGGATCCCAATGTGGGGTTCGATCCCAGGACCCTGGGATCATGACCTGAGCCAAAGGCAGACGCTTCACTGACTGAGCCACCCAGCCGCTGCTGCCCCTTGGCCTTCCAAAGAACTGATTACCTGGACCCACCCAGTCCATATTTCACCCAGGCGCCAGAGCCCTCTAAAGAACTGATCTCATGGCTTCCCGCATGGAGACCTCAAAACCTATCAAGGCTCTTCCATTACTTTTAAAACAAACCTGACCCCTTGCCCATGGGCTAATGGGCCTGCTGCCTCTCTCTGACTTACCTTCCTTGTGCCAGGAACACCATCCGTCAGGTTCTGGAATGTGCCAGGTCTTTCCTGCCCCGGGAGGGTGATCTGTACGTGATCTTCGCCAGCCTCAACAGCTCTTTCCCGGGGGTTGAGAGGACTGACTTATCATCAATCAGCTTGAACAGCACCTCCTCAGAGAGGTCTTCCCTGCCCTCCAGATCCAAAGGATCCCCCTGCCCCCCGCCCACCCTGCATGTCCTGTGCCTTGGCTCCCCATCTCCCCTGCCCTGAGCTCTGTCTCGCGGCTTGAACTGCTTCGAATGTTATCTACTTGTCAGGCTGTCTCCCTCACTGGCCTATAAACTGTGAGTAGGGACACATTTCTCTGGACCACCTTGCCCAGCCCACAGCTGGGCAAATGGTAGATGCTCAGTTTGTGGAATGAATGAATGAATGAAGCTCTCATTATTTCTTCTTCTTCTCTGAAATCCCACGGCACCTCACCGGGGACCCGACTGCCAGCAGATACTCGGGGGACACACATGGTGATGCCCTGTGTAGAGTCCATGTGTGTCCCTATAGTGGGAGCAGGTGGGGCTTGGGGGGCGAGTTCAAGCCTGGCCTCGTTTTCCCACCCCTAAGGGTAACCTGAGAGGGCCCCTCACCCTCTCCAGTAGGGTCCTGGTAAAGGAGCCGAAAACTGAAAGTCATACTGCTTGCGCCCCATGAAACCAGGGGAAATGAATGAATGAATGATGAGGCCACTCCGGGAACCCATGGCGTGACGAGAGTAAGGCTGACCAAAGACTCCAGCCCCAGGGAGATCCTCAAGAACTGCGGACCTGAAATCCATGAACCATCGTGTGTCCTGCACCCCCTCCCAGGAGAGCCCTGTGAGGGGAGGGTCACCTGCTGCCCACTCCTCAGGTTTCCTGGAAGACACCGGCTCCCCCCTTTCTCCCGCCCCTCCCCTCTCCTGCCTCCTTCCCTTCTCCCTCCTTCCCCTCTGCCCCATCCTCAAAGCCTGCAGCCCAGCCCCGTGGCCAGGTCAGGCAGGGCTGGGCATCTCTGGTCCTGGCATTTTTGGTACCACACTGACATCTGGACCTGCACACACTTACCTCCTGCGTCTTCTCACTTGGGCGTGAGCATGGAGACAGCGGGAAGAGGGATGACTGGCCCTTACCCCTCTAGACTCAGTATCAACAATATGTAATGAGCACCTACATGAAGCAGACACGGGGTCCCTAAGGGCTCAACACTGATAAATGAGACAGTGAGGTCTTATGACCCCCTGGAGCCGGTCATCTAGAAAGAACAAGAATGCAAAACATCATTACACACAGATCGTGCTATGCTTCTTCTGTGGGGGGAAACAGCATCAAGAGTGATGGGGGAAGAACAGAGGTGGTCAAGGAGGGCTTCTCTGAGGAGGCGGCAGTGCAGCTGAGACCTGGAGGACAAGAAAGAGCTGTTCTAGTAAAGAGGGGTGGGGTAGGAGAGGAGAGGCCCCTGCCTGTCTCCTTCCGGCCCCCAGAGCCAGAGTCCTGGAGCCGGTTAAGGCTCCCTGTTCCAATTCCCTTCCCAGCTCCTGGCCATGGGAGGTTTTACCCTGAGAGGGAAGGGTCACCTCTGCCTTGTTTGGAGGCGAGCTAACGTCCCCTGCAATGTGATGCTATGGAAGGTGACAGCTCTTTGATTTATCTCTTGTTGACATGCCTCCCAGTCGGTGAGGAAGCAGCACCTAAATGGCCCCGGAGCTGCATTCAGATGAGCCAGCCTGCTGCACACGTGTCTATTCGGGAGGCGGAAACCGCTCCAGACAAGGAAGAAACGATTTGATAGCAGAAAGAATTGTTGAGAAACTGCAAGGGTTGGGCCAAGTTCATGTACAGAGGATTGGGGGGGGGGAATAAGCTGCTGACTTAATTACTTTACTTATCACACTGACCAGATCCTGTTCAAGTCAGCCGCAGCAAATGACAACATGGAAAATCAATTTTGGGAAAAAAAAGAAAAAGAAAAAGGTAAAAAAAAAGAAAGAAAATCAATTTTGAGCTCCTCTGGAGAAAAAAACCCCAAAACACTGCTATTAACAATACTCTTCCGTAACATTTCTTGATTATGCCAGAATATAGTCATGAACTTCCAGCAATATCTGAATTAAGCTAAAGGAAGTTTTTGGGTTTTTTTAAGACTGGTTATAAAAGCATCAAGCTAGCATGTGTTTACAATTTTGATTTTTCTCTCTGACCTTGGATGTGCCATTTGATTCCTCAAAGCTATCTTTTCCCTTTCACTTCCCTACACGTACCTGGCATATAAAAACCCCTAACACCTTCTCCGTCCCCTCTTTGTCTCATGCAGCATCTTGGACTTAATCTTGGTGCCAAACAGAGGCAATCACACACACACACACACACACACACACACACACACACACACACACACGATTCAAACCAGACAAGGTGAATATGTAGGCTATGCTCTGTGCTAACCAAATAGTTAAAAATAATGCAGGTCTGCTCACTTAAGGAAAGAACAAAGGGAGAAAGGTAGTAAATCTTCAAATCATCCTATCCTCGTGTTGTCATTTCTTTTTCCTGAGGCATAAAGGGTCTTAAGAGGCTGAAGACTTTTCAGAGAAATACGGCGGGTAGGAGCCATCATTAAAGTGAGCCGAAGTGGCTACACTAACTGCTTTCTCCCTCCAGGGACCAGAGAGGGATTTGAATTTTCAAGGAGGTTGAGCCCTCCGTCTGTAACCACATCAAAGTGGGTCACGGATCTGCTCTAACAGATTTCACTGTCAAACAGGAAGCTGGCGCCAGGCCCAGCCCATGATGGAAAGTTAATAGAATATTTCTCATCCTGGAGCCTTTGGATCATGTGGAGATGTGGAGTCACGAAGGCAGGCCACAGTGTTAAGTGGAAGAAAAATGCCACATTTTGACAGCAAGTTAACTTTCAGACAACCTCTCCCAATGCCCGCTCATGAATATGTATATGTTTAAAGAGCGATTTGAGCGAGCAGCGATTAACTCCAGCACATTGGTCATTTTTCTTAAAGTATCTTCTTGAACTTCTGTCTCCCTTTTTCACTTTGCTGCTCTCTCCAATGGGCTGAGTGCCCAGGTTCTAAATTCCAGGAGCCATGTTGACTATTGGCACCACTGCCGTCATCTTTTGTCCAGCAAGCCTGCTGTCCACCTCCTGGTCACTCAGCAGTGCCCATACAGCTGTCTCCTTAGCTAGGTTTGACTAGGTGTAGTGAACCGTCAGTGACCCATCCAGACCCTCGTCCTGGGCACACCCATCTCCAGCTGCTGTGAGTGTTGATTGCAAATGGGTCCCAGCTCCTGCTTCTTCTAGAGAACTACCTCCAGCAGAAGTAGAGTTCCCTTGTCAGTCCTGAGCCAGGCACCCCACAGCCATAACTCACTGACAAAGGAGAACAAAAGGCAGCCCCCCTGGACTCCAGTTGGAACGCACACTGTGGCACGTTCTGCATTCCGGAGCCCACATGTGGTCAGGTGGAAGCCAGCTCCAGCTGGGACCATGTCCTTACTCGGCTCCTTCCTCTGCCTTGTCCCATGTCCTTCACACTCTTGTCCTGAGAGCCCCCCTCAGTCAACCCTGTGCACTCTCATCCCTGTAGCAGGCTCTACTTCTAGAGAACCTGACCTAAAACACTTAGATGTGCTGGGGTGGAAAGATATTTCTCTATTATTCAAGATTCTTTTGGCTGATCTAAGAATTAAACTGACATGAGACAGGTTAACTGGAGAAAATAAAATTTAATTTTTGAATATACGGAATGAACATGCACAAGAGGTTCAAAGACAGAAAGGTAAAATGAAGAATATATGCCATCTTAAATTAAGGAGAAGGAAGTAGGAGTCTGGCGCTTTGAAATGATTCACAGGAAGATAAAAAATAAATGTTTGTTAAGCAAATGTTTGCTAGTCCGCACAGAAACAATGGGACACAGAGGAATTTTAGCAATCAAGACTTTGCTAAATGCTTCTGTGTTTACTATCCCTGTTCATATTACAATATATTATCAATGGTGACAGCTCTTTTTCTAGAG
>CM053606.1:7723929-7786515 GCA_028646535.1 Procyon lotor | reverse complement strand
CTGCAGACCACACGCTCCAGAAGTTCTAGCCAGTATTCTGTAAATCCAGCACCTGCAGTTTCCATCTCTTGTGGGGAAAACGGGAGCTTGGCGGAGATGCTTTAAGATCCGTGTGGAATGAGACCAGGAGTCTCAATTTAGGCGGTAGTTGGACTTCCCGCCTGTGAGAAGACATCAGCTGCTCCCCTGCCTTCTTCCCTCCCTGCCTCACTTTTCTCTCCCTCCTTTCCCCTTCCAACGTCCCTTGGCTCCACTTCTGGTACCTGGATGTATCGTGGGGAGGGGGGCGTGTTCTCTCAGGGGCTCCTGCGTCTTCATTGATCATCAGAAGCCTCTCATCCACCCCTTGACCATCTACTTCCTGGGGCCCCAGCTGCCTTTTCTACCCAGGACCCTACCAGGCTGTGTGGATGAGCCTTACCTGGGGCGAAGCTTCTGGGAAAGCAAGACATCAAGCCCACTGAGCATGGTTTGGAAGGCCCCCTGCTGAGTGTCTGCGTCACGCCCCCCAGAGGGAGACGGGCTGAGGGTCAGGAGCACACTGTCACCTTCAGGGTCTTGTTGCAGCTCCCGGCAAAGGCTGCCATGAGCAGCAGTGGGAAGAGCTCTGAGGGAAGATACTCCAGAGCAGCCATGGCCAAGGCCTCGTTGTTTGGTAGGTGCTTTCCCACCCGGTCCAGGAGTCTGGGTGGGGGCTGGATGCTCATCCTGAATCGGCCCTGAAAGGAATCCTGTGGATACATCAAGGGCATAAGGCTTCCTTCTCAGGCCAAGCCTGACCGTGCCCGTCTTCTTCCCCATCCTTCAGAGGAACCAACTGGGGGCCAGAGTCACTTCTCTGGAACTGGTAGAAGAGCCTCAGTTTACCCCACTTCCAGTCTGGACCCTGTGGGCACAGAACCATCGCTCGGCCCCTACCGGCACAGGGATGGAGTGCTCACAAGCCCCAAGGGGAAGGAAATGCAGCAACCAGCCCATACAGTTCCACTCACCACTTTGCTTGATTCCAGTGTTACTGGGAAGTGGGTATGAGAAGCCAGAGAGCTGACCCCTACCAGACCATCACTCTAGGCCCTAAAACAACAGGAATGGGAGTGTCACATGACCTAACACAGCCTCGGGAAACTGTTAACCCAGCTGGGAAAGATTAAGGAGATACCTCTGAAATGTGTGCTATTTGTTTTCACTTTAAAATTTTTATTTTATTTATTTAAAAGATTTACTTATTTTGGGGGGTGGGCAGAGTTTGAGAGACAAGCAGACTCCCCACTGAATGGAGAGCCCAACGCAGGACTCGATCCCAGGACCCTGAGATCACGACCTAAGCGGAAGGCAAACGCTTCACGGACTGAGCCACCCAGGCTCCCCCTCCCTTGAATGAGAAATTGTAAAAGCCACAAAACGGTATTATGTGGAATTTGGGAGAAGCAATGGAAAATACTGAAATGTATATTTCCAAGTACTATATTAGCATTACTATTTGGGGAAGGAGTTCAGGGGAAGAAAGAGTTCGAGGTCGGAATAAAAGTTTCACTCTTCAAAAATATCATATGGGATTTTTTTTTTAAATATTTTTTATTTATTTGACAGAGAGAAACACAGCGAGAGATGGAACACAAGCAGAGGGAATGGTAGCAGGAGAAGCAGGCTTCCTGCCGAGCAAGGAGCCCGATGCGAGGCTCGATCCCAGAACTCTGGGATCATGACCTGAGCCAAAGGCAGACGCTTAACGACTGAGCCACCCAGGTGCCCCAATATGGGATGTTTTTAAGATGGGATCAGGGATGCTTGGGTGGCTCAGTCGGTGAAGCGTCTGCCTTTGGCTCAGGTCATGATCTCCAGCTCCAGGGATGGAGCTCCAAGTTGGACTTCCTGCTTATCAGGGAGTCTGCTTCTCTCTTTCCCTCTCCCCCTCCCCACTGCCTGTTCTCTCTCTCTCTCTCAAATAAATAAATAAGATCTTTTAAAAAAATGTGAAGAATGCAGACCCTTCCAATGGTATCAGCAGAAATCAGGAAATTCTCAAGTTCTACTGGGCTATTTTGGAAAATAGGACTAGCCACAAGGCACAGATCCGAAGAAGCACAGATCCAAAGAAGCACCCAGAAAATGCTAGAAAGTGACCCCTTGCGGTTGCAGAGGAGGACCCTGACTCTTTTGGTCTTCCCAGAGGTGCCAGGCTGATGAAAGGCTCTGGGAACCAGGCCCCATGCAGTGGCTCTCTCCTCTTGGCCCAGCCCTCCAGCTGACAAAGTCCTACTGTGATCCAGTAAATGTTTTTTCCCTCCCAAAGCAGCTCTCTTCTAACCCTAAAAGGTCTTGCCTTCTGTGCCTTTTTAAAAGCCCCAATCTCTTCCTGACCTACTTGCCTTCTCCAGTTCCATTTTAGATCCACTAATAACTCACCCTAAACAAGGGACTGTTCTCCTTCTTCCTCACAATAAAGATTTGATGACAAATCACACTGGGTCTAGACAATCAAGCCCAAGGGACCAGCTTGTAGAAGCATGGGCTGGGGAGGATGTCCGCCGGCTCCCTCCTGGGGGGGCTGGGCCAGAGGAACCAAGGGGAAAAAGAGAAGCAAGAGCCGGGAATGGCTGGAGGAGGTGGTGCAGAGCCCAGAATGAGAGAGGAGGAGGGCAGTGTCAGCTGAGCAGGAGGACATGTCCTCTGGCTCTCACAGAGCTGTGTCCCTCCAAGGCTCAGACCCCTGGGGGCACTACGGGCCTGGATCTGGGCGCTGAGAGCTCCCGAAGGCCTGGCTTTGTTTGCACCCCACTAGTGCGGTTCCAAAGACAGCCCCCACTGCAGTGGCACAGAATCAGGACAGGGGAGAGTCTGGAGAGAGAGAGGAGAAAGGCAAGCATCCGTTCTGGGTGCAAAGCTGAGGGGCCAGTTGAGGGGGAGCCTGGCCTTGGCATCAGGCCAAAAATGGGCTGTTCAGTCTCCTCGCTCATCATGGCCTCTTTGGATGTGGACACTTTGGCTTTCCAGGAGAAAATGAGACAGCCTGGGGTCTGGCACTGTGTCCGTGTCAGCCAAGTGACCTCACCTGCCTGCAAGCCAAAGGGAGGTCATGGTGGAGGCAGGTAAAACCAAGGCCAGCAGGCTGCTGGTGAGAGAGAACAAAGGGGGAGCCCAGGGAATCTTGGTGGCTTGGGAGGCGCTGGCCTTCCCCTTGTGGGAAAAATCCTGCAGTGTCTGGGGCTTTGGACTGCAGGAGCCTGGGGGGAGGGGATCCTGCGGACACGTGCACGGCAAAGTCTTGGCAGCCTGGATGCGGCCCCCCCCCGGTACCCAATACCCTATGCCACCCCCTTGCTCCGCTCTCCTTGATTCATTAAAAATATTTACTCATTCCTCTTATAACTGAAAATGTGTACACTTTGAGCTACATCACCCATTTCCCCCTCACCCCCAACCCTTGACAACCACCACTCTATTCTCTGTTTCTGCAAAATTGGCTATTTTTTTTTTTTAGATTGCACATATATGTGATATCATATAGTATTTGTCTTTTTCTCTCTGGCTATAGTTTATGGAGCATAATGCCTTCCAGGTTCATCCATACTGTCCCAAACGGCAGGATTTCCTTCTTTGCGATGGCTGCATGATATTCCATTGTGGACATATATCCCCCCCTTTTTTTTTCTTTATCTATTCACCCATCAAAGGACATTTAGGTTGCTTCCAAATCTTGGCTCTTGTGATTAAGCGGCCGTGAGCATGGGGTGCTCATATCTCTTTGAGGAGCTAATGTACAGCATGGTGCCCACAGTTAAGATGGTGTTGTGTATTTGAAAGTTCCTGGGAGTAGTTTTTTTTTTTTTAAAGATTTTATTTATTTATTTGACGGAGAGAGAGAGAGAGAGCATAAGCAGGGCAGCGGCAGGCAGAGGGAGAGCGAGAAGCAGGCTCCCCACTGAGCAGGGATCCCGATGTGTCCCAAGGATCCCAGGGATCCCAAGACCCTGGAATCAGGACCTGAATGGAAGACAGACGTTTAATCTACTGAGCCACCCAGGCGCCTCGCTGGGAGTAGGTCTTAAGCATTTCCCACACACAGAGGGTTAACTTGGTGAGGGAACGGATGTGTTCATGACTAGATCTTGGTCATCACTGCACATATAGACCCGTATCAATCATCACATTGTGCATTTTAAGGATATACAATTGTGTTGGTCAATTGTTCCTCAGTTGAAAAAAAAAATCTTTCCTGGATGTCAAGGGTATGCTGACTGCTATTCTGGGTGACGGGGACACAGCCAACAAATATGACCCGGTCCAGCTCTCAGTGTTATCTTCTATGTGCAGACCTTAATTTCCACTGAGGCAGACAAAACCCTCATCTGAACAGTAAATTGAATGCAGGTAGACCAGTAATACAGTTGCAGCCGAGCAAGATGGTAAAAATAAGTGCAAGCCAGAAGTGCAATGCAATCTTAATAATCAATGGGGAAAATTATGATTATCCCTTGGCCTTCAAAAGTTTTAAGAATTCTCTTACTGTGGTTATAAATGTATAGAGAAATGAAAAAAAAAGTAAAATGAATATTTATTTAGTACAGTATCATTTAAAACATTGAGAATTCAAGTGCCTTATTTCTTTGTAAAAAAAAAAAAGTATCAAGAGTAGTTTGAATAGTGATCACCTCCTCATGGCTTCACTGGGGAGGGGGAGCAAACATCTTCTCTGGTGGATGCTTTGGTGGACTGTTTGTTACAATCTTTTGGATTGTATCTTTCATGCTTGGATCTTTCGTGAAATATCCCCAAGAGTTCCATTAATATGAAATTTCTCACAACACCACTTCTGCTGGGTATCTTCATCCCTTTCTTCACATACTTTCCACAGTTATGCATCTCTGGAGGTGGGAATGTGAGTCTGAGACCAACAGTAGCCAAGAGAGAGTGGAGCCCTTGATTGGTCCAAGGTGTGGTGTAGTCTTTGAATAAAAGGCATATAAATCCAGACCCGGCTCCTTCCATTTTCCTGCAGGGTGACCTTGCACCTCCTCCCCGAACACTGGCTCCATTAAGAGAAAGGATGCTGATCAGCGAGTCCCTAGAAGAGTGGGAGGGAAACATTCTTACTAGTGTTAGTGTGGTTTCTCTGACACTCATCTCTTTCCCTCTGTCAAATAAATAAATAAAATATTAAAAACAAAAAAAGAACAACCAAGGCGTGGAGGAGTCGGGACTCGGAATGGGGGGACCAACCTAACAGGATTCCCACTGGAGGCAGCCCCGGGGTGAGGGGTGATCAGGAATCAAGTAGTGAGGGATTCTTGCTGAAGCCACTTAGCAGGGGTTTTGCCAAGACTGGATTCTACAAGGAAGTGCACAGATGGGCCTAGGAGAAGGTTCAGGAGCGTGGCTAAGGGTTTGCCAAGCAAAGAATGTCGGCTGAGGGGATCATGCTGGGTCACTGGGCTGACTGCAGATCCCGATGTAGTCAAGGGTGTGGCCGACTGAAGAAGAAAAAGAAAGATGCTGAGTCTGGGGCCGGGGGTACCGGCAGATCACGTGGGATTTGGAACAGAGACTCCATGGAAAGATATCCATGGTCTGATTCATGCTTTCGTGCTCGCCAAGAAAGATGTATGGAGAGTTAAGCTATAGGGGAGCACAGACCAATCCAGTCACTGCAGAGAGACTCAGAGGTAGACACGTGGGCACCATAGCGATGGACTTTTTTTCCTTTAAGTGGATGAATTGTGTGGTATATAAATTACATCCCAATACATCTGTTATTTTTTTTAAAGATTTCTTTCTTTCTTTCTTTCTTTCTTTCTTTCTTTCTTTCTTTCTTTCTTTCTTTCTTTCTCTCTCTCTCTCTCTCTTTCTCTCTCTCTTTCTTTCTTTCTTTCTTTCTTTCTTTCTTTCTTTCTTTCTTTCTTTCTTTCTTTCTTTCTTTCTTTCTTTCTTTCACAGAGAGAGAGAGAGATCACAAGTCGGCAGAGAGAGAACGGGAAGCAGGCTCCCCGCTGAGCAGAGAGCCCGATGTGGGGCTCGATCCCAGGACCCTGAGATCATGACCTGAGCCGAAGGCAGAGGCTTTAACCCACTGAGCCACCCAGGTGCCCCAATCTGTTATTTTTTTAATGCCACACTTCTCACTAAATTTTTTTTTTTAAATTTTGGAAGACATGACTGCTTTCGATAAAATATGGCATTTATATTTCCTAGGTGATACTTTGGGTACTGTTAGATGTAATTGCATTCATAAACATGTTCTTAACATTTTTCCATTTTGATTAATTCGGCCCATATTAATAGACATAACTCCTTTAAACAAAAACTCTTTGGGATCTTTGATACATTTTAAGCCTCTAAAGGAGTCTTGAGACCCAAACTTCAAGAACAGTTGATCTAGGGACAAAGTTTACCCAAAAGGAAAGCGGTGGTTTCTCCCCAGAGGTGAGGAGTTTCGTGATGGTTCTTTCCTCCTTAAATTTTTAGTTAGTCCTGGCCACCGGGTCCAAGCACAGCTGGTTGGGGTCAGCCCTCCGCCAGGCCACCTTCTCGGGGCAACCTCTCACTTGGCTGTCTTAGTTTAGACAGCTAAATCGCTTCTAAGTTCAAATATTTGTTTTCATCTCTTCCATTGTAAAATGCTATCCCTTTTACTTCTCTTTTCTGTCTGGTTTTGGGCTTAATTTCTCCGAGTAATTGTACTATGAATCTGAGGTCAGCCACACGCAGTGCCCTAAAGACAAACTGAGTGTGGGGGAAATACGGGGTGTGGGGCAAGCAGGCAGATGACATGGGGCCTGGGGGACAAGGGTAGGTCCCTCTGGGAACTCGCCACGGTCGGACCGAGGAGCTGGGTTCCACGCCCCGTTTCCCGCCCGGGACCCACACACCCAGCCCGCTGGCACCTGGACTGGTCCTCTGTGCAGTGGTTTTTTCCTTACGGTGGCCTTTGCTTGGAGGAGGCACCACCAGACAATCAAGTCAGCAAAAGTGACAGGGTCTTGAAAAGTGAAGGCTGCCCCTTGAACTTCCAGGTGGAAAGTACAGGGGTCCCAAGTCGGTGTAGCTGGAGCTTCCACAGAGACCTGGTGCTGGGTTTCTGCCGGTGGCAGAGCCATTCCGGAGGGAGGGCGGTGACTCAGCCCACGTTCCCAGGAAGTTCCTTGATAGCTGACCCAGACACAGCCCGGGGCTCTCTCCCACATAGACGTGGGCACTGCTCTGATGAGAGGCCCCCCGAGGTGCGCTTTCAGCCCATCCTGACGCGACTTGCTCTCCTGTTCCAGCCCCATCACCGAAACCCCAGCCAGGATTGTTAGACTCTCCTGTCTCCCACAGTCTCTAAGCTTTTGCTCTTCCAAAATCTTTTCCAAAACCTAAAGTGCCCGGTGCTTGCTCACTTACCTCCTCCCTGGTCTCTGTGTCTAGACGGGCCTCCGGCCACCAGGGGGCACTGTGGGCCCAGAGTTAGCTGCGGTGGAGGGTCCCATGGAAGCGGAGTGGTCTCACCTTCAACTAGGGGGAAGCCCAGGGAGAGGAGGCTAGGTAGGTGGAACATAACCCCGAGGGCAGAGGCTGGCTAGGGGAATCCCTGGAATTTTTTTTTTTTTTAAGATTTTATTTATTTATTTGACAGAGAAATCACAAGTAGGCAGAGAGGCAGGCAGAGGCAGGTTCCCTGCTGAGCAGAGAGCCCGATGTGGGGCTTGATCCCAGGAGCCTGAGATCATGACCTGAGCCCAAGGCAGAGGCTTAACCCACCAATTTGTAAGTGGGGTTGTAAGATGACCTGATGCACGACTTCTCCATCACCTCCCCTCACTGCTGCTGGACTATGTTCCATGGTGGAGTTAACAGCGAAGTAGAGACACCAGCCAGGAGACTCTTTGAGCTCCAGATGGGGGATCCTGGCTCGCACTTGAGCGGCAGTGGGGACAGCTTTGTGGACACCCTGGAGGTGGGATCAGCAGGATTTGCTTACTGCAAATGTGACGGACGAGGGTCAAGAGACCCTCTAGAGCTTGGTCTTGACTTTCTGAGATTGAGAGGAATAGGAAGGGAGCAGGTATCTAATCAAAAGTAAGAAGTCTACTGGGCCATGTTAGATCGCAGACGATTACAACATTGGATGAAAATAAAATCAAATGCAGAGTAGCATAGGCAATAGAATTCCATTTATATTATACTCATTCAACAGATTTACAAGGGACTCCCACTGATACTATATTTTATACCTGATGGTGGTAGGTTGCAGGAGCAAGGGGGATTCCAGCCCCAGCATGTTCCAAAGCCAAGGCCCCTAACCAATGTCAGTTTCAGGTCTGGAAGAACAACTATGTAACCACAGTCTCCCTGCAGTCTCTCCAGAGACCTCAGAGACATCCTGTTTCTCAGCTGGCTGGAATTGGGACTTGGAAGCCCATAGGCTTGCAGGCCAACAAGGCTGTGCCTTCAAATTCATGCCTGAATTCTCTGCCCCCACCGTGGGAGCACCCAAATACATAAAACAGCTAGTAACAAAGATAAAGAAACTAATCAGTAATAATACAATAATAGCAGGGGACTTTAACACCCCGCTTACAGCAATGGGCATTCCTTTAGATGTAAAAGGAGACCAACAAGGAAACAATGGCTTTGAATGACACACTAGACAGATCTAACAGATATATTCGGAATTTCCCATCCTTAAACATCAGAATGCACATCTTTTCAGGTGAACGTGGAACAGTCTCCAAAATAGATCACATATTAGACCTAAAACAGGCCTCGATAAATACAAAAAGATTGAAATCATACCATGTACCTTTTTTGACCACAATACTTTGCAACTGGAAGTCAACCACAAGAAAAAAATCTAGAAGGACCACAGTTACTTGGAGGTTAAGCAGCATGGTACTAAATGATGAATGGCTCAACTAGGAAATAAATGAAGAAATTAAAAAGTACTTGGAAACAGATGAAAACATAACACTCCAAAACATTTGGGATACCGCAAAAATGGTCCTAAGAGGGAAGCATATAGCAACATAGGGCCACCTCAAGAAGAAAAATCTGGAGCGCCTGGGTGGCTCAATTGGTTAAGCATCTGCCTTTGGCTCAGGTCATGGTCCTGGAGTCTCAGGATCAAACCCCACATCAAGCTCTCTGCTCAGCAGGGGAGTTTGCTTCTCCCTCTGACCTCCCCCCATCTCGTGCTCTCTCACTCTCTCTCTCTCTCAAGTAAATAAATAAAATCTTAACAAAAAAAAGAAGAAAAATCTTGAACAACCAAATCTTGCATCTAAAGGTGTTAGAAAAAACACAACAAAGAAAGCTGAAAGCCAGAAGAAGAAGGGAAATAATAAAGATTAGAGCAGAAATAAATGATACTGAAACTGAAAAAACAATAGAACACATTAATGAAACCAGAAGCTGGTGCTTTGAAAAAATTAATAAAATCGATAAATCCTTAGCCAAAGTTATCAAAAAGAAAAGAGAAAGGACCAAAATAAAATCACAAACTAGAGAGGAGAAATAAAAATAAACACCACAAAAATACAAATAATTATAGGAGAATATTATGAAACACTATAAGCTAACAAATTGGGCAACAAGAAGAAATGGATAAATTCCTAGAAACATGTAAACTACCAAAACTGAAAAATGAAGAAATAGGAATTTGAACAGATCGATTAACAGCAAAGAAATTGAATCCATAATTTAAAAAAAACTCCCATCAAACAAAATTTCAGGGCCGGATGGCTTCACAGGCAAATTCTTCCAAATATTTATTTATTTGTTTGTTTGTTTGTTTGACAGAGAGAAAGAGATCACAAGTAGGCAGAAAGGCAGGCAGAGAGAGAGAGGGAAGCAGGCTCCCTGATGAGCAGAGAGCCTGATGCGGGGCTTGATCCCAGGACCCTGAGATCATGACCTGAGCTGAAGGCAGAGGCCTTAACCCACCGAGCCACCCAGGCGCCCCAAGAATAAACATTGTTAAAATGTCCATACATTCAAAGCAATCTACACATTCAGTGCAGTCCCTATCAAAATATCAACAGCATTTTTCACAGAACTAGAACAAACAATCCTAAAACTTGTATGGAACCACAAAAGACCTTGAATAGCCAAAGCAATCTGGAAAAAGAAAAAAGTGAGCTGGAGGCATCATAATTCTGGACTTGAAGTAATATTACAAAGCTGCAGTGATCAAAAACAGTACGGCACTGGCACAAACATAGACTCATAAGTCAATGGAACAGAATAGAAAATCCAGAAATAAACCCACAATTAATCTTTGACAAAGCAGGAAAGAATACCCAATGGGAAAAAGACAGTCTCTTCAACAAATGGTGTTTGGAAAACCAGACAGCTATATGCAAAAGAATGAAACTGGGCTACTTTCTTTCACCATACCCAAAAATAAACCCCAAATGAATTAAAGACCTAAATGTGAGACCTGAAACCATAAAAATCCTAGAAGAGAGCACAGGCAGTAATTTCTCTGACACTGGCCATAGTAGCATTTTTCTAGATATGTCTTATGGAGTAAGGGAACCAAAAGCAGAAATAAAACTCTTGGGACTTCATTAAAATAAAAAGCTTCTGCACAGCAAAGGAAACAGTCAATGACATTGAAAGGCAACCTACTGAATAGGAGAAGATATTTGCAAATGACATCTGAAGAAGGGTTATATCCAAAAAATATAATTAACTTACACAGCTCAACACCAAAAGACCAAATAATCCCACTAAAAAGTGGACAGAAGACATGAACAGATGCTTCTCCAAAAAAGACATCCAGATGGCCAACGGGTGAAAAGATGCTCAACATCACTCATCATCAGGGAAATGCAAATCGAAACTACAATGAGACATCACCTCATACATGTCAGAATGGTTAAAAAAAAATAAACACTAGAAACAAGTATTGTCACAGATGTGCAGGAAAAGGAATGCTTTTGAACTGCTGGTGGGAATGCAAACTGGGGTAGCTACTCTGGAAAACAGTATGAAGGTTCCTGAAAAAGTTAAAAATAGAAACACCCTATGACCTAGTCACTGTACTACTGTATTTACCCAAAGAATACAAAAACACTAATGTAAAGGGGTACATGTGCCTCTATGTTTGTAGCAGTATTAATTTACAATAGCCAAGTTGTGGAAGTAGACCAGTGTCCATCGATTGATGAATGGATAAAGAAGATGTGGTCTATATACACAGTGGAATATTATTCAACCATTTAAAAGAATGAAATCTTGCCATTTACAATGACATGGATGGAGCTAGGGAGCATTATGCTAAGTGAAATAAGATAGAGAAAGACAAATACCATGTGATTTCACTCAGACGTGGAATTTAAGAAACAAAACAAGCAAAGGGGAAGAGAGAGAAACCAAGAAACAGACTCTTAACTCTAGAGAACAAACTGATGGTTCCCAGAGGGGAGGTGGGCGGGAGGATGGGGGAAAGGGGGGATGGGGATTAAGGAGTGCACTTTTCATGATGAGCACCAGGTGGTTAAAATAAAAACTTAAAAAAAAATTCATGCCTGAATTCTCTAAGCATCGGTACACTGAGGCTCACCACCACCTGCCAGATGTTTTCCAAAAAGAACCAGAAAATCTGGTTTTGAATTATTTTCACATCTGAGGTTAGTACCAATCCCCAAGAAACCCTAGATTTGAAACCATAGCTGCCTGTATATTGGTGTCATATCGGCCAGCAGGGGGCAGGCTTGTCCCAGCCAGTGGGGGTGCAGCTGGGACTTGGCTCCTAAAGCGCCTGGTTCCCTGGTAAAAAGCATCCTGTCTCAACGGAGGTTGCGGCCGGCACAGGAGAGATTCTGCCTCAGGTCGCAACTGTCCTCCACGGCTGTGGCTGTTTTCGTGACCATTGTTTTCGTTGAACAATAGTTGCCACCATTTATGGAGGATTTATGTACGAAGCTCTGGGCTCAGTACTTCTCTCTGCATTAGAGATAGTTATGGGGCCCATTGCTAGAGGAAGAGAGATTCAGAGAGGGCCAGTAACTTCTTCAAGGTCACACAGCCTGTCCTCCATGAAACTGGAATTCTAAGGCACAGCAGTCAGTGCCGTTAAACTTTTCACTATGCTGTCCCAGCACCTGGCAACGCCCTGCTCACTTTATGCTTTGTAATACATCCTGGAGACTTAGGCTCCCACTGTTGCTGGGGAACCTTAGAGAAAGTTGGGTCAGGGGTTTGCAATAAATACTGTTTTCAGGGCAGAATCTGTTATTCCAAAGAGATCTCACCAATAAAATAAGACGGCAGCCTCCTAGAGTGGTTCCCAAGGTATGTTCCCCAGACGAGCAGCATCAGCATCACCTGAGAACTTGCTAGGAATGTGACTTCTCCGCCCCACCCCACACCCCACCTGATCCACAAACTCAGAAGGCAAGAACCCCACCCCTGCCTGGCCATGCTGATGCTGATCAGGCTTGAGAAGCGAGCTGAGGCAGGGATGTGGGGAAAAGACCCTCACTCTCCTTTCCACTCCTTGGAAAAGATTGGGTGGTCCTCCCCCCAGCCCCCGGTTTCACTGGGGGCACTGCAGAGGGTTGTGCAGTCTGATTTGTTAATCTGGTTACAGTATTTCAATCTGATTTTCAAATTCTTAATAATCTGATTCCAGTACTTACAGCCACTACAGTGTTTATACAATATCTCTTGAGGTGGGAGGAGGGGGTAGAGAGAGAATCTTAAGCAGACTCCCTGTTGAGCACAGAGCCGGACATGGGGCTCGATCCCACGACTCAGAGATCAGGATCTGAGCCAAAATCAAGAGTCGGATGCTTAACCAAGGTGGTGGTGGCGCCCCCCCACCCCAGAACCACTTTTTAATGTGTGTGTGTGCGTGTGTGTGTGTGTGTGTGTGTGTGTGTGTATGTGTGTGCGTGTGTGTGGAAGGCCAAGGAGTGCTGACCTCTGAAGGCAGCCACAGGCCTTGGGCTCATTCACACCCACCATTGCCTCTCCACCTTCCCAGTCACCTCGAAAGGACTAGATACGTCTCGGGGGTTACACGATGGAACACACGCCGAGTGCCCTGGACTCCTTCCTTGCATCCAGACTCCAGCTGAATAATGCACTCCCCCTCCTCGAGCCAATGTCTGCATCCTCATCCCCTGAACCTCTGAATATGTTAGTTTATATTCCAAAAGAAATTTGCAGACTTGAATAAGGATTTGAGATGGAGGGATTATCCTGGATGATCCAGGGTCCCATGTGATGCAAGGAGGGAGAGAGAGAGAGAGAAGATGCTACACTGCTTGCTGGTCTGGAAAAAGAGAGAGGGGTCGTGAGTCAAGGAGTGTAGGTGCCCCCTCGAAGCAGGAAAAGGCAAGGAACCCATTCACCCCTAGAGCTTCCAGGAGAACCCATTGTGGACTTTGCACCTCCAGAACTATAGGAGAATAAGCTCGTGTTCCTTTAAGCCACTGGGTTTGTGGTATTTGTCACAGTAGCAGTAGGAAACCCATACACCATCTTTCAGTCTCTTAACAAACCTGCTAAGCTCCTTCCCAACACGGAGCCTCATATACGCTCTTCCTGAGACCTAAGCCACTCTCTCCACCCTCCTCAGTTGCCCCGTACCTGGCTAGTCCCCCGCTCCCCTCCCCACCATGTTCTGGCCTCTGTTTAAATACCTCTTCTTTCGGGAAGGCTTCCCTGCTAAATCATGTCTCCGTGTCCCCATTATTGCTCTCAAGACCCCTTCCCTTCAGTAAATGCCCACTGATCTCCCTTGTGACGCCCTGGCCACCAAGATCCCGAATTCCTGTCCCCAACATCACTCTGTCCTGTCCTGGATTTGTTTAAGATCCCTCTCCTCTGCCTGAGGGAAGGCTCTGGGATGTCAGCGCCCTGTTCGACCGACCACAGCTCCGAGGATATTTATGGGATGGCTGAGCGGCTGCTGAAGGGGGGCAGGAGGGCCAGCGGGGTGCCAGCCCCACCTCCCCCAGCAACCACTTGGAGCTCTCCTCCTGGTCCAACCTTCTTTATTCCCTTCCTCTTCCTGCCCACCTCTCTTTCCACAAACACGACTCAGCGCCTTGGGGGTGCCCGGCTCTGACTTCAGGGAACTTTGAGTCTGGTAGGGAAGACAGGGTCCGTGAACAGACTCTTGGAGGAGTGATGCCTCTAGGGTGTGCTGGGGTTGACCTGGAGGAAGCCTGGAGCCAGCAGGTGTCCTCGGCAGGGACGGCCCAAAGCCAGTCTTCCTCTACTTTGAGTCACATCATTTCTGGACCAGAATCACAGCCAACCACACACACGTGTCCTTGAGCCAAGGGCACAGCAGACCGACACAATCGGCCGGTCTCGAGGCTTTCATTTCTTTGAGGAGACCGTTTTGCACAAGGGCTAAGCATGCATGCTCTGTGACCAGCCCACCTAGGTTCAAATTCCAGCTCTAGGATTCATCCCCTGTGCAATCTCAGGCCAGCTGGTTAATCTCCATTGTCTCTGTTCTTTGTTCCCCGTTTCTGTAAACAGAAATGACTTTTATAATCCCTACCTTGGGGCAACGACCATGGATGGTGGTAGAGATGAGTCAATGAGATAATCTCATTTATGCCCAGATCCTGACTTTTGTTGAGCTACTTGTTCAACCCAGAATAAATATTAACTTGGGGTTTTTCTTGCCTCTTCTCTCCCCTTGATTATTTGCAAGAATGTGGTGGCAGGTGCCAAAAATGTAAAGAAAAGACCTATAGAAAAATACTTCTATTCATTTCTTTTGCTCCAAAGCAGAAAAACAACCATTTGTAGCGGTAGATGTGAGATGGGCTGGCAAGGCCTCAGAATTAGACTGATGCCCTGCCGTGGATGGACGGCCAGGTCTAAAGGATAGAGCAACGAAGAGGTGACCTCCTTTCCGATGCTGGCGGGAGGATTCGGGGCGTGTGGAGGGCAGGGCTCACTTTTCTCTGACCCAGATGTGAGAGTTACTGAGTTCTGGGAAGAGTAGGGATCTTTGGCCATCAAGATGGGTTGGGGTCTGACAGAGGTCCACCTTGGGGCAGGGGTGTTGGAAAGCAGCTAGACGGGGGCTCAGAGTGTGGAACAGGAGTGTGGAACACAGTGAATGGAGTACAGTGTGGGTCCAGAGAGGAGCCCCCAAAGCCCCTAGAACTTCATCCAGCCAAGGACTATACACCGAGTGCCCCACCTATAGTAATGAACGAGGATAGGCAGGGTGGAGGCAGAAGGCAGAGAAGGCCATTCTGGGCAGACGTGGGCTGGCTGTGCTCTTCTAGAGACTGGACTCCACGTCAGGTAGCAGAACATGCCTCAGGGGACTCCATCCTGGGCAAGGGCCGCACCCAGTCCCCGAGCCAGGACGGCGCCCTGGATCTTCTGTCCAGGGGTCCATCCTCCTTCTGAAACACTTGCTGAAAAATTCCCCATCCTCAAACCCGGAAAAGGATTTGAGACCTCAGATGGGAGGGAGATGCTGTCTGTCTCGCTTCCTCTGAGCCCTGGGTTCAGGGCGCCCCTGGGGAGGCAATGACATGCTGGAACTCCCCGTCCCCCCGATGGCCAACTCCTGCAGGGTGCCCTCCCATAAACAGATGCTACCATTCCGTGGGGGTCTGCAGTGGGTCTGGTGGTCAGATCCCCTTCTGTATGGACCAGACTCTCTTTCCTGGAACATGTTACCTCTCTGGGCCTCAGTTTCCCTTCATGGAAAATGAAGGAGAGGGCCTTCTGCTATTCTGCTGAATTCCGCATATACACGACAGTCCATTGCATCAAAGAGCTTTAACTGTGAGATGGAAAAGAAAGGGACCTAAAAGTTTGGAGGAGGAGTGGGACCCATGAAACACAGACCATGATTCCAGGGGGCCCTCATCGGGGCTGGATCGAAAACTCTGGGTGTGTTTGCAGCCGCCTGCTGCCTGGCAGGTCCAACAGCACAGGGGGGCTCCGGTGGGCTCTGCCCGCACGGTCCGTGGTGTGGCCGCTCTCAGAAGCGTGGGACAGGGTGCAGACGAGGGGGGGGGACAGGGATGGCATGCTCGCGCCGGGACAAAGCATACGGTGGTGGTCTGGGGTAGGACGAGGTGTAGGTGCTCTCCCTCAGGGCAGCCTTGGGTGCGAGCCAAGTCTGCTGCAGCTGTTCATAGAGTCCGTAGTTTGTAGGGGGAGCTGCAAGAGAAAGCAGGTCTGGGTGAACAGGGAGTGGACTGGTGGATGAGGGTAGGTTGAAATGTCAATCAGACCGAGGCACTCTCTCACAAAAATCCTTCAAATTCCTCTTGCAGCTGCAAGGACAAAATCCACACTCCTTGTGGTGGCCAAGAGCCCCGAAGTCTTCCTGCCGTGGAGCGTCTTCACTCGCTATTTCCTTTTCTGGAATTCTCTCCCTCCCAATTCCTACATGGCTCCCGCCTTCTCAACTCAACTCTCTCCTCCAGAAAGACCATCCCTCATCGTTCCACCCAAAGGAGAGTCTCAGATACCCGCTTCCCTTTGTGCTCCTTACTGGGTATCTTTGCCTTGTGGCACACATCCCAGTCCAGAATGATCCATGAACAGCGTCTGATCTGGGACCCGCTGGAATGACCCTCCCCAAGGGTGGGAATTCCTCCCCGCTTGTCACTCCTATGTCCCCCCAGGTGCTACGTCAGGGCAGGGCACTGGGGAGCTGGTCAGCACTGTTTACGCAAAGATGGCGGATCTGAGTTCAGAGCCCTTGCTCCTGCCACCGGTGCTCCTGGTAAACCCAGGCCCCCACGGTGCACAGGGGAGGGCGTCCCCCCACAGCCAGCAGCACCTCCGTGGCAAGAAGCAGCCCAAGCAGGTCAATAGGATTCTCCCCCTATCCTGTCATTCTAACGCTCTCTGGGTGAGTCTTTCAGCCCAGGGCAGAATCCCGAATTATACAAATACCAAGAAGGGGGAAGTCTGATTTCTCTGGGAGCCACAGCAGCTTGTGTCCACTCCAGGAGCGACGTGGGGGCAGGCCTGGGTTGTAGTTGTGCCGGTTGTAGTGGTCATCGTAGGTGCTGATCAGATGGCGGTGGGAGGGCTCCTGGTGGTGCGTGATCAGGTGTTTGTACGGGAGCCCCTGGAGGGACAGACACAGGGGCGTGTGAACCGATCGGAGCAAGGCATCCCCGTGGCCCTTCTCAGACTTAAGCAAGTCTGAGAAGCTGAGGATTGCAGAGTTGGAATGATTTCAGCAGATGGAGGATGGAGGCAGAGGCTGCCGCGGCGAAGGTGTGCGGAGCTGATGCCCAGAGTTGCTGCCTGAGCCCTGGGAGCTGCCACCTGGGAGACACAGTCATCTGGCCCCCCGCGGCTCAGCTCACCTCCACGCACACATCCTTGGCGGCAGTCAGTCTCTGTCTGAGGCCCCCTGTGCGCGCCAAGTCCATTCATCCCAAGAATGGGCTACGGGGACACATTAAAATGAAAGGCAGGACACCCAGCCAAATAGGAAGCGTCAGAGCCATCTCACTGCTGCCCTTGTGATCTGAAATTACACCCTCTGATGTGTCTCTAGGCTCCACCATCCGAGTGCCTCTTTCCACGGCCAGTGAAAGACGTTGAATACGTCGCCTGACATATGTACCTTGTATTTTAATCAGTTACTAGGGGAAGAATCAGAGAATGCCTCATAAATGGCCTCTTCCTGCAGAGGATTTACGGCTCCCTCGGCTGGAAACTCAGGGAGTGATTTCTTTGGTGGGAGTTATTTACAAGGAGAAGAAAGCCGTGTCCTCCTGACTCTGGGATGTTTGCCTGCATCCGTGCCTTTCTGCAGAAAGTCCTCTTGGCCCTGGAAGGGGATCTTGGAGGACTGGGCTGATTTACAGGGGAGGATAATGCGGATTTCCATGCCTGTCCTCTTGTCTGGAGCAGTCAGGGAGGTCTGTGTCTGCTCTGGTCTGGAAATGCCGGCCGCAGGTAATAAATAAGTCAGATCACAATGCTAAAGGGAGACGAGGAGGCCAGGCACAGACATTAGGCAGGGATTCCCAAGATCAGCATCACCAGGTGCCCAGAGTACATTTCCAATGCCAGAGAAAGCAAGTTGGAGGGGTTCCCAGGAACCAAGGGAAGTGCTGAAAACGTAGCACAGCAGGGAAAAGTGAAAGGGATTTTCTTGCTGTTCTTAGTTTGGGGCATGGCCCTGCTGTCTTGATGTTGCGCCTGGGGTTTCTGTTTTGATCAGGTGTGTTCAGGTGACAGATAGAGAGGCAATTGCCTTGGAAAGAAATGATTTGGAAAATTCATTACTTTCCATTCCTGAGAGAAGGGGGCACCACAAAGGACCATGTGGGGAAGCCCCAGGGTCGCAGATGGAGAGAGCATGGCCCAGGTCTCTGTATGGTTTCCAAGGGAAGGGAAGGAACAGGTGAGGGAGGGTAAGCAAGTCTGAGAAGCTGAGGATTGCAGAGTTGGAATGATTTCAGCAGGCTCTGGGCTAAAGAGGTGCCTCAGGTTATTGCTGTGGGCCCTGGAGTGATTTAAGGCAAAGGGATGTTGGCTTGGCATGTGAGCATTATATAAAAGAGGTGTTGGGGTATGGGCTCTGGACTGGTCAGTTTGTAACCCAAAGGCTTCCAGGCAAGCTGTTTACCGTCCTAAGGAACTAGCCAGTCCTGGGAGGGCAGGATTAGCACGGCCCCTGAGATGTCAAACCGTCTAAAGCACAGAACATAAAAAATATGATGAATATACCTGCTTAGTGGAAAAGCACAGCAAGGGGGGGGTCCTCCCTGGTGGAGGTTAACCCCATCGATCCATACATTGTCAATTGAAAGAGCAGATGCGCCTTTGCCTGGGAAGGAGGAAGAGGGATGTGGGGATGGAGTGGCTGCCCTTGGAAGACATACCCAGAAGAGCCGGTGGGTTGAAACAGCTGTGAAAGGGCTGCGCTATGTCCCGGGTCCCCGCCCACAAGCAGGAGATTTGAACAGAGTCCTTGGAGATGTGTTATGTGATTGCGTGGTTCTATTTTGTGTATATGTTAGCAGGGGGTTTCTTAATTTTAATCAGATTATATAAAGATTTATTTATTTATTGTTTTTGAGAGCCAGAGAGCAGGGGGAGGGGCAGAGGGAGAGGAAGAGAGAGAATCCCCAAGCAGACGCCCCCGCCAAGCATGAGGAGCCCAACTCAGGGCTCGCTCTCATGACCTCCAGATCATGACCTGAGCCAAAAATCAAGAGTCAGATGCTTAAGCGACAGAGCCACCCAGGGGCCCCTTAACCAGATTATATATAAGTGCATGTGTGGTTATCTCCTCATGAGGGCTTGTAATGATTCCAAAAGTCTTTAAGAGACGGCACGAGTGAGTATTGAGAACTAGGCCAAGTACCTCACATATATGGATGATTGGGGGAAAGGAGCCCCAGATCACGGGCTCTTATTTTGACTTCCTTCCATGCATTTGGGTCTGCAGTGCACACTAGTGGTAAAGATTGGCAGCCCCAGAGCCCCAGCACGGTCTGCGGAGGCCAGCGTGCTCAGGGATGTCGGTGCCACCCAGGCATGCCAGGACGGAGCTGAGAACACGGTGCTGTTTATACAGAGGTGATCCCAAATGCAGGAGACATAGAGTCCACTCCAGCAGATAGTGAAGAGGGGTGCGAGGATGCTTCTTGCTTGATTTACAGATCAGCCACCTGCTTAGTCCCTTACCAGCCAGCTACGGAGTTTCGGACAAGACCTTCACCGCACCCCGGGGCACCTTTGATCTGAAAATGAGGGTGCTGCGCTGAACAATCTCTTGGGTCCCTTCCAGCTCCAAAACGTTCCTGTTCTGACAATGCCCACCCCTCACTCTATGCCCCCGCCCTGAGTTTAGGCAGGTATGGGGCTGGGGGTGAGGTCAGAGTAGGGGACATGTCCTGAGGTCACAGTGCCCTGCTTCCCTCTGCAGGGAACGGCGACACACCGGCATGCGCCAGCACTCAATGAGTGAGAGAGGGCAGAATGGTCCCTGACTTTTTATATAAAAGAACAGGAAGCTGGGGCATAGATGATACAAATACTGTCATCCAAGCATCACCGCTGCTTGCTTTTGGAGGACCCTATGTGACTTCTCACTATGTTCCCCTTAACTCAGTATTTATCTCGTTTATCTGTTTGTTTCCCACACTCTCTGCCTACATTGGGAGAGTGTGGAGAAACTTGGAAATGATCCAGAAGAGTGCTGGGATACAGGGGAGGGAGAATGCTCCCAGCTGGAGATTTGGCAGATTGTAAATAAAGGTGGATGCCATCAGCAGCCCCTGGGTTGGGGAGGGTGTTCACGGGATGGCTCCTGTGTCCCCTGAAGGGGAACTGAGTTTAGAAGAAGCTGGCAGGTGGTGACCCCTGAGCGCTGGCGGGGAGCCCAGGCCTGAGTGTGTGGGGCCCCTACTCCCTCTTACCTCAACCCTCCTCTTGCCATACCACCTGGAGATCTGGTCTGGTCTGTGGTCCGGGAAGGGGACATACTCTTTTCTGTAAATGCACTCAGGTGTTTTCTCAGTGGCTTTGGTGAACTGGAAAAGATTAAATAGTCCAGATGACATCCGTGATGCACCTTCTCACATTTCTGCAGCATCCCTCCCCTCCTGGGCCAGGGAAAGCTGGGCAGAGAAAGGCTAAACACGGAGCCCAGGGCATCCTGCGCAATGCGGGCTTAACCGTGCTCCCTCCCCCTCCACTCCCCCCTCCCCCCTCCCCCCGGCACCCACCATTCTGTTTCCCGTCTCCGTGAATTTGACTACTCTAGGTACTTCATACAAGTGGAATCATACAGTGTCTGTCTTTCCATGCCTGGCTTATTTCCCTTAGCATAGTGTCCTCAAGGTTTATCTACATTGTACCATGTGTAAGAATCTTCTTCCTTTTGAAGGCTGAGTAGTATTTCATTGCATGAATATGCTACATTTGGCTTATTCCTTCTACCTTTGGCTACTGTGAATAATGCTGCTATGAACATGAATGTATGAATATCTCTCTTCAAAATCCTGCTTTTGGTTCTTTGGGTATAAACCCAGAAATGGAATTGCTGGGTCATATGGCCATTCTATATTTAATGTGGTTTTTTTTTTTTTTTAAGATTTTATTTATTTGACAGAGAGAGAGAGATCACAAGTAGGCAGAGAGGCAGGCAGAGACAGAGGGGAAGCAGGCTCACCGCAGAGCAGAGAGCCCAATGCAGGGCTCAATCCCAGGACCCTGAGATCATGACCTGAGCCAAAGGCAGAGGCTTAACCCACTGAGCCACCCAGACACCCCTATGTTTAATGTTTTTAGCAACTATCATAATGTCTACAAGCAGTTGCAAAGAAGGTCGCATTTTAAATTCCCACTAAGCATTACGACTTCTCCACATTCTCGCCAACACCTGCTACTTTCTTTTTCTTTCTTTCTTTTTTTAATCATAGCCATCCTAATGGTTGTGAAGTGCTATCTTATGATTTTGATTTGCTTTTCCCTAATGACTAGTGATGTTGGGCATCTTTTCATTTGCTTATTGGCCATCTGTATAATTTGGGGGATTATCTGCTCAAGTTTTTTCCCTCATTTTTAATTGTTTTCTGTTGTTGACGTGTAGGCATTCTTTATGTAATTAGGATATTAATCCTTTGTCATATATAAGATTTGCAAACATTTTATCCCATTCCACGAGCTATCTTTTCACTCTGTTGATAGTGTTCTTTGATGCATAAATGTCTCCAATTTTGATGAAAGCCCAATTTATCTATTTTTTTTCTTTTGTTATCTATGACTTCAGTGTCCTACACCAAAAAATTCATTGCCAAACTCAGTGTCATGAAGCTTTTCTCCTATGTTTTCTTCTAAGAGTTTTACAGTTTTAGGTCTTATGTCTAGGTTTTTGATCCATTTTGAGTTAATTTTTGTATGTAGTATAAGGTAAGGGTCCAAATTCATTCTTTCACATGTGGCTATGCAGTTTTTGTTGAAAAAACTGTCCTTTCATCATTGAATGATCTTGCCAGCCCTGTTGAAATCATTTGATAGATACATGAGGACTTCCTTCTGAACTCTTTATTTTATTCGATTTGTTTATATGTCTACTTCTAGGCCAGTATCCCAATATTTGGTTACTGTAGCTTTGTAATAATTTTTGAAATCAGAGAATGTGAGTCCTCCAACTTTGTACTTCCCTTTCTTTTTGAGATTGTTTCTTGAGATTCCAAATTAATTTTAGGGTGGATTTTTTAATTTCTGCAAAAAAAAAAAATCAGAAGGATTGCACTGATCCAGAACTTGCAGTAGCCAGTTTTGGGAGGTATTGACATGTTAGCAATATTGGGTTTGCAATCCGTGAACACAGGCTGTCTCTCCAACTACTGACATTGTGTTTTATTTCTTTTGACAATATTTTGTAGTTTTCATTATGTAAATATTTTGCCTCTGTGGTTAAATTTGTTCCTAAGTATTTAAATAGAATTTTTTTAGTCCCCCTTTTCGATAGTTCATTGTTAGTGTATAGAAATGCAACTGATTTTTGCATGTTCATTTTTGTTTCTTACTACTTTGTTGAATTCATTTATCAGTTTTGACAGGGCTTTTTCTGGGTTTTTCGTTTGTTTTGTTTGTTGTGTGGTCTTTAGGGTTTGGTACATATAAGATAATTTTACTTCTTCCTTTCCAATTTCTATGCTTTTTATTTCTTTTTCTTGCCTAATTGCTCTGGCTTGAACTTTTAATACTATATTGAATAGAACTGGCAAAACAGACATTCTTATCTTCTTCCTAATCTTAAAGGAAGTTTTCTTGTTCTTTTACCATTGAGTATGATGTTAGCTATGGCTTTTCATATATGGCTTTTGTTATGTTATGGTAGTCAAATGTTAAGTAGAATTCACCAGTGAACCCATCTAGTCATGGACTTGCATTTTGGAGATGTTTTTGTTTCTTACTCATTATAGATCTGTTCAGATTTCCTATTTCTTCATGACCCTTTCTTCAATATATATTGTCCTTCTTTGACTCTTACACCAATTTTTTTTTTGCATTTCTTGGTATTTATTTATTTGTTTATTTGTTTATTTCTTTATTTTCAGTGTTCCAAGATCCATTGTTCATGCACCACACCTAATACTTCACGCAGTACGTGCCCTCCTCAATACCTACCACCAGGCTCACCCAACCCCCTACACCACTCCCCTCCAAAACCCTCAGTTTGTTTCTCAGAGTCCGCAGTCCCTCATGTTCCATCTCCCCCTCCAATTATTTGTAATTTAATTTTATTTTTTTAGTGTTCCAAGATTCATTGTTCATGCACCACACCCAGCGCTCCATGCAATACGTGCCCTCCTCAATTGCCACCACCAGGCTTGCCCAACTCCCCATCCCCTCCCCTCCAAAACCCTCAGTTTATTTTTCAGAGTCCACAGTCTCTCATGCTTCATCTCCCCTTCAAATTCCCCCCATTCACCCTTCCTTTTCTTCTCCCAATGTCTTCCCTGTTTTGCCTTATGCTCCACACATAAGTGAAACCATACGATAATTGACTCTCTCTGCTTCACTTATTTCACTCAGCATAATCTCTTCCAGTCCTGTCCATGTTGATACAAAAGTTGGGTATTCATCCTTTCTGATGGAGGCATAATATTCCATTGTACATATAGACCATATCTTCTTTATCCTTTATCTGTTGAAGGGCATCTTGGTTCTTTCCACAGTTTGGTGATTGTGGCCACTGCTGCTGTGAACATTGGGGTACATGTGGCCCTTCTCTTCACTACATCTGCATCTTTGAGGTAAATACCCAGTAGTGCAATTGCAGGATCATAAGGTAGCTCTATTTTTAATTTTTTTGAGGAACCTTCACACTGTTTTGCAAAGTGGCTGCACCAACTTACATTCTCATCAACAGTGTAGGAGGGTTCCCCTCTCTCCACATCCTCTCCAACATTTGTTGTTTACCGTCTTATTGATTTTGGCCATTCTAACTGTTGTAAGGTGGTATCTCAATGTGGTTTTGATTTGAATCTCCCAGATGGCTAATGATGATGAACATTTTTTCATGTGTCTGTTAGCCATTTGTATCTCTTCTTTGGAGAATTATCTGTTTATGTCTTCTGCTCATTTTTTTGACGTGATTATCTGTTTTTTGAGTATTGAATTCGGGGAGTTCTTTATAGATCTTAGATATCAGACCTCTGTCTCTAGTGTCATTTGCAAATATCTTCTCCCATTCCGTGGGTTGGCTGTTTGTTTTGTTGACTGTTTCTTTCGTTGTGCAGAAGCTTTTTATCATGAAGTCCCAAAAGTTCATTTTCCCTTTTGTTTCCTTTGCCATTGGAGACATGTCTTGAAAGAAGTTGCTGTGGCCGATGTCAAAGAGGTTACTGCCTATGTTCTCCTCTAGGATTTTGATAGATTCCTGCCTCACGTTGAGGTCTTTTATCCATTTTGAGTTTATCTTTGTGTATGGTATAAGAGAATGGTCAAGTTTCATTCTTCTATATATAGCTGTCCAGTTTTCCCACACCATTTATTGAAGAGACTGTCTTTTTTCCACTGGATATTTTTTCCTGCCTTGTCAAAGATTATTTGACCACAGAGTTTTGGGTCTGTATCTGGGCTCTCTACTCTGTTCCACTGGTCTATGTGTTTGTTTTTGTGCCAGTACCATGCTGTCTTGGTGATCACAGCTTTGTAGTAAAGCTTGAAATCAGGCAATGTGATGCCCCCAGCTTTGTTTTTCTTTTTCAACATTTCCTTAACAATTCGGGGTCTTTTCTGGTTCCATGCAAATTTTAGGATTGTTTGTTCCAGCACTTTAAAAAATGCCGGTGGAATTTTGATCGGGATGGCATTGAAAGTATAGATTGCTCTGGGCAGTATAGACATTTTAACAATCTTTACTCTTCTGATCCATGAGCATGGACTGTTTTTCCATCTTTTTGTGTCTTCTTCAATTTCTTTCATGAGTGTTCTGTAGTTCCTTGAGTACAGGTCCTTTACTTCTTTGATCTTATACCAATTTTCAACTTAAAGTCTATTTTTTTTTAATGATATTGGTATAGACAACCCACTCTCTTTTGATGGCTATTTGGATGGATAACTTTTTCTGTCCTTTCCTCTTCAGCCTATGCATGCCCTTAGATCTAAAGGCAGTCTCATAGATGTCACATAGTTGCATCCTATGAGCCTCCCCCCCCCCCCCCCTTTTGCCAATCTATGTCTTTTGATTGAAAGGTTAATCTATTTACATTTAAAGTAATTACTGTCAGGGAAGGGCTTACTTTTGCCATTTTGTTATTTGTTTTCTTAGAGTATTTTTTTTGGTCCCTCATTTCCTCCATTACTACCATTGTGTGTGTTTAGTTGATTATTTTAAGTGACATGTTTTTATTTCCTTCTCATCTCCTCTTGTGTATATTCTAGAGATATTTTCTTTGCAGTTATCATGGGGATTGCATAAAACATTCTTAAGTTATAACAATCTTTTTAACAACCTATTTTAAAACGGACACCAACTTGACTGAGCTCACACATAAAAATTCTGCTTCATTACAGCCCTGTCATCTCCCACTTTATGTTACTGGTGTCATAAACTTCATCTTGATGTATCTTGTACCCATATACAGAGATTTGTAATTATCTTTATGTGTTCGTTTTTTAAATCCTATAAATGCATTGGAGTTACAAACCAAAATTACAATAATCGTGGTTTTTATATGTGTCCGTGTGCTTACCTTTACCAGAGGTCTTCATTTCATATGGCTTTGAGTTACTGTCTAACATTTCTCCATTTCTTGTAGGGTAAGCCTAGTGGTAATGAACTCCCTCAGCTTTCGTTTATCTGGGGGTGCTTTAGTTTCTCATTCATTTTTGAAGGATGGGTTTGCTAGCTATAGTATAATATTGTTATGGGGGGGTTTTGTTTGTTTGTTTGCTTTGGTTTTCTTTAGCACTTTAAATATATCACTCCACCCTCTTTTGGCCTGTAAGATTTCTTCTGATAGTCTGAGAAATCTACTGATAGTCTTATAAATGTTGTTTTGTACATGATGTATCATTTTGATTTTTTTTTAAAGATTTTATTTATTTATTTGACAGAGAGAGATCACAAGTAGGCAGAGAGGCAGGCAGAGAGAGAGGAGGAAGCAGGGTCCCCACTGAGCAGAGAGCCCGATGTGGGGCTCGATCCCAGGACCCTGAGATCATGACCTGAGCCAAAGGCAGAGGCTTAAACCCACTGAGCCACCCAGGCACCCTATCATTTTGATGCTTTCAAATTCTTTTGTCTTTGACTTTCAGCAGGTTGAGTATATGTCTTTGTGTGAATCTCTTTGAATGTTTCCTTTTGGAGTTCACTGAGATTCTTGGATTTGTAGACACATGTCTTGTGTTCAAAGTTAAGTTTTCAGGCATTATTTCTTCAAATATTCTTTCTGCCCTTTTCTCTTCTTTCTCCCATAATGTGTATACAGGTCTGCATGATGGTGACCATAAGTCCTTAGACTCTGGTCTCATTTCTTTATTCCTTATTTTGTCTCCTCAGACACAAGAATTTCAAATGACCTCTCTTCAAGTTTTCCGATTCTTTCTTCTGCCTGTTCAATTCTACTGTCAAACACCTCTAGTGAATTTTTTTCAATATAGTTATTATATTTTTCAGCTCCATTATTTCTGTTTGATTTCTTTTTTGTAATTTCTATTTTTATTGATATTTTCACTTTGTTCAAATATCATTTTCCTGATTTCCTTTAGTTCTTTGTTCATGTTTTCTTTTAGCTCTTTATGCATATTCAAGATGGTTGTTCCAAGGTTTTTTGTCCATTCCATTTAAGGGAAATCTCCACTAAGTAACAGGGTGTGTTCCAGGGTAAATGAAGTCTTAAGTTCTCAGGAGTTTTCTGAGCATTCATCTTGCTTGCACCTATGTGTGTGTGTATGTGTGTGTGTGATTTTTTTTATTTAGTTTATATACACAGCTACTTTAAAATGCCTTAATTTCCGAAAGAGTGTCTTCCCTGCTTCTTTTAAAGGCCTTTTACGTTCTGCTGCATTCCTTCATCTATAATCTCTGGCCTCAGACTTTCACAGATTTGTAGTCCCCTAGCAACTTTTACCTGCTGTAACCACACTTGCTTTCAACAGCTTTTTTTTTTTTTTAAGATTTTATTTATTTGACAGCGAGAAACACAGCGAGAGAGGGAACACAAGCAGAGGGAATGGTAGCAGGAGAAGCAGGCTTCTTGCTGAGCAAGGAGCCCGATGTGGGGCTCGATCCCAGGACTCTGGGATCATGACCTGAGCCGAAGGCGGACACTTAGTGACTGAGCCACCCAGGTGCCCCTCAACAGTTTTTCTTAGCCTGAAACATGAACTATGACATTTTTCCCTATCTGAGCTCTGAGTTAAGCAAAGCAGGGGGACCAGTCCCTCAAGCAGCCTCCAGACAGATTAAAATGTTGCTCCACTCTCTCTGGGTTTAAGGGAAGGAACTGAGAGCTGAGCCACTGCTTTCCTTATACTCTACCCTGCTGTTCTCAGGAGAAAATGAGAAAAGAGCAGGGGAAGGTACGATGGCATTTCCTACCATTTTTAATGTGACTTTCTAAATTGGGCATTTGCTGTGGACCTTTGACTGCTTTTCAGAACTCTTCTGTAGTTATTCTAGCTAGGCTATAGTTGTTTCTTAAGTGTTTCTGTGGGAGAGTAAAGAGCTGGATCTTCTCAGTCTGCCACGTTTTTCATATCACTCCAACTCTGCTCTCTTTACGCAATCTCTTCTAGGCGTAGGACCCGCCCATAGTATCCTTAGGTACTATCTCGCCCACAGGAGCCTGGAGGGATTTCTCAGCCAGTTCTCCTTGCCCTTGAACCTTCTCTTACACACACCTGTCCCCCAAATAAGGCCAAGCGCAATGAGAACTAACAATGGCCAAAGCCCCATCTTGCCGAAGGGTGGTAAATGCAAATGTTCTCCCTGAAAACAGCCTTTTCCAGTTCTCAGATGTTACCACCAACCCTCCCCACACTTACACCAAAGCTGCTAATTGTATCTCGCCTTCTTTTCCTTGCCCATCTCCCAAGAAAACATGAGGATATCTCCATGTCTCTGCAGAAATTTAAGTGGCTCAGTCTCGATTGCCACAAATATAGATACCCAATTTCAAGTAGACCAATTGAGGCAAAGTATTTTTATGTTGGCCTTTAAAGTACATGGGGAAACCATGAGCCCATTTGTTCTGTTTTGAAAGTAAAAACTGAAATGCACCGGCAAGGCAAGATTGTGGAACAGGTGTCCGAGAGCAGCAGCTCATCCCTGGACGGCAATGCAAGGGTGGCAAGCCTGCCTTGGCACGTATCACACTCTGGGAAGGGCCAGATCAGGGATAGCAGGTGTTCTTTAAATCAAGGTTCAAGGGAATTAGGGACAGGGAACACCAGATGCCTAGAAACACTCCACTGAAAATAATACTTTGAGGCTCAACTATGTTGACATCTCTGCTATGGTGTTTTCACCATATATATATATTCACCAAATATATATATTTCAAGATATAATGGGAACCTTGATGCTTGCTTAAATGCAACTCCCCTGTGAAGAGCACCCTGTGAAGAGATCCTCATGTCACATTCTTAAGATGTAACCACCTATGAAACTTAATTTGGAAATAATAATGACCTCATTCCTACCTCCGCCTGCCGTGCCATCCTGCAAGCCCTCTGTCCACTTTCTCCCATTGCTTACCTTCCTCCTCTCTTCCACCCAGTTTCCAGTGAGCACTCGGGTTGAATACTTGGTTTCGACCTTCCAGCTTGGGGTAGAGAATGACTGTGGACTTACTGCAGTCAAAAACTGCATCGTAAATGTTTGCCCCAAGACTTTGGACTTGACACAGTTTCAGGTTTCGGGGGTGGGGAGGTGTTACGCAGTTGCTGAGTTTAGGGTGTCTTTTTCATCTTCCCAGCTACCTTTCTGAGTGGGTATAGATGATGACACCCTGCCAATTTCACAAAATAAATGGGCCCAAGAGTCTACTTTCAGCCTCCAGGGAGAGGTGACGTGATCTTGGATTCCCTACTGTTGATTGTCTCCATGGTGATAGGCTGTGCATAGAAATACTCTCCTTAAGGGGGAAGCTGATTCTTCAAGAGCAAAACTGACCTCATAGAAGCAAATCAAACCAGCAATAACCACCACAAATGCAGGGCCCAAAGGACCTTGTGTTCGTGTTGTCACCCTGTGAGAGGCATCATCACTGGGCTATTTTAACAAGGGTAAGTTGAGATGATCACATTCTGTTACTAATTTTATTACTCTAGTGCTGACATACTAGACCCATGTGGACACATTTCATGTAGTTACTCATTTAATGCTCACAGCAGCCCTTTGAAACAGATGCCACTATTATACCCATTTTATAGATGAGAACAGTGAAGCAAGGAGAGATTAAGTAGCTGTCTAACATCACGCATGTGGGAGAGCTGGGATTTGAATCCACTCTGATTTAGGCCTAGACCCCTGGGCTGCACTCAGTGCTTGTCTGCCCCTTTGCCTGAGGGATTTCCACGAAGAATCTTATCTTTGTACTCAAACTGATACCATGTGGTTCATTCAGTTGGTCTTCATTCGTCCCACAATCATTTTAGTGAGCACATGTTATATCCTGGGCATTGAGCTGTGCGTATGACACATCTGTAACTAGACCAGGGTCCCATCCCCACAGAAGGACCCCACTGAGGTCCAATGAGAGAAAGGCCATTATTTTGTTTATTCACAAAACAAAACAAAAAAATTAGGAACAACCTTTCTATCAAGGGAGGGCTGGTTCCATAAATTGGGGCCCATCCATATAATGAAATACTCTGTAGCTGTTAAAAAATGCTAACAGAGGGATGCCTGGGTGGCTCAGTTGGTTAAGCAGCTGCCTTCGGCTCAGGTCATGATCCCAGGGTCCTGGGATGGAGTCCCACATTGGGCTCCTTGCTCAGCGGGGAGCCTGCTTCTCCCTCTCCCTCTGCCTGCCTCTGCCTGCTTGTGCTCTCTCTCTCTCTCTCTCTCTCTCTCTCAATCTGACAAAAATGCTAACAGAGAATGATGTCTCTACTATGGTTGAATTAAAGAAACAGAACCCTGTAGTCTCACTTGTCACAAGTGAAGACATCGAAGTTCAAGTAGGCAATTCAGAGAAGGTATTTTCCAACAGCCTTTAAACAAAAGGAGAGGAACTCCAAGGAACTATTTGTTCCCTCTTGAAACTAACTATGTGGTGGGGAGGGGACGTGAAGACACACCACAGAGCCTGGCAAACCTCTGTTTGGCAAGGATGACCGTCTGGGCAGGCTCGAGCTGGGGAGAAGGGATGTCCTTCCGATCCAACTGAGGGGAGTCATGTGTTCTGTGTAATTCCCTTTTTTTCCACATCTTAATTATAAGATGTAACACAGTATGAACAAGTACATTAAGAATAAATGTACAAATAAATGAATTACAGCAGAGCACACCCCCACAAAACGGCACAGAGGTCAAGAAACAACATTGCCAGCAGCCCAGGGCCACACACGCACCTCCCTTTCCAACCTGACTTCTGGAGCTGTCACTTCCTTGCTTTTTTTTTTTTTTTTTAAATATGTTAAGCACCAAAGGATGCACTCCTATAGCATATGTTTATCCTTGCCTGTCTGTGGAGTTGATATAAAGGCAAATGTATACCATGGATTCATTTGAGTTTGTTTTCTTTTCCTCCATATAGTTAATATATTTTTTAAAAGATTTTTTTTATTTATTTGAGAGAGGGAGAGAGTATAAGCAGGGGTGGGGGAGGCAGAGGGAGAGGGGGACGCAGACTTTCCGCTGAACAGGGAGCCCAACTCCAGGTTGGATCCCAGGACCCCAGGATCATGACCTGAGCCAAAGGCAGATGCTTACCTGATGGAGCCAACTAGGCGCCCCTATAGTTAATATTTTTAAGATTCACTCATGCTGCATGGAGCTGTGATTGCTATGACTTTTTTGTACATGTTCCCTGGGGCCCAGACACAGCCATTTCTCTAGGGCAGTGGTTCTCAAATTTCTAGTTTCTTAAAAATTACTGAGGGGGTGCCTGGGTGACTCAGTCAGTTAAGCATCTGCCTTCGGCTCAGGTCATGATCCCTGAGTCCTGGGATTGAGCCCCCCATTGGGCTTCTTGCTCAGTGGAGAGCCTACTTCTCCCTCTCCCTCTGCTGCTCCCCCTGCTTATGCTCTCTCTATTTCTCTGCCAAATAAGTAAATAAAATCTTTTAAAAAAATTATTGAGGACCCAGAGGGCTTTATAAAATATGGATTATATTAGTGGTCTGGAACCAGGTCTTAGAGCTCCTGAGAGCCCCTGGTGCCCATCTCTTCCCAATTCTACATTCTGTAATATCACATTGGGAGCTCAAAATCATTCGTGGTGGCGATATTCATACCACGGGATGGGCAAACCCAATAGATTAATGTAAATATGTTGATTATTATGTATTGATTTAAAAAAAATTTCATCTGTTGCGATATATTGTTTGACGTAAAGGAGAAAATCTAACCTCATATCGATATGTAGTTAGAAGAGAGAAACATTTTAATAGGCTTTGCAGCCTGTTGAGGCTATTCTTTGATGCTAAAGGAAAACTCAATGAGTGCTAGTTTCTTGCTGGTTAGTTACCATGTGGAATCTGAAACTATGTAGACATCCCTTTGAGCTCTGTTACATTAAAATCCACCGGCTGTACTTGTGTTGTGAGTAGATCTTTCAGTTATTTGCGATTTTGTAACATCACGGTGCTCATTTGGAATCCATTGGTATACTGAGCCTTACAAATCTTCCAAATGTTGGCATATTCTATGATATTGTAAAAATTGCCTCTGCTCATACCACCAGTGATCTCATCAGAAAAACATTTAAACAATAGGAAGTTGACCAGCTCACAGTGACAGATACAAGGTTTCCAAAATTCTAGTTTTAGTTTGAAAGCTCAAAACTCCGTTGTCGGCAGTAACTAATGTCCACTGTTTCCCTTGAAGTGTCAGACGTACTTCATTCATTTTTAAGAAAATATCAGCCAGATGTTCAATTTGAATAATCACAGTTTGTCTACCCATCATGTCTTCAAGTAAAAATTTAATTTAAATTTAATTATTTAAATTTTATTTAAAATTTTAATATTTTAATATTAAATTAAAATAAATTAAATTTTAATATTAAATTAAATTAAATTAAAAATATTTTAATATTTTAATTTAAAATTAAAATTAAAATAAATTTTAATATTTATTAAATATTTTAAATTTTATTTAAAAATATTTAAATATTATTTAAATATTTAAGTATTTAATTAAAAAAAAAAGCCCACCTACTTCTGCTTACTACTTCAGTGGTCTGTCAAGAGCATATCATTCTTGGATGTGCAACAGTAGACTTTTACTCACACCTGCCTTCTGCTTCATCACACAGCATGTTTGAGAGGTATCTGCTTAAAGGTCAAGATTTAATAAAATTAGTAATGGGGGGGCGCTTGGATTTGGGCGCATTAAGCATCTGCCTTTGGCTCAGGTCATGATCCCAGGGTCCTGAGATCGAGCCCCACATCGGGCTCCCTGCTCAGTGGGAAGCCTGCTTCTCCCTCTCCCACTCCTCCCACTCCTCCTGCTCGTGTTCCCTCTGTGTCTCTCACTGTCAAAAAAATAAAATCTTTTTAAAAAATTAGTAATTTTTACTTCTTCATCAAGGACAACCTTAAGTGAAACTAACATCGTCATCATCATCATCAATTATTTACTTCGAGTGTGTGGTGGTAGAGAACATGACTGCCATGGAGATGGCATAGATTGCCTGCCTTGATGCCTTCCTGGGCACTAGCCGCTTTACCCACCAGTCCATCTGCTCAGTCAGTACCAATGTGGACATGGTGAAAAGGGGCAAAAAACATCTCAGTATTACTAAGAAAATAGTTTGGCCTCTGCAGGTCCCTGAAGGAAGCTTGAGGCTCTCCAGGGACCTTGCTTGGGAAAGCTTTGCTCCAAGATCTGTACCTACAGCAAGGGAATTGCTGGGTCACAGGGTATGTGTGTCTTCTACTTTGCTAGATGGAGCCAAACTGTTGTCCAGTATGTCCATTTATATCCCCCCATCAGGGTGTATGTTTCTATCCCTCCATACCTCTAGAGCTTTACCATCATCCTAAATAGAAACTCTGTACCTGTTAAGCAATAGCTCCTCATTTCTACTTCCCCCAGGCCTTGGTAATCCCTACTTTCCATCCTATTATCTAAGTAGGATATCCTACTTTCCGTTTCTACGAATTTTCCTGTTTCCTGTTATTATTTTCATATAAATGAAAGCATTACAGGGCTTTTGTTTGGTTTGGTTCGGTTTGGTCTGGTCTTGTTTATTTCACTTAGCCTAATGTTTTCAAGGTTCATCCCATGGTATAGTACATGTCAGAATTATATATATATATATATTATATATATATAATAATATTATATATATAATAAATATAATATTATTATTTTATTATATTTAATATTATTAATATTTATTATTTTATTTATTATATTTAATATTATTAATATTAAAATATTAATTAATTAAAAATTAATTTAAAATAAAATTTTTTATTTATTATATTTAATATTATTGATATTTATTATGATAATATTTAATATTATTGATATTTATTATAATATATAATAAATATAATATTATTATTTTTTATATATTATATATAATAAATATATATATAAAATAAATAAATAAAATTATAATATTATTATATATATATAAAATAAACCCCGTTAACAGTTCTCCTTGACCCCATCACAGAATCACACGTGCAGAAGGGGACGTACGCAGACACATTCACTATGGATTTGTTGGTCTATGAAAAACTAAAAAGAGACTTGTCCCTATATATATATATATATATATATATATATACACACACACACACACACACACACTACACTGTGTTTATCCATTCATCTGTTGATGGACATTTGGATCGTTTCCACCTTTGGCTATTGTGAATAGTGCTGCCATAACCATGGGTGCACAGGTATCTGAGTTTTTCCCCTTCCAATCTTTCAAAATATCTAGGGAGGGAATTGGCAACACAAAACTCCTTTCTCCAGAGTTCACACCAGTTTACATTCCCACCAGCAATGAGCAGCGGTTCCCATTTCTCCACTTCCTTGCCAGCCCTTGTTACATTTCATTTTCATTAAAATAATAATAATATTTATAGGTATTTTTTGTCCGTGCTATTTATTGGGTTAAAGAAATTTTCTTCCATACTAAAGAACTGACCGCTTTTTTCCTAAATAAATGTTTAAGGTTTGCATCTATTAAGATAATCACACAGCTTCTCTCACTGAATGTATTAGTGTGATAAAGTACATTGAGTTTGTGATACTAACAAATTCTCCAATGTGCAATGGATCTTGCACTCTAGTATAAACCCAACTTGGTCATGGTATACTAGCCTCGGTATTTACTGATGGATTCAATTTGGTAAATATTTTTTAGAAATATTTCTATCCATGAGTAAGATTTTCACAGCCTATAATGTTCACTTCCACTATCCTTGTGGAATTTTATTACTAAGTAAGCCTCACAGGAGGAGTATATCTGCTTTTTATATTCTCTATGCCAGTTTATGTAGGATTAATATCATTTTCCCCTTAATATTAAGAAAATCAAGGCATCTGGGTCAGGAAATATACATTTTGTGTTGGTTTGTTTTGTTGGGAGGCTTCAGTTTAGATTCAATATCTTTTATGATAAAACAAACCAGATTTTCTCCTTTTAGTTTGGTAAATTGTGCTTCTCTAGGAATTTAAGCATTGCATCTAAATTCTCAATTTTTTAGCATATGCTGCCCATAATTTCCTCCCATCATCTTCTTAGTATCTCTAGGATCTGTACTGAAGTCCCTTTTTATTCCTGGCATTTACTATTTGTGTTTCCCCTTTTCTTTATTGGTCTTATCAGATGCTTATCAATTTTCTTATGTTTTCAAAGAGCCCAAAATGGCATTATTGATCATCTCTACTGTGTGATTATTTTATATTTTAGGAATTTTTGCCAGAAAAAAAGGAAATTTTGCCCTGAAGATGTAAGAACATATATAAAGATAAGAAAATATATTGAAAACTAGGAATTACTCTTTAATGCTTAATCTTTCAATCATTTTAGGAAATCTTCAGCCACTCTGTTCAAATATTGCTTCTGCCTCCTTTCTTTCTCCTTGCTTTCTAGGACACCAATTACGTATTTATTATACCTTCTCACTGCATCCTCAATGCCTCTTGTCCCCTCCTCTGTGTTTTCTATTGTCTTTTTGTGCTTGATTCTGAATCGTTTCTTATGACCTGTATTCCAGCTCACATATCCTCTCTCTTTAAGGGTGCAATTAAACCCACCTAGTGGATTTTTAGTTCAATTTGTCATTTTTAAGTTCTAAAAATCTCTGTTCAAGGTGTGGCTGGGTGGTTCAGTCAGTTAAGCATCTGCCTTCAGCTCAGGTCATGATCCCGGGGTCCTGGGATCAAGCCCCATGTTGGGCTCCCTGCTTCTCCCTCTGCCCTGTCCCCTGCTTGCTCTTTTTCTCTCTCACATGCTCTCTCTCTCATAAATAATAAAATCTTTTTAAAAAATAAAGTACAATTGCTGTGTGATTCATAGGTATGTCACATTTTATAGTTCCAAATTTTTAATTTTTCTGCCTTTTGAATCTTAAAAAATATATTTATTTATTTCATGGAGAGAGAGTGCAGGGGGGAGAGGGAGGAGAGAGAGAGAAACAATCTCAAGCAGAATCCCCGCTGAGCACAAAGCCCAACACAGGGTTTGATCCCATGACCCCAAGATTATGACGTGAGGGGAAACTGAGATTTGGATGCCCAACCAACTGAGCCACCTAGGCACCCTTCTACCTTTTGAGTTTTTACATTACAGTCTTTTCCTTCCAAGTTTTCAAATCTATAAATTTCTTTCTTTTTTTTTTTTTTAAAGATTTTATTTATTTGACAGAGAGAAACACAGCAAGAGAGGGAACACAAGCAGAGGGAATGGTAGCAGGTGAAACAGGCTCCCTGCCGAGCAGGGAGCCCGATGCAGGGCTTGATCCCAGGACCCTGGGATCATGACCTGAGCCGAAGGCAGACACTTAACGACAGCCACCCAGGCGCCCCTCAAATTTATAAATTTCTATATTATACTTATATATTGTATTTTAAATGTGTAGATTATATTCATAGACTACATACAGATTTACCTCTTCTATTTATTTAGATTATATGTATAAATGTATTGATACTTTTATCAATTTTTTATCTCCAAGATTTTATCTCCTTGGGCAGAGTAAGCAAAACGATTGTACAGCATGTGTACAATGGTAATCCATTTTCTTTTTAAGTTTTATTTAATCTCCACATGAAACGTGGGGTTCAAACACAACCCCAAGATCAAAATTCACATGTTCTTCCAACTGAGCCAGCCAGGTGCCCTCCTTCTTTTTCTTTTTTTCTTTTTAGCTGTTGTTTCTGTGACTTCTTTTTGCTAGCTCTTCTTTTCTCAGGTACCTGGTACCTGAAAAATTATTTGCAATAGTAATGTAAGTCTAAGATGTATTATCCTCCTGCAGAGATGATTGTCATTTGTTTCTCTAATCACTTGCGGACATTAGAAATTAGGGATCACTTGCATCCAGACTAGGGGCAGGCATTTTGGGTTATTGTATGATCCCAATACTGTGTGCTCAGCACTATGTTAGAGGAACAACAGCATGCCCTGCAAACTCACAGAAGGACCCAACCCTGCTTGGCTTTCCAGAGAAAGCAGAACCGAAGACGAGACCTGAGAGATAGATCATGGATTGACTTCTGCCCTCCTAGTCCAGCATGGCCTAGAAACACTTCTTAAAGATGACCAATCTGCTTCGGGGTATTTTGCACAGAACAGAATAGTGGTGGGTGGTAGACTTGGAACTGAGACACCCTTGGCTTAAACTTCAAGATTGCCCAAGTCAACCTTGGTTTCCTAATCTAAAAGTTGGAGTAAATACCAAGAGATGATGAGAATTCAATTAAATGCCACCTATAAAACACTTCATAAGATGCTTGTCACCTGTAAGGGGTAGATAAATATTCAATCCCTTCTTCCCTTCAGGCATAAACCAAGTTTATTTTAGTGGCAAAATCCATTCCTTTCCCTACAGTAGAGGCGTATATTTGGGAAATTGGGAAATAGGAGGGCTTTTCCTATGACTAAAAATGCTTTGAAACTGAACCCCAGGCACTGCCTTATCTGATTCAACTTTGTGCAGTAATTTGCAAGACAATCAGCTACGACACTGGGGCAGAGATATGCTAGCCAGGGAATAGAGCAAGCCATGGCAACCATGGGAATGAGGAGACAATCTGCTGGCTCTGACACCATTTGCTTTCTTCTATGGGATGCATCAATGTTGGAGGCGACAAACCAATAATGTTACAGCCTGCCCTGACTCCTCAACTGATTCTTGTAGAGGTTCATTTGAGTGAAGGAACTTTCCTTCTAAAAATACAAGCATACCCTGCCAACTTGGTCCCACCCTACTGGTTGTCAAGCCAATCCATTTTCTTCTTGCCTTTGGGATTGATGGTTATGATCCAGTGATTTCCCTCCCAGTTGAGATCTTCTGGGGAAAAGGACAGGCATCTTGGGAGCATCCACTAACATTTAAAATAAACCCCGTTAACAGTTCTCCTTGACCCCATCACAGAATCACACGTGCAGAAGGGGACGTACGCAGACACATTCACTATGGATTTGTTGGTCTATGAAAAACTAAAAAGAGACCAAACGTGTCCACTGCTTGGGAATGGCTAAGAACTATAATACAGCCACAATGGGGAATACTGTGCAGTAGCTAAAAAGAGTAAGGTAAAGCTATGTTGTTTACTAGGCTAGATTTTGAAGATATAGTATTGATTGAAAACACTCAAGTGTTACAACATTTACAGAATAATATCTTTTATGTATCAATGTATGGCAAGGTCATCCCACAAAATACGGCTCCGTATTTTCCATGGGTACATATCTGTGTATGTAAAAGCATAGAAATAGGCTTTAAAGGATGGGAAGACCACCCCCTGCTAACAAGGCAACAGTGGATACAACCAGATACGAGGGGATAGAGTGAAGGAAGGGTGGTCAAAAAGACATTAGCCTTATCTCCAGTATTTGAAGGTTTTATTTTAAAAGATAATATCGGGGGTCCTCGGTGGCTCAGTCGGTTAAGCATCTGATTCTTCGTTTCAGGTCAGGACATGATCTCAGGGCTGTGAGATCGAGCCCCGTGTCTGACTCCAAGCTCAGCGCAAACTCTGCTTGAGATTCTCTCTCACTCCCTCCCCCTCCCCCATTCACATGTACTCTCTCTCTCTAAATTAAAAAAGAATAAATCTTTCCAAAAAATTAAAAAGACAAAGATAATATATTTGTGTATCACTTACATAATTTAGAATTAATTTTTTGAAGGTAGAATGGAAATATTGTGATTGCAAGCATGGTAAGCTGTAATATTAAACAAAAAATATCTGCTGCCTGGGGAGGATGATGCTTCTCTGTTGAGTCAATGTCAGGTGTGGCTGCATGACTTGCCCTGGTCAATGAAAGGTCAACAGAAGCTTGGGGAGCCCATGTGTGATTTGCCGTGGTCTTTTCTCCTCTGCCATGAGACTGGAGAACATTTCACAGAGAGGCTGCTCCATCAGCCTGGAGATGCTGGAGCAGACAAATGTGGAGCAGAGTTCCAGCAGAGCTATGAAGGCCATGTAATGTATAATGTGACCTTTGCTGTCCTAAGTCACTAAGACTGTGGGGCCACTTGTCATTGCAGCAGAACCTAACCTAGACTGGCTATAGTAGGCTGGGGATAACAGAAAGCCAGTGGTCACCCTGGAGCAGACGGTACAGGCAGAGAGGAGACAAGGTTTGGGGTCAGAAAGGCAGGGAGGTCCTGGTCGGGGTGAGGAGTAACCCGAGGAAGACACTGCAAGGGAAGTGGAGGGAAGAACAATAGAGACTAGTTTTAACTTTGCCCGTTTTTCCAACTTTGCCTTAGGACCTTGTCCTTAATAGCCTACTGACCCGTGAAAGCAATTTGGGATGCAACACATTGTCCTTTATCAGACAGCACTGGCCTTGGCTTCACTGACAGATCTTTTCAAGGAAGTCCTGGGAATTTACTGAGAAAACACTTGCACAATGTCAGGGCTAAATAGTATGCAGGTGTCCATCATCCCTGAGCTGATATTAGCTGGGCACCTCAGCTACAATCCAATTCTAAAGTCATTCAGACTTTGAGAAAGCTGCAGTCCAAAAAGCAAAGGAAACCAGAGGGGCAAAAATGTACTCGGCTCTATCAACCTGACTCAGATCAAACAGCAGCTGACACGTAAGTGGATGGCAAATGACTCAGATAAGGTCATATGGCTCAGTCTTGTCTTTTATTTTAATTCTAAATGAAGGGAAAGGAAAGAGCTAATGGACCATGGGTCATGGCCAAAAGGGGGTGTTGTCAGATGGAACAGGGGTTCAATGCACAGCACCTGACCAACCGTGTGGCCTTGAGCCTGACTGGAAAGAGACAGGAAATGAGCATTATTATTAACGACTCTGGGCCTTTGCTTCCTCATCTGTAAAATGGGTTTAAGAATACCTACTTTGTAGGATTCGTGTGAAGAACAAATGAGTGTGTTGGGGGAGGTGCATAGCTGGTGGATTAAATAAAAATATGCAGATCAGGACCTGCTGAATGAGGAGACACGAGGCACCCACGTGGGGTTGGCACGCAGCTCCCTCCACATCCCAGCTCCCACCCTAGGGAAGTGGAGACCCTGGGTCGTTTTGGTTGAAGGTACAGTTTCAATACGCTCACACAAAGGTAATAAACTCATGAGATTTATTGCTTACAGATCCCAGAAATGTGTTGGAGGGTACAATGAACTGAGGGAAGGGTGGTCTTCTGTCTCAGGTCTCAAGCGAGCAGGAGAGAGAGCAGGGTGGCAAGCACCTGCTACTGATAAGGGGGTTGGGGCAAAGGTCACTCATGTCTTGTGGGCTTGACCCCCCAGTGGTTATTTTAAAAAGGTGCCCTGGGAAAAGTAAAGTGGGAACTTATGGCATGGAATCCTAAGCTTGAGGTTCTTCTCTACATGTCCATGGGTGTGAGCAGGGCTGCCAGGCCGCAAATTTCCTGGGCAGCCAACTCGAAAAAGTTCTTTTCTCATCACAGGAGGATGGAAATTTAAATCCAGAGGTTCTTCCAGCCCTGAAAATGCAACCAACCCATCTCCTCTGGGCATGGTCCTCCAATGGCTCCCACACTTCTCGCCACCCTGTAGTAGAAAAGCTAACCACCCAAGTTCCCACAAGGTTAGCTCCATCCCTCTACCTATGTCCAGAGGCACGGTGAAACGATGAAGACCACACTCCAGGAGAAGAGCCTACCCAGACTCAACTCAGAGGCCTAGTCTAGAAAAGACCATGACCCTCAGATCCAATACTGCCCAACAACCAAGTGGCCACCAGACCAGGGGCTTTCAGCAAGTGGTTCCTATCTTTCCAACAAAGACACCTGCTACTCTTCTGCTGTGAATGGATCCAGAAGCCACCAAGTGGGATTCCTCTCTGCCCCGTGTTTCAGCACAAACATTCAGCTGAAAGCAAGTCAAGGAGACTCACAGGGGTCTCTGTGCAGTAGACTTGGATCTTGGCCTATAAAAGCTGTTAGTCAACCAGGAGCAGAGACTCCTGAAGACCAGGTAGGGCCACCCTGGGAACCTGGGCCTGCCCTTTCATGGGAATGTCCTCAGGAATGGGTGGCTAACTGGCCTAGTGGTCCTTGACATCTCTTGCCATTTCCAAGTACTCTGATTTGGGGTTCATTTAGCTCCTGTAGTAGCGGAAGCACTGATGTCCACCAGCAGAGCAAGCACTGATGTCTACTGTAGGGTAATAAGTGTCAATGGGAGGAAAGTACTCCCTCCATCCACCACGCTCAGTCCAAGCCCCCGGTGGAACTGACCCCATCCTCCACTCCAAGGCTGACCTAGGACTTAGGCCTGGTTGGCCAAAGCATTCCATTCCCTAGGTTGTGTCAACTGGACACGTTACTCAGCAAGCCCACAGGACCACTGAGCTACGGTGTGGTTTCTGCTGAATGGCTAAGAATGAGACACAGAACTCTGGACAGTGTGAGTGTGGAGCTGCTCAGGGCCACCATATGAGGAGGCAAAGAGGCAGTCCATGCCGCGGAGCACAGAATGGAGGAGGGAAGAGAAGGCAGCTCACCAGCATTGTTTGAGTTCCTGGATCAAACAATACCTGATTTATCCCTGGAATTCATAGCTACCAATACATTCTTTCTCTGGTTTAGGTCAATTTGAGCTGGTACTGTGTCTTAAAACAGAAATAGTTTTTGCTAACACATCTTCAGTCCCTTGGGACCCTGTGACTCCAAGAGCTCCAGAGCTCCCCCATCAGGTGGCTCTGAGCTGTCTTCATCTGCCACTAAGTGCCAACCACTACAGAAAACCTATCCACTCTGTCCTAACTCTTCCAGCCTACAGAGTTGAGACTCTGAGCTCAGAGGCAGAGGAACAGTGGGGAAAATGTCACTGTGTACCCAGAGGAGGAGAGAGACAGCAGTTGTCCACCTCCACCCAGCAGTCTGGAACATCAGAACCCCATCCTCTGAGCTAGATTGAAGAAAGCCCATGGGATTGTACACGATGCATCCCTGTCTCATTCCAAGGCCAGCCAAGTGGACCCTGCTGCTACCTAGACCAGCCTGAACTCTCCCTCAGGGAAGCCAGAGGCACCCCTTGCTTGACCATTCACTCTCGGATGACTGCTGCAGATTGTCAGCTCAAATTTTCCCAATGGTGAACATGAACAGAGCATCACCTCCCCCCAAACCTGTCTCTCCTACTGCTCTCCCTCCAGACATCAGAAACATGCATTCTACATTTCTGGAACCTGAAATAAGAAGGACAAGACAACCTCGAACCCTTCCCTAGCCCTGCTCGGCATCACCTACATCACAAGAGAGAGCCCCATTGGGGAGCCAGATGGTGGTGGAATGCATAGTCTCGTAGCTCTACCAGGAAGGAAAGAGGATCACAACCCCTTTAGAAAATGAACCATGGCATCCAGAATCCTTGTGGAGCAGGGAAAGTGCAAACAGCCCATATCTAAGGTGCTAAGCACTCCGTGGAAACCATCCTCCATGTGGTGCCAGGTCACTGGGACTCCCAGGTCCTCCAACCGCTTCTTGTACAACAGCGAATCATCCCGAAGAATGTCAAACTCACAGCTCACAATGAACGTTTCGGGGAGCTGGGACATAACTTCATCTTCTGCCATCAGGGGTGAGTGCATTGAATCCAGAGCGAGGCTTGTCTCCAGATAGGCAGCCTCATTCAAGGGCTCAGAGGGCATCGGCTGGTAGGTTCTCTTCTTAAACCTCTCCGGGATATTTTCTGCACCCAACCACTTTCTATTCTTTTCCCAGAATTCAGCAGGCAAATGGGCACCTTTGAGGACAGTGCTTTTCCAGGACGGACTGATGTCCAGTAAAGCACACCAACAGTAGAAGGCGAAGTCTCGAGTGGCCATGGGGACATTCTTGTTCTGCTGATAGGAGGGGAGCTGGAAATCCACAGCCTGGAGACTGGCATAGATCAGCATCTGAGCACGGATCTTGGGGAGATCTGGACAGCCCACAGATCTTTGACAAATTACCGTTGCCATTCCCCCTCCCACACTGTCACCACAGAGCACCACCCGATCTGGATCCACCCCATACATATTCAGGGACTTCAGAAAGTGGGTCGTGGCTGTGATGCAGTCTCTTAGCTCCACAGGGAGCTTATGCTGGGGCAACTTGCGGTATCTGAAAAGGAAGGAAGGAACACGGTTTACACCCAGCACCCCAGCAGAACCAAAAATACCCGCGTCTAGCATCCTTTAGGCCAAATTTCTTCCATGAACTTCTCTTTCTGAAGCCCGAGCAGGTGAAGTGAAGGTCTGAGGCTTAAATGAAGTGATGACACGAAGCCCACTGTGTCTGGCAGGTAGGCTCAGTGAGTGGTGGCTCCTATTCCCTCTGGCTCAATCAATGCCCCTTTGGGGGACAGGTAATGACCACAAGAGCCCCCCACAGTTTAGCAATTACCAACACAAGCCACCTTTCTGTACCAACCTGCTGGTGCGTCCTTGACTCACACTTGTCCCCTCCTCTTAATGTTCCTTATGAGCAACTGAGGTTTGCCCGGCTTTCGATTCTAACGAATTCTGCCAAGCTCGTGCTTTTGTGGGAGGATCTTGTAGATGTAAATACCGCCAGGGGCCAGCAGCTAAACGGTGGGTCCCCTCCAGCTCAGCCGTGGCCACTCTGGGCCATTCCTGCCAGGCAGGGGAGCCACGCGAGCCCCTGAGTTCCACACTCATGTTGCCATCATGCAGGCACACCAGCCCAGCGTGCTAGACCTCCCCATTTTTCAGGAGATTCCAGAAATCTGGGTGTTGTGAGAAACGTTACCATTTCAAATTTTAAAAATATGTATCTATTCTATGGGATCAATGGATTTTTGCCAACCATTTCCCTTCTGATGCCTCCTATTTATAAGCTGTCCTGAGTTCATGCCGGGACAGCAATGTTTCAACTCTACAACCTTCTCTACCCTGGATTCATTAATTTTCTTGCAGAGATTTGCTGGTATATTAAACCAGTGGCGTCTTGGTTCAGCACCACCAGAGCTATGAGTACCGTGGCTAACGCCGGGATCAGGATGTCCCCACGGCAGAAAGGGTCGCAGAGCTGAGAATTATAAAGCGAGTGGCATCCCTCTTCTTTATCCAGGACCAATTTTTGTATTTTTCACTCTTCCTCAACTAGTTGTGCCGCAAGGAAGCTGGGAAATGTATTCCCGCTAAGCCCCCTGCAACTGGTATTTCTTTATGGTGTATGCATTTAAACGAAACGGCAGGAAAGATTCATCAGGAGGAACCACGATACTCCCGTGAGACGTTGTGTCAGGCCATGGGGATGGGAGGTCTCGCCTGCCCCATGGCCACCAAGCCCTCCTTGAGGTTCCAAACTGGGAGGTCGACTCTCCAAGATGAGGTAGGAGAGAGTGGCTTTTTAATCCTTCTCAGTTCCTTCGGCTGATCTCACCCGGGTGGACCCCCCTCTCAGGAGCGCTTGGGAATGCTGTGGCAATGTTTGCCCTCGTCTGGTTTACCACGCTGGGCACCGTGGCTTTGTGTGGAAGGGTGCTGAGCGTCTGGAACAGGCAAGGCTGTTCCACTTGGTGAAGTATGTTCCACCCAACAGGGCTCATGTGTGGGAAGCCCTGCACCCGATCTGCTCAACCAAGACCCCTCCCCACACGGCGTCCAGGTGACAGCCTGCATGGGATGCCGGAGGCCACCCACAGGAAGGAGTTCTCTGCCTCTCTCTGACTCTTTCTTTCTTTCTTTTCCTCCCCTCAGGGCTGCTCCCAGCCCATTCCCTGCCCCAGTGTCCTGGTGTCCCAGTGTCCCTTTGTCTTCCCGCCTCCCATCCCATCACCCGGCACCACCCCCTCATTCCTGTGCTCACCCAACTGCTAGAACCACCGAGTCACTCTTCTTGGACAAATGACAGCATATGGCATGGTGGGTTCCTAGAAAATAAAAGGTTTTTAACATTCACTAGGATGGTTAGTGGCTTCCTTTGGTGGCTGTCTCCACCGGCTGCCCCTCCTCTCTGACAACCACCATGGACAGAGAGCTGGGGTTGATCCTAAAGGGGTTTTGCAGGCTTTCTTCCAGCTGTGGAGAAGCCTTCCTCCCCCACTTGCTAGAATTTCTCCTTGGAGGTCCTGTCTGAACAACTTCCTCAGAGATCCTCCATGGATCCTGCAATTCATTCAGAATATCCGAGATGCTGTTTGCCCATAAGGCACAGTGGTTCGGGGTGTGAGCTCTGGATTCAGACCGGAGCTCACATCTTGACTTTGCCTCCTTTTTGCTCAAACTGAAATAGTCCAGGGCAAACGCCATCACCTCCCTGAGGCTTGATGGCCACACCTAGGAAATGGGCATGATGATGACAACCACAGGGCTGTGCAGGGGTTAATGAAATCATGCACATGAAGGATCTCTACAGCGCCTGCCATGTAAATATTAATACCTACTAATTTTTATTTACTATTTAATAATAATGCTATTTAATACCCATTGACTGTTAACGCCATTCATTATGCAGACCCAACCCAAACCAGGCTGCATGACATCCCTTATTTTCCCGGGGCTACTGCCGTGGGCCTCTGGCATTCCACGGCTTAGACAGCAGGGCTGAAACCCCTCAAATTCTTGGGGCACCAGTGCGGGGGAGGTTAAGATAATAAAATTGTCTCAATTTTGAGTGTTTTTCTCCCCCCTCTCATTAACTCTCCTCAAATATTTGACTCTCCAGTCTGTAACAGAATTTGTCTCAAGCAATATCCAGCATGAAACAAAAGGTTGTCTCTGGGCTTTTTTTTTTTTTTTTTTTTTTAAATCCTTATTTCCAACTAAATAGAGGTGGTCATTGTAGAACATTGTGAGTGTAGTAAATACCACTGAATTGTACAACTGAAAGGGGTTAATTTGGGGCATCTGGATGGCTCAGTGGGTTGAGCAAGGATCCCAAGGTCCTGGCATCCAGTCCCACCTTAGGCTCCCTGCTCAGTGGGGAGTCTACTACTCCCACTGCCCCTCCCCTCCCTCTGCTCATGCTCTCTCTCTACCAAATAAATAAGTAAGATCTTAAAAAATAAAGTGATTAAGGGGCACCTGCGTGGCTCAGTGGGTTAAAGCCTCTGCCTTCGGCTCAGGTCATGATCTCAGGGTCGTGGGATCGAGCCCCGCATCGGGCTCTCTGCTCAGCAAGGAGCCTGCTTCCCCCTCTCTCTCTGTCTGCCTCTCTGCCTACTTGTGATCTCTCTCTCTGTGTCAAATAAATAAAAATCTTTTTAAAAATAAATAAATAAATTTTTAAAAAGTGATTAATTTTATGCTATGTGAATTTCTTGTATATACATATATATACATAGATTACACACATAGATAACATATATATATATTTTTTTATATATATATATATAAATATATATATATATTTCCATATATAAGTCTCCCCACTTCTAGAAAGAGATCCAAACATTCCATATCTTTGCCACCAGTTTGATCTGGGACCCGCCACCTCTCTGGATGTGCCGTGTCCTGTCGAGGCTTATAGACTCCAGGAAAGTGATGGGAGAGCCCTCTCTTGCTGGAAGGCAGGTTCCCAGCCGGCTCTGCTCTGAGGCTTCCCTGCTACAGGCAGGGGTCTGAGGGGAGGGCTCTTACTCAGGCTCCCCGTGACCGCCCCGCCGCCATGGTAGAACACGATGCCGGGCCTGAGGGTGCAGGAGGACACCTTGGGCTGGTACAGCTTCACAGGGATCGTCCCGTAGCGGAGATCTGTGACCACGACATCGGGGTCCTCTTTGAGTGGCACCAGATCATGCATGAAACGGACAAATTGGGGCATAGAGCAGATTCTCAGTTTCTCAAAAATCATCCCCTGTTGGTGAGAGAAGAGGAAGGGAGGAGGGAAGGGTTTCAGTGTGCACCACACTGGAGTCCTGCCACCGCCTGTGTCCCCCAGCGGGGTGGCTGGAAGGCACCCTGGGCCACAGCCCTGCTCCATCGTGTGTGCCCCCATGACCCTGCTGTAGATCCATCCTGCCTCCTCTCTCCCCAGACACCTGACACCCAGCCCATAAACCAGGCTTCTGGCCACCCCACGAGGGTCCCTCTAGCCCGGAACACCCTCCACCGTGGCCTGGACATGACCTCTCTTCCCAAAGATGCCCTCTAGGACCAGCCCAGCCAACATGGTCATTCCAAGCATTAGTTGCTATGAGGACCTGCTAATGGGATTGTGGTTATATTTTCTAAAAGGTGGGGGGTAAAGATACAAATGTAGTGATCCGAAGGGGCACCTGCACCCCAATGTTTATAACATCAGTGTCCACAATAGTCAAACTATGGGAAGAGCCCAGATGTCCATTGAGAGATGAATGGATAAAGAAGATGTGGTCTATACATACAATGGAATACTACGCAGCCATCAAAAAATGAAATCTCGCCCTTTGCAACCACGTGGATGGAACTAGAGGGTAATATGCTAAGCGAAATAAGTCAATCTGAAAAAGAATTACGTGGGATCTCACTCATATGTGAAATTTAAGAAACAAAACAGAGGATCGTAGGGAAGGGAGGAAAAAAAAAGACGAAATCAGAGAGGGAGACAAACCAGAAGAGACTTTAATCATAGGAAACAAACTGAAGGTTGCTGGGCAGCGGGGAGGGAATGGGGTAATTGGGTGACATTAAGGAGGCCACTGGGTATGATATAAGACTGATGAATCATGGAACTCTACCTCTGAAATCGATAATACCATTATATGTTCAATAATCGAACTTACATTTTTAAAAAGATACAAAGTAAAAAAAATAAAGTAAATAAAAGGTGAGGGGTTCTTTGTCTTTTTACCTACTGAAACTTTTTGGATAAAATAGAATACCCAAGTTCTGCTTCCTAGGAAATGGGAAGGGGGAAAGAGTGCGGTCACAGGTGCAACAAGATTGGCCGGGAGTCAGCAGTCAGGGCTGGGCGCGCAGAAACACGGGGCATCTTTATGGTACTCTGTCTCCCATGTCTGGGAGTCAGCATAACAAGCAATAAAAGTAAAAAAAGCGGGCTCTCCCCCGGGCATCCTTTTTCGAGTGGCCCTTTGCCAAGGCCCTTCTGGCTTTCAGTAATGCCTATGACCTTGAGGCAGATTGTTTCCGACACATAAAATAAAATGTGTGGGGTTACCAAGGAAACCAATTTTTTTTCGATTACAGTTATCAAACTAGGGAGGTACACAGGCAAAAGGAGCGATGTGCGTGCTTCCTTATCAGCACACCCACCCCTGAAGAGCAAGACCTAGTGGCCGGTTGAACACTATCATAACTTCAGAGAAACGAGGCACGCACGCGGTTTTTCACAATATCTGCAAGAAATGTCATCTGCTCTGAAAATAGCTGGGATGAGGTGACAAAGCCTCAGTTTCTGCCATCACAACCGGAGTTCATCTTCTTCATTTTTAGTGGAAGGAAATACCCCTTTTCCTTTAGAAGCGAGGGAAAATGGAGTGGTTTTTATCTCCCTCCAAATTCAGGGACTCCTTGCCTTCTGTCCCCATTGCGGATTCAAGGAACCCCAGATTCAGAAGCCCGCGACCCCCTCCTGCCCTATTCCACTTTCTCCATATCACTTGCCGCTGCGTAAATCAATTTATTTCTAGTGAGTTTGCTTGTTTCTCACTGTCTCCCCATGGACACTGCCGTGACATTTGAGCATCCTGAAGGCAGACTGACTCGGGGACTTCCTTTTACTCGCCCATCGTTGCTTCCAGAGCTAGGAACTGGTAGGTGACATATAGGAGTCATGAGACACATCTTCATAGAAAAAAAAACAAATCAGCAAATAGCAGTAAGGCTATTTGCCCAGGCTACAAAGTCTAGACTGTTATTTCCCCCTCTTTTGCAGATGAGGAAACTGAGTCACCATATTTGGGAACCAGGACTACGGGACTATGAGAGTCAAGGGCGAGCAAACCTCAGGACAAATCACTGGGTTTTGTGAAAGCTGACCCTGAAGGGAGGAAACCTTCAGCCTGGGCTTCTTCTCCAGGACGGATTCCTCATGCAAAGAGATGCTTGCGATCACTTGTCGTTATGTAAGAGACTCAACACTTCTCTGTGTTCAACCCATCATCCCTCGGGAAAAGCACCACCAATCCCCATGGGCAACTTGGACATGGGTCTCCCCATGACCCATTTATATCTGTTTTATTAAATTCACACACCAGAAACAACGAGCAACATCTGACTGTATTACATAGTTTTCCATCTCTCAAAAGTAATAAAATATATCTCTAAAGTCACGTTCTGTAGTTTTGCTCATTTACTAAATTAGTACTAACTTACTAATTGGCTGCATATCTCTTCATTGTCAGCTGCTTCTAGCTAGCAGGTAGGTAGTAATGAGGGCTCCAGATTCAGAAGAACTCTTCCCTGACTTCACAGCATCATGTTGTGCGCTGTGAAGAAAGTCGGGAAGCCGGGGAGTGGGACGAGAGCAGGGCTTTTTTTTCCCTATTAACAGAGGGAGTAAATCATTTATTTTTTTTCATTCTGTGGCTACGAGCCTCGTGCCACTTGAGCAACACCATGAAGAGGTTGGGAACCTCACGACTAATACATTACATATTAGCCTCCACGGCTGTGATAGTAGGCTTAATGCAACTGGAATCTTCCAAAGTGTGTTTTCCCAACTCCCTCCTTCACCCTCCGGAGGAGGGGACAAATAAAACACACCACTCACCCAAGTCACCAACAGCTGGAAAACACAGTGCAGGACCCGCAGTTTCACTGGGTGGCCGATGGCAGCCGGAATGTCCGCAGTGAGGAAATGGCTGCAGACAACCCACAGTCCAACCCCCACAGAGAACACGCAGGCCGCCTGGAGGAGAAGCAGGAGCAGGACTACCATCGTGCTGTTTTCAACACAGAAGAGAGAGAGGAGGCTGTGCTCAGTGCAGGCCCTTAGGACAGGTTTGGAGCCAAGTGTCCTCCTCCACTTATATACCACACCCTCCCCCCCCCCTCCCCATCTCCCTGGCATTGGCCAGGCCAGGTGAGTCACAGACTCAGGTGAGGACGCAGTTCTAGGACAGCGCCCATGCACAGGAGAAAGAGGCTCATGCAGGCTGACTCAGCTAGAAATGAGGGCTCCGAACTTCCAGCTTACATCCTGGGGTACCTCTACTAGAAATGACCTTGGAGACGTCCCCATCGGCATCACAAACACTGCTCCCTCCAACTGCACTCGGGGACACCACCCCCCAGAATTCCACTCTGGCCACACTTGCTATTCCTTAGTCAGCCAAGGAGGCCCCAGGGCATTTGCACTTGCTATTCTCTGTGCAACCTTGTTCCCCCAGACAGTGACTGAGCTCAACTCCTCCCCTACTACAAGTCTCTGTTCAAATGTCACCTTCTGGGAGGGAGACTGTGCCTGGCCACCTTATTTTAAAGTATAACTCCCCAATGGCATCCTTATGCCCATCCCATCCCCATACTCCTACCCCCAACACTTACTTACTTTGTCTTCCTGGCCTTTATTATCACCTGAAATACCACACATTTCACTTATTCCTTTATTGTCAGTGACATGTCACCTCTGCGAGCACAGGGATTTTTATTTTGTTCCTTGCTTTATCTTCAGAGGCTAGATCAGGGTCTGGTACTTCGTAGGGGCTCAGCAAATGTCTGTTGAATGAAGGAATGAACAAACTTTGTCCTTTTCATCATAAAGCAGGAAACATTGAGCTTACCTGCCTTTTCAGGTAAGGTCAGAGATTGATATCAGTGTTCAATATCTCCCATAATGACAAAGTCTCACATCTGTGGTAAGAATGATGATGTTTGCTTTCTCTCCTTCCTCCCCCATAGTGGTGCCAAAACAGTGGTCCTCGGCAGGGCGATACAACGCCCCGGGAGACCTCTGGCAACATCTATAGACCTCTTTGGTTGTCACAACCTGGGGAAGGGTGGGGGCTGGGACTAGTGTTTCATGGGTAGATGTCAGTGATATTGCTTAATGTCCTGCAAGGCACACATGGCCCCCACAATGAGAAGGTACCTGCTCCAATAGGTCAGGAGTCCCCACGATGAAAGTCCTGCGTAAGTAAGACTTGGATTTGAATCCAGGCTCTGACCAGGAACGAGATACTTACACTCGCTGAGCCTCAGCGTCCAATACTATAAGACTGTGATCATAATAATCATCACTCCACGTAGTTCAGGGTGCATCTCTTTGAATCCAAATGAAGTAGAACATGATTTCATATTTTATTGGTAATTTGGGTTCTTTTCCTTTATGGACTCATGGGAATTTATTTTGTGTGTTGATACCCTTTATCTATTTTGCTATTTTTGTTTGTCGTCTTGCATTGACTTAAAAGATATTTGTAGTGATCACGTTGTGACAGATGGGGATGACACTCACCAAGGCGAGCACTGAGTCGCTCGTGTGTAGAATTACTGAATCACCTGTTACACCCCTGGAGCTAAAACAACACTGTGTGTCAATTACACTTCAACGAAACATTTTTTTAAAAAATTTTAAGCAGAAAGAGTCAATTATCATATGATTTCACTTAAGTGTGGAGCATAAGGAAAAACATGGAGGACATTAGGAAAAGGAAAGGAAGGGTTAATTGGGGGAAATCAGAGAGGGAGACGAACCATGAGAGACTGGACTCTGAGCGACAAACAGGGTTTTGGAAGGGAGGAGAGGGGGATGGGGGGTTGGGCGAGCCTGGTGGTGGCTATTGAGGAGGGACGTATTGCATGGAGCACTGGGTGTGGTGCATGAGCAATTAATCTTGGAACACTGAAAAAATAAAATAAAATTAATTGGAAAAAATAAAATAAAGACTTTATTTGCCTTTTAATTTGGTTAATGCTGTTTTTCTGCCCTGACATTTATCATTTTTATGCAGTGAACTCTCCCATCCATTCTCACATCATGCTTAGAAAGATCCTTTTTATGGTACATGAAACCAGATGGCAATGATTTTGAAAATGAAGAATTTCTTTGTCAAAATATAAATACCAGAAATTTACCCAAGAAATGGAAAACACAGATAGACTGATTACTAGGAGAGGGATTGGAGTCTGTTACCACTGAGGTTTATAAACACTTAACCTGGAAACCATGCAAAAGCACAGGGAAAATGAGGGAATGCGTACATATAAACAACAAACTATTTTTTTTTTATTTCCTGGATAGATTAGGATAAGTAATGCTAGCTCCTCTAACAAATGACCCCTGTATCTCAGATTTTAAGGGAATAAAGACTTATTTTCCCCAACTCGGACATTTGCATGTTTGGTGAACAACAACACCATTTGGAGATTATGGGATCCACGTTTCTTTCCATCTGATGCTTTTCCATCCCCCAGGACCTCTTCTGATTCTCTGAAACTTGCCCGGAGCCTGAGGAACAGTACATTCGTGGAGGAACCCATGGAGTAGACCAGGAAATACATCCCATTGGCCAGAACACACTCACATGGCTTCACCTAAATGCATGGGACCCTGGGAAAGGCAAACCTTCCACCTGCATAGGATGAAAATGAAATGGAGTTTGGGGAATTCACAGGATCTTTCTGCCATGCAGCCTTTTGTCCCCCAAGCAAGAGGAGATTTAATACAGGCCACGTGGAAACTTTGCGAGGGTAGAGGGAGCAAGAGTCGAGGGAGGGCAGGCTTTCAGGGAAAAGGGACCTGCAGGTGTCACAGGGAACCAAAGCTGTTGGCTGATCTCTGGGTCCCTGCAGAGGCCACCTGGAAATGTGCACGAAATGTGGAGCCTTCCATCTGCTGGTGTTCATGAGCTGGTGCTCAGCTCATGAGCTCATGCTCAGCTCTGCCCGAGAGGGATGACTCGTGCTTCTAGCTGCCTTCCAAAGCTCACGGGACGGATTCTTCTGGACCAACTGGAGCACTGTGGGCAAGAGAGCCAGGAAATGCCATTGTCCTGCATGGGGCCCTGGACACAGGAGAGAGTTTAGAACGATGAGGAGGGTGCCAAGTGCCAGCATCTGGCCCCTGAAATAAATGCTAGGGTGATCGTGATGTTCAGACCCCTTGAAGCCTAACCACAGACTGCCAAGGAGTCCCCAGCCCGAGGTCAGGTATCCCTGTTCCGAAGCCTTGCAGTGTCGGTGTTCCTGTCTGCGCTTTAGGAAATTCCCAACGGTCTTTTTTCCTTTGCATGTTTTACTGCAATGCTATTTGGCACAGGATGATACATTTACTATGCAAGTCACCTATATCAGTTGGCTAGGGCTGCCCTAACCAACAACGTCAGGCTGGGGTGACTTAACCAACAAAAGATTATAGTCTCCCAGTTCTGGGGGCTGGAGGTTCAAGGTGACTGCAGAGCTGGTTTGTTCTGCGGGCTGTCCAGGAAGGGTCCGTTCTGGGCCCTCTCCTTGGCTTATGGACGGCTATCATCTCCTTGTGTCTCCACATCGTCTTCCCTCTACTCACATCTCTGTGGCCAGAGCTCTCCCTTTTGGTAAGGACACCAGAAGTCTTGGATTGGGGCCCACTCTGATGACCTCACTTCAGTGATCTCTGCAAAGGCCTTATTTCCAAATAACGTCACGTTCTGAGGTCCTGGGGGTTACATTCAATGTATGAATGTAGGGGGTGACGTGCTGGCTCAGGCAGCAGAACATGGGACTCTGGGTCTCAGGGTTGTGAGTTTGAGCCCCATGTTGGGTGTAAGGATTACTTAAAAATTAAAAATGTTTTAAACGATTAAAAACTCACAACATAGGAATTTAGAGGGACATACTTCAACCCATAAGAGCATCTTTATCAACACTGAATGGTGTTCTTTTGTGACATAATCTTTCCTGCCTTGAAATCCACCTGCCCAAAGCCAGAACCTAGAAATTATTTGGATGCACCTTACCCTTGGGTAGGGTGAGCTCTAGAAGAATAACACTCAATGGGGGCACCTGGGTGGCTCAGTGGGTTAAAGCCTCTGCCTCCGGCTCAGGTCATGATCTCAGGGTCCTGGGATCGAGCCCTGCATTGGGCTCTCTGCTCAGCGGGGAGCCTGCTTCCCCCTCTCTGTCTGCCTGCTTGTGATCTCTCTCTCTCTCTCTCTCTCTCTCTCTGTCAAATAAATAAATAAAATCTTAAAAAAAAAAAAAAAAAAGAATAACACTCAATGTTCCCTCTACTTCTACACTCACTCCTCCGAGGGGAGAAAAATGGCTTTTGTGAATGGAGATCTTAAGAGAAGGACCTGCTCAATTTGCTGTGACGTCTGCCTGCAGGGGGGCGGCATTCTGGTCTCTGGAGCCACGTGTCACCCGAGAGACGTGTGTATGTTCAATGCTGCCTGGTTCCCTGTTCCTAATAGCATGCAGCATGCTTGTGCACACATGCTCTGAGAATCAGCTTCATCAGAAAGAAAGGTAACGTATCAGTCAGGGTCCCAGCAGAAAACAGAGAGCATGCTCATGCTATAGACTGAGTGTCTGTGTCCCCCTGAAATTCCTATGTTGAATTCAATCCCCAGGATGATGGTATATGGAGGGGAGTCCTTTGGGAGGTGATTAGGTCATGAGGGTGGAGTCCAGATGAATGGGATTAGAGACCTTATAAGAGACCTCAGAGCATCCCCTTGTCCCTGCTGCTGTATAAGGACACAGAGAAAAGACAGCCATCTATGAACTAGAAAGTGGGTTCTCACACATGGAATCTGCCAGCACCTTGACTTGGACTTCCCAGCCTTCAGAACCATGAGAGATAGATTTCTATTGTCTATATGCCACCCAGTCCATGGTAATCTTGTTATCGCAGCCAGAATGGACTAAGGCCCTCATATCAGGATAACCTGCAAAGACCCCACAGGATAGCACAGCTGGTAACATCAGGGTTCCGTTCTCCCTCCTCTCGGAACAAGGCTGCATGGAGAGGGCTCTCTGTCAGCTGAGCCAAGGCACACAGCTTATGCATGACAATCCCACAGGGAGAGAGCTGACTCCTGTCACCCTTCTTCTTCCCTAGGCTCTCACATCCATGCCCTTGGGGAAAGCAGAGTGCAATGGATGCTATTAGCAGGGTCCATGTAGGATACTATTGGTGGGGTCCATGCAAGATACTGTTGATGGGGCCCATGATTTCCGGGGCACAGAGTAGCTGGAGGAAGGTGGGGAGCCCACCTGGTGGGGCAAGGGGAAAACATCCAGCAGAAAGGTATTTTCACCTCCAGCTCTTTGACTCCCATTCTGTTTTCTAGTTAGTGTTGAACTCATAGAGGAAGGGGCGGGGGGTGGAAGGACAGTGCATTCGTTTCCCACTGACACCAGATCAGAGTACTGCCAACTTAGAGGCTTAAAATGATACCAACTTATTCTCATACAGTTCTGCGGGCAGAAGTACTAAAATCAAGGTGTCAGCAGGGCTGAGCTCCTCTTAGAGGCTCATACCCGTTTCCTGCCCTTTCTCAGCTTCTAAAGGCACCCACATTCCTTGGCTCAGGATCCTTTCCTGGCATCACTCTGACCTCCACTTCTGTCATCCTACCTCTTTTTCCGATACTGGCCTCTCCTGTCTCCCTCTTCTATTGGCCTTTATGATGACATTGGGCCCACTTGGATAATGCAGGATAATCCCCTCACCTCAAAATCCTTAATCACACGATCCAAGTCCCTTTTGCCATGGAAGGTAACATATTTGCAGGTGCTGCAGATCAGGATATGAACATCTCTGGGGGGGGAGTGTTGTTCAGTCCACTGTTCAGTCCACAGCTGAGGGGGGCAGCGGACCCCTTCGAGCTCCCTTTAGCTTTGAGAAATAAGCATGTGAGATTTGCTTTAGCAAAAGCAATGAATGCATCTGCTAGAACTTTTTGCTCTGCCAGTTACTGTCACCGATATAACTCCCACTTAAGTCTCTTCTTTTCAGGACACCACCTAAAAAGACTGGTAGATTTATCTCCTTACTCAAGATTTCTCTAAGGTTTACTTGCCTGATGTTTGTCAGAAGTGGGGAATGGGAGCAGGCAAAATGCATGGTGGGAGTCAAAAGGGACCCAAACTTCTAGTTATGAGGTAAATAAGTCTGAGGGATGTCACGTGCCATGAGGACTCTGGTCCAGAGGAATACCGTACGTTGAAAGTTGCTAAGAGAGTAGCCTCTGGATTCTCATCACAAGAAAAAGAAATATAACTATGCATGATGGTGGATACTGACTAAACTTTTTGTGGTGATCACTTTGCAATATCTACGCATACATATACCAAATCATTATGTCATACACCTAAAACTGATGCAATGTTGCATGTCCATTATATCTCAACAAAAAGCAAATGCTTACCTGCCTCGAGTGTGGCATGTTGTTGGCCCTTTTAAGGGACATGCTTGTCTCCGTCTCTTCCTTCTTTCTGTCTTCCAACTTCCAGTCGTGTGCTCATTTCTGTGCATATTGTACTTTGCCTTCCCTGCACATGCTCTCGCTGTAGGCTATCAAAAATCCTCTGGGGAAAGAACCATCAGGAACCTTTAACTTTGTTTTCCAGCTTCCAAGTGAATAATGGGGGAAGGTATAAAAAAATGACTAGAAAAAAAAATGACTAGAATAATCTTCCTTAGTACAGATGCTGCCCTCAGAACTTGCTCCGTAAGTGGATACCAAGGATGTCTTTGTCTCTTTCCCCATCTCTCACCACGTGGAAGGGCTCCTAATCCCTTAGGAAAATCCATGCGAGGTGCAAAGGGTAGAGGGGAAGGCAGTGAGTGTGGAGGGGCTGGGAGGTGGGAGGTGGTGTGCCTTTTAAGGGGGAAAAGAGCTGAATGTTGTTTCCCTGAAATCACATTCCTGGGCTGAAACTCGCAGGTGGAAGTCTCTGGAGCCAATCTGAGTCTCTGCTGAAGGGTTTTGAAGGACATGATTGGCAGGAGACCTACCTAAGGCTCTGCAGGGGCAGAAGGGCCAGCTGCATAAGGAGGTTTCAAAAGCTCCATCAGGTCGATGCAGGCAAATCTAAGGGGCGACAGGCACAATGAAGCAGGGAGCCAGGTGGAAGGGCCCCGCCCCAGACAGCAGACCACACCTGACCTTAAACTTGGACCAGATTCCCGCAGGGCCGGCTCCTCCCCCATGTGATACCAATATGGCGCCAGATTTGGGAAAACATGTCTCTGTGTGCAATTCTTGTTTGCAACATCAGAAAGTGCATTCATTCATTCATAAATGTTCATGGTGCTCACTCTCCAAGCAACTATCTGGGAAGAGATGGGGCGCTTTCTGAGGAAGCCCCCTGGAAAAGGAAGGGACCCGCCTCCTGTTTTTCAGGAGCCCCTTCTGCCCCAGGACAGGTAAACAAGCTTTGAGTTGCTAAAGGTTAAGTCAACTTTCCAAACTCTGAAGTAACTAATCCTGGCTGAATCTTCACAATAGCTTTGTTAATAATCCATATTAAGGTCATGATGGCTTAATGTTAGACAGAATGGCTGACAGGTGGACACACAGGAACCCTTTGGAATGTTCCACTCCTTCCTTTTTTTCCCCCAAATATGTTTATTTTATTTTTTCAGTGTTACAAGATTCATTGTTCTTGCACCACACTCAGTACTCCATGCAGTACGTGCCCTCCTCAATACCCACCACCAGACTCGCCCAAGCCCCCACCCTCTCCCCTCCAAAACCCTCAGTTTGTTGCTCAAAGTCCACAGTCTCTCTTGGTTCATTGCCCCCTCTGATTCCCCCCATTCACCCTTCCCTTCCTTCTCACAATGGTATTTACCCCAAAGAAGCAGATGCAGTACAAAGAAGGGCCACATGTACCCCAATGTTCATAGCAGCAATGGCCACAATCGCCAAAATGTGGAAAGAACCAAAATGCCCTTCAACAGATGAATGGATAAAGAAGATATGGTCCATATATACAATGGAATATTATGCCTCCATCAGAAAGGATGAATACCCAACTTTTGTATCAACATGGACCGGACTGGAAGAGATTATGCAGAGTGAAATAAGTCAAGTGGAGAGAGTCAGTTATCTTATGGTCTCACTTACATGTGGACCACTCCTTCCTAATCACTTATGGCTGTCAAGGATTCTTTATCTTTTTGTGCTGCAGACCCCCTTTCAGAATATTTTTAGTTGTTTTTTCTTTTTTCTTTTTTTTTTTGTAAAAACCATGTTTTTAAATAACTGCAAAGCAGACCAAGTTTTACCAAGAAGATTAATTATAATAAAATGGTGTTGTAGAGATGGTTTTTCAATTTCTGGTATAGAATTATAAGTGCTTAAAAAAAAACATTAAATAGCATGATCTAGTGGCAGACCTAGGAATGCCACATTTCGAAATAATGATGAACATAAAAGATGTCTTGTAATATTTGCCACAACAGAAATACAGGAAAATATTTGTGATTTCTATCAGTGAGGAAGTCCCCTGTACAAGCAATATTACTGTGGTTTGTGGTCCACATTTATGCCAGAAAAAATAATCTAAATTTCAGTGAGAGGTTCATGAAAATAACAACATGATTTCTTTCCCCAGTCAAGCTCGTGACTCGCTGACTGCTAGCCATTGAGCCCCTGTTTGAAGGTACAATAGTTCTGTTGAAAATATTTGAACTACAGAATAAACTTTTGGTGTTTCCCAAAGATGAGAGACTATGTTAGTTTCATGTACTTGGAGGAAGGAAGTTTTCCCATTGGTACTAGGTAGACACAATCTACTCCCCTCTGTAGCCACAAGCTGGTTAATATCTTGACAGGTTTGGATCCTAATAATCGATTCTAGATTTGAAAGGCAGTAAAGCCTCGGCAGTAAAGCCATATTGGGAAACACAATTACTGGGTTCTCTGTGCTGTTTCATATTGTAGAGAAGATGTATAAATCCAGAACAGATGAGAGCTCCTCAATGGACCACTTCTAATATCCTCAAGTACAACTGGATATCAAGAAGTGTGGGAAGCAATATGGAGCAACCCAAACTCTCATACACCGCTGATAACTTGACACAACTGCTCTGGAAGACGGTTCAGAAGCATCCACTAATTCTGGACACATAGGTACCCTCCAAGGCAGAGGTTCTACTCCAAGGGATGGAGCCAACAGAAATTGAACATGTGTGCGCAAAACTACATGAGCATAAGTGGTTATGGCAGCACTATTCATGATAGCCAAAAACTGGAAATGATCCGGATGCCCATCAAGAATGGAAGGGATGGGAGGGAGACAAACCATAAGAGACTACTAGACTCAAGAAATGAACTAAGGGTGGCCCGGGGGGGGGGGGTATGGGTGGGTAGAGATAGGGTGGCTGGGTTGTGGACATTGGGGAGGGTATGTGCTGTTAAGTGCTGTGAAATGTGTAAGCCCGATGATTCAGACATGTACCCTGGGGCAAATAATACATTATATGTTAATAAAAATTTTAAAAAATAATAAAAATAAATAAATAAAAGAATGGAAGGGATGAACACATGATCACTTACACAATGGGGAGCTAGAGCACAAAAGGGATTGACAAGCTGCGAGGACATTCAGCAACAGAGATGAATCTCACCAATGTTGAGCAACAGGGGCCAGACGTGAAATAGAACAGTTATGATTCCATTTTGTAAAGTTCCAAAGCAGGCAAAATGAATCCAGTCTATGACATGATGACAGGAAGAGGGCAGAGGAGCGGAGCAGGAGAGAGGCTTCTGGGACACTGCAATGCTATTTGTTGGTCTGGGTAATTGTTGCCTGAATATGGTCCGTGTGGAAACTCATCAAGCTGTAAGCTTGTAATTTGTGCACTTTTCTCCTGATTTATTTTCTTTCAGTCACAATTTTTTTTCAAAAAGACCAAGTTTTAAAAAGCCAGATGTACAAGGTTATATATTGGATGCTTCCATTCATATGAAATAACCAGAAAGAGCAAGTTTATCAGGACAGAAAGAAAATTAGCAAGTTGCCAGGGACTAGAGGGGGAACAGAATGGAAATGATGCCTTAATGTACAGGGTCTCCTTTGGGGGGTGATGAAAATGTTCTGGAAATTATAAACAGCAGTGATTATTACCCACTGTTGCAAGTACACTGAATGCCACTGAATTGCACAATTTAAAGGGGTGATATTTTAGGTTTTGTGTATTTTACCACAAGGAAAAAGACTGATCTGAAGAAAGTGTTATTTCCCCCTCCTAGAGATAAGAAAACTGAAGGCGGTATCAGACAAAGAACTTGCTCAAAGTTGGACAGTGAATCTACAGAGTTACAATTCACTCAGGGCTGGCTGACTTCAGTATCTTTCCCCTTCCCTCAGAGAAATGTGACTCAGACTGTCATGAGCACATGAATCACTTAGAAACCTTGTTAAACATGCAAATTCTGATTCAGTAGGTTTGCAAGGGGCCCCAGGTTATGCATTTTTAATTCAATTAGCCAACATATAGTACATCATTAGTTTCCGATGCAAGCGTGTTCAATGATTCATCAGTATGACACCAAGTGCTCATCACATCACGTGCCCTCTTAAAGCCCATCCCCCAGCTAACCCATCCCCCATCCACCTCCCTTTCCACAACCCTCAGTTTACTTCCCAGAGTCAAGAGTTTCTCATGCTTTGCCTCCCTCTCTGATTTCTTCCCGTTCAGTTTTTCCTCCCTTCCCCTATGATCCTCTGCGCTATTTCTTATGCTCCACGTGTAAGTGAAACTATATGATAATTGTCTTTCTCTGACTTATTTCACTTAGCATAATATCCTGCAGTTCTATCCATGACGATGTAAATGGAAGATATTCATCCTTTCTGATGGCTGAGTAATATTCCATTCTGTACATGAACCACATCTTCTTTATCCATTCATCTGTCAATGGACATCTGGGCTCTTTCCATAGTTTGGCTAATGTGGACATTGTTGCTATAAATCTTGGGGTGCACGTGCCCCTTTGGGTCACTACATTTGTATCTTTGGGGTAAATACCCAGTGGTGCAAATGCTGGGTCATAGAAGTTCCTTCTTGAGGAACCTCCATACTGTTTTCCACAGTGGCTATGCCAGCTTGCATTCCTGCCAACGGTGTAAGAGGGCTCCCCTTTCTCTACATCCTTGCCAGTGTTTGTTGTTTCCTGTCTTGTTCATTTTAGCCATTCTGACTGGTGTGAGATGCTATCTCATTGTGCAGAGTGTGCATTTCTAAGAAGCTTCCAGGCAACGATGGCGCTGCTGGCACAGGGACCACTGTTTGAGAAGCAGAGCTCTAACTGAGCTGATAACAATAACAATTTCTCCTTTATCTTCTGGATTGTTGTCCACAGAGACTGCAAGGAGGTAGGACCCATTGGTTTCATCTTCCATCACCAGCAACTGTCTGCCTGTGCCCCTTCCAACCAGAGCAGGAGAAAAGTACCTGCCATCATAGAAGGAAAGCTTCCATTTTTGGCTTTGGTGAAGGGGCGGACCATTCACAGATTCATTATGAAACCAGCAACAACATTCCTAATCTCAGCACAAGGAAGGCAGCCCACTAATGCCATACTGTTGATGGCTCTGTGAAAGCCACCTTCAGTGTGGCACCAGGTCACTGGTACCCCTTGGTCCTCCAGCCTCTTCCTATACATCAGAGTATCATCTCAAAGGACATCATGCTCAGGGCTCACAAGACAAGCTCTTGGGGACCAGTGGATGATGTCATCACCAGCGACAAGAGGCGAATGTTTTAAGTTAAAGGTCTCTCCGCTCACCAGATGGGCTTCCTCCCTAAAAGTCATGAGCATGCCACGTCTGGATTGACAAGCCAAGTCATCTTAAATTGGTCACCCATTGGAAACACCCAATATGGCCCCTTGCTGGCTCTACATGTCCTTTCCCAAAGAATGCAGATGAAATTTACAGCTACTCAGCAAATTAACTGGTGAGCTACTGCTGTGACCAGGTTTAGCTGCTCCTGTGTCTCTCCCCTGAGGAATATATGTTGGTTCCAGCCACCCTGCTTCAGTTGGAACCTGTCTGGTCTTTCTAACCACACCAACAGAGAGGAAGGCAGATGGTGCACAGAGAGAGGACATATGAATATTGCACTACCCAGGGTAGAGTAGCTATAAAGTTTCTACTTTCTGGCACCTTATTCTCTGTAAGCTAACTTTCCCCTTGCTTCTTGCTATGTCTTAAATGGTTTTGAACCTTGTGACTAAACCATCTTAATTTGGTCTGTGGGCTTTTCTGTTCAGTGACCTTCAGAATTTCTTGCTTGTCAGTATTGGGGGCTACTACCCCACCAGGGTAATTTCCCACAGCACACGTGGCTGGCCTTGAACAAAATCGTGGGTTAGAAACTTGCCAACGACCTTTTGCTTTCTTTTTTATGCTTGTATACTGCCCCAAAGTCACCTGGATTTTCTCCATCAAGATCTGCTCTTTACTCAGGTGATAAAACTTTCTTTCCTCCATATACTGTCTTATTTACCAAAATTTGTCTGTCTTATGTAGCATTCTGTCATCTTATTGCTATTATTTCTAATCTGAGGTTGCAGAATCAATCTTTTTTTTTAATGGTTTTTTTCCCAAAAATGTTTATTTTATTTTTTCAGTGTTACAAGATTTATTGTTCATGCACTATACCCAGTGCTCCATGCAATATATGCCCTCCTCAATACCCACCACCAGGCTCACCCAGCCCCCCACCCCCACCCCTCCTAAACCCTCAGTTTGTTGCTCAGAGTCCACAGTCTCTTATGGTTCATCTTCCCCTCTGATTTCCCCCCATTCACCTTTCCCTTCCTTCCCACAATGCCCTCCATGTTTTTCTTTATGCTCAGCACATAAGTGAGACCATAAGGTAATTGGCTCTCTCTGCTTGACTTATTTCACTCTGCATAATCTCTTCCAGTCCGGTCCATGTTGATACAAAAGTTGGATATTCATC
>CM053606.1:7703399-7723829 GCA_028646535.1 Procyon lotor | reverse complement strand
TGTGGGCATTGCTTCTATGAACATTGGGGTACATGTGGCCCTTCTTTGTACTGCATCTGCTTCTTTGGGGTAAATACCCAGTAGTGCAATAGCAGGGTCATAGGGTAGCTCTATTTTCAACTTCTTGAGGAATCTCCACACTGTTTTCCAAAGTGGCTGCACCAGCTTGCAATCCCACCAACAGTGGAAAAGGGTTCCCCTTTCTCCACATGCTCTCCAACATTTGTTGTTTACTATCCTGTTGATTTTGGCCATTCTAACTGGTGTAAGGTGGTGTCTCAGTGTGGTTTTGATTTGAATCTCCCTGATGGTTAAAGGTCTGATATCTAAGATCTATAAAGAACTCCTCAAACTCAACACCCACAAAACCAATAATCACATTAAAAAATGGGCAGAAAGCATGAACAGACACTTCTCCAAAGAAGACATACAAATGGTTAACAGACACGGAATCAATCTTCAAAACATCCTCCTTAGAAATTTAAACCTGTAACTAGGTTTAAATTACAACTTAAATAAATTTACAAGTTTAGTTTGGAGTACGCTGCCACCAAGTGGCCCAGCTGCATCTATCTTTTCCATTCATGAAGGAGTGAAGAGGGAGATGACAGAGTTCCTAAGGGTAGAGCACAGAGGCCTTTGGCCAGTGAGTAATTAGGATGGTTGTGGAGAAAGCAGTTGCAATAAAAGCCAAAGACAAGAACCAAAGACTTAAACAGAAAAGAAATTTGATCTTCCATAAACAGAAATGGAGATGAGTTCTGCTAACTCTGCCTTGTCTCAGTGACATGAATCATTTTTGGTGATTATAAACCATGCTTCAGGGGACACTGGAGCTGGTCTGGGTTCAAGGAAGAGGCTGAGTAGGTAGACCTCCTATCTGAACTTTAACCAGATAGCTCTGCCTTTCTCCGTTTTTACATCAGGGTGCCATATTCATTTTCATTTAATAAAAAGGTCCTAAACTTAAAAAGGGGGTGTTATTATTTTCCAAATCCCTCTCAGAAGTTGTCATTCTATATATGACATTATTCTAAATTTTTTCCAATTTTGTAACAGCTTTTTTTTTTACTATTTTAATTCAATTAATTAACCTGTAATGCATTGTTGATTTCAGATATCCAGGCCTGTGATTCATCTTTCTTATATAACACCCAGTGATCATTACATCAGTGGCATCCCTTAAGGTCCATCACCCAATTACCCCATTCCACCTTCCCCTTCCCCTCCAGCAATCCTCAGTTTGTTTCCTCTGATTAAGAGTCTCTTATGGCACGTCTCCTTCTCTGGTTTCATCTTGTTTTACTTTTTCCCCTCTTCTCTGATGATCCTCTGCTTTGTTTCTTGAACATTATTATAATTTTTAACACTATAAATACTAGCTTATCCCTATTGACCCAACTCTATGGTGGGTCTCCCCCTCTAGATAGGGAGGAGGAGAGGACAAACACTTAGAGATGGGGGAACCTCCTCAGTGAAGGAGAGGACACAGAGGACCCCCAACAACGATAGGAAAGTGCTAGAACAAGGAGCTAAGAGTAAGGGCCGGGACCACAGGAGAGCCTGCCCACCTTCAACTGAATAAACAGAGAGAGAGATTCTTGCATAACTCAGACTTCTCTGGTACTTGTTTGGTTTCAGTAGCATAATCAAGATAAGGATCCTAGGAAACTCAAGAGCAAGTCCAAGTTTTAGGAAAACATGATGATGATGATATCAGTAATGACTCTTGACACTTAGCTGAGCACAAACAACATGCTAGGCATTGCTCCTGGTTCTTCACATACATAACCTCATCTAACCCCCACAACCACTTGATATGGTAAGTACGATCATTAACTCCGCTTTGAAGATGAAAAACTTGAGCCCCAAAGAGGTTAAGTGACTTGACCAAGGTCACAGAGCAGGAAACAATGCAGCCAAGATTGCAAAACCCAGCAGAGTTCGACCTGGCCTCTACAACCGATGGGGGCTTGCCCAAGAGCACCATGTATAAACCAACTATCTCTCTCATCTTGCCTCCTGCATCCCCACTCCTCGCCAGTCAGTGCCCACCTGTCCCCCAGCCACCTGCTTGCAGCCTGACCAGATGGAATAATCCTTGCCCAGAGCCAGGAGGGGAAGACCTGAAGAAAGGCAGACATGGCATTGAGGTGCCTTCTTTGTTCCTGGAACCATGAGTCTTCTTTTCTGCTCACCATCATTGCCCCCACCCCTCAAGTCACTCTTCAAAGCCTTTGTATTTGTGGTTTACCTGCACCCTGCATGCTCTCTCTGCTCTACCTTCCAAGGGCTTTTGTTTCCTTTGGTAGACGTAGCTTCCAACCCCCAGTTTCTCTGTCCTTGGCCCTCATAGCTCCCTTCACTGTGGGGAGACAAGCAACAGAAGCTGAGGTCCCACAGGTGCAAGCAACAGATGGCAGATGGATGGGTGTGCATGCCTGCCACGTGAGCATGTGAGGAGGCAGCTTTCACCTGTGGGTTCATGAACTCCGAGTCCAGCACCTGGTCCATATGGGTCTCTGATCTCTGTCTCAGCTGCGCTTTCTAGATGTGTCTACTTGTCTGCTTGGCCTCCAGTGCACACTTCCTACTTCTCCCTGACCCAGCTGACCTCCCAGAACTGATCACTCTCCATGCGACTGCTCATCTCCTCCCTGTCTGGTTTCACTTTCATCTGAAACACCTTCCCCAAAATCAGCCACCTGTTAGCTCAGCTTGTTTCCTGACCTGAGCTGAAATCAGGAATCAGATGATCACCCAAGAGAGCCACCCAGGCGCCCCAAAGCTCATGAGAATTTAAAAGAAACAATGTTAATTGCTGGTGGAGACGAAGAAAGAACGATCCAAAAGCTGAGATCATGAATGTCGACTCTGTTCAGTGAGTTCAGGTTTTCATGGCTGTCCATAAATGACCTCTATCGTTGGACATTCCAGAGTGACTGTACCATGTTACATTTCTACGAGCAAGGAACAAGGAAGCCAGTGTCTCTGCATCCTTGCCAACATTGGAGGCTATCACTACTTTGTATTTTAGCCAACCTGATGGGAGTCCAGTAATATCTTGTTGTGATTTTCTACGTGCGTCCAATCATTTCATAGCTAGAATAAAATGGCATCTATGGTACCTAAACTGGATAGTATGCATCATCCTGGCAGGACACAAGAAAATAATTCCATTATCATACACGTTAATATTTCTGCAGCAAACCTATGAACATTCATGTAAGTGGAATACGTAAGGGCAATACATATCCTCACCCCAATTTAAATCCAAATGTGCCACCCGATGAGCTCAGGTCAGATTTGGTCGCCACACAAGTTATGAAAAAAATTCTCATTTTTCCTAGCTGTCTGGATATTGCAATTGCAGATAAAGAATTCAGAGCCTGTTGGTAAGTAATTGTGAATGACCTAAGTAAGCAGTAAGGCACTACTGGAATTGACTCAGTGGATGATAGAGAGGATAAGCTGGAAGAAGAAACCATTCATTCATTCATTCATTCATCCATCTGACAAATACTTGTTGAGTAGCTAATATGTGTCAGCCAATGAGTCCCTTCCTCTACAAAGCTGGGTAAGGAAGCCCCTTCGCCAGGATCCTGAATACCCTGCCACCTCTGAGCTTGAAGATGATGCCTTGGTAGGGCTGGGCGATCCTACTTGGGGATGAAACAGCCTCATGGGTATGGTTTGGGATCTTTTTTTTTCACCCTGCATGCACAGACAAAACAGATAAATCTGGCCATCGACCCAATTCCCAATTTCTCAAAAATATGCTGCTATACGAGACGGGGAAGCAGAGGCTGCCTAATTGGCTTCAGGATGAAGCAATTCTTTTCACCCACTGGTACTGCCCTGACTTGCTGCCTCTTCTGATGAAATTTTTTTTCACAACCAAAACTACCATTTTGGACGTGCTCTGAGTTGGTTCTCCTGTCTGGAAGATGGATCGACAAAAGCTGCTCATAAGGGTCTAAGAGGTAGGGTGGATGTGAACAAGGAAGAAGAGGGAGTGATTCCTTCTCATTGGACAGACTCCCCCCACGCCCCAGCCTTTCTACAAATAAACCTTGGCCCAGTTAGTCTTGATTCTGCATGGGCTCGTAACTCATTTCTGACAACCCAAAGCCTCACTTCCAAAGCACTTGGGTGTCTTCATTTTTTCTTTTTCCATTCATTCAACAAATATTTGTGGAAGCCTCTCTCCTCTAGGCCCAGGGAGACATGGTGACTTTTGGACCCCCCGCCCCTTCCTTCATTCCTCATCTACAGCAAAGCCAAATGGCTGACCCAGAATTCGCCCTTGACTTGGGCCCCTTGCAGCACAGACTTTGTAAGCTGGAAGAACCGTATTCAACTCCCCCTCCTTCCTGAAGCCATGTGGTTTTACACCTTCATCTCAGTAACTCTATCAACAAAGGAAGCAATTAAATGTACCTCAGAAAGTTTCTAGGTGAATTAAATAGATTTATTTGTGGAAATTGCCATCAAAGCCCATCTGCAAAGACTAGTTACCTTTCCCATGACTCCTTGAGCATCTGCCATGTGCCTGGTGAGAACTCGGCACGACACTTCCAGGTATGACAGAAACAATGCTCAGGGATACAGGGCACCAGGTAAGCCCCGCAGTAATGGTAACTTTTGATTTTTGCAGGTGGAAAAGCTGGCACTGGATCCTGTTGGCCACCAATGTTTACAGAAATTAGCTGATTAGCTCTACTACCAGATGTGGCTGGGATTGAATATAGGAGCTTAATCAGTTATTCTGCAAACAAGGTCCTTGCTCAAAGGTGACTCGATGCACGGGAGGCTGACCGTTGTGGGGATATATCTACTGCGGCCCTTCCATGTGGCTTTCCATCTTACTCAAGGAAGCAACAAAGACCTTTGAGCATCTTCAGGGCCCTCCCCGATTCCCCACCCCAGCCTTCCCTGTCCCCAGCTCATTCTGTCCTAACCATGCTGGCCTCCTTGCCATCCCCCAAACACACATGCCCCTGGGCCCCCCTGCCCCCAAGAGACTCCTGCACATCGCTCCCTCACCTCCTGGGACAATTGCTCCACGTGCGTCTCACCAAGGCCCTCCTGGGCCAGGTATTCCCATCCCCTCGTCTGCTTTTTCTTCTCTACTGCACCCCACTTCGCCCTGCACTGTCCAGTTCAGTGGGTAGCTGAGGGCATTCATTGGTTACCCACCTACTAGCAATTAACCCCAATGGGAGACTTTTTTCCTTTTCACTCACCACCGTGTTCCCAGAACCTCGAGCAGGGCCTGACTCAGAGCATGGGCTCAATCCATGCTTGTGGAATGATCTAGAACTCTACAGGTTTCCTACCAGGGAAACCTTGCAAAGCCCAAATACAGCACCGTCCTCCACTTAGACGAGGCACATCTTTACATTTACTTAAGAATGCTGGCAGGTGGCTCATTTTTTTCTCTTTTCACAAGTTGTCCTGAGAACAGAGAGTTTCCTGGGCTTTGTCCCAGGATGGGGCCAGCAGGGCCTGGGCCCTCTTGGTGCTCGTTTCTAGATGACCCTCTCTCCATGCCCTGCCTTCAGCGGAGTGCCCTGAGTAGGACAGGTGCCTGGTCAATGTTCACTGAATAAAAGACTAATGAAATGAATGTAAACCAATGGGGTGGTTAAACACAAACATGCAACAAACCCCAGAAAGGGACCCTTCACACAGCCAAAAAGTGAGCAGCAAAATGAAATCAGCTCCAGCACTGGTTCTATTGAGGCAGAAAGTTCAAAAACAGAAAGGTGAGAATACCGAGGTCCAGAGCGGTCATAAGAAACTTGTTCTGAGTCATCCAGCTAGCTGCTGGCGGATTTCAGTTCGGCCATTTCTCCATTGTCCCCCAGCTGCCTCAACTTTTAAGTCAGGTTTTGAACAAAGGAACTAACAAATACTGAAATGTACCTTCACTTTTCGTAGCTGGCTTGGTGTCCCTCCTTAGATGGAACATCTCTGTCCCTTTGCCCCCTTACAACCTTCATGAGCCACCACCCCCTGTGCAGGCCAGGACGTAAGACTGTGTCACTCACCTGCCCAGCTGCTGTGTGCAAGTCACTTATATCATTTCCTTTCCTTTCTGCAGTGAGCTTTCCAGGTGGACATTTTCCGCGGAGGAAGCTGAGACTCAGTAGAGCTCAAGGACATCCAGGAGAAAGGGGATGTGAAGCCCACCAGTCTGCCTGACCTCAAAAGAAAATCCATATGACCTCCTTACTTATGGTGCTCCCAACTGAGTGCTCTTGTCATTTGGGACCAGATAACTCATTCTTTTTTTTTTTTTAAAGATTTTTTTTTTATTTATTTGATAGAAACACAGCAAGAGAGGGAACACAAGCAGAAGGAATGGTAGCGGGAGAAGCAGGCTCCCTGCCTCGCAGAGAGCCCGATGTGGGGCTTGATCCCAGGACCCTGGGATCATGACCTGAGCCGAAGGCAGACGCTTAACAACTGAGCCACCCAGGCGCCCCCAGATAACTCATTCTTGTGTGGGGGCCATACAGTGCACTGTCCAATGCCTAGCAGCATCCTGGCTTCTACTTACTAGATGCCCGTAGGGCCTCCTCGGTAGTCCTGACCAAAAATGTCTCCAGACATGGCCAAATGTCCCCTGGGGGCCGAAATTGCACACACCCCCAGCACTGTTGAGAACCGCCACAATACGTCATGGTGCCTCGGACCCCACCACGCAGGATGTCACTCAACATGGATCCACATCCTGTGCCCCGTCTAAGAACACAGAACCTACCTTGCCTCCAGTTTGGTATGAAAAGGCAGTTTAGCATGACATTTGTCAGCAGATGCCTGGCAGCTGGAAGGCCTGGGTTCGAGTTCTGGCTCTACCCCCCAACTAGCTGTTGACTTTGGACGAGTTGCTTCCTCTGATGAAGAATGATAATAGGATCAGAGTGGTGAGAAAAAAATGTGTGAAGACTGCTGTAGGGGATTGGAAGATGCCATCCCAAAATGGGCCATTTTGGTACAAGGGTTTCTGTGAGCTGAAGACAACTGAGAAACAGTGACCCCAAAACAGATCTTAGCTCTCCCCCATTTGCCTAGATGTAGAATATAAATTCCCCTTGGCAGATTTCTCCTCTCCCCCTCTCACACCAGGAAGGACAGCAGGAGACAAGCCTAGACCCTCATCAGCCCAGAGGCCACCAGAGGAATTTGCATAACCAACCTCAGATCAAGGAAAGTGTGTTTTTAATCCCCTCCACTAATCTCCCCCATCCTTCCACCCACCTCCCCTCTGGTGACCATCAGTTAGTTCTCTATTGTTAAGTCTGTTTTTCAGTTTGTCTCCTTTTCCCCACTTTATTCATTTGTTTTGTCTCTTAAATTCCACAGAAGAGTGAAATCATATGTTATTTGTCTTTCTCTGCCTTAGTTCACTTAGCATTATACTCTCTAGATCCATCCACATTGTTGCAAATGGCAAGATTTCATTCTTTTTTTATGGCTGAATAATATGGCTGAATAATTCCATTATACACCACCTCTTCTTTATCCATTCATCTGTGTATGGACATTTGGGCTACTTCCATAATTTGGCTATTGTAAATAATGCTGCTGTAAACATAAGGGTGCACATATCCTTTTGAATTAGTGTCTTGGTATTCTTGTGAATATGAAATTTTTTCATATTTTGGGAAAAACCCAGTAGTACATATGACTCCTGGATCATCTGGTAACTCTATTTTTAGTTTAGTTAGTTTTTTGTTTTTTGTTTTTTTTTTTTGAGGAAACTGCATACTATTTTCCAGAGTGGCTGCATTAGTTTGCATTCCCACCAACAGTTCAAGAGGGTTCCCTTTCCTCCACATCCTCACCAACACCTGTTGTTTTTCATATTTTTGATTTGAGCCATGTGTATGATGTCACACTTTTGATTTGCATTTCTCTGACAATGAGTGATGTTAAACATCTTTTCATGTATCTGTTGGTCATCTGGATGCCTTCTTTAGAGAAATGTCTGTTCATGTATTCTGCCCACTTTTTAATTGTATTATTTGGTTTGTTGGTGTTGAGTTGTGTAAGCTCTTTATATATTTTGGATATAACCCTTTATCAGATATCATTTTGATATAAAGGGTTATATCCAAAATATATAAAGAGCTTACACAACTCAACACCAACAAACCAAATAATACAATTAAAAAGTGGGCAGAATACAAGAAAATATCTTCTCCCATTCAGCAGGCAGCCTTTAAATTTTGTTGATTATTTCCTTTGCTGTGCAGAAGCTTTTTATTTTGACGAAGTGCCAAGAGTTTTATTTTTGCTTTTATTTTCCTTGCTTCATGAGACATATCTAGAAAAATATTGCCATGGTTGATGTCAGAGAAATTAGTGCCTGTGCTTTCTTCTAGGATTTTTATGGTTTCAGGTCTCATTTTTAGGTTTTTAATCCATTTTGAGTTTATTTTTGGGTATGGTGAAAGAAAGTGGTCCAGTTTCATTCTTTCCCATGTAGCTGTCTGGTTTTCCAAAAACCATTTGTTGAAAAGACTGTCTTTTTCCCATTGGATATTCCTCCCTGTTTTGTCAGATTAACTGTGGGTTTATTTCTGGATTTTCTATTCTGTTCTGTTGATCAATGTGTCTACTTTTGTGCCAGTACCACACTGTTTTGATTACTACAGCTTTGTAATATTACTTCAAGTCCAGAATTGTAATGTCTCCAGCTTCGCTTTTCTTTTTCAAAATTGCTTTGGCTATTCAGGGATTTAGGATTGTTTGTTCTAGTTCTGTGAAAAATACTGTTGGCATTTTGATAGGGATTGCATTGAATGTGTTGATTGTTTTGGGTGTATGGACATTTTAAGAATGCTTGTTCCTCCAATCCATGAGCATGGAATATCTTTCCGTTGTTTGTGTCATCTTCAATTTCTTTCATCAATATTTTATAGTTTTCAGAGCACTGGTCTTTCACCTCCTAGAGTAAGTTCCTTCCTAGGTATTTTATTATTTTTGGTACGATTATAAGCAGGATTGTTTTCTTAGTTTCTCTTTCTGCTGCTTCATCATTAGGGTATAGATATGCAAAGGATTTCATGGATTTTGAATTCGGTGACCCATCTGAATTCATTTATCAATTCTAGTAGTTTTTTGGTGGAGTCTTTAGGGTCTATATATAGTATCATGTCATTTGTAGATAGTGAAAGTTTTACTTCTTCTTTACTAGTTTGGATGCCTTTTATCCCTTTTTCTTGTCCAATTGCAGTGGCTAGGACTTCCAGTACTATGTTGAACAAAAGCGGTGAAAGTGGACATCTCTGTCTTGTTCCTGATTTTAGGGGAAAAAACTCTCAGTTCTTCACCATTGACTATGATGTTAGCTGTGGGTTTTTCATATATGTGGGTTTTTTATTATGTTGAGGTACATTCCCTCTAGACCTACTTTGTTGAGGGTTTTTATTATGAATGGATGTTTTACTTTGCCAAATGTTATATATTTGCATATATTGAAATGATTATATGGTTTTTATTTTTTCTCTCATTGATGTGATGTCTCATGTTAATTGATTTGTAAATATTGAGCCACACTTGCATTCCAAGGATAAACCTCATTTGAACATGGTGAATGATTTTTTTAATATATTGTTGGATTTGGCTTGTTAATATTTTGTTGAGGATTTTTGCATCTATACTCATCAGAGATACTGGCCTGTAGTTTCTTTTTTTGGTCACATCCTTATCTGGCTTTGGTGTCAGGGAAATGCTGGCCTCACAGGATGAATTTGAAAATTTTCCTTCCTTTTCTTTTTTTGGAATAGTTTGAGAAGAACAGGTATTAACTCTTCTTTAAATGTTGGTAGAATTCACCTGTAAAGCTGTCCAATCCTGGATTTTGTTTGTTTTGTTTTTTTGTGTGTGCTTTGTTTTGTTTTTCCCCAAATATGTTTATTTTACTTTTTCAGTGTTACTGAAATTAATTGTTCATGCACCACACCCAGTGCTCCATGCAATACGTGCCCTCCTCAATACCCACCACCAGGCTTGCCCATTATTATCAACAGCTATATGACAATAAGTTAAACAACCTAGAAGAAAGGGATGCATTCCTGGAAACCGATAATCTTCCAAGACTGAAATAGGAAGAAATTGACAACCTGAATAGACCAATATCTAGTAATGAAATTGAAGCAGTGATCAAAAACCTCCCAAAAAACAAGAGTCCAGGACCTGACGGATTCCTTATGGAATTCTACCAAACTTTCAAGGAAGAAATAATACCTATTCTCCTGAAACTGTTCCAAAATATAGAAACAAAAGGAAAACTTCCAGACTCTTTCTATGAAGCCAGCATTACCCTGATCCCCAAACCAGGCAAAGACCCCATCAAAAAGGAGAATTATTTTTTTAATACAGTTTTATTTAAGATATTGCATTTTCCACTTAACAATGCAGTGCTTATAAAGTGCAATGTTTATTTCCTTTCCCTGTGCCCAAATTCCATATTCAAGTATCAAGAATGCCCAGTTTATTTGCTATAACAGCTCAAAGTTACAACTGCTATGGAATTTGCTACAAATTTGGGTCCTTTGAATATTGTGTGGAACAATGCTAGAGCTATTTATTCTCAGGTTGGTTTAATCAGCCTCTTCAATAGTGGGCCCAGAGGAGGCACCACCAGAGGGAGGAGCTCCACCACCAGGGAAGCCTCCAGGCATTCCTCCTGGCACGCCCCCTGCATTCTGGTACAGGTTGGTGATGATGGGGTTGCAGACTTTCTCCAGCTCTTCCTGCTGGTGTTCAAATTCTTCTTTCTCTGCAGTCTGGTTCTTATCAAGCCAGTTAATGATTTCATGGCACTTGTCAAGAATCTTCTGTTTGTCTTCATCATTTGTCTTGCCCTGAAGTTTTTCATCTTCAACAGTTGCTTTCATGTTGAATGTGTAAGACTCAGGTGAATTTTTGGAAGACACCTTATCCCGCTGTTTCTCATCTTCAGCTTTGTACTTCTCAGCTTCCTGGACCATGCGCTCAATGTCTTCCTTGATCAAGTGGCCCTTGTCGTTAGTGATGGTAATCTTGTTCTCTTTTCCTGTGCTCTTATCCACAGTGGAGACATTGAGGATACCATTAGCATCAATATCAAAAGTGACCTCAATCTGAAGAACGCCACGAGGGGCAGGAGGTATGCCTGTGAATTCAAACTTTCCAAGTAGGTTGTTATCGTTGGTCATGGCATACTCACCTTCACATACCTGAATAAGCACACCAGGCTGGTTGTCAGAATAGGTAGTGAAGGTCTGTGTCTGTTTGGTAGGAATGGTAGTATTACACTTGATGAGAACAGTCATGACTCCTGCAGCAGTTTCAATGCCAAGAGAAAGTGGAGTGACATCCAACAGCAGCAAATCTTGAACATTTTCAGATTTGTCTCCAGAAAGGATGGCTGCCTGGACAGCTGCACCGTAGGCAACTCATCAGGGTTGATGCTCTTATTCAGTTCTTTTCCATTGAAGAAATCTTGGAGAAGTTTCTGAATCTTGGGGATAGGGTAGAACCACCCACCAGGACAATATCGTGGATCTGAATCTTGTCTAGCTTGGCATCCTGAAGGGCTTTCTCTACAGGATCCAGGGTGCCATGAGACAGGTCAGCATTTAATTCTTCAAACCGGGCATGAGTAATAGAGGTATAGAAGTTGATTCCTTCATATAGAGAATCAATCTCAATACTGGCCTGGGTGCTGGAAGAAAGTGTACATTTAGTGCATTCACAAGCAGTACGAAGACGGTGAACTGCCCTCTTGTTTTCACTGATATCCTTCTTATGTTTGCGCTTGAACTCTGCAATAAAATGGTTGACCATTCGGTTGTCAAAGTCTTCTCCACCTAAGTGGGTGTCTCAAGCTGTAGATTTAACCTCAAAGATCCCAGCTTCAATAGTAAGGATGAACACATCAAAAGTGCCATCTCTTACGTCAAAGATCAGCACATTCCTTTCAGCTCCAACCTTTTAGTCTAAGCCATAAGCAATAGCAGCAGCAGGTAGCTCATTGAGGATTCGAAGTATGTTGAGACCAGCAGTAGTTCCAGCATCTTTGGTAGCCTAGTGCTGAGAGTCATTGAAGTACACAGGTATTGTGACAATTGCGTTGGTAACAGTCTTCCCAAGATAAGCCTCTGTGATTTCCTTCATTTTCCTCAAAACCATATATGACACCTCCTCTGGATAAAAGCTTTTCGTCTCTCCCTTGTATTCTGCTTGGACTTTGGGCCTGCCAGCATTATTTGCCACCATGAAAGGCCAATGCTTCATATCAGATTGGACAACAGCATCATCAAATCTCCGACCAATCAGGTGTTTGGCATCAAAAACTGTATTGGTGGTTTCACCACAACTTGAATCTTTGCAGCATTACTGACCAATTGTTTGGTGTCTGTGAAGGCGACATAACTTGGGGTGGTTCAGTTTCCCTGAACATTGGCAATTATTTCCATTTTCCCACGCTGGAAGACACCCAGGCAGAAGTAGGTGGTGCCAAGATCAATGCCAACTGCAGGTCCCTTAAACATGGTCTGGCTCAGCTTGAGAAAAATACGGCTGTCCAAAAATCTAGCCCTGCATTCAATAAGTGTTTGTTAGGAGTTTTTTGATGATAATTCAATTTCATTGCTGGTAACTGGTTTTGTTCAAATTTCCTATTTCTTCTTGATTTGTGTTTCTAGGAATTTATTTCTTCTACATTGTTCAATTTGTTGGCATAAAGTTTTTCATGATATTCTCTTACAATTCTTTGTATTTCTATAGTGTCTGTTGTTATTTCCCCTCTTCATTTTTTAATCTTGAGTTCTCTCTCTCTCTCTCTCTCTCTGAGTCTGGCTAAATGTTTATCAATTTTGTTGATTTTTTTCAAAGAACCAGCTCCTGATTCCATTGATCTGTACTACTGCTATTGTGGGGGTGAGGTTTCTATTTTATTTATTTCTGCTCTAATCTGTATTATTTCCTTCCTTCTACTGATTTGGGGTTTTATTTGTTCTTTTTCTAATTCCTTTAGGTATAAGGTTAGGGTTTTTGAGATTTTTCTTGCTTCTTGAGATAGTCCTATATTGCTATAAATTTCCCTCTCAGAACAGCTTTTGCTGTATCCCAAAGATTTTGGACAATTGTGTTTTCATTTTCATTTGTCTCCACCATTGTTTTTTTAATTAATAACATTCTGATGAGACCTTTGGTGGTGAACAGACTATGGTAGTCCCCATGATATCCATGCCCTGACATTCACACACTTGTATGATCCCCTTGTATGGGTAAGACCTGCCATTTGTTACTAACAGAATATGGCAAAGGTGATGACATATATATATGATTACATGTTTATAAGCACTAGATTTTAGTGCCCATCTTGCTAGACTCTGTATCTTCCTTAGTCACTTGAAGGAAGCAAGTGGTCATTTGGGTATCTCATATGGCAAGAAACTATGAATAGCTTCTTGAGTATGGGGGTGTCTTCTGGCTAGCAAAGAACAGAAGCCCTCAGTCTACAACCTCAAGAAACTGAATTCTACCAGTTACCTGAGTTTGGAAGTAGACTTTTCCTTAATCAAGACTCAGATGAGACTACAGCCCCACACTTCAATTACAGGTGATTACCTATAATTACAGGTAAGCTGTTCTCAGACTCCTGTTCCACAGAAACTGTGAAATAATAAATATGTATTATTTTAAGCCATTAAGTTTACTGTAATTTTGTCACCCAATAACAGATAATTAACAAACTCTTCCATCAAAGCTGCTTGTGTATAAGACATGAATCATGGGGCACCTGGGTGGCTCAGTCGTTAAGCGGCTGCCTTCGGCTCGGGTCATGGTCCCGGAGTCCTGGGATCGAGCCCCGCATCGGGCTCCCTGCTCTGTGGGAAGCCTGCTTCTCCCACTACCATTCCCTCTGCTTGTGTTCCCTCTCTCACTGTGTTTCTCTCTGTCAAATAAATAAAATCTTTAAAAAAAAAAAAAAAGACATGAATCATGATGCTTACCTGTGTCCTGAAAAGCCCAATCCAAACTGCCCGTGTAGATATTTGCCTTCTTTGCAAGGATCCAAGACACCTGTAAGACCCTCTCTTCCATTGATCATAGATAAGGCCCTTCATACCAAGAGAGGATATGGTTGAAGAGAAGGGAAAGCTTCCAACTCCAACACTTGGGTGGATCTAGGCAGCAGTGAGGCTCAGTGTTATTACAGAAGTAGCTAACAAACCTGGGCCCGTGTAAAAACTAATGCAGATTCTGCTGGCATGCAGTTTCAAGATTCTCTTCCCTTTCCCTGTGAGCAGAGAAAGTGATCTGGGCTAAGGAAGGACAAGAATTTTTTTTTAAGATTTTATTTTTTAAAAATAATCTCTACAATGGGGCTCGAATTCACAGCCCTGAGATCAAGAGTCACAGGCTCTACTAACAGAGCTGGCCAGGCACCCCTAGGGCAAGGTTCTTTGTAAAAGTGGGAATGATACATAAGATCACCAAAGAAAGAGTGTGTAGTAAGGTGTTTGTCTTTGAGAATGCAGTTTGCATATTCGGATGGCATCCAGAGGTTCCCAAGACAGCCCTGGCCCTGAGAGCCTGCCTTTTGGTAGCCAGGGATCTGATTTTGGTATTCAGATTAAAGATGTGAGCCCAGAGAACATCCACTGCCCCCAAGAGCCCACTTTTTGCCACATGGCCTCCCTCTTCCCTCTTTCCCATCTCTTTTTCTAATCACCTCCCTTGAAACCTGCCTTTGGTTCAGCTGATGGGTAGCTGACTTGAGCAAGAGTTGTACTGCAACAGTATTTCTCTGGCTGGAGACTGATCTGGAACCATTCCGTTGGAATTTGGCTGGGGACCTCTGACTCCAAGAACAATTATGTGCCCCCTTCTCCAACAGGCAGCATGGCTTCAAGCCCTGCTTTGGTGTCCTGAGTACAGACTCACCAGCAATAGTATGACCAATTGTGGGCATTTACCATGCACAGAAGTTGTGTGTTAGGGCTTTGAGAAATTTTTAAAGATCTTTTTTCCTCCCTTTGATATTTATTTTACCTGAATGAGAATGTTAGCGAGTCTTGCTAGATCGAAGATTAACCATTGCTGGTGCCAGAAAGAAAGAGTGACATTTTGGATTTTCTTTCTTTCTTTTTTTTTTTTTTTAACTTTTTAAAAAAGATTTTATTTATTTATTTGACAGAGAGAGAGAGGGATCACAAGTAAGCAGAGAGGCAGGCAGAGAGAGAGGGGGAAGCAGGCTCCCTGCTGAGCAGAGAGCTCGATGTCGGGCTTGATCCCAGGACCCTGAGATCATGAGCTGAGCCAAAGGCAGAGGCTTTAACCCACTGAGCTATCCAGGAGCCCCGACATTTTGGACTTTCTTTTCTTTTCTTTTCTCTTCTTTTTTAAAAGATTTTACTTATTTGACAGAGAGAAACACAGTGAGAGAGGGAACACAAGCAGAGGGAATGGTAGCAGGAGAAGCAGGCTTCCCGCCGAGAAGGGAGCCTGATGTGGGGCGCAATCCCAGGACCCTGGCATCATGACCTGAGCTGAAAGCAGACTCTTAACGACTGAGCCACCCAGGTGCCCCTATTTTGGATTTTCTTAGATAGGAAGCAAGACTGTTCTGAACGTCCTTATCCTTCTCACGTGGGCTGAGCATTGACCTAGCATCTTCTGAATCAGCAAAAAAGAATTCACCAAAGGACACAGCACCCTGGGGTTACTATATGCTCTTTATATAACTGATGATAGCATTTAAAATTTTCAGGGAGCATGGGAAAAAGAAAAACTTCTTATCAAAAAACAGCAAGCATCCGTGAAAGCCATCTTCCACATGATACCACGTGACGGGGACCCCCTGGTCCTCCAAGCGCTTCATATAGAGCAAAGTGTCATCCCGGAGGACGTCGTGCTCACAGCTCACCAGGAAGGCGGCGGGAAGCTGAGCGATGGTTTCATCATCCCTTAGCAGAGGGGCATTTGTTACATCCAAAAGATGTTTGTTTTCCAGGTAGGCAGCCTCATTAAAAGGGCCAGGAAACAGAGGTCGGTAGCCTGGCTTTCTGAATCTCCTGGGTATGTTGTCGGCGCTGAGCCACTTCCGGTACTTCCTCCAGACTTCCGGGGGTATGAAAGCGCCCTTCAAGATGGCGTCCCACCAGTGAAAGTCGATAACCATATATTTGAACACACATGTCATCATCAATTTCAGGGAGAGGAACGGGACATTTCGGTTCTGCCAGTGGGACGGCAGCTGAAAATTGATGCCCTGAATAACTGGATAAATCAGGACCTGGGCCCTGATCTGGGGAAGGTCCGATCTGCCCACCAGGGCCTGGGTGATACAGGCCACCTGCCCTCCCCCTACGCTGTCTCCGCAGATCACAACCCTGGACGGGTCCACTCCATAGCTTTTCAGGGCCTTCAGGAAGTGAATGGAGGCATTCAGGCAGTCTAGGTAAATGGTGGGGTAATGGTGATCCGGAAGCTTTCGGTACCTGAGAAGCAAGCAAGGAACAAAAGCATAGCAGTGTGGACCTCTTGGGGAGCCATTTTAACTGTGTCCTCGACTCCTCCTTGCAATACTGTCTCTGACTAAATCCCCAGAATGGCCCTGAGAGGTAGGGATTTTTATCCCCCTTTTTTGGAGATGAGGATGTGAAGAGCCTCCCCTCAGTCGTCCCGGCAGGGATTCTTGACACCAGCACTGGGCTCTGTCTGCTGCCAGGAGATGCAGACACCCCACACAAGATTATGCAACTCGAAAGCTATTTGAAGTGGAAAAGGCAAAGGAAGTTACTGTTCCTCCCACTGGCTGTCTGGAGAAGGACTGAGGGAACTAAAGCTCAAATAAAGGGGAAGTTTCTTTCAAGAAGAATTTTTTCTGCATGAATCTAATGACTCAAGGAGCTGCCTTCTCTTCAGGGTTTGGGGAAAGAGGGAGTGGGTCGGGAGGCACCCTGAAGGTGAAGGTGTAGGAAAGGTGACCAAGCAGGAAACACACTGTTCTGGCTGTGGGGAGCATCCAGAGGGCTGCTCTGAGTAAACCCCCAGAGTGTGTCTCATCATGGGAATTCAAGGGCAAAGAGAAAGGACTTTAAAATGAACTTATAGATGTGTACACTACAATAAAATTTTATTTGGCCGTGAGAAGGAAAGAAATCCTTTTTGAGAGAGAAAGAGCATGAGAGCAATGGTGGAAGAGGCAGAGGGAGAAGGAGAATCTTAAGCAGGTTCCATGCTCAACATGGAGCCCGACATGGGGCTTGATCTCACAACCCTGAGATCATGACCTGAGCTGAAGTCAAGAGTCAGATGTTTAATGGACACCTCCTGGGTCTTTTCAACTATCCAGAATAATAGTATCCTAAGCAATTACCTACAAGGTACTCATGAAGGTGTTCGTTAACACTTTTATGTGTTCAAGGAGTATTTTCATTACCACAAATGTCTTCTCAGATGTAGAGTCTGACAGAAACTCTTATCAATGGGATTTTAGACACAATGCTAAACTGGTCAGGAAGTATATCAAGTACTGGAAAGACACTGCCTTCCTCAATCTCATCAAGAAGACAAGAGATGTTCAGGAAATTGCTTTAAGACACACAGATGCACTGTCTCCTCAGTCTGGGGACAGCCAAGATTTGAGAGGCCTTGAGTGTAGAGGTTGAATCTAAAAGAGCGGTTTTTAGTTTATCTCACTTGCCTTCTCAAAACTGTTGCCCAGTGTCTTCTTGTGTCTTGAGACACTCCTGGCATTTATCCCTGCACTTAGTTAGTTAGTTAGTTAGTTGTTTTAACAACACAATAAACACATGCAGAATCATCACCCCAAACAACAGCCAAGACCTTGACCATAGCCTTCAGCCAACCCTGTAATATCCCTACCAGCATCTCATCTCACTGCCTTCCCCATCTGAGGAAACAGTTACTTTGAATCCTATATCCATCACCCATTTTCTTTCCTTTTTATGTAGTTTTTTAATGTCTATACATATTTCTTACAAATACTCTTTTGATTTTGTTTTTAACTTGATCAAAAAGAGTCTCGGGCTTTATGTAATTTTTTTAAAAAACTGTTCACTTAATTTTATACTGTTAAGATTCATTCACATTCTGGTGTGTCCTCCCATTTCATTTATTTAAATAGCTATGTAATGTTAGTAAAAGAAAGGATAAGAACCATATGGTCCTGTCAATAGATGCGGAAAAAGCATTTGACAAAATACAGTATCCTTTCTTGATAAAAACCCTCAACAAAGTAGGGATAGAGGGAACACACGTCAACATCAAAAAGGCCATCTACGAAAGACCCACAGCTAATATCATCCTCAATTGGGAAAAACTGAGCCCCTTTTCCTTATGGTCAGAAACAAGACAGGAATGCCCACTCTCCCCGTTACCATTTAACATAGTACTGGAAGTCTTAGCCTCAGCAATCAGACAACAAAAAGAAATAAAAGGCATCAAAATTGACAAAGAAGAAGTCAAACTTTCACTATTTGCAGATGGCATAATACTCCTTGTAGAAAATCTGAAAGACTCCACCAAAAAATTGCTAGAACTAATATATGAATTCAACAAAGTTGCAGGATATAAAATCAATGTGCAGAAATCTATAGCATTTCTATACACTAATAAGGAAGCAACAGAAAAAGGAATCAATCCCATTTGCAACTGCACCAAAAACAATAAGTATGATACCTAACTAAACCTAACTAAAGAGGTAAAAGATTTGTTCTCTGAAAACTATAGAACTGTTCTTTCAACTGAAAGAAATTGAAGAGGACACAAAGAAATGGAAAAGCATTTCATGCTCATGGATTGGAAGAATAAACATTGTTAAAATGTCTATACTACCCAAAGCAATCTGCACTAATGTAATTCATATCAAAACACCAATAGCATTTCTCACAGAGCTAGAACAAACAATCCTAAAATTTGTGTGGACCCATGAAAGACCCTGAATAGCCAAAGCAATCTTGAAAAAGAAAGGAAAGTTGATGGCATCACAATTCCGGGCTTCAAGCTCTCTTACCAAGCTGTAGTCATCAAGACAGTATGGTACTGGCACAAAAACTAACACATAGATCAATGGGAGAGAATAGAGAACACAGAAATGGACCCCCAACTCTATGGCCAACTCATCTTCAACAAAGCAGGAAAGAATTTCCAGTGCAAAAAAGTCTCTTCAACAAATGCTGTTGGGAAAACTGGACAGCCACATGCAGAAGAATGAAACTGGACCACTTTCATATATCATACACAAACATAAGTTCAAAACGGATGAAAGACCTAAACGTGATACAGGAAACCATCAAAATCCCAGAGCAGAACACAGACAACAACCTCTTTGACCTCAGTCACAGCAAATTCTTACTAGACATATCATGGGAGGCAAGGGAAACAAAAGCAAAAATGAACTATTGGAACTTAATCAAGATAAAAAGCTTCTGCATAATGAAGGAAACAATAAACAAAACTAAAAAGCAGCCTACAGAATGGAAGAAGATATTTGTAAATAACATATCTGATAAAGGGTTATATTCAAAATGTGTAAGGAACTTACCAGACTCAACACCCAAACATACAAATAATCCAGTTAAGAATTGGGCAGAAGACATGAATAGACACTTTTCCAAAGAAGACATCCAGAATTTTTACAGACATATGAAAACATGCTCAACATCATTCATCATCAGGGAAATACAAATCAAAACCATGATGAGATACTGCCTAACACCTGTCAGAATGGCTGAAATTAACAACACAAGAAATGTGTTGTTGAGGACACAGGTGTTGGTGAGGACATGGAGAAAGGGGAACCCTGCTCCAGTATTGATGGGAATTGGAACTGGTGCAGCCACTCTGAGAACAGTTTGAAGTTTCCTCAAAATGTTAAAAATAGAACAACCCTATGATCCAGCAATTGCACTACTAGGTATTTACCTAAAGGATACAAAAATACAGATTCAAAGGGGATACATGCACCCCAATGTTTACAGCAGCGATATCAACAATAGCCGAACTCTGGAGGAGAGCCCAAATGTCCATCCACTGATGAATGGGTAAAGAAGATGTGGTCTATATGCACAGTGGAATATTACTCGGCCTTAAAGAGGAATGAGATCTGGCCATTTGCAATGTCATGGATGGAGCTAGAGAGTATTATGCTAAGGGAAATAAGTCAGTCAGAGAAAGACAAATACCATATGATTTCACTCATATGTGGAATTTAAGAAACAAAACAAATGAGCAAAGGGGGAAAAAAGAGAGAGAGGCAAACAGAAACAGACTCTTAATTATAGAGAACAAACTGATGGTTACCAGAGGGGAGGTGGGCGGGGCGATGGGGGGGAAATAGAGGGCAGGGATTGAAGAGCGCACTGGCAGTGATGAGCACCTGGTGATGTATGGAAG
>CM053606.1:7670549-7702899 GCA_028646535.1 Procyon lotor | reverse complement strand
AAAAAAAAATGTTGATGCCTGGGCCCCACCGCTGAGCCGGACAGCGGCCTGGGCAGGACCTGGGCGTGGGCATGACTCTAAAGCACCCCCAGGGCAAGGGGGTAGGGGGGCAGGGTTTCAAAGCACAGCGTGGATGGAGACAGCTACTGGCCCTTCCCATGCCATCCCCTCACTTCCCTGCTTGGCCGCCCTGGGACTTTCTTTCCCTCCAGCCTCTGTTTCAGGGCCCTGCGCTTGTCTCCTTTCTGCTTAGAGGTAACAGGGCAGGGACCGGGGGCGGGGGGGAGGCGTGGGTGGTAGGCAAGGGAGGCACCTTCCCTGGGCTCTGAGAGGCTCAGCAACCAAGATAAATAAATACTGCTTTAGGGAATCCAAGTAAATGCCACCAGGATCCGTGATGACTGCCCCACGAAAATCTCCCATAGACAAGAGCCTGCTTTGCTTTGTACAATTCACCCGCCCTGTCGCATCCCACCACTCAACGAACATTGATACTGTGTTTATCATAGACTTTTTTTTGCATTATTATTGAATTTTTGAAAATAGTGCTTAAAAATATTATTTATCTCGAAGACTGTGTTTCTTGATGCCCCTTTCAAGATAGAGCCCCCGGCGACTCCCTTGCCTCCCCGATCCCCAGAGGGTGTTTCCCAGCCTCTATAGGGCCAGATATTCCTCATGAGTTGGTTGGGCCTGGGCTCAAATTTTACTTTTTTGGAGAGGCTTTTTCCGGAAAAACTAACGACACATCTGAATCATTCTCTACTCCATCTCCTCGTGCTCTCACTCTGTGAAATGACTCTAATTTGTTCATTTTCTCTCTCACAGCCCAGCCTCCTCATTTGAGTAGGCTCCATGAGGGCCTTCCTTGTTCTCCACTCGGTCCCTTGGACCTGGGAGAGGGTCTGACACGAGGTAGAGACTCAGGGATTATTTGCTGAATGCGTCCTGGCTTTACTTTTAGAAATAACGTATGGCCCACAGAGGAAGGCTAACAGCCCTAGCCACCTAATGGGGTGCTCCTGGGGGCCTCTGAAAGGGAAGAACGGTCTTGGGGCCTGTAGGTGGGAGACAGACATTGTGAACTTGAGGAGGAGAGCATCTTGGCAGCAAACGAGGCTGTTGTTATTTCCACCACCAGGTGGCAGTACACCCTAATTCCAGGGATGTTGCCGGCGTCCAACCCACCATCCATTTGTGCATCCATTTGTGTTCATTCCTGAACACATCCTTATGCTCGATTATCCACTCATCCATATTCATGCACTCAGAGAGTCATTTGGAAATGTAAAGCCACAAGCAAGGCACTGGGGAGGAGGCAGAAAACAAAACACAAGTCTTCCCGGCATGCTTGGAATTCCCATGTTTAGTTGCGGAACAGAGACCGTAAATAAGGTAGCAGGCGAAGGAACCAGATAAATTCAAATGGTGACAAGTGCCATGAAGAAAACATAAAGGGATGATGTCAGGGATGGAGACAGGGGCTTAGAAGTCTAGGGGACAGTTCCTTAGTTAAGGTGTTCAGAGAGGTGGTTCTGGGGAGGGACTGGAAGGACAAACAAGGGCCCACCAGCGAAGCAAAGCCAGGAGGGGTGGGACAGCTTTTGGGGTGGCCCAGACAGCAAGTGCAAAGGATTCAGAGTTAGGAGGAGCTGGGAGTGTCCAGAATGCAGAGAGGAGAGCCACGTGGCTACAGACGCAGGGAACTGCTTTGGGAGACGAGAGAGCCAGGGAAATGGGTCAGAAAAGTGGGCGGGGGCCTCCAAAGCTATCAGGGCTCAAAGGCTTGATTCCGTCTAAGGGCACTGGAGAACCACAAACAGGGTTTCACACGGAACTTGGAAGCTCTGGTTTGAATTTTTTTTAAAGCTCTTTCTGGCTTCCAGGAGAGGAATGGACTAAGAAGCAACAGGAGAAGCAAGAGGGTCAAGATGGCAGGCAAGAGAAGGTGGGGTCTTGGATCTAGGTAGGGTTCAGAGCCTGGGAGAAATGCATGGGTGTGGGATGTAGTGTGGGTGGAGAACAGCTAGGACCAGGCAGTGCTGTCTGTGAGTGGTGAGGGAAGAGAGGAATCGATACCCCAGTGCCATCCATGAAAGCCCTACTGAGACAGAGCACTAGCCTCACCATGACCGAGACTATTACAGTACAGAAAAGAACATCTCCTATATAGATTTGCACACCATCTGCTGATGTGAGCCCAGAGCCCTTAGTCTGGGCTCCCTATAAAAATCTCCAACTTCTGATTTCTTTGAGTTACTCCAAAAAGTTTCTTATGGGAAGACTGGCCAAAGCTGTGCACATAGATGAAGTTCTTCTTACCCAGTTTCCCCAAGAACCCGCCTCCTCCGGGGAAGAAGAGGATGCCTCGCCGGGGGCCAGAGGATGCTGCCTTGGGCTGGAACAGCCTCACGGGTATGGTCCCAAAATACAGGTCAGTTACCATGAGTCTAGCATCTTTCTTTCTTCTGATAATGCCTTGCAAGAATTGGAGAAATCTGAGCATGGAGCAAATTCCCAACTTCTCAAGTATTTCCGCCTGTTGGAAGTAAGAGAAAGAGGGAAACCTTAGGAGAGGTCAGGACTCATCCATATTGTGGATGATACCTGTCACCTATAGTTGCGAAGATGTTTTCACAAGCTCTCAATTGCTTTATGCACATGGACACTGGGCTCATCAGGAAGGACAGGCTCTGGGTTGTATCCAGAGTGAGGGCTTGGTTTTCAGAATGTCCTCCCAAAAGACCTCGATTGAATAATGGTAGGAATCTGCCAAAAAGCTCAACCACGTTTGGGCTGAGTGGTTGGTCACTGAATTGAACAAAGCCAATCATCCTAGGCAACTGGCTGGCAACCCTCCTCTTTGGCTCTCCAGCCTCAGATGGAAAAAAGGTCAACACTTTGGCCAACAGTTGCCATTGCCCACGGGCTATGATGGATTCTTAAGCCATGTTTGTGTTCAACAGAAGAAAGTAATGGGATCCATTAGGGACGTCTGCTGTAGACTCAGGAGGAGGGGTCAATAGCATAAGGCCATTCATTTGCCACATGTGTATAGAATTCCACTGTTTTTAAACTAATATGGTCACTCTAACTATAAACAAATGTCTGAATATATCTCATGAAATACAGTTGCAAGTTATATTGCATGTACTAAATGTTTTTCAACCACTTTGGATCATCTCTTCCAAGGAGCTCACGTTAAGTGCGTGTCTTTGTCATAAGGAAACAACATGGATGGTAATAATAAAATAAGAACAACTGATACTCATGAGTCACCTACAGCATGCCAGTACTGGTCCAGGTGGTTATGAACTGGATTAAGCCTCTCAGTGACCTTTCTAAGTCAAGCACAGTTATCGGCTCCATTTTATGGATGGGGGAAACTGAGGGAAACCAAGGTCAAGTGCCTTGCCTGCCAACGGGTAAGATGCAGAACATGTGTTCTAAACCACTAATCTAGAAAGAGCTTGGATTCTGGAGCCAAGCAAATCTGAACCCAAGTTTTAGCGTATCACCAACTAACTGAATAGTCTTGGGCATTACATTCTCCGAGCTTCCTTTTCCCTCATTTATAAAATAAAATTATGGCTATAGCCCAAGGATGAGGCTTGGGAACTAGATGTGACTACCATGTAGAGTGTCTCACTGGTGGGTCCTGGCCAGTATGAGCTCCATCCCTTCTCTTCCTCACGCCCACAGGGTCTTGTCTCAGGTTCCCTGGGATGCCCCAGTGCATTCCCTCCATGGAGAGCCCCAAGGCTTCGATTTCTTGAAAGAGAACTCCAAACAAAACCATTATTTCCCTGCTTGAGCTGGAGGAGAACCAAGTGAGCATCAAGGTGAAGATGACCTGCTTGGCCCCCATCTCAAGGCACTAGACGTCTATACTGAGACGGCTTGGAACTTCACTGGCCAACTCAGCTCTGAGCGTCAGGATGCCTCCTGTCAGTTCAGGTGGGCTCCAATGCTCACCTCCTCCCCAGCAGTTTCCCCAAACTCCTATACTCACCCATGCTCACACTGTTTCCTGAAGCCCTTCTACCTGCCCAACAGGTAGGTGGATGGGAAACTGACCTTCAGCTCCAAGCTCAAGGCCATGTTCTCATTGACTAATATCATCCCTCCCATTCACAGTGAAGGCTTCTGCCTCCTTGAGTGCCCTAAGTTTTCTAAGCCCTAAGTTTTCTTCAGAACCCCTCAAGGTTTTATCACATGGCTATGGTCACCCATGTGTCTCCCTCTCCCAAACTGAATGCTTCTTGTCAGCATTTTGCTTGTCATCACATCCCATTCATCTTTTTGCCTCCAGCATCTAGAAGAGTAAATGTTTCAGGGATTTTGAACAAGGCAGTATGATGACAAGCTTTTCTTAACATGACCTTCTGAAAGGTCACTAGATATGGCCAGGAAGTTAGATTTGGTTTGGTGTGGTTTTTCCAACTGTGAGCCCATAGTTTCCAGAGCTGGTAATTTAAGACAAAGGCAAGTAAAGAAAAAGTAATACTTATTTTTACTTATAATATTATAACTCTAGCATTTATAGATAACTATAAGAAACATATTGCTTGTATATAAATATTATCAATATAACACTAATACTATATTATTATAGTTATATTATAAAATTTCTAATAATGTATCAGTAGTATAAATAGGAGCATCCATAGGTTAGGGACACCCGAAGTCCAGAACTTTAGATAGACATTGAAACACTTCCACAAAATATTCTAACAGCATTTCCCCTTTAAAATAAAATGCATAGTGTTTGTTATATTGTTCGTTAAATCTTTAGTAAAGCTGAAATCATTCATAACAACTGCAAAATTATTACAGAATAATTTCAGGAAATGTTCTGTCTTTGCCTTCAGGGACTTGACATGTATACTACCAAAAATCTACTTTCATTGAGCCCTTTCTAAGTTCCCAGCACTGTGCCACTCACTTGATATGCTTTTCCCATTCAATGCCCTCATCACACCTATAAAAAGCATCTCTTACTATCTTCATTTTTCAAAGGAAAAAAAAAATGGAGGCTCAAAGACATCAGGCCACAAAGCTAACAAGTGGGAAACTTGGGGCTCAGATCAAGGGTTGTCTGACACCAAAAGAAGTCACCTGATTTCTGGGCCATAAAATCTTTTTAGGTTTTTCCTCCTGCTCCTTATGTTTCTTACCTTGCTGTACCTGTTTGTCTTCCAGAATCGAGTGAACCCTAACCACTTGGACATCATTTTCTTTATCAGCAGCACCCCGTGATGGGCAGTGTGTCCTGGGGGCACCCAACCAGCGCTGTAGGGCCCAGGATGGGATGTCCCAAGTGTCTTTAAATCTGTGAAACTGGACACGGAAACCTCTGAGAAGATGGAGTGAGAGGCCAGCAGGGGGAGCCCTCGGAAGGTGTAGTTAATTGCAGACCCATGGGAAGACTTAGCTCAACTTCCCATGGAAGCCTTTGCTTCCATGGGAGAAGGAAGAACTTCTCCTCACTTAGCAACAAGCTCAGCCAATAAGAAGATACCACAACTCAGCCAATGAGAAACGACCCCAGCCCTGGCCTCCAGCTTTCCTGCAATGGACTTCATAAAAAGCAGCTCTCCTACTCCCTCCACTTCTCGGTAAAGAAGGGTTTCTCTCCTCTGATCTCTGGATTTGTCTCTGGTTTGCCATAACTTGGATGTCCTCAGTTGCAATTCCTCTGCTCTTCTTGGATAAGCCCATGTTGCTGGCAAAATGCCTGACTGTCAAATAATACATTATATGTTAATAAAAAAATTAATTAAAAATAAATAAATAAACACACACAAAAAACGAAAAACCTGACTGTGTTAATTCTAAGGTCCATCACCAACCCGTCCTGTGAGTGCCCTCTGCGCAGCGGTCTTCAGCAGGTACTGAAGATTGGAAAGATCTGAGCTTTCCTGGGTCTCAGACTACCCTGTAGTTCCATGTGAAAGCATCCACTGCTCTGAGACAGGCCAAGTGCATAGCCGGATAAATAAGAGGGGTGAGAGCTTTGTACCCCAGCCTGTCTCTTGGAGCCAGCAGCATTTCTGTAATTATGAACTAGACCTGTGCGTATCTCCGGGAGTCATCCCCATGCACACTGGAACATTCCAGCAGCACAGAAACATATTTTGCTTCTTCACCAAACAAGTCCTAATCATGTCGTCTAATTTCTTTCACCAACCTGATGAGATGGGCACTGTTGTTTTCCTTTCGCAGATGAGGAAGCAGACACAGAGAGGTTCAGCACATGGCCCAAGATCACATAGCCAGAGCTGGAATGCGGCAGCCTGGGCTTCTTACCGAGGCCCCTATCTTCCTCTAGCCACATTGCCCTACCCCCCTGCCTCCTACCAGGTAAGCAGCATGAACCATTTGGCTGCTGTCACCCAGTATTAGGATACTGGGGTTAAATCCAATGGCCTGCCTCCTACCAGATGCCAAATCTTTGTTTCCAAATCTGCTGCAGTTCTAGGCATGGACTGGCCTATCCAAACCCCTGGTCCCAGCTCAGAGCCTAGCCAGTGTGGCCACTCTGACATGCTGGGTGAAATGCACTTATATCTTGATCAGCAAATGGAAATCACCTACTAGTTGGCAGGTCTACACTTGGGGTCGGGGTTGCAAAGATGGATAAGGCAGTCCTTGTTTTCAAGGTGCCTACAATCTATGCAGGAGAGAGAATATCTATAGGCAATTAAGGGCGCTAAGGTTAAAATATGTTGTGGCTGAAACCAGTTCATTCCGTCAGGCCGAAAGCCCACCGAAGGAAGGAACCTGGTCTAAAATCCTTTTAGAATCCTCAGAAAGCAGCCTGGTGATGGGCACTCAGTATTTGTTGTTGGAAGGAAGAAAAGGAGGGCAGGAGGGAGAGAGGAAGGGAAGGGAAGAAGGAGGGAAACAGAACTACAGAAAAAAGAAAGCGCGGCAAAGGCTGCCTTGGGGGACTCTGAAGAGGAGAGGAGGGGCAAGGTACGGGGAGAGAGGAAGGGAGCCCCAACCCATTACAGAGCCTGAGAGCAAACTCACCAAAGTGAACATGTACAGGAACATGCAGTGCAGAAATCTGAACTTGGTGGGATGTTGCAACGTAGAGGGGATGTCTGCTGTGAGGATGTGCTGAAGGACAACCCAGATGAAGACACCCACCAAAAAGCTGGACAGGAGCACCAGCCCTGGGATAAGCATATTCCCAACACCTCCAGGAGCTGTTGCTCTGGGGAGCCAGCTTGAGAACTTGTGTTAGGAGAACCTGGACTGGTTATACCATCTGTCTCCTGGCTTCACCGTTTTGGGGCTTAGCCTTGAAACAGTTCCCTGACCTGGCTTCTTACACGTAAACCCAACTGAGCCAATGAGAGCTGGAAGGACTACTTCTCTGAAGAATGTTGGCACCAAGAAAACCAATCGTTCCCAACAGTGGGCGTCTTGGTAGATGGTTTCTCAAAGGCTTGGCCCGGATCAGGCTCAAACAGCACCTGGCACCTGGGCATCCAAGAAAGAGAGGCCTCACATGGTTGCCCTGACCTCTGTGGCCTGGTTTTTCAATTGTAGAATAGAAGACACCCAGCCAACCTTCCTCACCAGAGGGTGGTTACAGTGGGCAAAACACATCTCATTCCAGTTAGCTGCCCCAGCCCCACTTTGATTGATGCACCAGTCTGGGCAGTGGAGGGAGGCAGCATAGTGGAGGGTCAAGAGGACGTACCCAGATGCCAGGTGCCTGCTTGGCTTTGAATCCTGCCTTTTTGGCTTGCTGGCTCTGTGGCCTTAGATAAGGTATATCTGTTCTCTGCATCCCAGTTTCTCCTCCAAAAGAGGGACATAATAATTAAATGAAGAAGTGTGAATAGCGCTGGAAAGAACATGGGTGTGCAAATATCCTCTTTTTCAAGCAAATCTTATTTAGCTATAATAAATAAATGTACGCACACCCAGGCACATGTAAGACTGTATAAATTGTTAAGTACACAGCTCAAAGAATTTTCACAAAGTGAACACTCCCAAATACCAGCACCCAAACCAGGATATAGCACATCTCTAGCATCTAGACGACCCCTTCTCCCCATCACCACCAGCCCCCGCTTCATTATATACCCACTAAAGGTAACTGCTGTTGTTCCTTTAACAGCCAAACTCAGTTGGCTGATTTCTGACTTTTGCATAAATGGGTGTATCTTCCACGTCGTCATCTATATTGATCATTCATTCTCTTTCCTGCATAGCATTCCATTGTATGAATCCATCACAACTTTTTATTCCTTCTCCTGCAGATGGACCTTTGAGTTTTTGCCCATTCTCAATTGATTGCCTCTCAGCTCCAAATGCAATTTTTGTCAGCTTTGTAAAAACGGACCTGCACATTTCAGTCTTTTTCCTCGGTCCATTGGCAAGGAGGCATTGTCAGGAAAGGGTGCTGGAGAGACATCTGAGGAGAGGAGGTTCTGCTCCCTGTGCCTGGGGACTCATCTGGCAGGCTCCTGCAGCATGTATGGCTTTGCCAGCACCCAGCACCCACACTACAGTGTGTAAAGAAAATTAACATAAGGAATTATTAACTATACTAGGGTACATGAGTCACAAGAGATCAGCTAGCAGGAAGTAAAGAGAGCTCAAAAGTATATAGGCATTACAGATACAAGAAACAAGTATTCCCTCTAAGGCTGAGATAGCACACCTTTCACTGCATAGAGCCGAGTTCTAGAGCTTGTCGGAGAAGTATGGCATGACTCACTGACTTGGCTGAGTAACTTCTCTTTTGCTGTATCAGTGGGACTTGCTGACATCTATCCCGCCCTCACACCCCCAAAATTTGTTGACAATCTTCTACCCCACCCCTCCACCGGGTCCTAGGGAAAGCCATTCATTCACAAGGTAGTGTCTTGCTGGAGGCACTCTGAAATGAAACTACCCAGGGGGGCTGGAAGGGAGCGCTACTGCAGGAGCTGATGCTAGAAGAGCCACCTGCAAAAACCACACACACTGCAGGATCGGAGGACTAGAGAAGCCACCCACACTACTGGAGCTGGGCCTGCAAAAGCAAGTAGAACAATGATGTGCCTCCGGGAGCTATTGAAAATAATACTAGTCTGCAATCAGTGGAGGCTAAGAACTGGGTGACACCAACAGAGGCTGATAGCTTGACAGAGAAATCAAAGGAAGCCAAAGAGAACCCTAATGAAAACCGTGTCACCCCAGTGGATTGTGCACTGACTAAGTCTGCACCCCCTGAGGAGTGCTGTCGGAAGCTGCACACTGAGGGAAGTAGACTTTCCTGACATAGTCCATCCAAGTCACTAAGCAAACAAGCAGACAATATAGGCAAACAGCTCAGGGAGGAGCAGTGGAGGAAATCGCTATCCAGCTTTGCTGCAATATAATCTCTAAGTTTCAACAATGGCAGAAAATGAGACATGCTAAGAAACAGGGAAAGTGTGATCCATACAAAAGAAAAACACAGGCAACAGAAAATACCTTTGAGACCACCAGGATGTCAAACTTAACAAAAGCTGCAAAGCAGCTATTATAAGTATGTTTTACTGTCTTTACAATTTTGGGAATGCAGTTTCTTCTAACAGACCAAAATACACCCATAATCTAGTCTATGGCTCTGTTTTATCCACCTGTCTGTTTATATAAATATGTTTCAAGAGCTAAAGAATATCATGCTAAATTCTACCCCTGAAATGAATAATACAGTATATGTTAATTAAATTGAATTTAAATTTAAAAAAATTTTTGAAGAATATCATGCTTAAAGAAGTAAAGGAAGGTATGATGGCAATATTTTATAGAGATAATACCAACAAAGAGATAGAAATTATATTTTTTGAAAGACCATACTAAGATTATGGAATTGGAAAGAAGAATAACCGAGATGAAATATTCACTAGAAGGGCTCAACAGTAGACCTGAGCTGGCAGAAGAAATCATGAGCAAACTTGAAGGTAAATTGATTGCGACTATGTAATCAGGAGAACAGAGAGACAATGAACAAAGAAAAATGAACAGAGCCTTTGAGAAAAGTGGGACATATATATCATGGGGGTACCAAAGGAGAGAAGAGAGGAAAAGGAACAGGAAAATATTCAAAGAAATAATGGCTGAAAACCTTTTAAAGTCGATGAAAAACATTATACATATACAAGAAGCTCAATGAACTCCAAGTGTGATCAACAGAAAGAGATGACTTCACTGGAAAATTCTATCACTTAAATAATTAATTCGCATTCTTTACAAACTCTTCCAAAAAACAGAAGAGGAGACAACACCTCCCAAATCATTCAGTCTAGTATTACCCTGATATCAAAGACAAAGAAAGAAAAGAAAACCGTAGGCCAATATGAACCATAGACCTTACGAACATACGTACAAAAGTCCTCAATAAAATGCTAGCACACTGAATCCAGGAACATATAAAAAGGATAAATTACCCAGTGAGATTTATTTCAGTAAAGTGAAGTTGGTTTAACATGTAAAGTTCAATAATATACTAAACCATGTCAATAGAATACAGGACAAAAACCACATAATCATCTCAGTAGATGCTGAAAAAGCACTTAACAAAAATCCAAAACCACTTCAAGAGAAAACACCAAGAAAAACACTTCAAGATAGAAAAGAACTTCCTGATTAAAGACATCAATGAAAAAAAAATGCCTAACATTGTACTTAATGGTATTAGTTTCCATTGCTGCTATAACAAATTATCACAAATGTAGTGGCTTTTTTTTTTTTTTTTTTTTTTTTTTTTTTTTTTTGAGAGAGAGACACAGTGTGTGGGAAGGAGAGGGAAAAGGAGAGGGAGCAGGAGAGAGAATCCCAAGCAGGGATTCCCAAGCTCAGCGTAGAGCATGACAGGGGGCTTTATCTCATGACCCTGAGATAATGAACTGAGCCCAAATCAAGAGCTGAACAGTTAACCAACTGAGCCACCCAGGCGCCCCACAAATTTAGTGGCTTAACCAATACAAGTTTATTATCATGCTATTCTGGAATTCAGAAGTACAATGTGGATCTCATTGGGCTAAAATCAACATTTCAAGAGGGCTGTCTTCCTTTTGGATGCTCTAAAGCAGCATCTGTTTCCTTGCCTTTACTAGCTTCTAGAGACCACCCACATTCCTTGACTCATAACCCTTTTGTTCCATCTTCAAAGCCACAAAACCCTGGGCCAAGTCCATCTCACACTGCCTTCTCTCTGGTTCTCCCTCCTCTGCTTCTCTCTTCTACTTTTAAGGACCCCTGTGATTACATTTGGCTCACCCAAATAACCTAGGACAATCTCCCTATTCTACACTTATTAGCAATCTGCAATCTTAATACCCCTTTGTCATACAAAGTATGTATTTGCCAGTTCTAGGATTAGGATATGAACAGCTTTAAGGGACTATTATTCTGTCTGCCATGTGGTAGAAGCAAAATGCTTTCTCTTTAAGACCATGCACAGGACAAGGAAGTCCATTCTCAATGAGAGTCACTCTGATTTCTATTCAGTATTGTACTGGAGATTCTAGTCAGGACAATCAGGCAAAAACAAGGAGACAAACAAATAATTAGAGAGAGAGAGAGAGAGATGGAGGTGGATCAATGGATAGATTAATAGATACAATGGCATCCAGGTTGAAAAGAAAGAAGCAAAACTATTTCTATTTGCATATGACATTATCTTGTACATAAAAAAAAATCCTACAGCAACCACTGAAAAGACTATCAGAGCTAATAAATGAATTCAGCAAGGTGGCATGGTACAAGATCAATGTATGAAAATAAATTGTATATCTGGACTTAGCAATGAACAATCTGAAAATGAAATTAAGAAAATTCCATTCACAATAGCATCAAAAAGAATAAAATATTTAGGAATGCATTTAATGAAAGATTGCAAAATGTGTAGTCTGAAAACTCTAAGACTCTTGAAAAAAATTAGAGAAGACTTAAATGAATTCGACCCCTTATTTATGATAGGAAGACAATATTGTCAAGATGGCAAATTCGTCAACTTGATCTACAAATTCAATACATTCCCCAACAAAATCCCAACGGTATTTTTTTTTTAGAGAGAGAGAGCTGGGGTTGGAGAGAGAGTTAGAGGGACAGAGAAAATCCTAAGCAGATTCCAGCATGGATCTCATGACCCCAAGGTCATGACCTGAGCTAAAATCAAGAGTCAGACCCTTAACCCACTGAGCCACCCAGGCACACCCCCCAACTATCTTTTTTCTTGGCAAAATTTGACAAGCTGATCCTAAACTTCCTATAGAAACACAAGGGGATCCAGAATACCAAAACAGTCTTGAGAAAAAAAGAACACAGTTGGGAAAAAGTACTGACATTTCCCGATTTCAAAATTTAATGAAAAACTATGGTAATGAAGACTGTGTGGGGACACCTGGGTCGCTTAGTCAGTTGAGTGTCTGCCTTCAACTCAGGTCATGATCCCAGGGTCATGGAATGGAGTTCCACATCGGGCTTCCTGCTCAGCAGGGAGACTGTTTCTCCCTCTACCTCTACCCCCACCTGCTTGTGCTCTCTCTTGATCACACACTCTCTCTCAAATAAATAAATAAAATCTTAAAAAAAAAAAAAAAGATTGTGTGGTACTGACGTAGTAAGGATAAATACATAGATCAACGGAATAGAATTGAGAGTCCAGAACTAAACCATCCCATTTATGGTCAATTGGTTTTCGGTAAGACTATCAATAAAACTCAATGGGGAAAAAAATAACCATTCTCCCAGAAATGGTGCCAGGACAACTGGATATCCTCATGCAAAAGGGTGAATTTATATCCTTTCCTTACATCATACACAAATCTACAGTGAGAACTTGAAAATACAACTGAGGAACAGGAATAAGACTAATAATATGTTCTTAAACAGTAAGACTCAATATCATAAAGTTGCCAATTTCCCCTGGTATAACTGTCAGATGTAATGACATCCCAGCAAAAATGCTGCTAGATCTCCTTAAAATTTACAAATTTTACAAATTTTTACAAATTTCGACTCCCTGAAATTTTCAAAAGCCACTTCAGAATCTCAAATGGAAATGGAAAATAAAGAAGCAAATTTATCCAGGAAACTCTGAGGCAGAACAATAGAAGGAGACTAGCCAGGCAGGGTATTAAGACATATTCAAAGCCTTAATGATTTTGAGTAAATACAGGCTTTTTAACAAATGATGTGGGACCATTTGGGTTGCCATATCAAAAAACAAAAAAAAAACCAAAAAATCTGAGCCCATGCTGTAGGTTGTGCCCCGTGATAAAATCCAAATGGAACAAATACAAACTTTTTAAAATGAAAATTGTAAAGCATCAGAAGAAGACATGGAAGAACTCTTACAACTTCGGAGAGGAAAAGAATTTTCTAACTATGCTTAAAAATGCAGAAATCACAAAGGAAAAGACTAATGATCTCCCCTACATAATAACATTTATTTATATGGAAATAACTAATTATATCTTCACAGTGACTCTCTCTCTTATTAACAATGTAATAATAACGTCAGGGGAACGCCTGGGATTATGAGACGGGTTTATCATTAAATTAAAGGGTTGTAAATATCCTCAAGGTAAAGAACTCTGAACTGGAGTTCATTATATCAGCTAAGAATTCCCTTTGGATGAAGCAGTAGAGAAAAAATATCAGTAATAGAATGAAAGGGCTTATTTTTCAATATCTAGATTTTTTTATTTTTTATTTCTTTGAAGATTTGATTGACTTAATAATTTGACAGAGAGAGAGAGAGAGAGAGAGAGAGAAACCACAAGCAGGGGGAGTGGGAGAGGGAGAAGCAGGCTCCCAGCCCAGCAGGGATCCCAATGCGGGGCTCGATCCCCAGACCCCGGGATTGTGACCCGAGCCGAAGGCAGACACCTAACCAACTGAGACACCCCGGTGTCCCAAAATCTAGATTTTTTTTAAATTAGTCCTTCAGGATAAGTAAATGTTCAGAACAAAGTTTAAGTTCCTATTTTAATCTTCCCTAGAAAAAGTGATTCCCCAAAGAACTACTATTTCCCCGAAGAACTATTTGTCTTATTCTCGCCAAAGCATTTTTGGATGCTGAATTAAAAATAAAGAGCGTAAACACATAGAGACAAACAACAACAACAAAAAAACTGGACTCTTAACATGATCATATTATAAATTTATAATTAAGAAAAATCACCTAATTAAAAATATTGCTGCCTCGCGATTTTTTAAAGCGCAAAAATTATCTGCTGCAGACTAGAAAAAGAGCGAAATTTCTAATCTGAAACTTTTATTGTAATGTATTTTTATTGTAATGTATTTTTTTGTATCTTTTATTGTAATGTATTTTAACAAGTGCGTTACACCTAATTTTCTCATCTTAGAAATAACAAGGAAGATAAATGTCTTTTTCGTTGAAGTGTGTTCTTATGGGTATTGTATTTAAGTGTTGTCCAGTGACTGGCAACCTCTTATTCCAAGGGAACGAAATCAGGTTTACTAAGGATTTTTTCAGGGGGCTTGGGTGGCTCAGTCAGTTAAGCATCTGCCTTCGGCTCAGGTCACGATCCCGGGGTCATGGGATCAAGCCCCACATCAGGCTCCCTGCCCAGCAAGGAGTGTGCTTCTCCCTCCCCCTCTGACCTTCCTCTCCACTTGTGCTCTCTCTCTCTCAAATAAATAATACAATCTTAAAAAAAAGAAAGTTTTTTGTACCGCTGAGAAATTAATAAAGTTAAGTTGTAAGCTAGAGATCACAGAGAAATTAAAAACTTAAGACAAAAGATATTTAAGTCCAAGAAATTGTGACCATTCAGCACGACCAGTTTCAAATGTTCCTATTACTGGTATTCTGTGAAGTTAATACCTATGTATATTTCTGCTCTATTTTTATCATAATAAAATATGTCAAAACTTAAAAAAAAAAAAAAAAAAAGATGGGTCCCTGGATGGCTCAGTCAGTTAAGCACCCAATTCTTTTTTTTTTTTTTAAGATTTTCTTTCTTTATTTGACAGAGAGAGAGAGATCACAAGTAAGCAGAGAGTCAGGCAGAGGGAGAGAGGGAAACAGGCTCCCACTGAGCAGAGAGCCCGATGCGGGGCTCGATCCCAGGACCCTAAGATCATGACCTGAGCCGAAGGCAGAGGCTTAACCCACTGAGCCACCCAGGCGCCCTTAAGCACCCAACTCTTGATTTTGCTCTCAGAGTCTTGGGAGCAAGCCCTGCATTGGGCTCCAAGCTCAACATGGGGTCCGTTTGTCCCTCTCCTGCTCCTCCCCTCTGCTCTCTACCTCTCTCTCAAATAAATAAATAAAATCTTCTTTAAAAATAAAAATAATAACAACATCAACAACAACAATAATAATAGGGGCACCGGGTGGCTCATTGGGTTAAAGCCTCTGCCTTCAGCTCAGGTCATGATCTCAGGGTCTTGGGATCGAGCCCCGCATCGGGCTCTCTGCTCAGCAGGGAGCCTGCTTCCCCCTCTCTCTCTGCCTGCCTCTCTGCCTACTTGTGATCTCTCTCTGTCAAATAAATAAATAAAATCTTTAAAACAACAACAATAAATGAAGTCCAACAGCAGCTGCACGCCCAAGTTAGCCAGCCATGACTGTATGAATTTACCTAATGCCCACAAGCACCCCAGGAGGTAGGCACTGATGTCATTCCTACCTACAGACAAGGACACTGAGGCCCCAGTTGCCCAATTAACTTGCCCTCATTTACAGAGCCGGGAAGTAGACCAGCTCAGCCCATCTAGTCTTTCATGGGAAGATGGACAGATGGATGGATGAATACGTGGACAGAAGGAAGCTTACATCAAGGATATCCCTACCTCCCTGGCCAGTGCCCCACATAGAGATGTCCTCTGAAGCTGGCTCAACACGCGCGAACTGATGGGTGGTTGCTTTTCTGGAATTAGAACCTGGGGGACACACGGAGCATCACTGTTCACAGCAGGGTTTTGAACCAAGGTCCCAAAACAGACTCCAGAGGGGAAATACAGAGCGTGAGCGTTCTGGGTGGTAGATCAGAACTTCCCTGTACACCGCCAGCCAAGATCCCCATTGTGCCACGAGGACAGGGCGTCCCAGCTGGGCTGGGACCTCATTCTGTCTCCCTCAGACACCCCCAGAGTCTCCTGGGGATGCCAAGCAAGATGGTGGCTCAGAATTCCACCCCAGGTTGAGGAATGATGTTAAGGACCCCATTTTATGAGTGAGAAAATGGAGTTCCATTTCGGCCCAGCCAAACCAGCTCTGGAAGCAGAGCTCTAGGGGACACTCCCAGATAACTGAGAATCCTAATAATTCGGGGGGTGGTGCCCTTGAGAAAATGGGGCTGAGGCAGCATTTCCATCCCTGGGAATGGGAGGGCTCACACCATGAAGCTGGGTGTGTCCCCCAGAGGGAGAGACCCAGGCACACGAGGGTAAGGGCCAAAACACTCACCCATTTCTCCCAGCCTTCAACAGTGTCAGCTGGAAAAACCCTAAGCAATGTGCAGCCAAGATCCCTCCTGGGGTGGTGAGGGTGAGCTTCCCTTTGGAGGCAGGGCAGAGACAAGCAGGGAAGAGGCAGCTTTGCCTCCAGTGAAAATTTGGGGAGATTGCAGATTCAAAGGAATGCACTCTTTATTGAGTTGGCTATGTATTTAACAACAGCCCAGCATTTTCTAATGCCAATCTAAGCCTTTATAAACACTGTGGGCCAGCATCATGATGAACATTGTGCCCATTTTACAGGTCAGAAAACTGAAGCACCAAGAGGTTAAGTAACTTACCCGGGATCACAGAGCAAGGGAAGCGGCTGAGCAGGGAGTCTAACCCAGAGTCTGTGTTCCCATCACTTGTGAGATCCTACCATCCCTCCAGTGGGTATTAAAGATGACATCCTTGGGGTCATTCCTGCTAATTCCCACTCTGACCAATGTGAGGTCCTGCCATCACTTTTTTTCTTTTTTAACATTTTATTTATTTATGTATTTATTTATTTGACAGAGAGAGATCACAAGTAGGCAGAGAGGCAGGCAGAGAGAAAGGGAGAAGCAGACTCCCCACGGGGCTCGATCCCAGGACCCTGAGGTCATGACCTGAGCCGAAGGCAGAGGCTTCAACTCACTGAGCCACCCAGGCGCCCCAGTCACTTTCACGGGGCTAAAAATGACATCGCAAGGGGTCATTAGTCCCGCTTCATACAACACAGCCTCCATCGCCCCTGAGGAAAGGTCCTGACTCTCCAGGGTCCTGACTTAGGTGTGACAAAGTCATATGCGGAGGCTGACGTGGGGGCTTCTAAAGTCCCTCTGTGCCCTGTTGGACACAGCACTATTGAAGGCAATAGAACTCTCAATGCTCGCTACCGAGTGAGAGGCCCACAGCCGGTGCCAGGCCTTCCTCTGAGAGCTCTACCCGTATATCTCAAGTCCTTACATGCCCCGGGATGTAGAAACTGACCCATTTCCCAAATGCAGATGCCAAGGCTCAGGACAGTTAAGAAATGTGTGCCAGGTAAGGTGGCTGGTAAGTGGAGGAGGCAGGTGTATTCATCTCCTAGAGCTGCTGTGACAAATGACCACCCACTTGGCTAAACACAACAGAAATTCATTCTCTAGCGATTGCAGAGGCTGGGAGGCTAAAAGTCAAGGTGCGGGCAGTCCCACACTCCCTGCCTCGGAAGCCTCCAGGGGAGAATCACTCCTACTCCAGCCTCTGCCTCTGCTTTCCACAGCTTCTCCTCTTCTCTGTGAGCCGCTCTTCTCTTCTAAGGATGCTTGTCTTTGGATTTGGAGCCCATCTGGGTAATTTGGAATGATCTAGATTCTTAGCTTAATCACACCTGCAAAGATGTTTTTCTCCAAATTAGGTCACACTCTGGAGATCACGGTGTGGACATATCTTGTTGGGGGTCACCTTTCATCTAACTATGGTAGGATTTGAACCAGTCCGGCTGTTAGCCAGGGATTTAAGAAGCAACCCCACAGGTGCCCAGATGTCAGCCCCTGGGGAGGGGCCCCTTCCTGCCCCTGGTGGGGCTCAAAGACCCACCAGGCCTTGGTCCTCAAGATGCCTGGTCCCACGGGGACCGCATAACCAGAGGCTTCTAAATGTGGGGGATCAGGGATTCTAGGGGGTCTTCCCCCTCCAACATCCAGTGTGAAGCTCCGGTGGTGGGTTTTATACAGCTTTCTTGAGATATGTTCAAATGCCGTACAGTTCACTTATTGCGGGTACACAATTCAGTGACATCTAGCATATTCACATGGTCGTGCAACAGTCCTCACCATCGATTCTAGAAAATTTGTATCACCCCGAAGAGAAGCCCCGAACCTATCAGGAGTCACTCTGCCATTTTTCCCCACCCTCCACCCCAACCCAGGCAGCCACTAATCTGCTTCTTATCTTCATGGGTTTGCCTATTTGGGACGTTTCCCATAATCTCACAATCTTACAGTATGTAATCTTCGCTGCCTGGCTTCTCTCACTTGCCCTAAATGTTGACAAGATCCACATTGTAGCCTGTGATTGTACTTCATTTCTTTTTATGGCTAAATAACGCTCCAGCATATGGACTACCACATTTGTTTTTCCCTTTATGAGTTGATGGCCACTTTTTGGTTATTACAAATAATGCTCAGAACATTGGTGTACGAGATTGTGTGTGGACATATGTCTTCACTTCTCTTGGGTGTGTGCTTATGAGCAGAATTGCTAGGACATGTGGGAAGTCCACGTTTGAGGTCTCCCACAGGTTCATAAAAGACTGACTGCTCCTCACCATCCACATGGCTTTGCCCTGGGGACTCGACCTTCCCAAGCCTCAGATCCCTCAGTTGTGGGATCCTTCATGGTGTGAGCCCTCCCATTCCCAACTGACACACCCAATAAATATTAGCTGAACACTTGCTATGGGCAGGGGTGTTCTAGGCGCTGGGGTCACAGCCAACAAATTCCTGCAATCAGAGACTTCCAACCGAGAGGTCTGGGTCATAGACAACAATTTAAGGATAGTAAGTCCGATGAAAAGTGCTACCGAGGAAAAGAAGGCAGATGCAGGGAGGGGGTTGCAGAATGGGGCTGGTGTCACAGGGTTAATGGGGCCTCCAGGAAGGCCTCACTGAGGCGGTGACATCGTGCAAAGACCCAGGAGAGGTAAGGGAGTGAGGCTTGTAGAGATGGAGAGGCTAGGGGCTCAGGGGTTGAGTACATTGCAATCACCCCTCCTTGAAGGATCTTTGTGCCAGAATCAAATGTAGCCATGTTGGTTATCTGTGTCCTCGCCATCTTGGGCATCAGTTCTTGTGAAGGGAGCCCCCAAACCACCATTTTAAATTCATTAGAAATCCAGAGCGATGAACACACAGGATGGGTGGGACCCCTCTGCCTTGGAGAAATCTAGGAGGACTCTTGGGAGGAGGTGGCATTCAACCCAGGCTTGAAGTCATGAGGAAGGCCTGGCTGACTCTCCAGGCTCCACCATCAGGGGCTCTCCAGTTGGCTTCTCTACCCTCTGAAGGCAGCATCTGTGCGCTGAAAGCCGGGAAGTAGATGAGCTTCCTGAAGCCGGGCTGGCTTCCGGGAGGGGCGTTGCTCGCAGCTTGGGTGACTAGAGAGCAGCAGGCTCTTCCCTGCTCCACTCCCTCCCCTGTCCACAACAGAAGTCTTTGTTCCCATCACAGAAGCAGGCCTTGCTTTCCAGATCACTGCCCTCTCCCTTCTCCCCGGTCTGAATCTGGGGGCAGGTGAGAGGTAAATGTGGCAGGTGCCTGTTTCCTGCCAGACCAGCCTTGGGGGAAAACTCCCATCTTGGATGGTGGCCCTTCTTTGTCTTGGTTGAATCAATAGTTGATTCATTAGCCATTTGTTCAACAAGCGTTTCCTGTTCACCTCCACCATGCCAGGCTCTGTGGACATGAGATGATTCTGGCCCGCTCCTAATCCCCAGGCTGGGGAGGGCCACCAACGCAAACAAACCCGTGTTTCTGACTGTCTTCACTGGGTGCAGAGTGGAGATGTGCAAGGTCATAGGAGCTGGACACGGGCCTGGCGCAAACTGAAAATGCATGGCCCTTGATCAAAAATGAGTAAGGGTTTCCAAATGGCAACAGGAGAGCATCAGACCAAGTGGGGGGCCTTCTTAGTGTGGGGCCCTGGGTGACGGCATAGGTCACATACCCATAAAGCCACCCAGCCCTACCCTGGAGAAGCTCCCAATCTCATATAAGATTTGGACAGATTATTCCCCTCCGCCATCTTTATCTGTAAATTGAGTTTGTACTTGCCTCTTATGTTGGGTTGTTAGAAGCATTAAATGAAAAAAATTTTAAGGAGTTTCCACACCCAGCGTGGAGCCCAACACAGGGTTCGAACTCACAACCCTGAGATCAAGACCTGAGCTGAGATCAAGAGTCGGGCCCTTAACCGACTGAGCCCACCGGGCACCTCGAGCATTAAACAAATTATATTTATAAGTGTACTGGAACAGAAATGAGTGAATAGTAGATCAGCAATCAATGATGGCTCTCAGCATCCCAGCAGGTTCCAGAAAGGAGAGAAGGGCCAATGTGGGGGGAGAAGTTCCATTAGAAGCGGTGTTGAGTCCTGAAATACATACGCAAACGCACGTCCCCCACAAACAGAGATGGGCCATGGGGCATTCGCCCCAGATTTGTAGGACCGTGATGATGGTAGGTTCACCTTCCTGGCTGTGTTTTAGGTACTTGTTCACCTTAGTTTCCGTTTCCAGGACCCACATCCTCTGGCCCACAGACTCGAGCCAAACTGACGGGTACCCCCACCTCTCCGCTGTGTGTCCATGCTTCATAAGTGGTATAAGCCGCTCCATGCTTGGTTTCCTTCATCTGTAAAAAGTACACATTTCGATGGGCTGTTCTGAGAATCAAACACGTAGCCCCTTAGCGTGGGCTAGCATAAGGGAAGAACTTTCTGTTTTAGCTGGGGGAAACATCCAGAGTACCTCCGATGGCAAGAAGAAACAATGAAGAATGATCTAGAACCGAGCTGAGAGACTGTTCACAACGTAACAGAATTGAGACCCTTGAGTAGCTACGTTGGCTGAGTGTCTGCCTTCAGCTCAGGTCCTAATCCAAGGTCCTGGGTTCGAGTCCCGAATTGGGCTCCCTGCTCAGCGGGGAGTCTGCTTCTTCCTCTCCCTCTGCCCCTCCCCCTGCTCATGCTCTCTCTCTCGTTCTCTCGCTCTCTCTCTCAATTAAGTAAAATCTTAAAAAAAAAAAGAGTAAAACGTGGCTAGCTTTAGGGAATCCCTTCACAAAATGAAAGAACAGAAATCAGAAGAATAAGCAAAACCTAAATATGACATAAACCCCCTTCTCAGAGCTCCCTGTAGCCCCAATTTCCTATGCCTGACCCTCCAAAAGATCTTTAGGTTTTTGGATCTCTGGGTCCCTAGTCTCGACCCCCCCTTTCAAACCCAACCTCAGCTCTTCAGTCAATTTCCTTAAATCTCAAAACCCCAAATCCCCCAGAAGAACCCTTTAAGGACCAGCTGCCTATTTTAAGCTCCCTTGCCCTACCAGCTTTGCAGAGAGCACTTGGGCCAGATCTCCAGGCCCTGGGAATACAGGTTTCTTGTATAAATGCAAAATGTCAGGAAGTAAATCCAGTAAGAGCACCCAGGAAGGGCCATATGGCTCATTTTGCTGTGCCTTTTAGTTCCTCATATTTTCCAGGGTTTTGTAATCAAGCTCAGCCAGTTTCAGACATTCCTAGACAATGTCCTTTACAGATGGATCCTGGACCAAAGAGTTCATCTCTTCTGGGCAGCAGCAGACCTTTTAAACTATGAAACCCCTTAACCTCCTCTTTCAGAGGCTCCTACCAAATTTAGAGAAGAATTAGAAAGAATAATGGCTATTCACAGCCCCATTCGCTGAGAGCTTGTCTGACTACTGAGGGGAGTCCTTCCAGCCCGTGATTATAGGATGACCATTGGGCAGGCCTGACGGTCCCCTGGAGAAACACCCCTCCCAGGGGAGACATGGCCAGGGCCACTCTCCATCCTCCCACCACTGACCAGGAGCCAGCTCAGCGAGAGGTTGATATTTCAGGGTTCATAGGGGCTCAAGAGGAAGGCTTTCCTCCCAAACTTAATCGGTCGCTGAAATACACACCCAAAAAGAAGGCAAACACCTGAATGCCTTTGTTGAACCGTTTGCACAAACTTTTCAAAGGCACATTGTGTTAAATCCAGAAGCCCCAGAACATAGAGACCTCATTTCTGCTTTAGTGGGAAATATCCTCCCTGATATAAAACACACACACACACACAAACACACACACACACACACACACACACACACACACACACACACAATCACATGATGGGTAAGACTGGGCCACCACTAAGGGTCATGGAGGCAGCTTCCCAGTCCTTCAAAAAGAGCTTACTAAAAGCAACAATTCTTGCTTTGAGTCTTCAATCTTTTCAAAGGCAAGAGCATGACTTAGAATAACCTGAAGCCCATTCAGAGATCTCCCTATTTGCCTCCAGATAATTGCAGACATTACAAAAAACAAAAGAACAAAACAATCCAGGACATTGAAAGAGAAATTGTCCCACACGTAAGAAAAGGGAAAGTTTAAAAAGCAATTCCCTTCGGGACGCCTGGGTGGCTCAGTGGGTTAAGCCTCTGCCTTCGGCTCAGGTCATGATCTCAGGGTCCTGGGATCAAGCTCTGCATCGGGCTCTCTGCTCAGAAGGAGGCTGCATCCCCCTCTCTCTCCCTCTGCCTGCCTCTCTGCCTACTTGTGATCTCTCTCTCTCTCTATTAAATAAATAAATAAAATCTTAAAAAAAAGCAATTACCCTAAACCTCAGAACCCCTCCCCCAAAATGAGGGGGTCAGCCCATCTTAAGTCACGAGGAGCCTACCATAAAACTTAAATAGAGGAGTAGGACCCAGATTTCATAGCTGATGTGGCGTGACTTTCTCTACCATTGGTTTGGAAAATTTGTCTCCACCAGGCAGCCCCGTTTGCTCCACGCTGTTGGTCTCAGGAAGACCTCCCCTACGGCTAGATCTCTGCCCTGCCTGGTACCAATCTGTAAGCCTCCTCTCCCTCACCTGGCGGTTGGAGCGTGCTGCTGTTCACCTGCAGACTTTCTCAATAGAGATCCGTTATGAAAACCTAATGCTCCTATAAATCACAGCGAGAAGGGTGTTTTTGTTTCTTTACCATCAGACCAAGCCCTTCTGTTTGCTTTCTTCCTACTTCTGTTCCAAATTCCTCTGAAGAAGATATGTCTTTTCTTTTCTTTTTTTTAAAGATTTTATTTATTTGACAGCGAGAAACACAGCGAGAGAGGGAACACAAGCAGAGGGAATGGTAGCGGGAGAAGCAGGCTTCCCGCGGAGCAGGGAGCCCGATGCGGGGCTCGATCCCACAACCCTGGGATCTGACCCGGGCCGAAGGCAGACGCTTAACGACTGAGCCACCCAGGCGCCCCAAGATACGTCTTTTCAAGATGTCCCATGGAGGGGCGCCCAGCTGGCTCAGTCGGTAGAGCACGGACTCTTGATCTCAGGGTCCTGAGATGGGCGTAGAGCTTACTTAAATGGAAGAAAAAAAAAGTTAGAAGATGTCCCAATCAGTCTTCGGGGTACGCATCCAAGTGAGGTTGGATTGTTACGAAGTGGGGAACATGTGCACATTTCTTGGAAAAGAAACCCTTTCGATTCATGGCTCTCTACCCTCTCTCCAAAGACATGGGAGCAAGGAATTGAGCCCATAAGAGACTGTCCCCCAGCAGACCATCCTTGTCTCCATCCTCCCAGCCTGGAACACCCCAATCTTGCCAGTAAGGAAAGGAGGCAAATTCGACTCGGAGGGAGACCAAGTTCATTGAGTGGTACGGGACCCAAGGGTCATAAACTCCTCTGTAATTCCTTGGTAGCTGTGGTCCCCAACACAGCTGACATTCCTATCCTTCCTGCTGAAACAGCCTGGTTTACGGAAATTGACCTCTCCCCAGCTTTCTTTTCAATCCCACAGCACCCTGATGGGCAATTTTCTTTTTTCCATTTACATTTAGAGGAAGACAACCCAGACTTGCATACTGCAAGGATATTGTGGTTCTCCCTCAATGTTTTCTCAAGTCCTCAAGGCCGATCGAGACTGGATAACTTCTATCCAAGTTCACACACTGGTGCCATAGGTTGATGACCTTTTACTCTGTAATCAAACCAAGCTTTTCCAGATCTCCCCGTTCTCCTGCCAACACCAGCTGGATGAGGCCATGAATCTTATAGATCTAAACTCCAATGAGTGCCAACAAGGTTCTCCGCCTAGAATGCAAGCTTTCTCAGGGAATTCAAAAGCTCACTCCAAAACACCTTGAGTCAATTCTGTCCACCCCTCTCCCCAATACAAGAAAATAGTTCCAGAAATTTCCAAGAGCCACCATCCACTGCCACCAGCAGATTCTTAATTTTGTGGTTTTTACTAAACCTTTGCTTGTTTATTCTCTCTGATATCAGCTTAGAGCCCATGGATTCCAGAGGCATGAATCTCCTTTGCAGCCTTCAAATTAGCTCTGTCCACACCCCCGGCTCTTAGCTTAACCTAATTTTGAACAAGCCCTTTCATTTATATGCCATGAAAATAATGGCATTGCTGTGGCATTCTAGGGCGAACTGTGGCTTCTCAAACATGGCCTGTGGCATATTTCTCATTCCAGTTAGACCCTATGGCATCAGATATGTTCCCATGCTACATGCAATGGCTGAAGCTGCCACTTTGACAAAGCCAAGAATCCCCCACCACCTGTATGTTTCCCGTGCAGGGTCTGTTCACTTACAAGTTCATAGGACACAGCACCTTTCTATATAGCAACAGACCACTTAGAAACAAACTCGTTTGACTAACCCATCCTCTTCCATCAGGGTAACCTTTAAATCCAGCTGCCTTACTCGCCCTCCTGATGCTAAAGAGCCCCTCTCTATTCTCCACGACCGCCTTACAACCACAGACATGGTCTCAAAGCCACAGAGGACCTCTGGCAAAATTTGGAAATCCCAGGGATTCTTATCTTCTGCAGGTACTCCCTTTGCCAGTGGGCATGTAATTACTGACCTACTGGGAGCTATTCACCCCCTTCTGAAATTGTCATAGTTCACTGCTCAACCCTACTAAGAAAAGGGACAGAGCTGCTAAGTATGAAACCCAAAACAGATCTCCTATCCTTTCCTTACCCAATTTCTAACTCTACCTTTACTCGTGAGTGATATTATTCATTATCAGGCAAATGACCCACAATCTGAAAAGGACTCAGGCCCAAAAGGATGCCAAGCAATATCCAGTGGATTCTACCCTGGGCCAAAAGGCTTTTCTTGTAACCTTTTGCCTTGTACTTATCTGTCACCAAAAGGGTCAAGTATCTAACAGGGGATAATTAAGGAACTAAAAGATCATTTGTTTTGCCCTGGCATCCACAAAATTTCTGGCCAAATTATTTCCCAGTGAATTTCCCAGGGAATCTCACCAAGATTTCTGGAAGAATTCAGTTTACCCCTTTTGGTCCACACTGTCCCTTTTTGGCATTTCAAATAGATTTTTATAGATAGATTTGCCCTCAGCATTGGGATATTCTCATTATTTGATTATTGTCTGCAGGTTTAGTGGATAGATGGAATGCTATCCAACCAGATGTCCCGATGCCACCACAATGGTTAAGAAATTAATACCTGAGATCATTCAGGTATTATGCTTGCTATTATGCTTATACTATGCAATGCCAATTGCTTTGGCATTCCTTTATGGACTGAGTCAGACCAAGGTACTCACTTTAGCAGAGAGATAAATCACCTGATTACAAAAATTGGGGGGTACTCATTAAAATTTCCTACCCTATGTCAACCTCAATTATCAGGGCAAAGGAAACCTAAAAATCTAGACATAGAAAGGAATTTAGGGAAGATCTGTCAAGAAACCAATCTTAAATGGCTGGAACCATTGCCCTTGGCCCTTATGAAGTTCTGGGAGTCTCCAAATAGGGGTTATGGCTTGAGCCCCTTTGAAACAATGTTTGGTGATCCGATGCCTATGAGTATCTCTAAACCTTTCATTCAGGGATTAAGGGAACAACCCGATGCTGTGACTAACTGTGTAAGGAGTAACTGGTATACCTCCAGCCTATCACTGACAGCAAAAGAGGAATGCCTTCTACCACCTGATGAGCCTGGCCACCACCTTCAGACCAAGGACCAGATGTACATCAAGATCTTTAGAAGAAAGCACACTCTATAACTTTGCTGGGAAGGACCCTCTGGGGTACTGGTGAGCACCTACACTGCCATCAAAATAAAGGAAAAGTCCTCCTGGATTCATGCATGTTGCACCAACCAAAGCAGACCCAGCTTGTCCCTCTCAAGACAATGGGGAGACAGTCCAGTAGGTGACCTGCACATAAGGATTTCCATGGCCAAGTCTCAAGCCCCAGAAGCAGACCATACCACCTTGGAGACAGCTTTTCCCAAGATCAAAAAACTTCTCTTTCACCTACCCTTCTTGCTTTACAGGCTCCATGATGCTAAGAACAAAAGCGAAAACAACTTTCTTCTGAATACTTTGTCACAGTTTAAGTCCCTTAATAGGAGGCTGACTGGGAAGTGCTGCTCTCCCTCTATCCTACTTCCCTAAGTCTGCACTGTGAGCTTTTTTCCAACCTGTCTTGTTCTTACTGAGCCTATCTTTTTCACCAGGTGGGGCACCAACCAAACACCCCCTTTATGCCAATTTGCCAAAGCTGGCCACGTTAACTAATCAGTCTCCTTGTTGGCTGTCAACATTCAGGTAATGCAAAGCACCTGAACGGGTCTTCATTCCTGCTGATGTGACACCTGGTGGACTAAGCGTGGAAGATGGATGGGCCACAGGTATGGTATCCACGACCAGGAAAATGTCACTCTGCCTTTTCCCCAGAGAGTGACTTGGGCCCCGGAAAACCTCCACTGAAGTTTAAGGACTATCCCTTGTCAGAGTACAAACAAGAGCTGAAAGTGTTTCCCTTTGCAGTGAAAACAGACGTGCCACCTGACTTCTCCTGGGAGTTAGACCAGGGCTCTGCTGCAGTCAAACCCTGTGGCTTGCTGCTGACAATGGCATCTTCAGACTTAGCAAGGAGATTAAAAATAACCAGCACAGACATTTGCCAAATCACCAAATGTTTTTGTAGATCAACCCTGTATGACATGGGGTATCTCGGCTGCCCCCCTCGTTAGATTGCCCAATACCACAGACTATATTTGGGTGGATCGAAATTCTGGACTTACTTGGCTGGGTGACAATGCTAAGCTTTCTTGCTGCCAGAACCAGCCATAGGCCTCCTACATCAGCTATTTCTCAACCTGTTCTGCTCTCCGAGACTGATGGGACCACGTGACGAATAGAGCTAGACAGACGTTACCATTAGCAGTGGCAAAGGTCATGGAACCCTCCAGACTTTGAAAGCTACCGGTTCCAGCTTAACCTTACCTATAAACCACACTGGTCTTTCTTAATTTCTTAATTTCTCACAAGTTTATCATCTCTTTGTCTAAAATGTAGAAAGACTGCCTGCCTTGGTCATTGGGTCTCAGTTTCATTATTAGGCCTCCGTGCACGTGGAATAAAACTTCGGTTATCTCTCCTGTTAATCTGTCTGGTGTCAGTTTAATTCCTAAACCAGCTAGAAGAACCCAGAGGGAAGAAGGAAATTCCTCTTTCCCCTGCACCGCCTTCTCCCTGTGTCCTCACACGGTCTCTCTGCTCTATGCATACATTCCTGAGGTCTCCTTGTGTGCTCAGATTTCCTCTTCTACTAACACAAGGCAAACTGGATGAAGACCACCCTCAGAGCCTCGTTTTAAAGGTCCCATCTCCAAATACAGTCGTGTTCCGTGCTACCAGCATTAGGGCTCCAGCGTACGAATTTACGGGGAACACAGTTCAGCCCATAGCAAACGGTGCTTTTCCAAAATGTCAAGGTCATGAAAGTCAAAGAAAGGTAGAAGACCAGAATGTAGGAGGCAAAAGAGGCATGACAACTAACTTCCATGTGTTCCTCTGGCCTGGTTCCCAGGCTAGGAAAATAAAAAAATGGTTTTCTTTTGTTATAAAGGATTTTAGTGACACAAGCGGCAAAGTCTGAATAAGGCCTGTTGATTATTACCTAACAGCATCGTATTGATACCGATTTCCTGATCTGGGGGGAAAAAAGTACTGTAGGGACTCCTGGCAGTTGGGTAAGTATCTGCCTTCAGCTCAGGTCATGATCCCAGAGTCCTGAGATCAAATCCTGCATCAGGCTCCCTGCTCAGCAGCGAGCCTGCTCCCTCTTCTCCTGTGCTCCCTCTGCTCCTGTGCTCTCTGTCTCTCCGTGTCTCTCTCTCTCAAATAAATAAATAAGATCTTTAAAAAAAAAAAAATAGTACTATGGGGGTGCCTAGGTGGCTCAGCAGGTTAAAGCCTTTGCCTTTGGCTCAGGTCATGATCTCAGGGTCCTGGAATCGAGCCCAGCCCGCATCAGGCTCTCTGCTCAGTGGGGAGCCTGTTTCCTTCTCCCTCCACCTGCCTCTCTGCCTGCTTGTGATCATTCTCTCTCTGTCAAGTAAATAAATAAAAATCTCTTTAAAAAAAAAAAGTTAAAAAAAAAAGTACTGTAGTTAAGTGGTAGAAAGTTCTTATTTTTAAGAACTGTACATGAAGTATTTGAAACTATCAGGCAATTAGGTCTGTGATGTAATCTCAGAAAAAAATCTATACAGACAGTTGATGGATACACGGATGCAAGGATAGAAGCAGCTATAAAATGTTAACTAACACGTGAGTGAAGAGGAATTCTTAGTTCCAATTTGGCAACTTTTCTGTCAGTCTTTTCAGACCTACTGTTTACATACTTTCATCAAACCCTGAGCCTGATAACCTGAGCAGTAGGTCTTGGGAGGGGCAGTACGCTGGGGGCAGGGGAGGAAGGGAAGCACCTATGGAGAGTGTCAGGTGGCCTTGCCAGGTGATTAATGTCACCCTAATCTTCAGACTGAGGAAGTGGGGGCACAGAGTGCCTGACAGTCTTGCCCGGAGTCACTCTGGCTTTGTTAGTGCAGTGCCCACCGCCACCTGCCCACCCCCCCAACAATACCCCGCCCCCGGGTGGGAGGGGGCGGCCACTCTCACCTACAGCAGCCAGGAGGGCGGGTCCCCGCAGGGAGGCAGTGGGTTGGGGGGAGATAGGTCGTCCCGGCTAGATTTCCAAAACTGTGGTTTTGCCTGGGTCCCAAACTTCAGGACTCGCCTCAACCCCTTCTGACCTCGCAGAATTTCAGCACACAAGACAAAAGAAAGAGCCAACGGGATCCGAACAAAGTGTTTTTATAAACTCGTGAAAAGGGCCCCTATCGGAAAAGGTTTGGGCGGGAGGCAGGCATGGGGGTTGTGACGTGTCTGATCCCTTCTGCAGGCTCCTGGCAAGCAGTGATCATTAGCAGATTTTGTTCTGGGTAAGCTCAGTGTCAGCTCCACATTATGGGATTTTATGGGATTTATGCACAGAACTTTCCTACAAAGCAAGGTATTATAGGACGGATTAAGCAGTTCCAAGAAGCAAAGTCTCTGGCTCCTCTGTCTTATTTGTTAGCAGATTTTTTTTTTTTTTTTTTTTTGGAGGCCCATGGTCAGGGGCTCCATGGCCTCACACGAGAACTCCTATATCTTGCCGACTCTAAAACAAGATACTTGTACAAAAAGATCAATCTTGTACAAAAAGATTTTTCTTAATAGAAGCTCATTAGAGAACGTTAGGAATATATAAAAAGACTTGAAAAGGAGATGAAAATCACATGCACCTATCATCCAGAGACAGCTACTGGTAACTTTTAGAGGTGTTTGTTTGCTGTCTTCTTTCTGTGTGTGGGTGTGCGTGCCTGTGTGTGCACACAGAGAGAGACAGGGAAAGACAAAGGTCCAGAGCAGGGAGAGAGAGAAGTAGAGAGAATGGGCTCTGCTAGAAAACCGAGTTACATTTGAATTCCATACCTGCCCCTCATTGGCTCCATGACCTTGACCAAGCTACTTGACCTTCATTTCCACAGCCGTAAATGGAGAATACAGATCCTTCCTCAAAGGAGCCATTTTGACTAAATGAGATTAAATTCAATGAAAGTGAAGCGTTTAGCATACTGCCTACACACAGTAAATCCTGACCAAATGGTAATTAAATAAATACAAATATGTACTTTGGGCTTTTTCTTCCCAAACGTGGGACCATGCTGGTAATACAAATGTGCATCCTAACGATTTAAGGATTTTACTGTCCCAGCTGTGGGAAGACAGACTTCTTTTCCCAGGGAGCTAAAAAAAAAAAGTATAAAATTCCTAATTATGCCCTGTTTATTAGGCTAACTTTGTAATGAGGTAATATATTATCAATAGTGTACATATGATTTGGGAGCTGGGGGGGGGGGGGAGTTGTTCTTTTCCTTTATAACTGACCGTCCCAGCCTAAGTTCAACAAGCCCCTATTGGAGGCTACAGAGTCACGACGTCCAGAATATCAGATTATCCATCTGTGTTTCAGCGACACCTCCCAAGCCTGCACAATTTGCACAAGGTGCTCCTCCTATGTGGGCCTCACTCTCCTGCTCTGTTAAATGGGGACAGCAACAGTGCCCCGGCAGGTGGTGGCCATGACAGCTAAGGGAAAAAATCCATACAAAGCCCAGGAACTGGTATCTAATAAGCGCTCAGGAAAAAGTGAACGTGAAACAATAATGATTATTGTTCAGTTTCTTTTCCTTTGAAGATTTTATTTATTTGTCAGAAAGAGAGAGAGAGCACAAGCAGGGGGAGAAGCAGGCTCCTCACTGAGCAGGGAGCTGATGCGGGGCTCTACGGACCACAGGGCCGTCTGCAGAAAAGGTTTGTTGGGTAAGGACGGAGCACTCCTCTGGCCCCTGCTCTGGGCCCATTCTGGGGCCAGGGAAGGCTTATTACACCCTGCCACTGAGATATCCCTCACCCCCACCTCCCCCACGGACAGGGACCCTGTCCCTCAGGCTGTTCATCCTCTCCGCCCCGCCCCGCCCCAGACTGTGAGCTCCTTGGGGCCGTGTGCCAGGACAAAGGCAAAGGATACCCACTGAAAATCTTCTCCCTGCCAGGTACTAAGCCCTTCGAAGACATCATCTCCGTAGGTGGTAACATTTCCACTTCTGGGATGAGAACCCAGACGCTCAGAAAGGCAAAGAGCCAGCCCAGGCTCACACAGCAACCAAGTAGGCAGAGCTTAGGTTCAAAGCCCATCATGCCGACCGGAGTCACCCTGACGCCGATACTCCACGCCCTGATTTAGGATCATGTGACCTACCTGAAGACAGGAGGCAGGTGACAACCGATGGGTGCCCTCCTGGCCTCCGCCCAAGATTTCTCCGTTTACACCCCACCGCACCCCACCCTGTCTGTGTTCCTGCCATGTTCCCGTTCCCGGCTTGGCTGCGGCCCACGTTTCCACCCAGCCCCGACAGCCAGAGTAAACGTGGCCAGCCTCCACTCCCATGGAGCCCGCAGAACCCACCAGCAAGACTCGCTGACCACATCCTTGGAGAGGACGGGGAGGTCTAACCCCGAGGAAAATACTCAGCTATAGGGAGCGGGTTTGCATGGATGAGAGAAGCCATCTGTCTGCTCTGGGTTTTTGGTTTGGGTTTTTTATGTATGTATCCAGGCCTCAGCAAGGAAGAAAGGGGCCCACCCAGTAAATGTTCTGTATTGGGGTGGAGGGAAGGGTGTTTCATTAGGTTTTTAAAGTCTCCAGCCTTTGCAGACTGAGTGTCCCCCTCCCTACAGGGATCTTCTGCTGCCTGAAGCCTGTTTTGTCCTTCCTGTTTCCTTTGGCTGGGCAGGTACCTGGCTGGCAGGCTGTCTCACAGGGCTCCCATCCTCCCAGATGTCCGTCTCCACAAAGACGCGCCTGCCACACACACACAAGGCAGCCCATCTTAAACTTCACGGAACGCTGGTTTCCAGGAGACCCTAAGGGTCTCCAAATCCAATCTTCTCATTCAACACCACCGGCTGGTTCTGCTCAGGGCAAAGTCGCCAATGGTCAAGTGAAGTGTGTGTGTGTGTGTGTGTGTGTGTGTGTGTACACGTGCACACACACAAATGATCTCATCGAGTTATCGCTGTTAAAATCCTGTTCCATAGGATGGTCCCTTGGAGGAGGTCCCTGAGCTGGGTGCTCACAGCAGCAAAGCCTCTGGGTCTCACTGCCCAGCCATTTTTGCCTGATAGCTGGAGCCATCCCACACAGCCTCACCCCTGCTGTCCTGCATCCAAACCCAGTCCCTGC
>CM053606.1:7650079-7662152 GCA_028646535.1 Procyon lotor | reverse complement strand
ACAAGTAGGCAGAGAGGCAGGCAGAGAGAGAGGGGGAAGCAGGATCCCTGCCGAGCAGAGAGCCCAATGTGGGGCTCGATCCCAGGACCCTGAGATCATGACCTGAGCCGAAGGCAGAAGCTTTAACCCCCTGAGCCACCCAGGTGCCCCTATACTTTTTCTTTAAAGGAATGGCATTCTTTCAAAGTGCACACAAGAATTTTACATGGAATTCACAAGTATTAAACAGATCGAAGTGAAGCTGATCCTGTTAAGTGGAGGTGGGGGGGCCCCTCCAAACCCTATTTTCTCCACCTTCCATGTGGTTCCATCTTCTTGAAACCCCTCGGATGCTCTGGAGCCCAGTCTGAAAACTGGGTCCTAGAACCTCAAATGGTATTGACGTCTGCCTTGGGGGCTGTTGGGGCTCAGATGGGCCGGAGGCCCGCAGCATGAGGCTTACAGATAGAACACAATGATCTATAAATACCTCCCCAGGAGTATGTTTCAAATGTGGACAAAATGATCGTATCATTCATGATCAGAATGCTTTTCTAGCCGCTTCCCTGACAGGCCACTGAAAGGGGAACTCAAAGTTGCGTTCCCCAAAGCTGGGGATGGCCAACCGGGTCAGAAGGCAGGGCCAGGTGGCCTGTTTTGGGTGACTAGTGTTGGGCTTGAGCCCCCAGGCCACACATCTTCGCTGTCTTCCCAGGCTTGGCTCTGGCTTCTGGGTCACAGGACCCCAGAGGGGCCCCTGCCTGTGCTATGAGCTCTAGTCTTCGACCGGAATCCAAGCCTGAGGGACTTAGATGGATTTTGATTAGATCTAGCATCAAACTTCTTAGCCTGTGGCTGGGATAGGCATCAGGGACATCCAAGGACCCCGTAGAAGTTAAAAAATGTGTATCATGTGTTCTTCTTAGGAGGGGGTTTCTACTTTCTTCAGGTCCTCAAAGGGTTCTACAAACAGCAAAAAATTAAGACTGATTACAACTCCCTCGAGAAGTTGTCACTTCCTTCGAGAAGTCTTCTGAGATTTCCCCTAATACAGTGATTGCTCCCTTCACCGTATTATCAAAGCTCTGGGTCACTTGGGAGGATCCAGCTGGGTCGCCTCAGGATTAAACTGGAAGCCGCTAGCACTCACTCTTCCTGCGAGGCTGGTTGCTTGCATATTTGAGGTGTTACCCTGGTTATCCAATGAATGAAGTTCAACCCTGTTGTTTTCCTGGTTATCAATTGCTTGTTTAAAGCAAACCCGGGAGAACCACTGAGTACCTTAACCCTTTGGCAAGCATCCCTTTCATTGTACGCAAATACTATTACTCCTGCTTAAAAACTATTTTTGTAAAGGGGATGTGAACTCCATGCCCCGCCCATCCTGCTGACTAGGGTACAGCCTGGCAGTCCTCTATCCAGCACCCTGAAAACCCCAGCAGAGGAATGACAGAACCTCTGAAGGCCCCTGGGGAGGTCAGGTGGAGAAGGGCTGCCCTCTTTTAAGCCGTGGTTGATAGATGCTGGTATCCTTTCCTTCTGCCCCTGCCTGGGTCACTGTCCTCACTGAGGTCACTCTGCCAACAACGAACCCTAAGGGGTGGAAGGGACCCAGGGTGTCGCCCAGAACCTAACCTCCCTGGTGCAGGAATCCTCAGCACACTCCCTTAAAGAGCAGCCGCTGGGTTGCAGAAAGTTCTATAGGGCAGGCCAGCGTTGTGGGGCGGGAGTGCTGTCTCCATCCCTGAGCCCTCCCCACTGCCCGGCACAGCCCACCATCCCGCCTGGACCAGGTCCCTGAAGTCGCCAACTCAACACCCATGGATCTGCCACCCAACCTAAGCCATGGCTTCTTGTCCTTGTCATCCTGAGCCCGCTTCCTGGACACCCTCCAGCTGCTCAAGGACCCTCTCGAAGTGTTGACCAATACTGACCACAGCGCTCCAGAAGTCCTTCGACCAAGTGGAACAGAAAAGTGTCTCCTTCACTCTGGGCACCGATATGTTTGCTTTTATTTTATTTTATTTTATTTTATTTTATTTTATTTTATTTTATTTGGGGGGTGGGAGTTAATCAATAATACCGTTAAAGTCATCTTGCTGGAGTTGGCTCATCTTGCCAAAGCATCAGGGGCTCTGGCAACCTGGAGACAGTCGTCCCACCAGCCCAGAGGTGCCATCGGGAGAGAACCTCATTCATGCGCCTCCCTGCGGCAGCTCCCAGGCCTGGCTCGCTGAATCGCTGAACCAATCTGACAGTCACCATCACCCGGAGCCCCGTCACCCTCGAGCTGGTCTTTGCCGGAGGCTTCGGCAAGAACAGGCCAGGACCTGGCGGAGGGCAGGTCTCCCCAGCGGACTCCGAGGCCGGGGGCCAGATGACTCCCACCCACTCCACCGGGGCACTCCAGCCTGGCTCCCCCTTCGGCCCATTCACCTCCATTTGGCTGGAGAGACAGGGGAAGACACCACCGGCATCTTCCAAATCCCTGAGCTTGGAAAGGCTCTCAGAAGGAGGCAGAGCAAGTCTGATGGGATGTTCTTGGAGGGGGCTGTGCAAGTCTGCACTGGCCTCCTCGCAGCCAGCCCCCTGCCGGCCCCTGGCCTGACAACGCCTCCCTTGCCTTAGCTCCTGGCAGCCCACGATCCTGCTAAGACTTAGGTTAGTTCCGTCACTGCTCTGCTCAAAACCCTCCTGCTGCTCCCGACTTCACTCAGCTTCAGGGCCAAAGCCAGTGCATGAGACCGTTGATTCCCACCTGCCCGTGCTGCTCCCTACCGCTGCCCTGCCCCCCCTACTGGCCTTGCCCTACACCTCCCCTCCCCTCCCCTGCACCCCAGCCGGGCCTGGAAAGCTGCTACTCGCTCCCCCCCCACCTCTATGTCCCCTTGGTCTGTTTTGCCTCTTCAGGTTTCCCCTGGGCGCTTAATACAACCCAATGCGCTATTTTATGCTTCTTGTTATTATCTGTCTGTCCCCCTCACTAAACTGTCCTCTGTTTAAAGGGCTGGGGATTTTTGTCTGCTCATTACTGTATCCTCAGGGCCTCTGGGGCACACAGAAGGTGCCGCTGTTTGTTGAGTGAATCAGAGTGAATGGACAGAAGGAATGAATGAGTTCCCACCCACCATTCATTTGCAAACCTGGTCTGGTACTTGGCGCTCGCTTTTGTGACTCCAGAGCCCTCTTCTTTGTTGGAGCTCAAATGCCTCCCACACTGGTCCCACCGTGGACGTGTGTCCATCTGAGAATACAAGTCTAAACAGATTCTCTTCTCTCCTTTCATTTGGCTTTAACTTTTCCTGACCTTCACGGTTCATCTGAATAATATGTTTCAAATGTTTCCTTTTAAATATCTTATATACTTGATGTATTTTTAGACAGTGTCTTTTGAAGGCAACAACAAGGGGAGCCTCTTCTAAAATTCTAGGTGCGGTCATGCTTTTGCACAAGGATAAAGGAGAACACGTTGGGTCTGGAATCATTCCTGCACTGATGCCCAGAAATCTGTGGGATTTTGATGGTGGTGGCAGGTTGGGACAAGGTCCTTCCGGGACAAGTTGCAGTGACTGTGACAACCCGAGAGCTTTCCCAGGTAGAAAGAGACGACCAAGGGCTACCTTCTCCTAAATCTGGCTGAGATCATTTCTCAGTGATGACCTTGACAAGTAATAAGCTGGAAACGAGGCAGGGAAAGTAAGCATAAGGACAGAGAGGTAAGAGCTAGCGGCTCTGAGAAGCTTGAAGATCAGGAGAGCCTGGAGCGTAAGCGAGAATCCGCGGACGGGCTATAGACTGAACGTGAACTTCTCGACTCAGTTCAGGATCACCAGGTCGAGTGGGCATGCTCTAAACTCCCTAACAGACAATTTGGTGACTTTAGGATAAAAGCTGGAAGTTCTCCTTGATGATGCTAGTTGGGGAATTTGGGCCCCTCGATCCCCTGGAAGCTCAGGTTGAAAATATTAATACCTCCTATAAGAGTTGAAATAAACTCACGGCTGTCAGCTAGCCGGAGCCTGTTGAGAGAGTCGAGCAGTGGGAGTGAGCCTCCTACCCACCGCAGGCATGCTTCCCAACACGGAGCTGCTGCTTTTTCTGTCAGTGGGATCTGAGGAGTAGCAAGAGAGGCCGAGATCAGCAGGGAAGATGACAAATGTATCCTGAATCGGTCTCTCCCTCCCAGTTCGGGGAGCTTGGCCATCCGTTGCTTTCCTGGATGGCTGATCCATGCATGATACGAGAACATGCGTGCCCCCATCTTCGGGGGCATTGTGTCCTCTCTCATTTTATAGGTGTGCCTCTTAGCTGCTGCCCAGGGAAGGTAGTTACTTTCCTAGGGTTGTAGCAGAGCTGGGTCTAGGGGAACCCCAGGGAAGCCAGGCCATAGCTGGCATGGATTTAGAGTTCTGCCGCCTGACTCCCCACGGGAAGTGGGTGGTGCAGTAAAAGGGAGGTGTTTGCCCCTTCATCATGCGGCCCGAAGTGCAAGGCCCATTGTGTGAAACCCAAGGACCTGACGCCCCAAGCTGAAACACTTTCCCTCACAGGTAGGACAGGTGGCCTGCCTTCTTGCTTCAAGCCGCCATCAAATGGGAGTCCGGTCCTTTTCCCAGAAATTTCCAGCCAAGTCTGCATTCAGGGTGAGGGCAGGAAGGACAGGCCATTGCGGTCTCCGAGAGTGCTCGCTTTTTTGTGACCTTCATGCATCGTTGTTGAATAAGCTATTTCGTCCGGGTGGCTCTGGGTCCCACAAGAATCCCTGTCCGGAGCCCTCTCCTCTCTTCCTCCTTTTCCCTGTTCTCATCTGTACTGGCCCGACTCAGGGCTGAGATACCTCCCCAGCTCCCTACCCCACTCTACGATGTTGTCCTTCTTTGCCTTCCGCCTCCCTTCTCCGATTCCGGCGGGGCACACGGTCTTTGCTCAGGTGTTTCCTTGCACCTGGAGTGACCTTTTTCACATCCCTTCTACTTGGAACTCTTGACTCAAATGCCACCTCCTTCCTGAAGCCTTCTGTGAGTCTTTGTTAGGGATTAAATGTTCCACTGGGCTCCCACTGCGTAGTGTCCCCCCCACGAATGAGCAACTCAGGCCCATTTAGAAGCTCTGAGTGTGATGTCATCTGGAAATAGGCTTTTTGGAGATGTAATTAGTTAAGGCTCATGACTGATTGGGGCTTCATGACCCACTGACCGGTATCCTTATAAGGAGAGGAGAGGACACAGAGTCGGAGACAGAGGGTAAGGCATCAGGAGGAGGCAGAGACTGGAGAGGTCTCACCACAAGCCAAGGAGCGCCAGGAGCCTCAAGAGGGGGAAGACGCACGGAAGGAGTTTCCCGTCGAGTCCTGCAAGGGAGGGGGCCCTGCTAACACCTCGCTTTCAGACTTCCGGCCTCCGTAACTCATAGAGAGTAAATTCCTGCTGTAAGTCACCAAGTGAGTGGTAATCTATTACGGCGGACAGAAGAAATGAATACACACTATAATTTGTGCCTTGACCCTGAGCACCCAGCCGTGTCCCTGGGTCTTTATTCATCTTTGTTGTGCTCCCCTCTTGCCCCCCCGGCCTAACGCTGTGCCAAACACCTGAAAGACACCTCCAGCAGGTTCGGTGAACTAGACGGTCATTGTGGCATGGATGGGCCTGGGCCTGCCCCGGCGTCAGGAATGGGAAGGGGGTGGGACTTGCTGAATGGGGCAGAATAGGATTCATAAATCGACGGAAAGGGCTAGTTCCTGGCTGGCGGCTTTAGGAACAAGGCTCTCGACCCACACACTGGAAACTCAGTAAGAGCCAAGCAGATACAACTCGGAGCCGGCTGTCATCCTACCTCCTGGGAATGGGTGGGTCTCTGAGTCTCAGCTCTACGCATCCTTTATGTTTGGACCGGGTCCTCATTTGTCGCCCCTGCCTCCACGGGCCTGCGATCACAACCCAGGACTTTAACCTAGCCACTTGCCTAATACCGGAGCAAAAGCTGAACACTCTTCCAAACCAAGAGTCCACTTCTCCTCCCAGGGGCCCCTGCTAAAACCCGCTCACAGTCCAAGACTTTGGGGGCTGACGAGCTAGCCAGGAGCCTTGAGGGGAAGAGGGATGGGCCCAAGTGTTGTGGATGCTTTCTCAGGAGGAATTCTAGGGGAGCACAGAAAACAAAACCCAAGACACTGTAGTGGGAATAAGCCAGCAGGAGTCTTCCCCTTGCAGACCCTAACCATGGCCTGCCGAGGTTAACCTCGGGGTGCTGTGGGTAACGACAGGTGTCTCCAGGTGAGGGACTTTCCAACTCCCGGAGCCTTTGTGTCCCTTTAAGAAAACCCTCCTTTGGGCCACCTTTGCAGCCTAAGGCACACTCCCACCCACAAATATTGCCAAAGATCATTATGGGAAACTGGTTGTCGCTGTTTCCCAAAGGTAGACGGACATCTCTTCTGGATGCCATCTGTTGGCAGAGGCTCTGGTCTTCCTTACTTCTCTTCCTTTTGGGGGGACTTCCCCCTCCAGATCCAAACCCACCTAAGTCCAGGTTGGAAGGCTTCTCGGAAGCAGCCTCTCGTTCCACCACAGGGAGAAGGACAGTGATCAGCAAGTTCACCTGTCTCACTCACATCCCTGCAGGCTGTGGCTGGTGCCCCCCTCCCCGGCTCTCTGCAGCCCCTCCACGACCACCCTGAAGCCCACAGTTTGCACAACACGCTCAGCAGGCTCCCGCAAACTCCCCACTCCACAACACTGGGCCCTCTGTCCCCAAGCCCAACGGGCCCCGAAACACTCCTGGCTTGAGATTGTCCCAGGGCCCTCTCACTGGCTCCAGACGGACTCGGGCAGATTCCAAATTCCCCACCATGGCAGCAAGTGGAGGGCTCATTAAAAAGTAGCTTTAGTAATTGGCCAGACAGTTAAGAGTTATAGGGAGCGCTCTGGTTCATCCTGAGGGCTGATGACTAATCCCAGCATGAACGGACTGGAAGTTTCACAGGCCCCCATGGATCCCGCTTCTGGAGACCCAGTACCAACTTAAGACATATTTCTAAATGGCCCTGAGTTTATTCCCTGGAAGAGAATGTCCACTGAAAGTCAGGAGGGACAAGGCTCCCTGGGCATGACCTTGCAGGGTGCCACTCCGCACTATTTTACTAACTACCCTCCCCACCCCCAGTCCTCGCCGCGGCCACAATGCTATATACTTCTTGAATTTAGGATTGTTTATAGTCAGTCAAGTTTTTCCAGATTGACTGAAAGAGTTCTTCGTAAGCCTACTGCAGCCAGTTACAAAAGCAGTAAAAGAGACCAGGACTTGGGCCAGCTGGAAGAGTCCGAAGAAAGTTTCTGCGGGATGCAGACAGCTAAGGAATGACAATCACACGCGACTGTCCCCAACCCCACATACCCCCACAAGGACACCTCCTGATCCCCCTCCACAGAGGGCTTTGGGAGCCCTCGGACCGGGCATCACCCCAAGGAAATGAAACCGCTGAGAACAACTCTTACTTCTCCTTTTTCACTGTGTCCAAGGGTTAAAAACACTTCCGAGCCACCCTTCCAACTGCAAGGTCAAGCAGCTGTCCAAACCACCCAAGGAGAAGCAGGAGCCAGGGACAGCCGACTCCAGCGAGTTGGGCCACCGCGGTCCTCCCCTCCCCCACGCCGACCCGGCAGGGGAAGAGTTAATCGGCCATCGGCTTTGGCTGATCGTTCAGGCTCCAAAGTTCAGTCCCGGTCTGAGCCACCCCGGAGGGATTGTAAATCTCAGGGCAGTATTTAACAAAACAAAAGCAACCTGGAATTATAGGCAGGTTTTTTGCTTTTCTACAGTACATATTTACTTAATCCCCTAGGTATGTGGCTCCCTGTCGGATCAGCTGGCTTTGCTGGCCCTTTCACCCCCCCACCCCCCAAACAGTTGAAGTTTCAAACTAATTCCCTGTTTTTGCTCTTCCTCCTCACAGGGCCGGCTGGAGACAGTCCGGCCTGCCAGCCTCCAGTCTCTCTCTCTCCTTTGCTCTAGTCACCGGGTGAGTCAGCCTGGCTTGGGTCAGAGTTGGGTGACAGCCGGCTCACCCGCCCCACTCTCAGGCACCAGGTCTGGGAAAACCAGAGGAAGAGATGCTGTAACCACCAAAAAGCTAAATGCAGCCCTCAGGCAGGAGGGCCCTCCCCACAGTGCCACCTCCTCCTTTAATGGGGAGGGATCCCCTCTGGGGTTGTATCTAGGGGGAGGGGGAAGGGTTGAAGGTGAGAACAAGGGCTCTTTATCAGTTGCTGGTTACCGCCCCCCCCCCCGCCCCCCTCTTTCTAGATTTCCAAACACCTGGGCGTGGGAGTGCTGGTCAGGCCCGGCTAGACATCCAAGACCACTCCCCCTTTCAAGCCCAGACCCAGTATCCCCTCTCTTCGAGCCTCCAGAGCCGCAGCCGCCCAGGTTGGGGCTGGGAAGCGGGTTGCCAAGGAAAATACGAAGCCAGCTAGCAGGCGGCTCCCAGCTCTACCCAGGAGCGCACACACCCTGCACTCACCAGAGTGGTGGCAGTGGGGAGAAGGCGAAGGGGGAAAACACACCACCTTCCTTTGAGAGGGAGGAATGTGGGGAATGGGTGGGTATCCTCGGTTTCGGGGTGGGGGTCAACGGGCAGCCAGCCACCGACCCCAAAGGAACGGACCGGCCGGCTCCCGACCTGCCAAAAAAGACAGTCTGGTGCCCGGGAAATTTACAAGGTGAAACTGACTAGCTCAGCACTCGCGGGTGGCGCCGAGAAGTAGGGTGGCCGGCGACTCTCCTGGGCGCGGGTTCCGGCTGCGGCAGCAGGTGGGGGTCCCCCTCACCTTCAGCCCCCCCACCCCACGCCGTGGAGTCGCAGTGCCCGGTACCTTTCTGGCGCCGCGTTCTGCGAACTCGCGAGCGAGCTGGCGCCCGATGCCTCTCCCGCCTCCGGTGATGAGGACGTTCTCCCGCGACAGGTCCCGCAGCTTGGCGGGCAGCACCAGTCCGACTGCTGCTTTGGCCACCAGATAGATCATCTGCAGAGGGAACACCACCAACGCGCCCAGCCATTTCCACACCATCCTCCGCGCCGCGGAGCCGGGCAGGGGGGCGAAACTCCCCGGACCGAGCAAAACAGGAATTAAAAAAGAAAACACCCCAAACAATAATAAATAAACCGAATTAAGGGGGAGGGGGAGAGAGGCGTCCCACCTGGCCACTCTTGAAATCACCTCTTCCCAAATGCAAAAACACTGGGTGAGGAAAAAAACAAAAACAAAAACACAGCAAGATAAATCCTCCTCGAGTGGAGAAAAAGCGTCTGAGAAGGTTGGGACAGTAAGAGGGCTGGAGGGGAAGCCGGAGGTGGAAAGTTCTAACAAGAAGTTTCTTGCCCCAGCAGCCGTTTCGGCTGGGGAATTCTCAGGTAATGTTTACAGGCTGACAGAGGAGTTTAGGCAGGGGGGGGAAAGGCACCAACCACACGCGCGCACCCTGCTACAGTCCCGAGGTTCCAAAGTGCAAGATTAAAAAAAAAAAAAAATGCCGTTTCCAAATTGTAGCGCCCCCCCCACCCCTTCTCCAGGAAAAAAAAAAAAAAGCGGGGCGGGGGGAGTGCTTGGAGCTCCCAATTTCAGCTCGAGAAAGTCTCCCGACTCATTGCTATTCTTGGGCTCAGGAAATTGCTTAAACGCGATCTGATTGCCAGCAACGTGCAGGAGAAGTGGGGGGTCCGGGTGTCAGTTTCTTTACGTGCATGGCTCGCCCTCGCGCGCGCTCGCTCTCTCCGGCTCTCGCCCTCCCTCTCCCAGCAGAGGCCGGGAGTTGCCGCTCGATCCGGCTCCCTTTCTCTCCCTTGTTAGCATTTATTGCCTTCTTTTTGTCCTTTCCAACTTGGAGAGGGCCCGGGTGCGGAGCGCGTGTGGATCGGACGCCGTCGTCAGCGCCGCCTTATTCATTCGCTCCTGGGGCAGCAGCAGCGCGGTGCGAGAGGGCTGCCCTTTCCTCCCCCCCCTACCCCCCCATTTTTTAATACCCCATTAAGTCTGATTGACAGTTAAAGTTGTTTGGAGGCTTCACTACCGTTCCTCTGAGTGGCTGCCGTGGCCTCCCCTCCCCCTGCGCAGAGCGGGGCGCGCGCGCGGGCGCGCACACGGGCTCGTTCCGACTCGCGCTCTCCCGGGCTGGCTCCCCTCTCTGCAAGCCGGGACTTGTCGGCGGTGTCCCTGAGGGCTCGCAGCAGTAACTCGAACGCGCTGGAACCGACTCCTGAGAACCGGCTCCCTCCCCGAGACATTCCTCCTGGCCCAGGCCGCGGTCTCCCCGGTCTCCCCGAGCCGGGGCGCCCGCGGGCCAGGTGCCGGGTCCCTTACGCAGGGCAGGCCTGGGGGAGCTCGCGCGCGCTTTGATCCAACCAGGTGGACCCGGGGTTATTTCAGGCTATTTGGTCACCCCGTGCCTCCAGGTAGGACCAGGAAACAGCTCCCGCCCTTTGACCAGATGCCTTCTGTCTTCACTTAGAGTGCACTTTCTTAGTCTCGCCCGAGAGCCCTTCTTGTGGCTGGAGGCGGGGAACAGCTGGGGAGCTGGATTTTGCTTTGAGAGGCGGGGGTGAGGAGGGTAAAGGAACCTCTGCCCCCAAGGTGCCAATAAAATCCCCATAAGATTAGCTGGGAGCATATTTATTGCTCATCTGGGGTAGAATTACCTTGACTGACAGCAATTTCTTTAATAACAAAAGCCTGTAAACAAGATGTCCTACGAGGGAGCCCCCCTGCAATAGACAGGCAGCGACTTCTGTCTTTGGGTCTCCTTGGGCTGCCCTGGCCTGGCACCCACCTTCTCACCTCCTGCCCTCCCCCGGGGAGAGTGTCTCCTCTGCTGCAGGGTGGGACCCAGCTATTTAGAGATGTCTGTTGCAGGAAGTCTGGGAAGTGAGTCACACAAAAGCAGCCCCAGTTAGAAGGGCTGATGGGACTTGCCTCCCACTGCCCCTGTGGGTCCCAGGCCAGGAGGCCGAGAGGATGAGCCAGCGATCTACTCTGTAATCTGGGGTAGGAGTTCTCCAGCCAGGCTTGTTGGGGCGAGGAAGCTGAGCCTCACCCCCAGACCTTCTGATTCAGCAGGGCTGGGTGCCCTGGAATTAGTAGGTTGCTCAGTGCTCCACCTGGGAGTCCTGCCCAGCGGTGAGCGAGTCACTTTCAGAAAAGCTGATTTGGGGGAGGCGGTGGGTGGGGATGACCTCCCCCACCCAAGGCTCTCTGGTTCTGGGGAGAAGTCCTGCCCGCGAGGATCTTCCTTCCAGGTGAATCGGGAAACTCATCGTCTGCAAGAATGGGTTTGGATAAGAACGTCCACATGGAGAGCTTATATTCTGACATTTAATCCTCCCACGGACCTTGCGATCCGGGTAGTAGTAGCTCCATTTTCCTGATTACCCAGCCAGAAACTAGAGGAAGGAAGGATTCAAATAAGGACCTGATTTCTCTCTCCACGCCACCTCACTCGCGGGCAAGGAGGGGAGAGAGTGGGGATGAGGCTCCCTCCCGTCTCCATGCAGGTCCCTAAAAGTGTGACCCAAGGCCTTCTTCTGACTCCCAGGCCTTGGTGAAAGGCAGGGCTCTGTCAAAGTGCCTGTGCCCTCCCACCTTGGAGGTCTCTAAAAATGGAAAAGAAATCCCAACCGGAGAGAGACGGGCCCTTTCCACCCAGCCACGCCTGGTGTTAGCCGGCCTGCTAATGAGCCGCTGGGGAAATCTGGAGCTGGAACCCGGCACTCAGCCTGTCATCCGTCATCTGTTATCCTCGGAGCCGCCTAGTGGCCGGCTTGCGACACTGCGCCTCCAGGCTGCCCCCGCCTCCCGTGTTCCTGCTCCACTCGCCAGCTCTCCTTTTCCTTCCAGACCTTTCTCCTACGTCAGGGGAACACCCCAAGCCTAAAAGGGCCTGAGAAGATCATAGCCCCACTTTCACACACGTGCCTGCTGCTTGACCAAGGAGAAAACCAGCACAGAGATGTTAAGATGTCATAAATACTGACATGTTCACCTGTGTCTTCGGGTCCCCAGTCGGCAACCCACCCCATCCTTTTTTTTTAAATATTTTTTTT
>CM053606.1:7637793-7649579 GCA_028646535.1 Procyon lotor | reverse complement strand
CACCCCCTCCCGGGACCCCCGTGGGCCCCCACCCTCTGCCTGCCCCTGGGCCCACTTTCACGAAGACTTCCTGGAGCCTCCTGCCAGACCCGTTGAGGTTTCGCCGGGCGGCTCCTCCTGCCACCCCCTCACCCCATCATGTGAGCGCAGACTTGCCTCCTCGAGCGGAGCAGGCTGGCGGCTCGTTCGCGGCCGGCCCGGGCCAGGGCTGCGAGGGCCGGCGCTTTGTTATTGGAAACTGGTGTGTTTACCAGCGGCGCGCTAGGTGGGTGGGTCGCTGCCCTGCCTGGCTGGCATCCAGGCACCCTCTTCCTGGGGAGGCTGCCCTTGCCACCTGGAACTGTTCCCTCGCTCACCACCACCCCTCCCCCTCACTCTGCTTCAGCCAAGAGTTCTGGAAGTAGGAGGGCCCCGGGGATCGCATTGATGTCGGCATCTTGCTCTTCCTCCAAACCTGGGACTTGCCAAAGCCGACCTTCCCTGGAGAAGGAGGCTCAGGAGCTCAAGGGATGACAACTGTTCTTCCGTTTGCTCAGCCAAACCCTTTGGGGCCTCTTGGAACCCCTCTTCTGGCAGCCCAGTCCTGCCCCCCTCCTCTTCCACCAGTTCTACCCAACTGCCCCAGCACGGGGGAGGGGGGGCATCCATCTCATCTGTCGCCTGCCCCTGGACAGCACCTCCTCATGGGCCACCCTGGGCTGCTCCGGTTCCCACCCTCATTCCAAACCCCCAGTCCGGCAGTCGAAACTACTTCCGAAATCCAAGTCAGAGGCTGTCCTCTCTCCTGTCGCAACCCTCAGAAGGGTTTCGGTTCTCACTGGGACTAGAATCCACGGCCCCCCACGCCCCTCCCAGCAACAGTTCCCAACCTCACGTCTCCCACTCAGCTCTGCCCCCGGATCGCCCCCAACACCCTGAACTCATTCCCACCCCAGGGCCTTTGCACTGGTTGTTCCCTCTGCTAGAAGTTTCTTTCCCCCAGATGTATGCATCATTCCCTCAAGTCTGCCCTAATGTTACCAGAGAGGGTCTCCCTGTCCCCCACTCGCTACCCCACGATCATTCCATCCAGCCCCCCTGCACAGCTTCCCGGTCCTCGCATGCACTTTTGCCTCCTTTCTATATTACGTAGTCAGTTTGTTCCTATGTTCATTGTTCCCATCTTCCCCCTACGCACAGGAAAGCAAACGCCGGGAGAGCGGGATGAACTTATGTCCTGCTGTTTTCTAGGGCTTCCAATACTGCCTGGCGTGTCGTCACCACTCAGTAATCCCCGTGAATGTGTGAGTGAGTGAGTGAGTGAGTGAGGACAGGGAGCAGTGAAAAAGCTTGGCTTTGGGGTCTAGGCTGAAGCATTGCTTCGAAACTTCTGGTAATGCAGCCTGCATCAATTACTTGGCCTGTCTGAGCTTCGTGGACGCGGTCCCACTTCTCAGGCCGGTACTACTGAAGACGTACATGGTGCTATAAAGTGGCCTGCCACCCCTGGCTCTCCCCTCCCCTCTTCTCAGCCCCTGCACCTCAAGGTTGGGGGGTGTTCTCTACCGGGACCCGAGTTTGCGCACCCCCGGGTTTTGCCAAGTGTGGTCTAAGGGTAGACAGAAGGCGGTGCAGCCCTTGCGCCAGGCTCATCCGTCAGGCCTGAGGGTCTGGCTGGAGGTGAGACGTTGTCAGGCTCTTCTGGAGAATCAGCCTTCGAGGTAGTTTCCCTGGAGGATTTTCCCAGGGGTCCTGCAAGGGTGTGCACAAGGCTGTTTATGGCATCTTTATTCATAACTGCCGAAACTTGCCCCCGAGATGCCTTCCAGTAGGTGAAGGGATAAATAAACCAAAACATGCAAAAACCTAAAACTGCTCTTAAAAAACCCCAGCCTCCAGTGGCCCCATATTATCTATGGATCAGACACATATTCTTGATCCCAGTGGTCAAGGGCGGTGTGTAATTGGACTCTACCTCGACCCTGTCCCTGCTCCACCCTCTCCTGGGGGCTCCACTCCACCAGCCCCAAGGTGGCCTCGACTCCTTCCTTCATTTCTCCAGGATCACACTTCTGTGGCTGCCGCCTGGAAGGAGTCTCCTCTTTTCTCTGTGTGTCTCTCTTCCGTCTCTTACAAGGACACCTGTCATTGGATTTTAGGGTCCACCTTAATCCAGGGTGATCTCATGTCAAGATCCTTAATTTAATTAATTACACGTGCAAAGCTCTTTTTCCAAATGCATGGGTATCGGGGATCAGAACGGGACATACCTTCTTGGGGGACACAAGTCACACTGTTACCTACCCACAGGGCAACTGTAAGCAACCTTCTTCTCGAGTGCCTGGAACGGGCACTGTACCGCCTCCTAGAGCCGTCAGAGGACTAGGGGAGAGACTGCCGCGGGGGTCCCGCAGGACGCTCGAGGTTATCCTGGTGGCACCCAAAGGCCAGTTCCAGGCGGCCCGTTGGAGGGAGGAAGTCCGTCCAGCTCCAGGCTGTGGTCAGGGACTCGTGGGAGGAGGACAGTGCTGCCTAATCGCATTTGAGGAGCTCTGTAATAGTGGTCTCCGGCATCGATCCAGTAGTAGCCAGAACCCTCTCGGCAGGCCAGGCCGGGGAAGGAAGGCAGCGCAAGCCTGCCTTGTCACTCAGGCAGCTCGGGAGTGCAGGAACGGGAACAGGGACATCTAGCCCGAGTCCCTAGCAAAGAGGCCTGGTGCTTTGGCCACCTCTGACCCGCTGGGGTCAGGGCAAGGGTGGGATACGCATAAGGAACCTAAGGGCAAGGTGCAGACAGGGATGTGTAGACTGTGGAAACAGGGCTCCTGGAAGGGAAGGCGGAAAGATGAGGAAGTCCAAAAATGTCTCGAGTATCCCATCATTGTCACTGATTTTTTTTTTTTCACTGTCCTTAATTTTGAAGCGCTGTCTTTGGAAGAAGGGCTGGTTGGCTGGTTGCGTGTGCGGGGGTGTGGGGGGGAGGGGGGGACTGGCTGGACTCCGATGGGCGGAGCTAGAGGCAGCCAGCTAGGGTTGGTTCCTAGAGAAGAAGCGGCTGCCCCAGAGAAGAAAAGGCTAAGGATCCAGAGCGCTAGCATTCACACTTTATTTTTAGCAACAGAATCTTGTAGAAAGGGCTGTTCTAGAAGGCTAATCGAAGTGCCCCAACTGGGGCGCCTGGGGGTCTCAGTCAGTGAAGCATCTGCCTCCAGTTCAGGTTAGGATCCCGGGGTCCTGGGATCTGTTCCCACTGTTCTTGGGGCGCCTGGGCAGTGCAGTCAGTTACGCCCCCAGCCGACTCTTGGTTTCCGCTCCCATCCTGATCTCAGGGTCGTGGGGTCCAGCCCCGTGTTGGGCTCCACATTCAGCAGGGAGTCTGCTTAAGACTATCTCCCCCGCCAAAAATGTGCCCCTGCTCTAGATGACCAGCGGGGAGGGGCTGGGACCCTGTCTACCGAGCCTCCCACCCCTCAGCAGCCCTCGGGGCTCCTCACTAGATTCCACAAGGCTACCAGAGCTCAGCATGAAAAACTTTCCTGGGAAATCTTCCTATAGGGCGCCCTGCAGCCCCCTCGGAGAGGCTGCATAGTTTTGACGGCGGTCTCTACCTTCGTGGGCCAGGGGTGTGGACAAAGGAGGGTCTTTTAAGTCAGGTGGAAAGTTGGAAATGGAGAGGTCTCTAAGATCCTGCGGTTCTGCCCCAGTTTGGGCTGTGGCGAGAGGCAAGGCAGCCGAGCCCTGGTTGGGGTCTTCCTAGCAACTGTGACCCCAATGACTGCGGTTTTATGGGAGAAGAGTGGGATCTTCTGCGAGCAGGGGCCGGGGCTATTTCTGTTCTTGGGTTAATGAGAAGAATAGCCAGCATTTACTGTGTCCTTTCTCATCTTTCAAGCCACTCTTTGAAATTCATGACCTTGATTTATAGAGAAGCTCCGTGGGTTTGCCAAGTTCATGGGACTCTCGAGTGGTAGATCAGAGAACCGAGCCCAGCCAGACTGGCTCCCGAGCTAGTTCTAGGCCACTCTGCTCAAAACGTCGGGGATCTCTTTCTGGAAATGGACAGGACTCTGAAAGAGGGGAAAACTCAAAAGTTAACTCACCGTGGAGAGTACGCGTTTGCGCTCTCAGCCTTACCTGCCCACTCCCCCGCACTCCGCTCATCTGCCCCTTCCTGGCCACGCTGAATTTTGGTGTTTGCTCGTTCTCATCTGTCCATAAGGCTGGATTCTTATTAATGTCCTCCCGCTGGAGGTGCTCAGAGTGGAGGAGAGCCTCCAAATCGTGGCCCTCCTCCCCCACCTGCCACCTTGCCGCGGTTTGCAGTCTCTGGGGGGGTATTTTCTTCCTTCTGAGAAGCCAACTCAGCACTGCTTTGCTCCAGGACATGGAGCCCATGAGACAAGGGCTGTTCCGCTGAAGGCCTTCCCGGGGACTTGGATCTTTCCGGGGCCGCCAATTATAAACAGATGCTCCTCCTGGGACCCACCCAGAGACCACCCAGCTCATGTCACTGCTGGGGGGAAAGGGACAGTCTCTGCTTTGCAGCTGAGCTCCAACAGGGAATGCCAAGTCCAGGCACCCATGCGAGCCCCTTTGGGCAAAGAAGGCCAGGCTACGTGGAGTCACTCACTATTCCCTGGTCAGCAGATTTTTCTAGAGACCTCCCCAGGCCACGTGACAATGTTAGCCAGCTTTTACTCTGTGGCCGGCACCTGCTGGGCACTAAGGTTACAAGATGGACAGAATGGATAGGAACAAGTAGAGAAGCTTCAAAACAGAGGGGGCATTCAAGCAGGGTTCTGTAGGATGAACAGGAGTCCACGGTAGCCTTGGCATTTAAAACAGAGAAAAACAACCTGTGCTGGGCACTAGGTAGGGTCACAGGGAGCTGAGAACGAGTGAGATTTATTCCCTGCCCTCCAAGAGACGGGATCTAACAGGGAGGTGGTGACCAGAGTGCACTTGGGGCCAAGGGCATCGTGTGATGCGTGGGTGTAAACCAAGACTGTGGAGCCTCTGGGAGCTTCCAGACTCATTCACACAACAATGGGGAGAGAGATCCAAAGAGACAGCCACCTCGAGATGGCAGGGAGCTCCCGAGAGGCAGCGCCGCAGGCTGGGGAAGCAAACAGGGCTGGGACCCGCAGTGCTGAGCTACCTGTGTGTGAAGGAGCGGTCTGGCGGATGATCTATGTGGAAGCTTTTCTTCTGCCTTCCTTTTTTAAGATCATAAATAACGGTAGCCATCCTTTAGAGACGGTTTTCTCAGGACACCAGGCATGAAGAAGCAAACCGCCAAGATCCCACCTGAGACAACCCCCCCTCTGACGTAGCCTGCCGACTTCCATTCAACTGTCCAGCTTTTAGGGGCGCCTGGGGGGCTCAGTCGGTTAAGCATCTGACTCTTGATTTCAGCTCAGGTCATGATCTCGGGGTGGTGAGATCGAGCCCCACATCCGGCTGGCGGGGTGGGGGCGGGAAGTCTGCTTGCTTGTCCTGCTCTCTCTGCCCGCCCCCCGTCTCTCTCTTAAATAAATAAATAAAATCTTCTTTAAAAAAGCCTGTTCTGTTTTTAGAGTTGAGATTATCCTATATGGACAAGGCTGCAGCTTTTTTCCCCAACGTTCGATCCCTCAGCCTTTTCCCGTGTCATCCTTCTAACGGCTGCAGGTGAGGGTCCATCAAGAGGCTGTGCCGATTTTCTCGGCTCTTTGTCTCCATGGAAGATGATAATAGAGGGCATGTACCGAACACTTAGTGGGTGCCTGTGCTTAACCCCCAAGAGACCCCACGAAGAGAGGCAGTGGCTTTTCTCCTCCAGGGAGAGAGTAAGTGCCGGAGGGAAACCTCAGTTCAAATCCTGGCTCTGTCACTCAGTTGCTGTGTGACCTCAGACAAGTTGCTTAACCTCTCTGGGCCGCAGTTTCCTCATCTGTACAAGGGGCATGATAAAGCTACCGCATCCACCCCCAAATTTAAATGAGGTTCCCCCACACTTACTGTTTATCCCACTCACCGCATTTGGGTCCGATGGTTTTCTCGCCTCTTCACTGTCTTTCCTCGCTGGAACACCGGCTCCCTGGGCAGGCAGTGTGGGCCCACCACCCCTGGGAGGCTGGAGGTCTTGCTCCCCTTCCCCCGATGCAGGCCAGCCACGCAGCCTGAAGGACGGGAGTGAACCGTTCCCCCCCAAGGGGCAGGGAGGCCGCAGGTGTGAAGTCACCCTGAGCCCTTACTTTACAAATCTGCCCCCTCCTCGGGCTGCTGGCCCCACGCTCCTCTCAGACCCCTGCCACCTGCCTGCCCATCCTCTCCCTTGTTCTGGCGCTGGGTGGGACTCTTGTCCTGTCAGCTGCCTCGGGTCACCCCCAGGTGACCACACAGGCGGTTCCCTACTCAGTGCCTCTGGGTCCTCAGAGGGGTCCGGGCAGGGGACTGGAAGAGGAGAGGCCAAGAAGGGACAGTGGCAGGAGCCGCTCCAACTGTCCCTCCCCGCAGCTCTCCCCTACACCTCCCGTCCCCAGACGACCAGCCCCGGGTCACCCGGCGAGGCTCCCACGAGGCTCCTCTGAGACTGACTCCTGACTGCCTTCAAGGGTCTGAGCCTCTGACTTTGACCCTTGACCTCACAGCTCAGCCCCAGGACGGTTTTGAGGCTCTGGGGAAATCCGGATCTTACTGAATCTTGGTCCAAGCAGACTCTGTGTTGGAGGTTCTGGGACTCTAAATGGCTCAGTCAAGGAAGACGGGAAGGTCTCGGCCTTAAATGTCTTCCCAGCCCCTCCCACCTGAGGCCCCGAACATTCTTACTCAGCAAACAGCACATGTGCTCCTGGGCCCTGGAATATGGAAATGAACAAACCAGACTTGCGGCCCACAGGGCGCTCCCTGCCCGGTGGGCTCAGGGTGAGGCGGGCAGAGAGCGAACCCGTCCTAGTGCCCGGGGAGATGTGGGGGCTCCGGGCGCAGAGCACGAGGGAGGCAGCCCCCCCACAGCATCCTCAACAGACCCCGCAGAGGAAATGGTCCAGCCTGAGGGGCCTGCCTGGGCGCGTGCGCTGCCCGTGGAAGACGAGGGGACCAGCTCTCATTTCACCCCCTCCCCTTGCTCCAGCCCCTGGCCTCCCTGGTTTCCTGGCTGCTGGTTTTCTGGGCAGACCAGGGGTAGGGGGATTTCGACCCTCTCCTCCTAACCCGATCTGAGAACTAGGGGGTCAGGAAGAGTTAGTTAATCCGGCCCGTAGCCCCTGTGCCCTTGGTGCCCCTTCAGCTGGAACCTCATGCACCCCTGTTTGTGATGAGAAGCAACCTCACGTCCCCAGAATGAAGGACACCCTGTCTGCGTGCTGCTCCAGACCCTCTGAGGCGATCGCTTGTGCTCCTAGGACCCCTGCATTTGCCAACACCCACCCCGGCTTTAAGCGTCCCTTCTCTCTCCACTTGTCCAGAAATTCCCAGGGTCCCCAGAGGCATCGCCTTCTGCCAGACCCTAGGGAACTGTGCGTGCCCCATGGCCCTGTTCCCCATGGGACCTGGAGGCGGGAGACAGCTGGGCAGGGACCCGAGCAGGAGAAAGGAGGCCAAGGACTCCCTTCATCTCAGGCTGACATATTCGGAAATTTGGTGGAAGGGTGGATGGGTGATGGGAGAGGGTGAGTAGAAGGAAGGGGAGGTGGACGGATGGAAGGAAGGAAGGAAGGACCAAAGGTCGGACAGACAGGTGGGGTAAAGAGAGGATGGAAAGAAACCGGGTGACGGTGGCCACAGGGCACGGCCGAGGTCTGGTGGAGTGGAGGTGCTTACACCCAATTGCCTTCCTACAACAGATGTTTGTTTTCTTCTTCCGAAGGGAATCTCCCTGCCTCTCCTGGAGGAGCACATTCTTAGTCTGTTTTTAGTTCAACAGACGAGAGAGTCTCCCTCGGAGCCTGTCTAATTGCAGCCTGTTCGCCCTTGATGGACTTTGTGGTCCCGGAGAGCCACGGATGGAATCCTTCTCCCTAAAACCCTTCCTGTATTTTAAGACTTCAGTTGCAAGAAATAAAGTGCTTCGACTAGGTGGGGTCTGCAAACCAGGCTTTCTTCCCAGAGATGTTTCAGGAGTTGGAAAAAAAAAGTGCTTTTCTTTTCTTTTTAAAAATATTTCAAAAGTTTTAAAAACATGAATAAAAAAAGCGAATCCGTTGGAGGCCCCCCCCCAGCTCTTTTGTGTATCCTGCCAACTCCACCCTAATGAGGCGCTTTCTGCTTAAGTAAAAGTTCTGAGATTTTTTTTTTTTAAAGATTTTATTTATTTGATAGAAACACAGCGAGAGAGGGAACACAAGCAGAGGGACTGGTAGCGGGAGAAGCAGGCTTCCCGCCGAGCAGGGAGCCCGATGCGGGACTCGATCCCAGGACCCTGGGATCATGACCTGAGCAGAAGGCAGACGCTTAACCGACTGAGCCACCCAGGTGCCACTCAAGAAGGAATTTCATTGGTAATTTTAGAAGAAAAAAAAAAGAAAGAAGGAAGGAAACAAAAATAGAAATGCATTAGACTAATCCCGAAGAAAACCTCATCTCTTCCTTTTTTTTTTTTTTTTTTGAGATTTTATTTATTTCAGATAGAGAGAGAGAGGAGGGGCAGAGGGGGAGAGGGAGGGACAAGCAGACTTCATGCTGAATGCAAGCCAACGTGGGGCTCGATCTCTTGGCCCCAAGATCATGACCCGAGCCAAAATCAAGAGTTGGATGCTTAACCAACTGAGCCCCCCCACGTGCCCTTCTTCCTTTTTCTGATGCCTTCCAGCCTCGTTCTGTCCCTCTGCGCTGAGGATTTGTAGTTCCCCATCTCCAGGCCCTTTTACCGACAGGGGCCCCACGACGTGTCATGTCACGGGGAGGTAGGTGGGTTGTTCTTGCTTAGGTCAAGGTCTTCAGAGCCTTTTATGGCCGGCCATTCATAAATTTGCTCCACCCCGTTAGGAATCCATTTATCAGCCCTACCAGCGTCTTCTCCTGGCGTAGCGGGTCCTACCTTCATTACCGGGGCAGGGGGGGAGTGGGGGCAGCAACATCTCCTGCTCAGTGGAAGCCTGGAGCCTCTCTCCACGCCCTCCTTCCCGGTGAGACCATAGCCAGGTGGGGATCCCCACTCCGCCTCCGTGGGCCTCATAGCCAGGGCCTTCCAGATCGTTCTGGCGGCTCGTGCTCATACACCTGGCTCTAGCTCTAATGGGAGAGAAGACCAGCTTGTTCTTGGAACACCGTAGAAAAGGAGTTCTGCTGGGGCTTCTGGGATCGAGCTGGCAGCAGGGGGTCCTGTGGAAAGCAGCGTCTAAGAAGAACTTGTAAATAAACTCAATGGACCAGTCATGAGCTGGCTTGGAAACCACTCTGTTTCAGAACAGGCTCTATCCCTTTAGAAAAGCCTTTTGTCGATGCGCGTTGCGTACCCTCTTTGGATGCAATCGGGGAGCCCACTTACTTCACTTGCTAATTACTCGGGCAGGTTGCTGAATTTCTGATGCCAATCACCAAACCACACTGGCTCACTCAATGACCACTTTTTCAGTGCTGTCCTCTCCTTCTAGATCGTTCTCTGGGGCCGGACTGAGAAATGCCTGAAGGAGACGACGGAGGAGATTCGGCAGATGGGCACCGAGTGCCACTATTTCATTTGCGACGTGGGCAACCGGGAGGAGGTGTACCAGACGGCCAAAGCTGTCCGGGAGAAGGTAAGTAGCCAGGAAGGGTCTGTCCTCAGTTCAGCTGGACCGGGAGAATGCCAGCCAAAGAGGTCAATCTCACCTGGCCTGGGAGAGAGCATTGCTAATGGCAGACTGGCTATTCCCGGGGCATCTTTGGGGACTCTGCCGGGAAGCTGGCCCGTGCCGTGTTTGCACGTGTGTGTTACTGGGGGCAGGGGTTAGGGGTGTGGGTTGATTGCATAACACCTGTTGTCCCTTTGGAAGTTCAGACCTTGTGAGTTTCCGACCTAGAGCCTGGAGGGCAAATGTCCCGTTGCCCTCTGGGAAAATCCTCCTCCTGACTCCCGCCGTCTGTTTGCACTGAATGTCTCAGGGAGCTCTAAGGGAGCAAAAACCACCCTGTTTGAGATCTGGCACATGGGCAATGCTAACTGCTTTTATGTAACAATAACCTCATTTGTTATAAACCTGCTCTGTGCTATGAAGTCTTTCGGACCCTCAGATCGATCCCGGGATGGCCGGCAGCCCCATCTCACAAATCCAGGTTGATGCCTGGAGAGACCATGTGGCTATCTGGCGGCACCCAGCCAGTGTGGAGGGAGCAGGTCCCTCTGCCCTAACGGCCCCGCGGCGCCCCCTGCCCACAGGTGGGCGACATCACCATCCTGGTGAACAACGCGGCCGTGGTCCACGGGAAGAGCCTCATGGACAGTGACGATGACGCCCTTCTCAAGTCCCAGCACATCAACACCCTGGGCCAGTTCTGGGTAAGGGCCATCCCGGACCATCCAGGGCCACAGCCAGCCCTCGGGTGGGACAGTGACCAGTTCCTTCCCTCCCGGGTGCCATCTGGGAAGCGGCTCCCTGGGGCCGGGGCTTGTGGATGTCCAGGAATGCGGAGGTCAGGGCCCTGCAGCGGGCAGGCCTCGGCCTTCTCCTCCCCTGTCCTCGGGGAGCTCATCATTGGGGGAGGCACGCGTGCCCGGCTGGCCCGGTCTCCAGGGCAGAGGGGCTGCTGGAGGCGGCGGCTGCCCCCCACTGACCTCCCGCCCACCCTCAGACCACCAAGGCCTTCTTGCCGCGGATGCTGGAGCTGCAGAACGGTCACATCGTGTGTCTCAACTCCGTGCTGGCGCTCTCTGCCATCCCCGGCGCCATCGACTACTGCACGTCCAAAGCCTCGGCCTTCGCCTTCATGGAGAGCCTGACCCTGGGGCTGCTGGACTGTCCGGGGGTCAGTGCCACCACCGTGCTCCCCTTCCACACCAGCACCGAGATGTTCCAGGGCATGAGGGTGAGGTCAGTGAGCGGGGGACTCGGGTCCCCCACCACCACCCCGGGCACGGCCCCCAGCAGAAAGAACGGAGTGTTCATCCAGGAACAGCGAGGATGAATCACAAAAGTCTTATGTGGAACAGAAGAAGCCAGAGGCAGGAGAGGGCATTCTGTAGGATCGCTCCATATGAAGCTCTAGCGGCAGGCCACGGGGATAGAAGCCAGAGCAGTGGCCGTCCCTGGACGGCTGGGGACAGAGCTCGGGACGAGGCGCAAGAGAACTTTCTAGGTTTTTAAAAAAAGTTCTCTCTTCTCGACCTGAGTGGTGGTTATATAGGTGACAATGAATCAGGTTATACACTAGAGATGTGTGCCTTTTTATTGTGTGCAAATTATAGCTCAATTTGAAGAAATACTGAAGCCCAACGACCTCTCTCCTCCAGGCCAATTAAATCAAAGGGATTGGGAACCGTTGGTTTAGAGCTCGTGCTTTGGTGCCAACTCACCTCTACCTGTAATGTCCCCTGGGACTCTGGGTCCAATTAGCTCCCACTGCAGCCTCCATGGTTCATCTACAAAATGGGGTATGAGAGGAGCATCTGGGCGGCTCATTCAGTTAAGCGTCCCGCTCTGGGCTGGGGCTCAGGTCATGATCACAAGGCTGTGAGATCGAGCCGCACACTGGGCTCCACGCTGGGCGTGGGGTCTGCTTAAGGTTCTCCCTCTCTCTCTGCCCCTTCCTCCCCACCCAGCTTTCTCACTCGCTCTCCAAAAAGAAAGAGAGAAAGCGAGAGAAAGAAAGGAAGGAAGAAAGAGAAAGAAGGAAGGAAGGAGGGAAGG
>CM053606.1:7620211-7637693 GCA_028646535.1 Procyon lotor | reverse complement strand
TGGGAGCCGGCACACAACACTGCATATGTATATAGTAAGAGCCCAATAATTGGTGCTATAATGATGTAGGTTTGTGAAGCAGCATAAAGTCACAAGTGAAAACGCGGACTTACCTAGCAGCTACTTTCCTTGCTTTTTGCAACACGGCACACAGTGATAGATTTGCCTTCCAGGTTATGGGCATCAGCTTCTTCCCCAGATGAGGATGACTGGAGGGTCCTCGTGGGAATTGAAGGACTCGGCCGGTGGAGGGCCTCTGTCCCTCAGTCCCCCGCAGCTGTTAGTATTAAGAGTGGTTTGGCGACACCCCCGCGTCTCTGCACTTGCAAAGTCTTGAGCCAGTTTTGCCACCTCCCGGAGCCGTACTTTGCTCATCTGTAAGAGTGGAAATCATATTTCTCTCAGGGGCTCATGAGGAGGGGTCGAAGTATCACACGGAAGGTTCTGGTGCAAACCTGGCCCCCAGATGCTCCGTAACGAACCCCTGCTCTCCTGTCCTCACCGTCAGCGAGCACCTCCGAGAGCCCCTATGTGACTAATCTTCCTCGCAGATCTCACCTTCCGTGCGCCACCAGAATTCCCACCTGCTAGATGTGCCAAGCATCGTAGATTCTGTAATTAGGGGAGGTTGGATTAATGACAATTAATGTCCCGTGTTGGCTCCCCCTCCCCTATCACGTCTTGGCTTGGCTTCTTTTCATCCGGGCATACAGGAGGTGCTCCATAAATGCATACTGGATGGAAGAGCAGCAGGGGCAATCCAGGGTTTCAGCTGGGCTCCAGGACACAGAAGTAGGTGGGATATCAGCAGACCTCTGGCAGGGGGTGCTGTCTCACCTTCTGGTGGTCTCCTCTCCAGCACGTTAAGGAAACGCAAGGTTCCCCAGGCCATGTCCCTACAGTGGGTCCAAGCGTGAGCCCACACCACCTCGGGCCAAACCCCAGCTCTGTGTGACCTTGGGCAAGTTACTTTAGCTTTTCTGTGCCTTGATTCCATCTCTAAGAAGGGACTGGTGATGCCCCCACTGCTTCACAGTTTACATGAGCCCCGAGATGGGAATCCACTAGCCTACCAGACAGGTAGTAAGTGCCAGGCGAAGGTTAGTTACCTGTGCACGTGCGGCTGAGCCCCGAGGGCCTGGGGGGAGAGTCATAAAAGGATGATTTTCCTTTGATTTCTCAAAGGAAAAAAAGAAGAAAAGCATTGGCTTCCTCCCCAACCGTGAAAAAACTGATGGGCTTTCTGGCAAGATCGAGCCGTGGAGTGGGAGCTGTTCTTTGCAGATCACTATTTATTGGTCTTGTTCTGCTCTAGACACAACAGCTGCTTCATTAACGTGGCTGCATGTGGCCCCCAGTAACCCTGGGAGAGCGCTCTCGTTCTCATTTCACAGACGTGGCAACTGAGGCTCAGAGGAGCGAAGTTACTTGCTCAGGGCCACACAGATGGAAATTGGCCGAACATGTTGCTTCCACAAAGTCGGGGCTGCCTCTGTGGGAGGGAGCGCTCTGCCGGGTCCCTGCGTCCCCATCTCCCCCACCAGGGGGGAAAGGAGGAAGACCCTCCAGCGGCTGTGCTGACACCCTTGGTCAGGTTCCCTGCAGGCCTGGCTTGAGTCCTCAGGCACCCCCCTCCCCGATCTCCCCAGGGGCTCAGCTTTCTTCTCTATACATTGGAGCGAATGGCTCTTGTTGCATTTTGCACGGGCCTGGCATTTAGGGAGTGTCATCACCGTGTGGGTCTCAGGTCACAGGCCTCAGAGCAGGCACAAGAAATCTCCCCCACATTTGCGTATTCAGTCATTCATGTACCAACCCCTTGGAAAGTGCTCTGTCCGTGTTCAGAAGGCCCTGTCAGTGAATCAATGCATCGGCAAGGGAAGCCGCAAGCTGGGCAGCGATGGACGTTCCCGCAGGCCCTTGCCTCCAGACAGGACGAGCAGGGCACATCTGGGGAACGGCAGATCGTTCCGTGTCCATCATTCAGCGAGCATTGATTGACCACCCACTATGTACCAGACTCGGCTCAGAAGGGCTAAGACAGAGAGCAAGACCGACCAGACCTCTGCCAGTGTGGAACTCACAGTCTGAGCAGGGGGACAGGCCATGAACAAGGAAACAAGCAGACAGGCAAGGCCATTCCAGAGGTGGCCAATGCAGTCAAGGGAATTAGCGGGGGGGGGGGGGGGGGGGGACAGCAGAGGCCACCCCGAGTGGGCGGGCCGAGAGCCCTCTCTGATGGGACCCTGGTAAAAGGCCCTGAGCGGGTAAAGAGCTTAAGTGGCAAGAACAGAAAGGTTGGCCGAGATTGCTGGGGCAGAGTGACAAGCCAGAGGGGTCGGGTGGTGGGTGAGCAGGGCCCGCATGGAGCAGGCCTATGGAGGGCACCGGGAGCCCTGGGAAGGGCTGGGCCGGGCAGCCGCAGGATGAGAGTGACATTTTATTTTATTTTCTACTATTTGTTTGACAGAGACAGAGAGAGAGAGAGAGAGAGAGAGAGCACAAGCAGGGGGAGCCGCAGAGAGAGAGGGAGAAGCAGGCTCTCTGCTGAGCAGGGAGCCCGATCCAGGGCTAGATCCCAGGACCCCTGGATCATGACCTGAGCCGAGGGCAGCTGCTTAACCGACTGAGCCACCTGGGCACCCGAGGAGTGATATTTTAAAGGATCCTGGGAAGCATTTTGGAGAATGGGTCCCAGGGGATGGTCTAGAAGATCTCCATTCTCAAGAGGGGACTCACTGGGAAGAAAAGGGAGGACTCCCAGCACTACTGGGGACAGCAGGTGGGGGGCAGGCAGAGCCTTCCAAAGGGGATGCGAGTCTCTCAAACGGCAGACGCCAGAGGGATGGGGCAGATTTGTCAGCCACGGACGCGGCCCGCAGAAGCGCGGGCTTCTCTAGCGGAATTCCCTATGGCTTCTTCCTGCGTCAGGTTCCCCAACCTCTTTCCGCCGCTGAAGCCAGAGACAGTGGCCCGGAGGACGGTGGAAGCCGTGCAGCTGAATCAGGCCCTCCTCCTCCTTCCGTGGACAATGCACGCCCTCATCATCTTGAAAAGGTAAGGGCGGGTTGAGGGGGGCAGACGCCCAGGGGCAGGCTCCTGCTGGCCATTCCTCTTCTGCTGGGGAACCCTGGTGGGGAGGAGGGAGCAAGCAGGAGAGAGGATGCATGTGATCGATTAGTCATGTCTGCCGAGGGTGCAAAAGCGAGCACAGGCGGCCTGTGTGTGGTGGATTTTCTACACGTAGGATGGAGGCTCCGTTCTGAAACTTGTGGGTCCCGGGACTCCGGGATTACAATTTTGAAAATTAGAGGAAAACAAAGCCCCCCCCCCTTTTTTTTACCTTGAGTTGTCTCTATTATTAGTTACCATATGAGAGATTAAAACAGAAAAAGTTTTACAAGATTTATGCATTTGTTTATATTTAAAATACTCCTTTATAAACAGCAGTAATAAATCCATGTCCCTCCCTTGTTCACATGAATGTATTTTTATAAAAAGGGTATTTTCCACCAAAAAGAAAAAGTAGTAGGAAGAGTGGCATTGTTTTGCATTTTTTTTTGCAAAGTTCTTTATTGCCCGGCTTAATTAGAGACAACTGGATGCCTAGATGCGCTTCTGATTTTCATCCGTTACGATGTCACGTGTCACGTCGCCTCCAGAAAACTCAGCTGCATGGGGGAGAGAGGCGAGCGGAGGCAAAACCGTCTTAGTGTTGTTACCAGAACAGTTTGACCTCTGAAGAGGTTTCAGGTGTCCCCCAAGTGTTCCTGGGCCACACTTTGAGAACCACTGTTCCGGAGATTAGTACTTGGCCCCGACGTTCAGGAAGTTCAATCTAATCGGGGAGCACAAGGATCTCAATGCTTGGGATTCCCAGAAACGCTCCAGGGCTGGTCAGATGCGAGGTGCCACAAGGTCAGCTTTAAAGAGATCATCCTCCTTCAGACTCTGCCCGGCATCCCGTTTCCTAGAACTCTCTAGACTCTGAGCGGCACATCCTGCCCCTCCCAGTCCTGCCCTGAAGGGGCCATTCCAGGCGCCCAGCCAAACCTGGTGCTTCAGGAGGAGTCGGACGCCGGAGCCCCGTGGCCGTGGACTCCCAGCTCCTCTGGGCCTCGTCTCCTGCCCCCAGCCGACTGGACCCCTCGGACCTGAAGGGTCTCTTCAGGAAATGAAGGACCCAAGTGCCTTCGTCAGACATCGAGGCCCAGGAAACTGGTTCCCCTCTGGTTGTGTGTCTAGAGCTGAGAGGTCGCTCCAACTGCAGGCACGGGACCTCCTCACGGAGGGGACACAGCAGTCAGTCCAAACTCAAAGCTCTTTCAGGGACACCGAGTAGGGGGCGGGGGCGGGGGGGCCCCAGGGGCATTTGGGCCACATCTTTGCGTCCCTTAGTCCGTCCTGACCCTTGCTCTGAGATGCTCTTTGCTGCCTCTGTGACCCCTAGGAGAGTGGAGACTGCCGTCCTCCACTGCAGGCGGCTTCTCAGAAGCCTTTCTGAACGTTCTAGAAAGAAGCTGGTTTGTCTAGAACATGTCAGTGTTTTCCCCAGTAAGCCCCTGGCCTACATTCCCTCTTCTGCCCCCCACTACTTTTCCACAGGAAGCAGAGGCCACCCCCTTCCCCAGCCCCTGCAAGACACCCCCTTTTCACCGTCCCCGAGAAAAATCTTTACGAACTCAACTCTAGCACCACGCACACCCCAGGGAGCCTTCTAGATTGCTCTGAGTGGAAGTGAGCCCTTCCCACGCTGCCCTGAGAGTGGGCCGGGGCCCTTCAATTTGATTTAACAAACGAACTGAGGGGCCCTCTATGCCGAGCGCTGCCTCCGAGGCACGCAGGGGCTGTGGGGGAGCCCAAGGAGAGGCCTGGGGGTGAGTCTGGGAAGTTTCCCTGAGGAAGCAGCAGGGCCTAACTCCTCCGTCCCACACAGCAAATATTTTTGAGTAAGTAGCACGTGGAGTTAATCGATCAGATACCTACTGGCCCCAAAATGCTAAGAATGTGGCTTTGAAGGTTTGTTTCTACCACCCACCTTTACCTCAGAAACACTGTTCATCCACTTACTTAAAAGCCCTTCCTCCAAGGGGGGGAGCCATGTTCTACGACATGTCAAAGCCATTGTTCTACTGTGCGGTCCTCAGTGGCCATCGGTGACTTGGCCGCTGGTGTCCCCATTGACCATCTTCCTTCCTCCTTCTCCCCTCCCCCAGCATACTCCCACAGGCTGCACTGGAGGAGATCCACAAATTCTCAGGAACCTACACCTGCATGAACACTTTCAAAGGGCGGACATAAAGACCAGACGCAGAGTCACGCTCACAAGCCACGGAACCTGAGGAGGCCACGGTACTGGGCACACACCCATGTGCCTGTCCCTTGGCACACTTTGGCTGGGTAGGCAGGACTGCTCCTGGCCCCAGGAAGAATCCCGGTGCCCTCTCCCCGGCCAGCCCCAGGACCTTTGCACAGGACTGATGGGCGTAACTCTGACCCCCATGGGGAGGCGGGAAACCAGCCAGCAGCCGCCTTGACACTTTCATACATTTCTAATTCTGTAGAGTTTATTGTTAAATTGCTTCTCGAGTCTAACCGGCCTTAGCAGTGTGCATAGACTGTTTCCAAGAGGGTCTGTACCAGATGCTCTTTTCTTTCCAAAATCCACCCGTCCTCAGCTTGTGCAAACTGGTTGAATGGCAGGAATGAAAAATAGATGGTTTTTGCGAGTTCCTTTGTTGAAATCCCTGACCCCTCGTCCTTGGCGGTGGGGAGGGGACTGATCCCCACCACAAAACCTGACATCCTTTAAGAAACGGTCAGTCTGCTTGGGGTCCCCAGCTGCCAGGTGTGGAGTTGGCGAGAAGAGGGCAGAGATGGAGAGAGAGATTGGGGCCCACGCCTGGGGTACATGGTTCCTTGCTGCCCCTGCCAGGCCCCTCCCAACAGCCATGGGCTGGGGGGCACTTGGCCTCGCCATCCACAGCCCGAATGAACTTGTCTGCGGGGAGCCACCCTCTGCCCTGCCTCTGGCCCCCCTGCCGCAAAGCAGCCAGCTCGGGAGAGCAGAACGAGTCCTTAGTGAGCACCACCGAGCAGCGGGTCAGTCTACTGGGCATGACTGGCTGCCGAGAGAAAATGTCGCCAAGGAGCCAAAACTCTGAAGACCCCCAGCATCAGTGGTCCCCCGCTAAGAGGCTGCTATGGGCCCCTGGGCCAGATTTGACGGCAGGAGCTAGAAGGGAAATAGGGAACAAGGAGGAGGTCTGGAATGGCACTGCGGACACGGGCTCAGTCACCAGGGAGGATTATGGCCAAGGAAATGTGGGGAGAGGTGCCCAGGGTCCCTCTGTTGTGTGTTTCTCCCCAGCTGCAGCAACTTGTCAACCTGACCTTAGGCAGAGGGACAGGTGGACGGAGGCCTCTGGCCCTATGGTTCTTGCAGGTGGGTGGCCAGGTGGGGGGGATGGGCAGCGGCTCCCCAGGGGTGAAGGAGAAGGTCACAGGCCGAGAGTTCAAGGTCGGAGCTTGCATACAGCAGCCCTTGTAGACAATTCACATTAGCGGAAGACTGATCTCAAGGTCAAGACGACCGCGAGTCAGGTCTGCGTGCAGAAATGCCAAGTCATGATCACATCCACTGTTTATGGCGTAGCCGCCAAGGGGCCGCCAAGTCAAGGGCATCACATTTTAACCATTAAATTACCCACAGCACCTAGCAGCAGCTCCTAGGAACCCCTTCCTACAGCCACAAGGCATGCCAGCCCGGGTGTGACTCCAGGTCTCCATGACTTCCGACAAGGGAGGCTTGTCTTAGAATTGCCCCCTGTCGGCCAAGAGTGGCAGTCGCTCTGCTCTGGGTCCTCTTCACGCCGGACGCCTGGCTGAGCAAGGAGCCTCCATCTGGGCCGATGTCTTGGGGGCAGAGGTAGACACACCTGAAGGTTTCTGCCCAGAAACAAGGCACGTCACTTCGGCTCACATTTCATTGCCAGAGCGGGTCATGTGGTCAAGCCCGCCGTGGCTGCCCCTGGACATCCACTCCCCGTGGAAGTGTGGTCCATCATCCTGAACTATACTGCAATCTACCACACACCGCGGAGGTTGTCCCCGAGAACGTGAGGAAGAATCGAAATGTCGGAGGAGGATGGAGGGAAGCAGACGGATGCTGCCCTGGGGCGTGGTGGCCTCTCCGTGCACACACCAGGTTCTGAGCGGAGCCCCAAAGAAGCACTCACCGATTTGTGGGGGGTGGTGTTAGAAAGATGGTCTGGTGGGTGAGCAAAGAGGCTCAGAGCAAGGAAATGGCTTGCATTTCCGAGGTTCTGAAAACAAGGTTCCGAGGGCTTGTAACACCGGAGGCAGGATTCGAACCTCGCTGCAGCAAGTGACTCGTGACCTGCATTTTGGTCCTTGAGATATGCGTCCCCAAAGTGTGGGGAGGTGGGTGGGGAAGAAAGCTTCTAATGGCTTCCTCCTGGCACCCTGGCCAGCCCAGTGATGGTGGTCCTGGAACATCCGTGTTCACACATATCAGTCACCCCATTGTGGCGTGGCTGGACGACATGGGGTGGGGTCCGGGGGCTGGGCCGGCTCCTCTGCTGTCCCAGGAGCCTGTCACTGGCTCTCGAAGGAAGGACTGCAGGTGGGGGCACACCTTCGTGGGCAGGGGTAGATCAGGAAGAAGGGGAGTCCACGGTCCACTGAGCCCCGACTTTTCTGATCATCCTTTAGCGGCGGGAAGATTTCTGTGCTCCCAGCTGGTTCCAGGCCAACTGTTTGGAGGGCATTTGACTCCTAAGGTTTCCCTGAAACTCAGCACTTGGCCTGCAGGCCAGGAACACAGCGAGGACCCCAGGGGTCTGAGTGGACTCTGGGAGAGACAAGGGCCAGCCAGCCCTCCCCAGGGCCCACTGAGAATGGAACTGCCTTGGCGGCAGGGGGACCTCACATCTTTCCAGAGCCCCAGGGGCTTCTCCTGACAGCCAGGCAGGGCCTGGTCATACCCCTTCCTCTCCCTCTCCGCTGGGACACTTTCAGTCTTTCTCTGGATTTCTTCCCAGAGGAACCAGGGAAAAAATCTTGGGCAGATTCCCAGGAGGCCGGAGCCTGGTCCCTCCCCGGGATGGTCTGGGTGCTTGGAAAGCCTTGAGAGTGAGGGAGGAGAGCTAATTCTGTCCCCGAGCTTAGCCAAGGGAAAGAGAGTGACAAACCCTGGACGCTAGCTCCCTGAAACCGCGAGGGGCAGGACAGGGCATGCCCACCCTGCAGAGAAGACTTGGGCCCTGGGAAATGACCCAGTTGCCATGCCACGGGGCTCCTCCAAAGAGAAGCAGATCGGAGGTGGGCACCAAGCCCAGAGAGGCGCCAGACCCGAGCCCATCCTGGCAGGGTTCCAGGGACCAGGCTATCTGGCCTGGCAAGTGGCCAAGGGTTGAATTCCGTGGCCCCAGCCCCGCTCCCGGGGCCAGAACGCTGTGAGAAGTGGAGTCTCTTCTTTTCGGGCCAAACGGATGGCCAGGAGGGACCGGGGGAATGACAGGGCTCAGCCTGCCCCGCGTTTGCCCACGAGAGCGCCTCTGATGGGGCAGACAGCCCACACCTCCGCCGATGTCCCAGTCTGATGGGGGACCAAGAAAGAAGCCAGGTCACAAACAGGGAAAGCCCACTGTCAGAGTGCCCAGCAGCACAGAGGGAAGGAAACCACTGCAGGCGGGGACCAGGGGGTCAGGGCAGGGCCACCGTGGGGCTCTCCTTCCCACCGCAGTGCTTTGGGACGTCTCCCTCGGAGGGGCGTCTCGGATTTTCAGGAAGGGCCTTTTAAGGGGGGGATCATTCATAAGAGCCCAGAGGTCTGTGATTGTGAAGAGAACGTCAATAGAGAGACACCACTCACTTCAAGCAAAGCAGGGGGTGACGGCCGTGTCTCTCGGCACAGCAGGGAGGCCTAGAACCGCCCGTGGGCACCCCAGCCCCTCCGTTCCCCTTCCGTAGGACCCTCGTCCTGGGCTCCGATTTACTGATTTACCTGGGGTCTGATCTACATTTGTTCCCACTCGTCTCCTCATTAGCGGTGGGCCGCGTGCTGTGGCTCAGAGACTGGGCCTGCTGTCGCCTCTCACGCCCCCCTCCCCCTGAGGCGCTCAGCTTCCAGGAACCCGGCAGACCCCCGAGCACCCTGCTTCTCCCAGCCCATCACGGCCCGGAGGCTCCCCAAGAGGCAGGAGGCCCCCAGAGGACCCCAGACTCTGGAGTTTCACTGGCTCTTCTGTGTCCTGTGTGTGAGGTCACCCCTTGTCTCCTGTAGAAAGGACGAGATGTTCCTGCCCTCCGGCCTCCTGGGCAGGGATGAGTGTCTAGTGCAGAAACTCAAGGGCATGAAGTGGTGCTGGCGACTCCCATAGCTCCCAGCCGGGACCCACATGCCCCTCAGGGCACCTGGCGTGACCATCTTGGCCTGGCCTGGCCAGCCCTGTGACAGCAGAGTCCTTCCCCACAGGCTACAGTTCCCTCCTGGCTGGGGTGGGACGAAGCTGGAGCTCAGGAGGCCCGGGCAGCCGGTGCAGGGGCTGGGGGAGGCCTTCGAGGAGGGCAGAGCAAAGAGGTCCCACCAGGAGGTGCTTCGTTCCTGGGGGGCTGGGGGTGGGCTGCTGTCTCCCCACACACAGCGGGGGCGGGGACATTTCTCTGGCCCCTCCCACCACAGTTGGCTTAGGGCAGGTCCTCTGCGCCCAAGCGTCTCTGTGGCTCTGGAAGAAAATAAGCACAGATGTCCCCGGGGCAGGCATCGCCAGGAGGGGCGCGGTGGCCACGGTCCTGCTGGCGAGCTGCTCTGGGCACGCGGGTCCCCTCAGGTGGACGGCAGGCCTCGGAGGAAGGGCCGCCACCCCAAACTCGCTGCGTGGGGAAGCCCGGGCAGGGCAGCCCGGCCGGCCAGCGCACAGGTGTGAGACCCGGGGGGTCACTCACTGCCCTGGATGGAAGCAGCGGGAAGGGAATATCTCTGCAGGGCCCCGAAGCCTAGATGCCGGGTCGCTAAGGTCACCTGGTCGCGCCTGCATAGCCCCTTCTCCAGCACGCACCAGCCCGCCCCGGAAGGGGCCTCGGGGAGGCAAGCACCTGACCTCAGCCTGACTTCCTTCCTTCAGCGCCGTCTCGCGGGACCGGAGGTGGGTCCGCGCCGCGATTACCGCTGCGTGTGCAGGCCCACGCGCTCCAAGGGTGCATTGCGGGGGCGCTTGGCATAGTCCCGGGGCCCTGTAACCCTGCAAGATCTTCGGGATCGTGCGCGTGGGGTGTGCTCTCTTGTATCTGGCTTCTTTCCCTCAGCAAATGTGTTCAGGGCCCACCCTGCCTGTGGCCGAGGGTAACCGGGCCTTTGCACAGCTGAATAATCCCCCCGCGCGTGTGTGTGTCCACCACGGTCTGTTCACCCGGTCCGCATCCCGGGAGGGTGCTCCGGGCCGTTACTTTCTCCTTGCTCCCTGGGTTCGTCTGGGTCCCTTCCCCGGGAAAGCGGACGCCCCAGGTGAGCCGCGGGGCAGGTCCACGTTCGCTCGTCCCCCCCTCGACACCCCCCCCCACCCCGGGGGGAGCTCGTGGCACTCACGCAGCCCCATCCAATGAGCCTTTGTCAGAGACGGCAGCCACCTCAGTGGGCTTCCCACTTCAGGGCAGGCCCCTTTCCCCACCTACCTCCCCTTGTACTCCAGATGGGCCCCTGATTCATAAAACCAACATTTACCATGAAATGTCCAGGCCGCCACTCACTGAAGCTCTACAGACGTTTAGACGTTTAGGTGGGGACAGTTCTCCGTGGGGACTGTCCTGGGCACTGCAGGATGTCTGGCAGCGTCCTTGGTCCCTACTCACTAGACGCCAGGAGCGCCTTACCCTCCTAGTTGTGACAACCAAGCCATTCCCCAAGTGCCCCCCAAGGGGCTCACGGCCCCCGGTTGAGAACACATATCACCCCTTTTCTTTCCCATCAGGAGCGGGAGCAACTGGAGCTGGCCCCCGGGGCACCCGCTGGCGGACAGACGGAGGCCCAGGGAGGCTCACGGCCTGGCAGAGGAGAGGCTAGCTCCAGAAATGGGCGGCCGGGAAGCGCCTGCCCCAGGGTGCACCCCTGACCCCCAGGCGGCAGCCGGGAACCCAGGAGGTTTCAGGCCCCTCGGGCCTCCCCTGCAGCAGCACACTTGAGTTTCTCTGTCTTTGGACTCGGTTTGAAAACTCCCTCACGCCGCCCTCCTGGTGAGTTCCGCCAACACTGCAGAATTTTCCGGGCTTCTTCACCCCCCTTCCCGCCCCCAAATCCTTATCATTCCTTTCATTTTTCAATGTTCACAAGACAAAGGAAATAAGCCCTTGGAGGAAGACACAAGCTGTGTTTGTTCCTTAGCTGCTGGCTGTGAGGGAGGTCACACCGGGGACCATGCGCCGGGCCCTGCGGGGGGCCAGCAGTGGGTAGCCCTGGTGTGTTGACAGAGAGAGGCAAAATGCCCCCAAATGCCACAGTGGATGCCCCGAGGCAGGGGCTGGGCAGGGGAGTCTGATCTAGCCCACGTCTTCTCGGAGTCCCCGCTGACTGAGGGCCTGGGGAGCTAACCTAGCCAGGAATCGCGTGCACATGGGGGGTTCGGGGGGGCACTCTGGAGCCCCCCATATCTGAATCCTGGCTCTGTGTGCCTGACCAGAGCCTGTCTCCTCATCTGTACACTCCTCGCTCTGGCCACCACCAGAGAGAATCCCCACCACCCATTTCTCCATCACTTACTTGAGTCCAAGCCTGAAGGAGAATCTGACTGAGGGAGTCAGGATCCGGGGCCTCAGCCACCTGGAGCAGGGAAAGCACACATGGAACCCGCAAGCCTCTGGCTTGCAGTCAGGAGTTCCCTGGGAGCCACCTTGAGCTTCAGACAAGAGTGGGTACCCTGCCCAGCAGACGGCCCTGCACGGGACACGGGCAGACTCCCTGTGTGACTACCGGTCCCGTCCACAACTATTTTTGCTGAGGCAAAAGGGGGGATTTATCAGTTCACATAATTGGAAAGCCCAATGATAAGTGATTTCAGGTATGGCTGGATCCAGGAGTTTTTAGCAAGGTTTCCAGGACCTGGTTCAGGACCCAGTTTCTCTTTCTCTGTCCTTCAGTCCACACCCTCCGGACTGGCTTCACTCTCAGACAGCTTGTCCCAGTGAGGGCAAGGTGCCTGCTGAGCTCCAGCCTCGCACCCTCTCTGGTTCAAGGGCAACAGGAAAAAAGAAGACTGGATTTTCCTAGTCAATCAGAGTTAGTTCTGATTGGTTATGATTGGCTTGATTTGAGGCACGTGTCCATTGTGATCCAATCACAGGAGCCAAAGGAATGCAATGATCTGATTGGCCAGACCTGAGCCACGCGGTCTGCCCTTGCAGCCTGGAAGGGAATCAAGCCCATTGAAACGCGAAGACCGGGAGTTGGAATGGGCTGGGTCCCCAGAAGTCCAGCGGGGTGCCCGGGACAGAAGAAAGGTGAAAGGATTCTGGGTAGCGAAAGCCGCCATCGGCAGAATGACCACTGGCAGACTCTCGACTTGCCCCGGGGCCGAGCCCGATGGGCTGTCCTGGGTTCCCAGACCGGGACTTGGGCCTCTCCTGACTGACAGTTGGGCAGTGTGGTGACAGGCGGTTGGCGGCCCCCTGCTGTCCCCTGGCCCTCCTGACTGGCAGTCGGCAGGCCCCCCGGTGGGCAGTTGGCCCTGGCATGCTTGGCAGCTGACCAGGCCTCTCTGGCAGTCCTTCGTGGGGCAGCCCTGAGGGGGACAGGGAAATCTCCTGGGCCTCGCCTCTACCCCACCCTGTGTGCCCTCCCTGCACCGCCCCTCCCCAGCGGCGGGTGGAAGGCAAAGGGCCTTTGGGAGGCCGGAGCTAGGGGAACTTTGGGGACTGGTCGTGGCCTCTGAAAGCCCAGGGACATTGGTCCGAGAAGGCAGGGATTCCGGAAATGTGAGAATGGGTGCTTGGTTGGCCCCTGACATTCAGCACCCCTCAGCTCCCACTGAGAGTTCTGAAGGGCCCATCGGGTCAGGGGCTGGGGTTGAGGGGCAGGGGGAGGGGTGGGGGCCATGAACTTAGGGGCAGGGTTTGCCCTCACCGAGCTTGCAGCCCACCAGGGAAGGGGGCCCTGGCTTGTGTGATCAGGACTTAGACGTGCCACATTGAGAGGGGTGGCAGTGGCCTTCCGGAGAGGGGACACATAAGCTGAAGTCTCCGCCTGCTCCCTCTGGAGGAGCCCGGAGCAAAGGCCCAGCTAGAGGAGTGTCTGAGGCAGGGAAAAAAGGTTGGAGCAGCCCGCTGGAGTGGGGGGAGGGCGGGGGGTGCACCAGCAATGAGCCCCCTGAGCGCCGGAGAAGCAGGGAGGCCAAATCAGAGAGGGTCTGCTGGGCCCTGGTAAGGATCCGGGCCCTTTCCCAAGGACAATGGCATGATCAGGCTTGCCTTTTAGAAAGGTCTTTCTGGAAATGCAGGGAACTGATTGTGGGGAGCAGTTGGGTAATCCAGATGGTGGGGTGGGCCCCAGCAGGAAGGGGTGGGTAGGTGAGCTTGCAGGAGGAGGCATGGGGACGGCGCCACGGGGCTGCCCCCACGACCGACAGTCAGCCAACAGCGCCAAGGGATGGGGGCCGCGGGCTCACGTGATTGCACAAATGAGGGGGTCCTGGCTGTCCACGGCGCCCACAGGCACACTCACGCACCCCTGCACCGCAGCCCCCCATGCCTGTGCACATGTGCAGTGGAGGAAGGGCGCCTGAGATGGGGGAGGAGGGCGAGATGGGACGATTCCCACTTTATGCATCTGTTGTCAGTGGCGGCCGCCGCACGTTCATCATTCGGAAAAGAGATTTAATGAATGAAAAGTGAGAACGGGGGGAAGAGCGCGCTAGCTTCGTGCGCTGGCCCGTTGGGTCACTGAGGGCAGCCAAGCCCCCTCTGCCAGCCAGGATCGGGGCCACCAAGTGGGTCCCAGAGATCACACCTGTCAAGGGCCAGAGGTGGCTGTCGCTGCTATGGCCGTCCTCTTCTGTCACCCCCGCATCTGTCCCGACCTGCTCATCTCCCTGCACTTGTCGGGCATAAAGGAGGTTCAGATGGGGGCTCGGCGCCACCAGCCCCCGGAGAGGCCAAGACAGACCGGAGGCCAGGCCGGGGCCACCCCAGGGCCAGGGAAGGAGGCCGGCCTCTTCTCCACGACCAGCTGGCCCGTGCGCCCGGCTCCTGCCCCAGGCTGGGATGACAGATGGCCCCAGAAGGAAAGGTCACCGTCTCCGGAGCGGCAGTTGCGTGCTTGGTGGGGGCGGGTGGGGTGGGGCGCCTTCGGAGCCCTCGCTCGGCCCACGTCTGGCGTTTGGGAGCCTGGACCTCGACAGCAACCGGATTTTATTTTGGTTACTAAGGATGGGAAGGTTCAGGTCATAAATAACTGCCTGGCCGGGCAGCCAGCCTCTCTCCCGCAGGGCGGCCCACGGGCGGAGGCCTCCTCTGGGCCCGCGTGTCCCCCGCCTCTCGGTACAGGGCGGGAGGTCTGGTGGCGGGGCTCGGGAGCCCAGTGGGGAGGCGGGGGAGAGAGGAAGGGGTCTCGGGGCCTGGGTTCAGAGCAAGGTTAGCCAAATAGTGGATAAATTAAGCGAGGGAAACAGACAGCTCCCCTCTCCGTGAACTTTTCACCCAGCTAACCTGCTCCACGCCCACTCGGGTGGCTGTCACCTCTTGGGGGGGTTGTCACTTGCCTCTTCCCCCAGCCACCACCACTACCACCGGAGGCGAGGGGGCGAGGATGAAGCCCTTGGGCTCCCAGGCCCTCATCCCCGTGAGGAGCTGCTCTCGTCTCTTTTAGAAACTTGGGGATTTGACCCAGGCTGCCCAGCCCGAAGTCTGAACTCAGGCACCCCCTGCCCTTTCCTCCCTGCACCCAACACCCTCCCCCTGAGAAGGGCACACCATTCTGGCAGCCCCAGCACCTGCGCTCGCTGGGGCCAGAGACCATTACAGTGAGGCCAGAGTTGTCTTTCCTGAAAATGGCCCTAGAGGTTTAGGGCAGGACCTCTGGCGGGACCCCTCACCCCAGACCTCCTTCTCTTGGCTTGCTTCTGGCCCGAGCCACACCTTCCGGCCCCAGCTCCATCTGAGGCAAGGCCAGAGGCTCTCCCTATGGCCAAGTGGGCTTGAGGGGATCCTCCAAGCAACGGCCATGGCCCCAGACTCGGTGTCACAAATAGGCATGGCGCTCAGGCACCAGAGCCTTCTCTGTGCCAGGTCCCACGGACGGAGACCTCATGGGTCATCAGGCTACAAAGTGTGTGCCAGGGGAGGCCACCAGTGTTGGGCAGACCCCAGAGGGCACCACCAGGAAGGGGGTCGGCAGAAGAGCTGGAGGAGGTCCTGAGGACGGTCCCCTGGCTGTCCCTTCCCACTGTCCCATTCTCCCATCCAACCTGGACGCATAGATGGTGCTCAGAAGAAATGCACGGCCCTGATGGGCAGGTTGGCGGGGCCAGGAGACCGGCAGGGGCAAGGGGCTGGACGTTGCTATGTGTTCACTCGCTTCCGGGCACGTCTGGAGGAGGCCCCAGCGTGTGCCGAGTGCTGGGCCTGGGCCCGGGGACCCCGAGTGAGCTGGGCCAGGAGCGAGAGCTGAGCAGACAGGATAGCGCCGGGGGATGGACAGACCAGGACACGGACCAGCCCCAAGGGCAAGGATCAGTCGGTGGCTGGTGCCTCCTGCGGCATGTGCCCTGGGAGCTGAGGTCAGAACCATAAGGAGGGGACACCCCGGTAGAGGGAGCGCTGTGGGGGGAGGTGGAGGGCGAGGCCGGCCCGGAGCACAGGGCTGATGGGCAGCGGCGGAGGCCAGGCCAAGGCCACGACCTTAGATTTGCCCTTGGCCTTTCTGGTAGTCTATCCTTTGGTCGTCTGCTCAGGCAGCAAGTGACAGGGACACTGAGAACCACGGGGCGCTTGGCAGTGACCAGCCCCGTGGATGGAGGTGCGTGGGTGGTCTGGATGGACCCGAGCCCCTGACCGCGGCCTCCCGAGCCTCGGTGGAGGTCCGGCAAAAGGGGAACTCAAGGCTGACCTTCCGGGGGCTGGAGGCAGAGGAGAGCTGCCTGGCAGTCGGCGACCCCCACCCCCGCCGAGAGAGGGCGGAGGGCGCCTGCAGCCGGGCAGGAGGGCATGAGCACTGGCGAGGCTTTTCCGCAGAGAAATGTGGCCGCAGCCCCGAGGGGGAATGAGAACGGCTTGCTTTGGGCTCTGCCCTCATGCTCTGTCTCGGCCAACATCGTCCCCTGGACCGAGGCCTCCGAGAAGCTGCCTGCTCTTCCATCGGACCCAGAACCAGCATTCCCATTTAGCAAGTGTTTATGTGGTTTCCGGCCCAATAATGTGGAGCCCCTGGTCCCCCTGGGTTGCTTGCCCAAGAGGGGGCTCCGCAGCACTGATGGAGTCATTCCCTCCCACCTGGGGCTTCCGGGGATCAGGAGCCCGGCGGCATGGGGTGGGCCCCGCCGGCCTCACCCCATCATTCCAGAGCGGGGCCAACGCAGGCAGAGCGCTGGGGCCAGGCGTGGAAAGGCCGAGCTGGGCTCCCCCACAAAGAGACCCTGATGCCGGGGAATCTTCCTGGGCTACCGTAAAGCATCACCTTTCTTGCACTTCCTGGCATGAAATTAACTCTGTGTTCCCTGGTTATAAAAATAACACGCGATCATTATTTGTAAAAATTAAAATTCTGTTCAGAGGCACTCAGGGGTCAGCGTCCATGTCAATGAGGACTGCGTTCCCCGACTGCCCTAGGACAGCTGCGTCTGTCACGGGGCAGGGGACCCAGGCGGATGTGATGAAGGAGTAAGGGAAGGAAGGAAGGAAGGAGGAAGAAAATCAGGGGATCCTTCAAAGGGAGCTGACGACTGTAAGAATGAGGCCATCAGCATCCTGCTCCCCAAGAAACAGGTTCTCTGGCGAGCCGGCCCGTCCAACAGTGGGATTTCCCTGGGGCACACTGACCTTTCTGCTTCCTGTCTTTCCCACAGTTCCTGGGCCAGGGGCTTCCCAGAGCACAGGGTCCGCCCCTGGGCTCATTGTTCTGAAGTATTTCTTTAGTGTTATTAAAAAGATGGTGTCGAGAATGGAAAAAAAAAAAAAGATTCGGGCACTCACCAATTGCCACACAAGTACCCTTTTCCTGCCTTTGAACGGTCCTCAGGACTCGGCTCAGCACATACAAAATTTTTTTTCCCAAATACGTTTATTTTTTCAGTGTTACAAGATTAATTGTTCATGCACCACACCCAGTGCTCCATGCAGTACGTGCCCTCCTCAATACCCACCCACCAGGCTCGCCCGACCCCCCCCACCCTCTCCCCTCTAAAACCCTCAGTTTGTTGCTCAGATTCCACAGTCTCTCATGGTTCATCACCCCCTCCAATTTCCCCCCATTCACCCT
>CM053606.1:7577166-7604386 GCA_028646535.1 Procyon lotor | reverse complement strand
GGGAGATGGCGGGCACTGCGCAGACATCATCAGAAGGGGAGATGATGCGGGGACAGAAAGGGACAAAGAGTGCGTGACCTGCGTTCATATGGTAACAGCGGTGTGACACCATCTTTTGGGTTTGCATTTGTATGAAGAAGAACTGAGCTAATTTTAAAAGTTTGAGCAGGCTTCTCGGCAGCAAGTTTTTCTCCCTCTGGTGTCTATGGATTGCTCGAATCATCTCCCCGCCTGAGAAAGGACGCTCGGTCGGGTAGTGGCGGCACAGGACCCGGTCTTCCCGGAGGACAGCGGCGAGCGGAGCTGGGAGGCAGGCAGAGGGCACAGGCTCACCCTTTCTGCGCCGGGTTTCTCCAGGGCCCGGAGTGCTCGGGCAGCGCGTCCTCCAACACTGCCCCCTGCCCCGGAGCCCCTGACCTATTCTGGCTGCGCGGTCTGCCTTTCGGGGCGTCGGCCACGGCTCCTAGAGTCTCTCCCCCTTGGACGAGGGCACAGTCTCCGGCTGTGGGCTTTGGTTTGGAAAGTGCAGCCCCTCCCTTCTCTGAACTCTCAGATTTCTGCTTGACATTTGGTCCTGGCCGGCCCTCTTGTTGAGCTCCCGTGGGCCATCCGAATGGGCAGGAGGGACAGTTCTTGATTAAGTCCAATACTTTGCCTGTTCCACGCTAAATCGTGCGGCGGAGTGTGGCTGGAGAAAACCTGGGCTGCCTGGTCTCACTTTAATGATCCCTAGCCTCGAGCGGGCCTTTCATGTTTCCTGGCCGACCTACCGTCCGGACTCCCTGATCTGCTCACTTTCCCATGATCTCAAATGTCTGTCTTACCGTTTCCGCCCCCAGATCTCCGTCACCTCCCGGCCCGTGCTTCCTCTCCGCTCATCTGACAAAGAAGCCATGGAAACAAGGAAACGAGGATCCTGAAGTTTCCAGCACATCTACCCCTCTTTCTGGGCAGGATCCCTTCTCCCCTTCGACTGCCCTCCTGTATTATCAGCCCCAACCCTTCTTGAAGTTCCAGCTGCTTCTCTCCTTCCATTTCTAGCCGGGTCACTCCAGGGGGCTGTCGATAGTCCTTGTCGCCAATGCCTCCCCCCTTCCACTTTCCTCTGGGCTCTAATGCCGTCCGGCTTCTCCCCTCTCCACCCCACCGAAGCTGCTCTAGAAGGCTCCAGGGACCTCGACGCTGGAGACCCAGTCTGGTTGCTCCTCATCCGATTGACTTACCAGCAGCATTGATAACCTCCCTCCTCTCTGAAAGCTTTCTGGACTTGGCTTCTAGGACCCAAACCCTCTGGGCTTCACGCCTGTGTCTGGGTGCTCCTGCTGTCTCCTGGGCTTCTCCTCTCTGCCTGCCCACACTCTAAACTTGGGGGAGCCCCAGGGCTCAGATCTGGGGCTTTTTTTTTTTTTGCCAGACCTACTCAACTTACTCCTTTGGGGGTTTCATCCAGGCTCCACGTGTCACTTGGATGCTGAGGACTCCCAGCAGGAGTCCCCTCTGGCCAGGACTCCTCCTGAGCTCCCGACTCAAGCAGCGTCAGGTAGGCACCTCTAACTGAACAAATACAAGGTGAGCTCTAAACCTGTTCCCCCCGAAGTCCTCTCTTCTCAGCGAACATGACAACTTCCATCCCTCGGAGGCGCAGCCTAGTCAGTCACCTGCGTGGGGGAGGGGAGGAGCTGCCCCCACAAGGCCGGGCTCTGGAGGCCCAGAGGGGAGGCTTTCGTCGAGGCCCAGAGGGGAGGCTTTCGTCGGAGGTGAGGGCTTGGCCCCCCGCAGTGTCCTTGCCTGGGGCGAGGGGCAGAGGCCGCCTGTTACCGGGGAATATGCTGGGATATGTTTGGCATCCCTCACTGGCAGTGGTTCCAGAATCTACGGTAGACCAAGAAACCAGAAGCGAACAACCCGTCTGGGAAGTCAATAAAGCGTTTTATTCCACAGGAAGGAAAAGAACGACTCTGACATGAGAAACAGATGAAAGGGTCTTAACAGATTGGTGACCGTATGTAATCGTGTTTACACAGTAGAGGACCAAACAGTTTAATTCCAGGTTTTATCAAGCAACTACTATGCTATTTTGAGGCACAGATGATGCTTAAAAACAAAGTGGCCGTAGAGCCTTCTGAGCATCTGGGTGAATCCTGGCCTGGCCCATGCCACCATCAGTGGGGGTGCAGGGGGGCGCCCCCCACAGGCGAGGCCGCAGCTTTGGCCTTCCTGGCCCTGTGGGTTGGCCAACTGCGCTGGGTCGGGGAATTAGGATGGCTTTTGATTTCTCCTTATCCAATTTCTCCTCATTCAGTTTCTTTTACTTTTCTCAGAGAGAAACTGTGTATTTGGGACAGCATGAAAATTGGGAGAAATTATCATAACAAAGTCGCAGACATCACGGGCTAAACACCAGTTTAAAAAGAAGTGGGGCCATTCAAGGAGCCTCGGGCAGGGCCTGCTTCCTTGGGGCTTTGAATTCTGTCCCGGCTGAGCAGGAGATGCTGTCCAAGGCCCCTGAAGCCTTCCCCCCAGCCCCGGGTGGGCCAGGAGGGCAGAGAGCCTGAGAAGCTCTAGCGTCTTCTCAGGCCACTCCAGGCAGCGAGGGCTTGTGCAGTCCACGGGGTGGGCAATTCTTCTAGAGCCGATTAAAATTAGAAGGGAGCCAGGAGGAGGGCGCTGCAACACCTCTCGGTGGCCCACGGGCGGCAGCTCTGCTCGGCGCAGCCCTCAGCGGGCTTCCTGCGTCCCAGCCGCCACCAGGGGCTGAGGGCCGCCCACTTTGGTCACACGAAACACTACTGACTTCATTCCAGAAAGCGACGGAGGGCTCACCGAGGCAGTCAACCCTTCTGAGGGTCTCATGTTCAGGAGATCGTGGTCTCCGGCAGGCAGTGGGGCACGGAGGGGAAGGAGGGCTCATGGCAGGTGACACTGGGCCGCGCTGCTGTGGATCCTGTGTGGGAGCCGACAGTCGTGCCTGCCCCCCAGGAAGACAAACAAACCAAAACCCACCCCAACCCTTTACAGGCCAAGTTTCGATTTTGCAATCCACAGACTTAGAGCCCGGGAAGATGACACAGACCTTGGAGCTCAAGACGATCCTTGGAAACACTGCTGAGCCAAAGTTCTCGAGCACTTGTGCTAACACTCCTCTCCTGCTTCTTTGGAAACACACACGTGCACGCGCGCGCGTGCACGCACACGGGCGGAGGGACTGTTGGGGGGACAGATCAGCTTCATGTGCGTCTTGGAAGGGTTTGGGTCAGGAGTCGCAAACACCCAAACCTTCTACACATCCGCTGATCCATTGAGTCATGTCAGATCCCGGCTACACGTGACAAGTCATAGAAACTGATGATGAGCTTTATTAAAATGAAAATTAAAAAATCACAAGGCTAGTCATTCATTCTAGAGTGAGCCCTCCCCCCCCAATGTGTTTATTCCTTACAGAAAAGGGGAAACAGCAAAAACAAGACCCAGGAGGAAGAGGACACTCTTACCAGGACTTGCTAACTGGCTGGAATTTAAGACCAAGGACAAGAGACGTTCTAGCCAAATCCTGGTTCCATGAAAAGCTGACAAAGCAGCTTCTTAATACTCAGATTTCATTCCCTTTTCTGAGACCCTCTCCCTTCTCGTCCGGGGTTACCACCGCTGACAGCAGTGCAGGGCTGTGCAGCTGTGGTACCCGCCTGTGGCTTTATCAAAAGGAAAGAGTCCTGGGACCATCTCCCTGTTGTTGCCCCGAGAGGACGGCCTTCTTCCCAGGGACTTCTGATAAGTCTGCGGATTTCTGATTTGTTAAAACAAACAGTTCTGTGAGATGTTTTTCCTTCTAAATCAACAGAGCCTACCAGTGTTTCAAACTGACCCTCTCTGATGATAACCCAAGAAAAATGTATAATGCTGGTGTGTGCATGGGTGTGTGTGCACGCGCGCACACACACACACACACACACACACACTCATACAGCAACAGGGCACAACTGACCTCAAAGTTGGGCAAGACTAGTCAAGAGAAATCCAAACAGATGGAGAAAAAAAGAATTGGGGGTGGGAAATAAATAAAAGGTGGGTTTCCGAGCCACGGCCCTGCATCTCCCTGGGCCCGGCTCCGGCCCTGGGGCACCGGCTCCCCGACCTGGCCTCGGGGCCACAGGATTCAAAGGCACCCGCCAGAGCCTTTCAATCTCACTCAGTCTTCGTTCCTGTGACTTCGCTGGTTTCCAAAACTAACACAGAACATTCTTCAACTTTCAAGAATGCCTTTTTATAGAGAGTACCCTGAATCAGACATGTGGAATTAGTGCAATAGAAGATCCAATATAACTTTATATTACTTTACAGTTAACAAACCTTTACACACATCACAGGCCCTGTTCAGAAAGGCTCCTATATATTTACAAACACACAGTTGTACATATATACATGTTAACAAAATACAGGGCAATCTAAAAATTAGATTCATCTCAGTACACTTTTTTTGTAACGTTATTGAACCAAAACCTTTTAAAAATTACTTCCCCATAATCTAAAGTAACCCTCCACCCCACCCACAAATTAATATGGTTTCCATTTGTATCTTCCCCTTGTTTCTTGATATCGTGTCCCAAACCTTTTTCTGGCTTTGCCTCTGACTGAGGCCCAGCCCAAGGGCCTTTCCTCCTGATGGATCTGGAGTTTGCCTGGGAGCGTCTCTCCGGCAGCTGGGATTTCTCAGGAGTCCAGCTCCAACTGCTCTTGATTTTCATTGAGTCTTAACATAAGTTGCTGTTCATAGTAAAGGCTCTTTGCATAGTTTATCTCTTGCGATAACTTGACAGCTAGGCCCTCGGATTTCACGTGGACCTGGAGAGGAGAACAGAATGAGTAACCCGCCCGCAGGTGGGGCCCAAACAAATCACAGGATGGGGACAATTAAACCGGCCCAGGGGCACCGGTGCCCGGCCTGGTGGCAGGTCAGAATAATATGGGTTTACTTTTTTTTTTTTTAAAGTAGGCTCCACGTCCAGCATGGAGCCCACTGTGGGGCTTGAACTCACGACGCTGAGCTCAAGACCTGAGCTGAGATCAAGAGTCGGACCAGACTGAGTTATCCAGGCACCCCTGGTATGGGTTTACTTTAAAGAAAGATTCCCAGGGCCTGCTCCTGGTGAATGCCGATTCCAGACGTGGGGGAGGGATTCCCGGAATCTCTATCTTTAACAGATGCCCCGGGTGACTGGGTCGCCAAGCCACAGTTCCCTGGCATCTGGGACTCCCTGGATGGGAGCACCGGCCTCAGCTCTGAGGAGGCGAGGGTCGGCTGAGGCTAGACAAAGAGCGAGGAGAAAGGACTGCACCAACGGGCTCCACCTCTGACGTCTGGTGACAAGTCAGAGAGGAAAGAAGGAGCCTCAGACGAATGCCTAGGGGCCTTTTTTTTTTAAAATCAAGAATGCTTAGTTGCTCATTTGCCTTGAAGGGAGCAAAAGTGTGGCTGGGCAAGGCTCCCCACCATCAAAAGGAACTTGTGGAAATACTCAACTTCTGGGTGTTAACTCTGCGAATCTACCAGCCCTGACTTCAGCCACGACCCCAGGGGAGCGTGCACGAGCCAAGCCAAACCCAAGTGCATTCCTGAGCAGGGGAAGGTCGAGGGAGTCGTGAGGAGAGAGGCCCAGTAAGGCCGGCTGTGGTTTCTGAGCTGCAGAGAGAGCCCGGGATAAGCTGGGCCATTTTGAACAGCCCACCGTTCTCGAGCGCAGCTTTGAAAATCCTGGCGAACCAGGTGAGAAGTGAGCACGGCTGACACCTCGGCCCGCGGCGAGAGGGGGTGAGCTTCCTCACACGTGCCTCTGCGGAGCCAACACTTTCTCTGAGCGGAGGCGGCGAAGGGGTCTAGACCGCCAGCTCCGGAGTCCCACCACCTGGGCTCGAACCCCAGTTCCTCCCAGTGCTGCCCATACAGCCCGGAGCGAGTCGCCGGCCCAAACCAAGCCTCCTTGCCAGGCAAGGGGCACCGGCGACGGCACCACACCGAATAACCCTCAGGAAGCACTTAGCGCCTGTCCAGCCAGGCGGACAGCGGGCCCCTAACGCGGGTTGGTGATTAAGGGAATGTTATTATTGGCAAGTCCTGCCGTGGCAATACCTTGTACCCGTTGGAGGCAAGAGATACATTTTATTTACAAAAAATTTATTTAGAACTTATTCTGGGGAAGGGCCTATGCCAGACACTGCTTCTCTGCGCAGGAGACAAGTTTGCCATTGTTACAGGGGAGACACGATGGAGAAGGCAGTGCGCGCTTGAACCTCAGAGCCGACGCACTGCAGTCACGGTTTAGGACCAACAACCCCCCATGTATCGTGTCGGTAGGTCCTCACCACTCGCTAGCGCGGGTATTACCGCCCATGCTGTTACCTGTGGGCAGTGGGGGCCCAGTGCTGGGTCGTTACTGGGAGAGCTGGGAACCCCTAGAGTAAGAATAGCGCAGCGTAAACCTGCAGTGAATTCCTGGAGAGAAACGCAAGCCCTCCGGAGGCCCCTGCGGTCCCCTGATTGCAGCACACACCCATTCGGGGGCTAAGGACACGGGCCAGTGGCGTACTCACCATGGGCTTCTGGTGGGACGGGCCAGGGATGGACACTCCGCTGCTTGAGTTCACTGCCTTCTTGGTCACCTGCACGTACACCTTCCCGTGGTCTTTGGAGACGAGGCAGTGGTAGAGGTCGTCGTATTTGACTTCCAGGAAGATGGCCTCTCGGTCCACATAGTCCCCACTCTTCAGGAAGTAAACGGCTTTGGAGGAGATGAGCACACAGTAGCTGTCGATGTTCTCCACGGCTATGAAGCTGCCGAGGAAGGGGGAAGGTCAGTTTGGGGCCCCGAGCCGAGCCTCAACCCCCGACAGCGGGGCGCTCCTGGCCACCGAGCCCACGGGAGGGGAGGAGGTGTGGTGCGGGCTCCCGACCTCGAGTCCGGGCTCCCCCACGTCTACTACACTGCGAGCCCGTTTCCTCGTTTGCCATTGGGAATAAAAGGGCCACTGACGTCCCAGGGTTGTACAGCCTGGGGGCCCCCACACAGGGGGCGCATAGCATGGCGGGGGAGCCCCCCACACAGGGGCGCATAGCATGGCGGGGGAGCCCCCCACACAGGGGCGCTCGAGAAAGGCGGCTTGTGGCGACGACCAACAGCATCAATGAGAGCAACTTTATATCCTGACACTGCATTGCGTGTGGGGGGGGGCTTTTGCAGGCAGAGTTGTTGGGGAGTTTAAGGCACAGAGGGCAGGTGACATGTACCCAGGCTTTTTTGGACACAACAGAGGAAGAAAATACAAGGCTTTTCACTACTGACAAAGTAGCAGCTGACAATGTTCACTGCTAATGCAGGGGGGTGAAGGCCGGGACGAAGACGTGGGCGGGGTGGCAGAGATGCAGGGTGGGGGCGGGGGGAGGATGACGACTCGGGTGCGGGAAGACGGCGTCTGCTTCCCTCCTTGTCGAGGGTCTCCCAGGGGGCGGCCTGGTCTGTGCGCCACACCTCAGTGACTGGGAACCCGGGAGAACGCCACTGCGTGCTCAGAAAAGTCTAAGAAATTAGAAAGTGCTTTCTGAAGCTGTAATCTTGATTTGACTAACGTTCAGTCATTACTTGGAGGGGCGGCAGGGCCACTCGGGGGAAAAAAAATCCCATCCCTCTTCCTCCACGGAGCTCCCAGATTTAAAGTGGAAATTTATGCACGTCAGACCTTTCAGCTCGGCTCCTGAATGAAGGGCAGTGACCCTTGGAAACGACCACGGCAGCTCTCCGGGGCCTGGCCGCCTCCGCGGCATCTTGTGACAGCCCGCCACAATGGGGCGGCCACGTCGAGGGACAGCAAAAGAGACCAGATGATGGCAAGCATACTAAGAGCTGACGACAGGCTGGCTGTCAAGCTTTGGCCCCCTGGGACTTGATGTCCTGAGAGCAATTTTCAAACTGTAGCAGCGGAGCCGAGGCTCCCCCCTGGAGCTGTTTGGGGACTGGGGTCCCAGGGTGGCTTTGTTTCTCAGCGGTCACAAAACGGCTGCTGGGATGGCACCCGCCTGCCCACTGGGGCCCCTGACCGCTTTCCTTTCAGACCCCGGGCCCTCGCTCACCTGCTCACCTGCAGGGTCACAGACTCGCCCCCGCCCCCCTCATGGCACAACCTATCCAAAGCCTCCCCACCTGAGGGTTTCCAAGTTCCAACTTCTCCGCAGAGCCTCTCTGAAATACTCCAAACCCGCCCCCACTTTCGAATGCTTAACCGCTCACCTTCAAAAGCACTGCCGGACAGGGACTTGGCCCTCCGGGCCGGCGCGGGAGTGGGGTCCGGATCGCACACCCCCGTCTCGGGGACAGCCTGCCACCACCAAGTCCGCCGCCCCTACGTACGCAAATAAGTACCCGCCTGCTCCACTTGCCATTTTAATTACAGCCTTGCATGACAAAAATTGGGGTTTATTGTTCTATTCTAACTGCTGGGCAATGCCAAGAATGCAGACTTGTAAAGTCTCAATGCCAAAATTAGAAATACCCAGCGGCTTTTGGAGTTCAGGCCACTTAGCGCAGAATTTCCCACATTCTAGGTTCTGACGGTATCAAGGGGGCAGCATTATCGCTTAATCAAACTGAAAGGAATCTCAAACAGCTCATCCGGGGGAAGAAAAGAGGAAACGGAGGGAGACAGACGGAGAGAAATTAAAAAAAGCATCCTGACATAGACAGGAAGCAGCACAGGCCCAGAACTTGCGGAGCAATTCTGAAAACTGCAAACGGCCCATGGTTTCTGAGCACAGGTGGGCTGGGCATGCAATGGGCTCCCCAAGGGGACCCCAAAGTTGGCCGCTGCCAATGGGGCGAGAGCAGGAATGTGCATTAAAAATCCAACTGAGGGGCGCCTGGGTGGCTCAGGTGGTTAGGCGTCTGCTTTTAGCTACCGTTGCAATCTTGGGGTCCTGGGAACGAGCCCCACATCAGGCTCCCCGCTCAGCCGGAAGTCTGCTTCTCTCTGCCTCTCCCCCTGCTTGCGTGCTCTCTCCCTCCCACCCTGCTCGCTCTCTCTCAAATAAAATCTTAAAAAAAAAAAAAAATTAAATAAAAATCCAACCGAGGTTATTTCCTCTCCTCCGGCCCGCGCAGGATGGCCCTACCCCCTGACCCTTGGCCCACTCGCACCCGTCCGGGACCCGCCGTAGCTGACACCGAGCCCCGGCCTCTAGAACGCCAGGCCTTTCCGCCCGGGCAGCTGCTCTCGCGCCCGGGCCAGGACGGCTGACATGCCTAGTGCACTTTCCATACTGGAACACTTTTATAGGCTTTCAAATAGACTCCTTTCCACGATGCCACAGATGGCGACGTCCCCCGTCCGGCCAGAGCCGCCGCGGGAGGAAGGGTGGCTCTGGGCTCGGAGGCTCGACGGTGACACTTGTCGCACAGGACGAAAGGCTGCCAGGCCGGGCGACTCCGCAGGCCAGCTGCCGTCCCTGCGGCTCGTTTCTTCACCTGACAGTGACGCTACCTGCCGGGTTCTTCACCGAGAAGCAAGGTCTGAAGAATTCATGGCCAGACCTCTGTTCTGTGACCGGGGTCCCCGCGCGGACCTTAAAGCCACCACCGGCAATCGCACTCTCTGGACACGTGTATCAACTCTTTGACGTCTTTTCAAATCCAAAGCAGATCAGAGCCAACGGTACAATCGAGAGGAGGAGAAAGGGGGAGAGTGAAGCCACGGCCGGGGTGCTGGGTCCCCGGCACCGCCTGCGCGAGGGCCTAGAGGTGGTATCAGTGCTGTTCTCTGATCATGTTCAGAGTGACTCTGCAAACAGCTCTGCCTCTGTTTCCCTCCTGACGCTTCCCGACACTCCTACTGCCGGCCACCAATGCTGTGGGTTCCTTCCTCCTCATCCTCCTCTTCTTTTTTACAGAATCTAGAAACCACATCAAAGGATGATTAAAACGAAGCTCTAGACTGGGGCTCCGTCGTCTGTGAGAGGAGCCACACGCGGGGTGACCGGAGAAGCCGGCCACGGCAGCGCTCTCCGGCGTCCCCTCTGCTGGTGGCGCCGTCCTCTGTCCCTTTCTTCAGAGGCACAGTGCTTCCGGCCCTTCCTGGCCATCTGCCTGCGGAAGCTGCTTCACTCGGGGGGCTCAGGGTTTGCTCCCACAGCTCACGGCACTGCGGCCGCCCCGGAGCCGCGTCTGGACCCTGGGCTTCCCACTGTTCATTCCGGAACAAGCCCGTTTCACGCAGGGCTGCTCTTGGCCCACCAGTGAAGGGACTGTGGTAAACCCTCACGGGCTGGCAGAGAGGAAGAGAGCCAGTGTGGTCTCGGGGGACCCCGGGCACACCCTTCTAGCCGCTGACCTATTCAGAGCCCAGAGGGTCCCCGCACACACACCCCACGGGCCCCTGCGCTCCGCACGTGCGTGGCCGGGCTGCTGCCCCTCCTCCAACCCCCCTCGGCCTGCCCAGGGCGCTGGACGGCATCTCTATCCCGCCACATGGACACGTGGCCCGGGGGACCCTCTCACCCCGTCCTCACTCCGACTCGATTCAGTCAGCACTGATACCACCTCCCCAAATACCCTCAGCTCTGTTCCCCCCACTCCCGTTCGCAGCCACCATCTGGGTTGGGGTCCCTCCACCATTGATGTGGACCACGCTCGGGGCCCCCCACGGCCTTCCTGTCACGTCTCTCTGACTCTGATCCGTTTCTCTGCTGCCGGCAAGGTGACATTTCAAACACGTAATTCTGAGTGGGGTCCTCTTCAGAATCGCACCACTGCCACCAGGACAGGCGAGTTCGGTACGGCTCTTAGGATCTGGCCTGCAGGCCACCTGCCGCCATGCCCGGCAGACCCCAACCGTCCAGGCACTCTGCCGCCTCCGCACCTGTGCCCAGCACCCTTCTCTTGTTTGGGGCTTTCTCTCTTCTCTCCTCATCCTGCGGGAGCAGGCCAACCGTCCACAGTCTCTCCCGGCTCTCCAAGCATAAATTAACCGCCTCCCCTTGAGGCCTCCGAACACGTGGCTCACGCTTCTTTTTTAAAAGCAGTCATACGTCATAGACAGTCAGCAATGCCGTCCTACTTCCCCTGCCAGACTGCGAACTCGTCGAGGAAAGAGCAAATTTCTCACTCGCCCTGGCACAGAGCGGCATTCAATACGCTTACGTGTTAGGCAGTCTTACAAAATGATAGTGAATTTACATTTAGGGTCCAGTGGAATCGGCCAGAGCATGCGCAACTTTGTACATTGGAATATATTTTACCCAGTGGTAAAGTTACAAAACTCCCCTGGAACTTTATCAAACGTATTAAAGATTCAGTCAAGCCATTAACTTTGATCAGCGTGGCTGCCTGATTCGCCACACACACGTTTTCATTTAGGGGCCTATCAGAGAACATCCAATTCCCTAAGTGTCAACGGTTACTGGCAGGTTATTATCCAGTTTAGAAAACGGGAGCTGGTGAATCTTACCCCATTCCTCAAAAGGACTCGTCTTTCGTTTGTTTTCAGACCGTATCTACTACTATAAGGTTTATATCGATGATGCTATGCTCTTAGAAACACCACCAGAAACCGGGCTCGAAAAAAGCCTGCTGATTTCTGTCTCTATCGGCAATTGGTCAAGAAGGACAGATGAGATTGAAAATACCATAAACAGGGTGTTTATAAAGAGGGCAAGAAAGGCAAATTTTGCTCCTGACTTCATTTCTTTTTGTACTCTGTGCTGACCACGTGCGCGAGTGCCTGTCATCACAGAAAGAACTTGCTTGGCTGGTGGGTTTACAGGCGGTTTTTCTGTTCTTTTTTTATACTTCTCTGTATTTAAAAAAAAAAAAAAAAAAATCTCATAAACGTTATTTTCTGAAACGACATTTTGCAAATACAATCCAGTTGTCAAGCTCCAGAATATAGTATCAGGTCACATGGGTGGCACCCATTTCGATCAGGTTAAGAGCGACCCTAACGCTTACAAACTGGTGTGTCACTGTCACCTTGTCTGTGACAAAGTATTAGAAATAAAAGAGGAACCTTTTCTCCCCCCCCTTTTTTTTTAATGAAGATGAGGTCCCCGGCTACAGATGAGATGCTAATTATAAGGAAAAATTAATTTAATCAGATGGGACAAATTTTACTTTAACATCATCTTAACCCAGGATCCCATTTCAAAACCCAAACTAAAAATAATGGGAAGCAACAGTAAGTCTTCAACAAACCAAAGAAGTAAGTCTGTTCTTCCGAAACCGAAGCCTTTTCAGCTGGCCAGACCTGAAATCCTATGTCAGTAACTATCTTTTTTAATTCTAATTAATTAAATAAAATGAAAAATTAAATGAAACTTGATCTGGGAGGACAAAGTTGAAGTGCCCACGGCACTGGGGACTTTGTGGGGTTTTCACTACATCAGGAAGTAATTACACAACATTTTCCAGAAGTGAAACAGTGAGTCTAACTGGAAAAAAATGTGGAAACATTTAGTTAGAACAGTAGAGCAAGGTATTAAAGACCCTTTTAAGGGGTTAACTCTCAAGGAAAATATGCAAATAATTAGGTCTTTAAATATGTTTTTAATTACAATTCTAGGATAAAAGTCGGAGGTATAATTTGGCACTTGTGTGCTTTTCTTGAAAACCCCTTTCTTGCAAAGTGATGATTCTAATGTTCACGTCACCGCGAAGACCCAGTCTGACAACCTAGGATACTTCAGAGAACTTGCTGGCTTCCTTGACGACTTTCCTTATATCCAAGGAAGGTGAGCTTTCTTCAACATTCACTGGCGAGATTTACCCACAAACTTGGGTAGCAACACATGGTTTTCATCTTTAGAGTCAAAACTCATTCATGCCAATATCTTTCCCTAGTTCATACGAATTTCAAGAGTTTCATGAAATCAATTTTACTGACTTCGGTTTGATTCCAGTTTCCAGCTGTCTGTGGCTCTGTCTTCAATGTGCATGTCTTGCTGGGAACAGTCCTGGGTTAGCTGTCCCACACAATTTCTCCCTTGTGTTTTTGGCGCATGCCATTCTACTGAAAATGAATTTTGTAAGGGCCAGAGAGGGTTCGAACCGAGGAGGGGTGAGTGGGGGAGGAAACTGAAAGCACAACGTACGATCATTTATAATCTCAACCTTTGGCCAAAACCCCCCAAAAGATGGCACAGCGAACATGCATCAATATAATGCCACACCGCAGCTCTCCGCTATCATCCATTCCATAACTATTTACTGAGTGCCTAGTAAGGGCCAGGTACCGTTCCAGGTGCTGAAGACGGACTGGTGAACAGGACAGACAAAGATCCCAGTGCTGCTCTGCTGGACCCGAGGAATGACCCTCTGATCCAAAAGTTCCATCGGCAAAGCGGCATAATCGGCAGCCGTGCCACCAAATCCTCCCCAAGGAGGCAGGACTGGAAAGTCGTCCCCTGAGTGAAGCTGCCCGGGGAGTCTGGGATCAGAGCTGGACCTAGACTTAAAAAGCGGAACATACTCAAGAAGCGTGCTGCAGAATCCTTACGTTGCAGCCCTATCTGGAGGAAGGAAGGAATTAAGGTTAAATGATGTCATGCGGGGAGGGTCCCCATCGTACAGGATTAGTGTCCTTCTAGGAGACACCAGAGCTCTTGCCCGCCCCGGCTTGCTCTCGGCCATGTGAGAACACAGCGGGAAGCTGACCATCTGCAAGGCAGGAAGACAGCATTTGCCAGGAACCCAACTGGCCGGTGCCTTGATCTTGGACTTCCCAACCCCCAGACCTGTGAGAAAATGGTGTTTTTTACGGCAGCCTGAGCTCAGGCCACATAGCGCACCGCCATCCTCAGGAGACCTTCCAGTAACATCGCAGGGGGTTTGGGTTACACAAAACACCTCTGGGAAGAAGCCATCTGATCCAGTAAGCAGCAAATGATTTCTGGACTTAATTTTTGATGTCTCATTCAAATATTGCTACAAAAATATGAGATGTCAGCTTAGCACTGTCTCTAACAATGACATTGAAGGCTATCCTGAACTAACTTCTGCCTCGAACCCTCCTCTTTCAACCCAAAAATATCCATGGCCCTCAGAACCGTCCTTTTTAGCTTTAGCTTAAAGGAGTTAAATAAGCATTAAAAGAAATTAAGCAAGCATTTTGCTACGCATCAGGCACAAACAAACGTCTTCTCTGGACTGGTGGTTCTAATACTGACTTAAGTTACAAGAGCATTTTCTGCTAAGAGGGTCTCTGCAGAATATCCTAAAATAGTGATAGACTGAATGCTATCATATCAACTGGGAATAATTTCCCTAACTGAAAATACCACAAGATCCAAGGTATGTAAGGCTTAGCATTCAAAGAGTAACAAAACAATGTTTTCAAGAGCACTTTTCTAAAATTTTTAGCTGCTAGCGAGCGGGCTGCCATTCATTTATCTGTTTAGTTCCGCAGCGAGCAGCAGGTCACCAGAGCCTCAGAACATTTTATACAGAATAAAAGCCGTAAAGCTGAGAACGTTTTACTCCTTATCTTCTCTCTTTGAACAAACGAGGAAAAGACTGCCATTTTCGAGAAATAAAGCACTGAGGTCCCACTGTGGAGCTCAGTTTGAGAACCACTGCTTTAAGTAAAAGGCTCTGGACGATTAGTTCTACTGACACCTCTACGATGCTGGCACCACGGAATCTTGGATAAGTCCCAAGGTCTAAGAGTTGTGGCGGGACGTCTCCGACTCACAGACAGAGAAGACAACGAACTCAGTGAGCCACCAGGGCCGGTGTCCCACGGCTCCACTTACAATTCATCTTGAATGTTGTCCGTCAGCTTGAAGAGCTGCTCCTGCCCCTCTGCCTGGCTCTCCGAGTAGCGGGGAAGCAGCCCCTGGGGCCCCGTGCAGCAGCGCGGCATCCGAACCCTCTGGGCTTGGGTCCTGCACAGGGAAAGGAACACCAAGCAGGGAGCTTAAGGGTTATGGTTCAAAGGATCTCCCTTCCTCCTCCGAAATAAAAAGCACTACGTCCTACAAGGCATACTCTGAATTTAGTGACTGGAACCAAGCCGTAGCATCACCTGTGAATGCACCAGGAGGGAGCTGTTGGGAACTCTAGTTTTGTTTTGTTTTTAAAGATCTTATTTATTTGAGAGTGGGAGCGAGAGAGTGCATGAGCACAGAGAGAGAGAGAGAGAGAGAGAGAGGCAGGTTCCCCGCAGAGCAGGGAACCCAACATGGGGCTCGATCCCAGGACCCTGAGATTGTAACCTGAGCCAAACGCAGACGCTCAACCGACTGAGCCACCCAGGCACCCTGAGACTCTCGTTTCGACGAGAACCCCATCTCTGCCATTTCCTGACTAGGCAACCATGGACAAGCGAGTTAGATTCTTTAACACCAGATTCCAATTTTCTCCGTAAAATGGGAGGACACGTACCCCACGGGACAGCTCACGGAGCCTGTGCTGGACGGGACGTGGGCTAGCTACCAGCGACGGCTCCTGTCATTGTTATTACTGAGACTTCTCCTTGGGAAAACCCCACTTTTCTAGGAATCTTTAGGAGAGGCGCCTCTGCACTTGGAAGGGCCAGGAAGAACAGTGAGGGGGCCTGGGCATCTAGGAAGCACACACCAGGCTTCTGGCTTCTTTCAGGAGGAGCTCAGTGCCTGGACACAGGACTCCTGCGAAGGCAAGGAAAGGCTCTATGGACGAAGCCCAGGCCACAGTCTGGGAGATGGCAGCGCCTCTAACTCATGCCACTTGGCGGTCCGTTGCCCAAAGGAATCTGCTCTGCCATGGCTTTCAGGGTAGGCTGATGTTGTCTTTCTCCACAAACCATATACGGGGTAATTGATAAGTACTTTTCGGTGTTTTCCTAGAAACAGGAGTCCATATTTGTCTTGGAAAGGCTGTGCATATTTCAGATGACTGATAAGAGTGTGCCGGGTCTGTCCTCGGCCTTGTACTCGCTGTACTTTTCATTATTTGTTCCTGGATTCCACTGAAGCAAAACATCCCTCTCTAGACACAGTTAACAGAGAGGAATAAGGCTTGAATCAGCACTGAATCAGCATTTCTGAGCCACGTACTAATAATGGCAGGGTAGAGGCTTACTTGCAAAGGCACAGAAGTGCCCTAGCGGGCAAACTGGGGTAGTAATATGGACAGAAACAGCCAGAAACTTTGCCACAGGCCGTGCAATGAGGTAGCGGCGAAACTGGGACATTGCAAAGCGCTCCTGGGCTCAGGTCAGCACTCTGCTCTGGGCCATGACGCGTGTAGTCCCAATCCTGGTTAATGTTTGATAGGTGCCGGGGAGGCAGAAATCCAGTGATAAAGTCGTAGAAGCTCTGGACTAAAGATGCCCTAGATACCGCTAACGTAAGGAGATTGTGACGAAGGTGCAGTGATCTGTACTAAGGGAATGGGTAAAAAGATTTTAGTTACATCATGTTCTTACATACTCCCATTGTACACAGTCTCAATTTCTTCTTCAAGATTTAGGCCCTCTAAGTACTGGCCTAAAGATTTAGTTGGCTATTTACATGCTCATCATTGACTGAAGGGAGGGAGGACAGTGTAAGGGGCAGTTGCAGGGTCACAGTGGAGAAGCCAGACAACTGCTGTTTGAGGGGTGTTGGCCAAGCATGGGGAAGGAGCGTGGTACCCTTTCCCGGGGAAGCAAAGCCCTGCTCTGGTCGCCTTGCTGGTGAGTCAACTGCTGTCATTCTAAGCCCTGCCCAGGGAGGGCTAATGAAGGGTCCTTTTCCCAAGGAGTCCTTTTCCCTACTATTCTGTCACCCATGAAGTTCCTGGAAGAGGTTCAGGCTATTGGGGTAGAAGCCCCACGGTCCCTTCAAGAGGAACATGACGGGGGCCATCCCCACACCTTGTCAACGTTAAGGTTTCATCCTGACGATTCTCACCACATCTTCCCAATGCGCTGGGGGGTCTGAGGGTTCAACATCCACAAAGACCCCCCATTCCAACTGCTTCTTCGGCTCCATCATAAGTAACAAACTATCTCCAGATTTGTAATGGATTATTACAGTAGTCTTGCAATTTATTCTATTTCCACCCTTGTTTGTTCTCCTGACTGTGACGAGAATGACACTTTTAAAATATAAGTTAGACCAAGTTAGCCATGTGTCCAAAATACATTTGCTTCACATCCCACTTAGATAAGACATTTGCTTAATTGCCTGGCACCCCTTGTGGAAGATCCACGGAAAAGATTTTGTTTCATTCACTACTGTCCTGGGATCTAGAACAGTACCTGGCTCATGGCTGAAAAACAAGAAACATTAGCTGAGTAAATGAATGAATGCATTTGTTGAGGGGTGGGAGGTGGGCATAAGGGCCATTTTAACCATGGAACTCAAAAGTAAGGGTGGTATACAGACTTTGGTGGGGAGTCTGAAGACCAGAGATTCTGAGCCTTGAAGGTCAACAAAGTTAAGGCAAAATATGAACCAGCTAGAGTCCTATCTTCCTGATAGAAAGATCAAGAGCATGTTTATACAGTCCACTGATCAAAACCAAGGAAGGAGCAGGAAGACATAGTCATGAAATTAATGTCTTCACTAATGCATGTATTTTCCTTAAAAGAAACTATCTTTTCATTAGTACCCCAAATGGGAACAGCCTACTACCAACGAAAAGATTTACTAAGAGTCCTAAATTTCTCTGGTGGGATCCAAAGAAGCCAGAGAAGTCAAAGAAAGGAGTCTTGTTTCTGGACCTGAGCTCCTGGAAATCACATCTTGTAACAACTATAGAATAGTTCAGAATGTAAGTGTGCCCTGTGTTATCACATTATCAAATAGCTGTCCGGTGCATACAGTTATTTCTTCATTCCACGGCATCCCTCAGGATCCTCTCCAAATTTCACTGACCCAATCTCACCTCCACTCCCAGCACATCTCTGAAGTAAACTATAAGCCCACCCAAACACCAGAGAACAGGAAAGTCGAGTAGCTCCCTTGTGGGTATATACTGCCTATCTGTTAAATTTCTTATCTGTCTTCCCCAACAGGTTGCAAAGTGTCTTCCCTCTTCCAAGGTCTTCATTCTGTGACCAATCCACCATCAAGAGACGGCTGGCTATAACGTTCAGACACAGCTGACTGAAGGAGTTCACTGTGGCATTCAAGGCTTATTTTTCACATGGACATAGAAGAAAAAAAGAGTTCAGCTTTGTCCTGGAAGGAAATAGTCTTCCCTTATAGTCTCATAACTCTAGGGGCTGCCAGAAGGTGTGCTCTTACTAGGAGCACAAAGGGGTTAAAGGAATTTTTCCCCAAGTCCCCCATTGCTTTGTTGCTGTTGGTACCTGAAAAACTATCCTTTCTTCTCCAAAACCTAAAATTTTAACTTCTAAAGCCCAAGTTGGAGGCTGCAGGGTGTGTGTGTGTGTGTGCACTTAGTCACTGTGTGTGAACAAATGTGACACCAAACTTAATCAAATAATTATAAACAAAAATCCATACGCTAGTGTTCTCAAACCTCATAAGCCAGCAAAAACTTGAAAGTGACCTTCTCCAGTGCGAGCCACTGTGTAATGGAGCTGCTCTCTCCGTCTGCTGATGGCAGCACTCTCAATTCAAATAACCCTTTGAAGCCAGTGGGGCTGTAGGTAAAAGCAATCCTGTTCGCTCATCTGCTGAGATGCAGGAACATAGAGTGTCTATTTCTGAGTGACAGTTCTTAGTCACTTTCCTGTACTCACGTTCCCTGGGAACCTAGGAGCATCTGGAAGAAAAGGACTCTAGCTTTTTCATTCCACGGCATCCCTCAGGATCCTCTCCTAATGATGAGATTAGGCTCATCATTGTCCTCGGTTCAAGGCCCACTGTCATCACTGGCCTTTTCTTTATTTTAAATGATATAATAAACATCTGTGAAACCACTAAGCAAACACAAAAACGCCATCATTGACCATAACCTGAATCTCTCTGTGTGGTCCTCTGCCGGTCCCTCCCACCCCCCATTCCTCCTCCATCTAAGATAGCCACTATTCTAAATCTTGTACTTATCATTCCTTTGCGTCTCTTCTTCCTGTAGTCTTATTACATTTCAACATACGCTCTGGTAGAGTCTCATTATATTCTTTGGCTTTAGTTGTTCCAGTCTTTTGAAAAAGGATGCCACTGCCTTTTTATGTTTGGGGACTTACTTCTTCCTTTGCTAAGATTCAGCCATTCTTTTGGGTGCATCCGTAATCCATTTATCGTACCTGCTTATTACTATCATTCAATTGTAAGGATATACTATGATTCATCTGTTTTCCTGTTGATAGGACATGGGTTATTTCCAGGTTTTGCTCTTACAGACAAGGCTGCTGTGAACATTCCTGCAAATGTCTCCTGGTGAACGTAGGCAAGACTTGCTTTGGGTACATATATTTAGGAGGTATTTGCTGGATCACCAGGCATGAGTGTTCACCTGACAAGATGATTTAAATCGTTTTCAAATTCACACTCCCACCAACAATGCATGTAAGAGAGCCTCTCAATCTGCATCTTTTCCAACACTTGTACTGTCTGGGACAACACATCCAACAACGCGGCCGCTCGTCTAGTAGGGCTACTGAGCAACTGGAATGCTGCTAGTGTGACCAAGGAACTGAATTTTTATTTTTATTTTTTTAATTTTTTTTAAAAGATTTTATTTATTTGACAGAGAAACACAGCGAGAGAGGGAACACAAGCAGAGGGAGTGGTAGCGGGAGAAGCAGGCTTCCTGCTGAGCAAGGAGCCTGATGCGGGGCTCGATCCCAGGACCCTGGGATCACGACCTGAGCCAAAGGCAGACGCTTAACGACTGAGCCACCCAGGCGCCCCAAGGAACTGAATTTTTAGAATGTAATTTCCTGCTCAGCAGGAAGCCTGTTTCTCCCTCTCTCACTCCCCCTGCGTGTGTTCCCTCTCTCGCTGTCTCTTTCTGGCAAATAAATTAATAAAGTAATTAATTAATTAAATGTAATTTAAATTAATTTAAATTTAAACTGCACGTTAAACAGTACTGGTCTAGAGCCTCAAGGTTTGGCTATTCGAATGGATATAAAATAGAATCCTGTTTTTTTTTTTCTTAAGATTTTATTTTTTTTGAGAGAGAGTGTGAGAGAGAGCAGAAGTGGGGGAGGCAGAGGGAGAGGGAGAGGTAGACTCCCCACTGAGCAGGGAGCCTGATGTGTGGAGCTCGATCCCAGGACCCTGAGATCATGACCTGAGCTGGTTCAGACACTCAACCGACTGAGCCACCCAGGAGCCCCTCCTATTGTTTTCTTCTCATCCCCAGCTTTCTTTTTCAACCTAAAGGATGATGGTTCCCATTACAAGAAATGGAGCTTGTGGATGCTAGAGTCAAAGGGTCAACTTCTAAGGTACGCTGGCCCACCACTGCTGGACCATCCTCTGGCCTCCCCCGCTGGCCTTGCTCCCTGTCCGTTGATCACCTTCCCTGTCGGGGTGTGCTGCCCCTTGGGCACGGTCTTGGCACTACAGCCCTGGGGATGATGGACCCTCCATTACACAAGAGGTGGCAAAACCCCGCCCACTCACCTCTCATTAGTTGACAGTGTCTCTTACTAACACCTGACATAAAAGATGGTTTAAAACATGAGTCTGTTTAGTGCATATGCAGCAACTCTGCCTCCACAAACCTTTGTTTAGCCGAAGGTCTGTGGTGTATTTAATTGCTGCCAGCTGGGGGTTTGTCGGCCATTTTAAGCTCTCAGCTGCTGCGGTTTATAAATTTCACAGTGTACAGAAAGAAGCAGGCCTTCCAGTCAACCAGCTAATCCAAAATGTCAGCACCAAATGAACTTGAGCTTTGAACTCCATGAAAATGTCAGAGTCGGCTGTGCAGCATGGACGACTCTTCCCCCAGGGAAGGGGCTGCTGATACAGTGGCTGGTACACGGCAGATATCCACCAGTGAGCGTGATCAGTACAGAGTAGGTCTGCATCTGGCCACCGCTATCTGACGTACACTGGAGGCCCCAAACTAAAGATGAGGATAATGAAAACAATTCATGTCATTTTCTTTAAGCAACAATAAATCCAAACAAGGTGACACCGGGAGACCTAACCAATTCCACTTGGGTTGATTCTGCCTTTCAGCCTGAGGGTCAACAGTTGGCCAGCCATTATTTGTTCTTCGCTTATATGATGAGTAACTATGTCATAGCTCTATTAGTTGAAGACAGATGCTGTACACACAGACCCGTACCCTTGTACAGCTTAAGTTAGGCTATTAGTAGGTTGAGAAATTTGTCATGGCCAATGTCTATCAACCGAGGGAGGTGCAAAAACAACCAATAAATGAGGAGAAAGTGTATGTGTCAAACACGTGACTTCCTACTACAATAGAATGTTTATTCTCCTGATGACTACCATCTTCCTCGGGGGCTGTGTGTACTGACCCCAACAGAGTGATGGATTGTGCCTGCATTTACTTTATGTGTGTGTCCAAGACTTTTGTTTTAATTAAATATCTTACAGATATATACTGTGCTCAACTGAACGCAAACAGTTACACTCAGAACAAAAGGTCAACCCAGACTATCTCTTCAAGTACTGTTAATGGATGACAGCTAGAAGATACCAGAATTCTCGACTGGATGGTTCAACCAAACATTTGTCAGTTCTCTAAAAGGACTCCACAGTCTATCTAAACAACACTCTGCCCGGAGTGTACGAACTGGTTAAAACTGCCCCCGATACCCACTGTAGTAATGTCTGGAAGTTCAGGAAAGCCCACCACACCATGAGTACCATTTCACCCTGATCTCTAGCCCTCTTGTCCCTACTGTGCCCACTTCCAAAGACTAAGTGGGAAAGCATTTTTCTTCCACAGATTTTACTCCTTTCAGTGGAAACTGTAATCAGAGGAGATTCCATGAGAGGATGAAGGCCTCTCAAGTTTGGCTCAGTTTACATGAGAAACTCTTCCCCAGAGTTCCGTGACAAACAGCAATCCACTCTCTAGAACCTACTCAGAGACAGCATTCAATCCATTGGTTTACTAATAACTGCTGAGCCCTGGCTGCACCAAACCTTGAACCCAGAAAATTCCACCAAATACTTGCTGTAACAATTTGGATTCTGAACATGAGAAAACAGGTTGGGCAGAATGAAACCAAGGATCCAAACTAAGGCAGCCAGAAATATGAGCTTGCTCAGAGCCCTGCGAATGGCTTGTGTCTGCCTCTGCTCCCATATCCACACCCCATGTAATGACTTTTCCTGAGCTATCACACGCAGAGGCCTAGGGACAGGGGTGAATCAGATTTCCAGGGAACCTGCTGGAGTCTAACGTAGAAGATAAACAAAAGCAAGCAATTCTAATGCGGCAGGGGGGTCCCTGGGGAGAGGCCAGGCTCTGCGGCCAGGCTGCCTGGTCGGAACCCTAGTTCCACCACTTACAAACTGTGACCTGTGGCAAGTTAACCTCTTGGGGCCTTGGTCTCCTCATCTGTAAAATGGGGATGATACTAATGAGGTTGTTGTGAGGAGTAAATAAAGCGTCTAAGTGCTCGTAACAGTGCCTGGGATGTGATAGGCCATCAGCGAAATGTGACGGTGATGGCGACGAGGACGCATCCATGGAGAGCGCCGTGGGTACCAAGGCAGACCCTTCCCTAGCTTAGGTCACTGAAGCTGGGATGGGCGAGGGTCCAACAGCCAATCTTTTTCACTTCGTTTTCTTATTGGGGAAACTGCTTCGGACAGAAATATTTCCCTTTTCCTTCTGCTTTCTTGTTAACATTCTACTTCCTTCTCTCTAGAGTTCTGAAGTCGTGCGTGTAACACACACAATCCTCATGGTATTGTCACAATTGAAAAATGTGGTTAAGATGCTGATTCATGAAATCGTTAGCAATTATATTCCTATGGCTGTGAAGTTTTTAGTAATTTGACATCCTGCAGTGGGGACAACATTTCCTGGGCTGGGCTCTCTCCCATCAGTGGGATTCACACCTGACTTGTTTATAGGGGTCAAGGCTTCCTATAACCCAACACATGTTTTGGGGACCCCATGACATTGCAACTGTGACAGCTGGTAGGACTCATGCCAACAGATACGCCTACTGGGATTTAACCTCTAAGAACAACACTACTGGAAAGTTTTTTCTGGAGGCAAGTAACCGCCTCAGGGGTGAGCCTACCTGTTCATGAGGGTGGGGGTTGGGCAAAGCCAGCTGGCTTCATTAAGAATTCCAATCAAATGGATAACATTATAGTCAGATTATGGCCTGATATAGCCTCGGATTTCCTAATTGCCCTTCTGTAAGCATCCAGGGGTTGCTTTGGTTGTTTTTTGTTTTTGTTTTAATAGACAGCTAAAAAGTGATTTGAATTTTCAACATCATTACAGAATCGAGGTATTTGACCAACACAAACTTTGTTTGTATTCTCAACACAGTGTTCTGAATCAGAGTGTAGCGTTTATAGGAATCTCTCAAGCCACAGGCAAATTCCTTGCTAACGTGTCACCTCAAATGTCAATCCCAAGATATTTCACCTGGGCCAGAGCACACAAGTCCTGGCAAACTTGATCTTGTGGCTATTAAGTGAAAATGCTAATGATTATAAGCTGATTAAACCAAATAAACCAGATCCTTTCAGACTAATTTCTGGCAAATGATTACTAATTTCTTTCTTTCAATCTTTATATTATCTACCTTCTCCCAAAAGTTGATTTAAGAGCGAGATGACATTTGGGAGAAGAATGGTGGCATAGAGAAGAACATAAAGCTTTGGAAAAAGACACAGACTGAAATCCCAGTCCATTCACTTATTAGCTGAGTGATCCTAAAGGAGTGACTAGATTGCTGGCAACCTCAGTTTGCTTATCAATAAATGGCAATGTGATACTTACTTGCTTGGTTGAAAATGCTGAGCTAATACATGAATGGTACACAGCAGTCTGGCACACAGGAGGTACTCATAAAAGTTGTCTCCCTCCCCGCTACCCTTATTCAGAATTCTTGGGTGTTCAGTCAATGGAAGATACCAAAATGCACGACTTTTAAGGTTTAGATTTAAAATTTAAGCCCGAAAAACACTACGGAAACCTGACTTGCTGAATATGTACAAATGACTCAGAGCAGCTCATGGAATGTTCGGATGCACAGATATTTGCTGCAGGAACAGCCCCGCCTGCGCGGGCCCTCACCTGGCCTACCCCGTCCACCCCGTGTCCTTCAAGAGCTGGAGCTAATCCACCACGCAGCTCATTCAATCACATCAAAGGGCAGATTCTGACCACTGGAATGGGGAGTTTGAGAACACTGTCGTTCATAAAATTCATCACAACAGAGGTTTCTTAAAAGATAGTTTCAGTGCCAGAACACTTCCCCTAAATGACGTTTGTATGATAACCTGAACACACCTGAAAACGGAGCTGCCCCGAAGAGGGGCTGGGGATGAGCCCTCAGCGTCGCCCACCCCCTGCCTCCCCCCTCTCTGGTGCAAAGGGCCTCCCTCCCCCGTGACCACAGCAGGTATGGGGTGCTGCAGCCCACCAAGGGGCTGCTTGTCATTTGTTTGCTTGTTTTTTTTTTTTTCCAAGACCGCCTATTCATTCAGCCTGGGAGTTCTATAGGACCTTCTACCATTGGGCAGAGTACGGAGGGGAAGTGGCGGAGGGAAAGGAGAATGAGGGGACGGGAGAAGACATCTCAAAACCGGACCGGACCCAAGATTAACCAACAGCTGTCAGGAGATTCACGGTTTCCCCCACAGCTCCCACACTCCCAGGGACAAACAGGCTCTGCTTCAGGCCCTGAGCATTGCCAGGAGGCGGCAGAGGGAGGATGAGACCCTGGAGGATGTGTCCACCCCCCCTGACCCCCCCAACCCCAGTCACCAACCTCTCCCAGGGAGAGGGCTCACGTTCTAAAGCCAGCCGTGGCCTGGATCTCGAGCTAAGTGTTGAGCAGGAGCGACATGGAACCAGAGTGTTCTGTTCTACCCGAGCACGAAGGGCAGTTCCCGGCCCAGGTGCACACAGTAAACGGACAGACGGATGGCCACAAGACTGTCTTAGCATCGGCAGCAGGAGGGCCGGAGCTGCTGCTGCTGCCGCCGCCACCACTGCAGCCGAGGGAGCAGGGGGGTGAAGGGGACAGTCTAAGCCCGAGAAAGGCAGGGACTTGGTGGCGGCAGACCCAGGAAGCCCTGGAGCACAGGCATGGTCGTTCCCTCATGGGGCCGTGCGGGACCGTGCCCCACCTGCACTCTCCCAGCAGAAGAAAGAGTGGGGCCTGGCCCTCTGGAAGCTGCTCAGAGGCCCCGTCTCATCCAGTCTCAACACTCAGCACTCACGCAGCTCAGAACCTTCGAGCCAAGATGACCGATTCTCTGCACTAGCTCAAATTCCAGGGAGAACTCTCTCTTCAAAGGCTTTTTAATGTATGGCTTTCATGAGCTCAGTCCCAAGTTTTAGTCTCTTTTGACCTAGAAACAGAAAGGAATCGACCCCTCAATCACCTCCTCCTCCTCAGGACGATGAGGTCCTCCTCCTCCTCATTGTCCTGCTGACCAGCTGGTGCTCTTTTACTGTTTGTCATCAAACTGAACCTGCGGCTGAGCCTTCTCCCTTCTTCCCTCCGGGGCCACCTCTAGTCAAATCTGCCCCTCTGCCAACAAGAGACGGCACCTCGTCTTCGAACTTGGGTCAGACTGGCTCGGGCCCATCATTCCGGTGGCCTCAAGAGTATCTTGGATTTTTTTCAGGCAAAAGAAGAGATTCTCCTTGCTCTGGCCCTTGCCGCGGCGGCGGGGCAGAAAGCCAGAGCAGGAATAAGGCAAGGAGAACATCCACGTGTCTGAGTCGGGAGTGGGTTCCATGACGCCCCTTCTCTTTGGGCAGGAAGGGAAGCAAGACACGAGCCGGCAGTTCCGTGATACTCTCGGGGGCCCCTACAAAGGCTGCGTGTCTGCCTGGTGCCACGATGTTCGAGCCGGTGACAAAAGACTGTTCTTTATTTGGCGATAAGAAGGTCACGCTGCTTTATAATTAAACGCTGCCAGTGTGAACATGAATGGGACTGATCGCCATAGTCCATCAACCCTTGGCAAACTGGTTTGTTTGGTCTGGACAGCAAGCAACATTCCACACTACTGGATTTTTTTCCCCTCCCAGCTCCCCTGCAGCCCCATCACCCCCAAACCTTTCTTTTTTTTTTTTTAAGTTACAATCTGTTCTGCTATCTCAAGTTACATTCTGTAAATAATAAGCAACACTGATGAAATGCAAAAAGCTGAAAATTTGTAAAAGCAGAAAGATCTGCAGTGTGGCCCACATCTGTGTCATATTAAACACTGTGCTCACCAGATCTGTGGATTCCTGTCTAATCAGCGCACGAGGGTGACGTGGGCCAGAGCGGCTCTTGTGCCGCAGGCCACAGCGGCGCTGAGGGCCACCGGAGGCAGGCAGGGAGGGGCCGGGGCTGGCACCAGGAGGTGGGTGTGCCAAACTCACGGTGCAGGAGACACACGGCAGCCGGCGGCCTGGGTTTTGGTGCATGTGCGTGGGAGACGGCTGTGGTTAGGTCACGGGGGAGCAAGCCCTTGGACCCCTCCACAACACTCCTCAAGGCTGCTGAAGCTGGGCCCATGGTGGTTAGTCTAAATAACATGTTTTAATGACAAAATGTCTCATTGGAAGGAGTTGGCTCCCCATACATTAAAATGACTGCGAAATAAAAATAGAACAGAAGGAAACCAACTGATGTCCATTTGGTAAAATGCTTAGAGGCTACCAGGGAGGATAGTTGTCATGCCAGGCAGAATCTGACCCCGACTTTATTTCTTAAGCATCTCTCTCTCTCTATCTCAATCTCTCTCTCTCACACACACACACACAAGCACAGGCACTCATACCCCCATTTAAGAGAAACTGGCACAGCATGAGAGAAACTGGCATGTTTTAAACTTGTGGCATCGTGTTGAGTCCTTGAATGATTATAAGGCTCCGCGTTGGAAAAAGCCAGATTAAGACTCAGCAACGGGTCTTTACACAGAGGAGCACAAAGAGCCCTTAAGGATACTCCAAGGAAAAACTGAGTCCACTGCCCCTACAACCAGCTCGCTTAGCTCATCTTTGCGCCATCAACCTCACGTGAGAGACACCAGAACGAAGACGGTTGGGCCCCCACGGTCCCCACCGTGTCCCCACAGCTGTGTTCACTGTGCTGACTACACATGGGGCAAGCCAATCTCACGGCATTCCTA
>CM053606.1:7551510-7576666 GCA_028646535.1 Procyon lotor | reverse complement strand
TGATCTGTCTCTCTCTCTGTCAAATAAATAAATAAAATCTTTAAAAAAAAAAAGCTGAAAGTTAATTAAGAGTTTGAGGATTAAATGGGAATATTCATGTAGCAAATGAAACAAACAACAATAATCAAAGCAGTTACAAACTCGGGGGGGGGGGGGGGAACGGGACACGAAACCAAAAGGGAAGCATAGTAACCTAGGTAGCTTCACCGGGAATGCTGCTGACACAGTCATACTAATGTAAAAACTGAATACTCATTTACCCAAAAAGGACAATATAACTATACTGAAAGAGAAGGGGAGGGACTAAGAAGTCAAACAATACCAAGAAATGGCACTTTTTTTTTTTTTTTCCAGGAAACACAGAGGCAAATACCTCCAAATCAAAGAAACAGCTAAAAGTGTTGAAAGTGGTCGCCTCTGGGGGAGCAGGAATCGGAGGTAGGGAGGAGTGGGGCAGGAGACTGCTGGTTTTTATTTTCAGACATGTTGAAAAGTCTTTGATTTTTCAAAGTGTGGACATATATTTACTTTGACAAAATACAATTTGAAAAGATAAAAAAAATTGTTACAGAGAGACAATTATGGTCAAAGTCATAGCTTTTTAAAATCACTATTCTTAATGCAGAAATTAAATAATATTTAGTAAATACATATAAGGCAGAAAGAGTAGAGATCACTTAAGAGTTTTGAAAGAGCACTGACGGATGTGCTAATAAAGCTGGAAAAACCACGAGGCCTCCCCAATATAGAGCAGCGCCACACAAATGCAATGCTATGGTTTTCACGGACAAACGGTAAATCAAGTCACTAATAAAGGGGTATTTCAGGAAAGCTACAGGAAAACTTGCTTTAATAAGCATGTGAGACCAATTTAAGAATACTAACACATCGTGGTGATTCTCAAGAATCTGGAAGATTTGAAAAAAAAAAATCTGGAAGATTTGTCAAAGTATTTAATTATTCAAATAAGTGTTTAAATATGCTCAGTATTTAAATACTGAGATTTTAAGTATTTAACAGTCTCAGCACTGAATACCTATGACATGCCTAGAACACAGTAGGAGGTCAATACTTCACCAATTAATGCATTTCGGCGGTCAGTTTGCCTATATTTGAAAGAGTGTGTTTACTAAGCAACTGGATCAGAGTACCACACATTTCGAATTAGCTAAACTGAATTAATGGGACCCCCCTCAACAATTCAAACAAAAACATAAAAACTCACAGAGCCTCTCACATCTTTTCACGTGGGCCATGAAAACCCTCACATGCGGTAATTTGGCCTTTCATGCCTCAGGAGGTGGGCAGGCACCAGTTATGAGCACCCCAATTGTGCTGCTGGGGAGGATCAGGAAAGTCTAGAGAAACGAGCTTTGCCCTCTGTCCGTCCTGGTAGAACTCAGGGAGGTTCCACTGGATCCAACCCGTTCTAACCCACTGGGGTTAGCCAGGATCCCTGGGGCCCATCCTCATAATGAGAAGCCAAGTTCGCCTTTGACTCTCCTCTGAAGTTTTCTGCAGTCCCTGGGATTTTAGGGTGCCACTGGGGTCACCCCTGGCATCAACTGTGTTTGAAGTACGCTGAGGGAAAATCTAATAGGAGCTGCCTCTGGTGTTAACACAGAACTGCCTCATAAAAACTGCTTTCCACAAAGAGTTCAAAGGCACTTATCCAAGTACTGTGGGCTTGTGCCACTCCACCAGCTTTGCTAGGGGAGAAAGCTGGGGTTTTGCCAAGTAAACTCTGACCTAGATATACCTTCTCCACTTCCTGAAAGAGCTCAGGCCAGTGACAGCAGGAGCCAGGGGCCTTCGACAAGATAGACCCTGCACTTTGAAGGAATGCGCTCCTCACCTGCCACGCCGTTGAACTTGAACTTTACTGGGATGGTCGGTTAGGGTGAAGGACTAAATTAGGTAAATTATTGTGACTTTCTGGTACGTAATAAAATCTCGCCAACTGTTACCTCAGGAAACCCAGTAAAAGTCAAGAGCAAATGAGGAGGGCTGACAACTGCCGGCAGGAAGCCAAGGTGAAGCATCCTATCACGGGGGTTCCTATAGTTTAATCCACATTAATCCGCCGCTGCCGATAGGTGCTATTTACTAGCAGGACGATGGATCATCACATTTTCACACAGAGCATCCTGTCGGGGAAATTAACCAGGTACAGGCATTTGTTGGCTAGCGGCGTATTCACCGAGTCACAGAAGGTGCGAAGAGTGGCACTGTTTTACATCTCTGCAAATCTCTTTAAGTCGTCCTTAATAGAAAACAGCTGCATTCTTATCTGCTTCTAAAGTCACTGTGTGCAATATCACACACTGTGTGGGTTCTGAAAAACTCCACCGTGCACTCATTAGAGAATATATTATAATGATGGTTATTTAGCTAACGACCTATGTATGAATTCATATATAAATATATAAAAATAGGTTTGACCTCATGGATCCTGGGAAAGGTTGGGGTTTCCCTAGGGGTCCTCAAGCCATATTTTGAGAGCCTCTGTTCTAAAAGGACCCACATGGACAAATTTTGTGCTAATGGGAAATCAGTTTCCTCTATGTATCCAAGTAAATTCACTAAGGATATAGACTAGTAACACTGTTACCTCGATTTGAGTTATATAAGCCCACACACAAGAAAACTCTATTTCTTTTAGAGTATACTGTGATTCAAAGGTTTCACAAATTCAATCTTATTTCCCCCCATTTGACAAGTTAGTGAGAAACTTAGCAAGAATCCGTCTTTGGGAGGCAGTCTGACAAAAGAGACTAAATAAAGGAATGGAGGCAAGGAGACTCTGGGTTCATTATAACACCCAAACTTACCCTTCCTGCCCCCAAGGATTACAAACTTTCCCTTGTACAACAACACTATATTCTTCATTCAGTCCCCTGCTAGCCCACTGGTCCCCTGTGTACCTCACAATCACCTCACACCCTAAAGCTTTCAGGGAGCAGGGGATCCGAACTCAAACCTGGACCCTCTTTAAGGGGGATTCTAACCACATCCTGGGCAAAAAGGGACGACTCTGTACGGGAAAACCATTAGAGACGTTGGGTAGTCATCAAAACCTAAAAATAAATGAACTCAACGCCTTTGCAGAGGAATTCCAGAAACAGTAGATGGCCTTTCATCTTTCTCTAAGGCACGGAATAGAAATTTTTCTCAGGAAGGAATACGCCGTTCTGTTTCTCTTGAAGTTCAAAACAAAAATCTCAAACGCAGTCATTCTGGAGTTTTACAAATCAAGTCACGGACCTTAGAAAGGCCTCGACTTGTACAATGGCTGGGTTGATTATTTCACTTTCAAAATTTAGATCATTTATTTAATTTTCAAATTTTGGAAGAAACCAAAATTTGAAAGCACTTACACTTTCCAGTCTATCTTCTTTGAGCAAAGACCTGCTGGTTGAGATGCAAGGACTGTACTTATAAGATGTACGTGCCTAAATTCAGTTTATTTTTACTTTTGGGAAGAGGACTGTGCTGTTCCCATGAAGCCAGTCATCTCTGCATGCCAAAAATGGCAAAAAATAGACACTCTCCTTTCTAGAAACGATTATAATGTACCATGACCAAAAAAGTGGTTTTTTTTCTTAACAGATAATCTTGCATAAAAATGAGTCATGGGATTTCAGAAATGGAAAGACTCTTCTCAAATATGTGTGTGTGCAGGTTTCCTTTTTTTTTTTTTTTTCCAGCAACAGATCTGAGCTTTCCATAAGTTATAACGAGAGTGGCATCGTTTGGAGCCTCCGAGTGAAAGGAAAGTACGGTACTTACAGTCTAGCAAGAGGGAAGAAGTCTGTCTTGGCAAAAATAAGAGCTCTCTACTTATGTTCCTGTGAGAGGAATTTTAACCTATAAAGCCACGAGAGATGCTTCTAAAGAGTGTTTTACCCTGTAACTTCATCAGCTTAATCTCAGACCCGAGCGAGATGGTCTTATGTTGTGACACAGTCAGAAAGAGGAAGAGAATGATCCATCCACCTTGGGGCAGTCTCTGGAAGGGCCTGGTTTGGCACGATCAGGAAGCAAGAATATACAGCTCTCACCTCATACATGCCCAAGGGTGAGCAGGAGAGAGGTCCGTGGCTGCTCTAGATCCGAGGGGCCTCTTGGGGACAGCAGAGGGGAGGTGTCCCTTTGGATGGATATGGCAATCCTTTTTTCAGGGCCAACCAAATCAACCTCCTTCCCCTGATAAAGCTGGCACACCCGTGATGCACTGGCTGGCGGGCAGCTAGCAAGCCAGTCGACAGATACGCCCGGAGGTCAGAAACCGAGCCTCAGGGTCAAATAGGTACTGGGCTCTGGCTTTTCACTCGTGTTCATATACCTGTCTTTCCATCAGTGCTATGAGGGTCTAGAAGACTCATCTGGAAAGCATGTCTTATGGCTCTTAAATGAGTATGAGGAGGAAGATACAGGATGACCCGGTGTATCTTTCTGAAGGGCTCATTTGATAGCAGTTAAAAACATTACCTTATTAAAGCAAATATGGGATAAAAGGTAAAATTCGTTTACAGTTTTAAGATAAAACAGAAACCTTCCAAGCAATACTGGACTTGCTTCTGCCCCCGGGTACGGTAGAGGTCAGTCCACTCTCCTCTGCCTTAGGTGGGAGCTGCTAGAAAAAAACTGACGGCACTGGCACATCCTAAAAAACATTTTCATTTTTATTAAGATCTTTACCTCTGAAAGTTCCCCGAAGGCTCAGTTCAAACCAGTTCTGCTTAATGTGTTATATGCAATTCCAAGAAGAGCAAATGGCTGCTTTGGGGGCAAAATAATTATAAGCAGCATTTCCAAACTGAGTGAAAGAGTAGTGAGAGTATTTCCTAAATTCCCTTCGTGGACTTTTTCCCGACCTGTCCAACCGGACTGCATTCAGGCTCCGGTGACCCAAGAGGGTCTTCCCTTCCTTAGAGAGTCATGGGTACAATGCAAACACTGTAACAGAAAGGACTTTTCCTTAAGAAAATCCACTTCAATTTCACATCCAAGAGGCCATTAATGGAAAGTGTCTTGAACGAATTTTGGGTGGTATCTTGGGAATGTTTGTACTGAAAAAGTCTAATATGCCCACCATAAATCTTTTCCATGACATCAACCAAAAGGTCACTTGAAAGCTCTCAGAGCAACTGGAATTTACATCTACGTGCACAACGCAGGGGTCCTGGGATTCCAGAGCATTAAGAGCCCTGATGGCTATATTCTTAAGCACTGATCTATCATTATCCTTCAAATTCCCCCATTCCTCCTTATCTAACTTAAATAATGAGATAAGCTCCAACACTCCTGAGCTTTGCTAAATGAGTTTAAATATTTCAAGTTCTGCCAGTTCCCACTTTTCTCTCCATTTTGGGTCTTGACTAAAAAGGTGAAGAAATATTTTGGAGGAAACCTCAGGACCCAGCTTCATAAATCTTGATCTGCTACTTTCCTAAAACGTCATGTAACTCAAAGCCCACAATGGATGGTATTTAGAGAAATAAAGAGGCAAATAAATAGTTCAGAGCCCAATACTCCCTTTTTCAACGTTATTTGTGCCTTCTGTTGGGCAATGGCTGCCCCTGGGGTCTCTGGAGCTTTCTACCCACCCGAGGATCTTTTCAATACTACCACTGGCTACCACCACACACGCAGGAGCTGGGCAGGCAGCCCAGCGGGTGCCCTGTTCCGGCCTGGCCGATTGGAAGGGTGGTGGACATTTCGGCGTGGCTTCCATGGACCACAAGTGTGGCTGCCAGCTGTGCCATTTTCGTGAACTTTACTCAGGAACAGACAAATGTGGCTTCGTACACGTAGACTAGAAGATGCGTCCTGAGCCAGCACAGCGTTGCCTTGGAAAAGGCTTCTTATTTCGGTTCCAAACCACACATACTTGTCCAGTTAACGAATGCAGCAGGGGATACTGGTCTACAACATTCATGCGGAGGCCAGAGGCTCGGCTGTCCTCCGCCCTCTTCTCTCCCCACCCCCACCTACCTTCCCAAGAACTATCAGACGGCACAGCAATTCCAGGGAAAAGTCAGGTGACTGTCTCTTCGGAATGCCTGCCCACTCCACCAAAGAGAGGAACTTGGAAGTATTTTAATCTAGAAGAACTCAAGAAGGGGGGGGCTCCCTATAAATAAAATCATGTTCAAATAAACACAAAAAGGAGCCAATATTTCCTGTAAGGCCACTTTTCAGATGGATTACTGGAAGGAATATTCTTTCACAGTTTTATGGCTTACTTTGCTATCATCTGCTTAAAATTTGAGTCATTTAAAACATAGATGCTAAGATCTAAGCCTTCACTTGGATGAAATAGTACAAAGGAAGCAGAAAGTCTTGTTCCAAGAGCAGACTCAGAGGCAGAACTCTTGGACTCCTGGGTTCTATTCCTGGCTTGGTCCCTGGGCTCAGGTCAGCCCTCGGTCAGAATCTCACTTCTAATCCCTTCAAATCATTTGTTAGTCCCTGTTGTCTAAACAGTGGGGAAAAACCCTGAGTAACACCCCTGGATCCTGTTCAATCAACTGGGATGGTTGGAGATGGTTCTAACTCACTTCCAAGAAACCAGGGTGATTTATCCCTCAGTAGGACTAGTATGTTCCTAAGAGAGCACAGTGTCATCAGAACAAACCCTCAAGGCACCAAAACATTTCTCCACCTGCAAGAATCTCTGTGTTCCTTTAACGTGACTTTCAAAATAGGGTCGTCCAGCATTTTGTAGTGTTCCTTATAGCATCCACAGGAAAATAACCCTGGTTGGGCTTCAGACCTCTGCGAGACGGAATGAAGGGACAAGTATATTTAGCCCCAATATATAGATGGAAAAACTGAGGCTTACCGAGGTGAGGGGACTTAAGCTAAGAGGGGAGTCGGGACCTGCTGTTTTCCAGGCCAAGTGTTCTTTTCTAACACATGGATGCTCACTAATAGCCTACTCTGGGACCCAGACAACTGGACGGAGGGAAACTGGTCAAAGTGTTTCAGAAGAAGCTGTAATGTCTTTTCAGTGCAATACCGGGTAAAGGGCCAAACTCTTCAGAGCTCCCAATAGACGGCCCGGCACAAGACCCACTCGCCTCTGGCAACTTTGGCCACGGCTCTCCCACCAGGGGCTCCTCTGAGAACAGACAGGAGATGCAGAAGCTTCTGTGCCCCTCCCTGAAGTTCCCAGGTCCCCAGGCCGATGGCTACCCGGCTGCATCTCACTTACTCACTTTTGTTTCTGGGCATGAGGGGCCACGAGAGCTCTTTCAGCAGACCTGTAGCTAGACTTCAGATAGAATGTTCTGAGGCAGGCTGCCTAGCCTCTCTGGACCTCTTGTGATTCTCTCTTCCCTTCCCCTGGCCAACCCCCACCATATACTCAGGCTTCAGCCCAACGAGCACCTCCCGGGGGGTGGTTTCGAACTCCTGGAGTTCGAAACAGCACTTCCCTCGAAAAGCCTTTCTTGACCCCACTGACCACAGGTTAGCCAACCTCCTTCTCCCCTTTGCCTTCTCCAGTGACGTGGTCTCACAGCACCCCGTAAATCTCCTGGGTTGTTTATCACAATTTTAGTGAGAAATTGTTCCTATGATTATTTGTTTTATGTGTGCTTCCCACTGGGCCAGGGGAAGAGCGGGTCCAGCCTTGCCTTCTGCTAGATTCCCAACCCCGAGTCCTTAGAGAATTTTCAATCAGCATTTACTGACTAGAAATGCCTGAATGACAGGATACACCGGGTGGTGTGGGGTAGAACCTGCTACGTCGGTGCGGGAAGGTCTGAGAAACGGACCGGGGCACCTGGCTTTCTGCGGTAACCATTTTGTGCCTTTCTTACACTCCTAAAAACAAAGGCAAAAACTTTATCAAGACCTCCCAACTGATACTGCAGAAAATTCAAGTCATTTCTTTCTGGTCAACGTCACTGAAGTTCCTAGCACAAGACGCTATTTAAAAAAAAATTAGGGGCGCCTGGGTGGCTCAGTGGGTTAAACCTCTGCCTTCGGCTCAGGTCATGATCTCAGGGACCTGGGATCGAGCCCCGCATTGGGCTCTCTGCTCAGCAGGGAGCCTGCTTTCCCCTTTTTCTCTGCCTGCCTCTCTGCTGTGTCAAATAAATAAATAAAATCTTAAAAAAAAAAAAAAATTAAACTCATGTACCTCAGACCCCTTTTGAAATAAATCACTCAATCCCTTGGCCACTCTGGGATTTTCTGAATAAGGATGTTTCTTTTGGAATCCTTAGGGGTCTCCTGCTTTCCTCACTCGTTGTTGGGTCTTATCATCCTAACAAAACAGTGGAGGTGGACCTTTGGGGCTCCCAGCAGACCCAGAAAAACTAACTGGAAATACTTTCGAAGCTTCCCTACTGCCCCCCCCCCCCAACTTCATAAATGCTTCAGAATATACTCAAGGATTGTTCTCGCTCTGTATCTGAGAATAGAATGTAACTTCACTAAAGTAAACTCTACAGATCCTTTTTTAAAAAGCAGCTGCTTCCAGATGGAAGACATTCCGGCAGAACGTATTACATGGTCCCAGTCTACAATCTTAAGCATTTCCCCTGCAGTAATGTGTCATCAGAAAGGTTTCCTGGTGACAGACACATGGATTCATTTTAATTGGGGACGATTTCACTTCAAATCCCATTCAAGGGAATGACAGGGCGTGGCCAAGGCCCAGGCCTTAGACGTCTACCAGGGCTCGCTCACTCACTCGGAATACCTCTGCCCCAGGGAGCAGCAAAAACCCTTCTGGGCTTAAGTGGCGCCCGGCTTGGCTGGGAGCTGTAACATTCATTATACCCTTTGTTGATAAGATCCCCAATTAGTCACTCTGAAAAAGCAAGGCTCAAATAGGCTACTAACACGCAGAGCTGTGTGAACGTAGTCGGATGCTGTGGGCTGCAGAGCCCTGTGGCTGCCCCGACTTCCCTCTACAGTGGGTGTCAAGCATCTTGCAGCGGAACGGAACCTGCCTGGGAAACTCCTTCACAAGGCTGGGGGACCGGCCGGCACGTCCAAGTGGAAGGAGAACTGAGAGAGGACAGACTCACGGGGTGATCTGCAACTGCTGGGATTCCAGAACATGCCATGGCGCCTGGGAACCAGACCCAGCCTGCGGCCTCATGGTCTTCTTATTGAGCACGAGGGGCGGGGGGTCTAGTTAGTTGGGTGAACAGGGGAGACCCAGAAGGGTACAATCCTATTCCTGACCCCTCTAATAAGAGAAACAACATTTTATATATAAATACATTACACACATAGATACAGATAGGCAGATACAGATCTGGAAGAATTCATGCCAGGTTTCTGTGCCTTATTTTCATGTATTTATATTATTAGGCAGGTCAGAAATTTAAGATACAGGTATTCAAGTTTTAAAAAACCGCATCATTAAGGCAGAAAGTATATGACTGAACATATCAGCATGGATCAGGAGAGGCAGCAGACCCCGGCTGGAAATTGCAAAAGTGATTCTCCCCCACCCCCCAGTGACCACTGACCTGGGGCCACTGAGCGTGGCTGTGTCTCTCACTGCCTGGGCTGTTTCTGATGCGAAGTCCAGGGCGCCGGCCACCGGTTTGGTCACAGTGCCAACAAGCCCTTTCCCCAGGCCAGATATGAAACCGCTGACACCCCCTTCCGTTTTCACTCCTTCCACTGTTGAGGTTATCACACTGGTCAATCCACCAATGATACCTGGGAAAACAGACAAGGGCTATTGTGACCTGGCCGAGGGCAAAAGCAAAAGCATTTAAAGTCAAACCCCATCAGTTCCAAGCACCTGGCAAGGTAACTTAGGGGCATCCTGTCACCCTCTATATAGGCTATAGGCGGACCAACTCCGGCTGGGGAACCGGAAGACTCAGACTTGCCCACTAAGTTTCGAGTCTGAGAACATATACTACATGTTAGTCTGGAGTGACGTGCGTCCCAGTTTTAAAAAAAAAATCAAAGAACACCTAAGAGGTTAACAGTGGCTACTTTCCAGTTCCCAACTGTGGGAAGCACATGGGCAATCAGGAGACTATGCAGACAGCAGGACTAAATCAATGGACTAGCATAAAGTGGCCCTTGGGGAAAGTTGGGGCCCCATAAAATACAAGGCAGAGAGAACTAAATACAAATCCTCGGTTTTCCAAGGACACTGTATGACTGGCCAACGCCAGACATTTGAAATGGGGTAAAAGCTACTGCACACTTTGCTGAAATCAGGTTTAGGCAATCCGAGTAAGTCACGAGGCCTTGATGAAAGGTACCCACCCCTCATCTCCCCCCCCGGCCCCGCCCCCCACCAAAAAAAAGCTGCCCAAACCAGGAGGGACTCTCCATGGAGTCTCTTCAAAAGACCAACTTAGGTCATAAAGACATTCCAAACATTTTGAAAGTTGACAGCAGTGACCTTAGGGAGCATCAGAAGTGGCCAGAAGTTGGCAAAGGCTGGAGAGGACACAGGCATTACAGGGAAGAAGCGGGGCGCTGTCCGGGGAGCGTTTCCAGGATGTGTGCCAGGGACACTCACAGGATGTTTACCCTTTGACGGTGGGGGCATGAGGAAGTACTCTAGGCTCTTCATCTCTAGTGAGACAAATCGGTAAAGGAAACTCCTTGGGTGAGAATGCACTAACAATCCACGTTTCTTTTGAATTCTGGGTCCATTTGTTCCAGCAAGGCCACAGCCCTCTCCCAACCTTTTGAACCAAAAGTCCAAGTTCACGGAGAGATGGACATGACCGAGCCTGGCGCGGGCGGGACCTGCACGGAAAACTGAGAGGACTCCCCATTTTCCAGCCAAAGAGTCTGAATGGGTTCTGGTTCTTGTTATCCCTGAAGAGTTTTTTCACGCCAGGGTCCTGCTCTCATGCCACCCAGGGCCTCATGTATCCTCCTCGGACGAGGCCGCCTGTTCTTGGAGTTGCTGCACGTATTGTATGAGTGGTCCTTGGTTGGAAGGGATTTTGCAGCCAACCTTGAACCATCATCCATTTTCTCAGCATACTCCTGTGTCCAACCTAAAAGTGAGGGCTTTTAGAGAAAGCTAGGCTTTCTCTGCACATTCCCAGGATGCGAGACAGACAAAGGTAATTATACCCAGCAAGGCATTTTGTATTCATTAAAAACAAACAAAATCAGTCCCTCCTACTCCTATGCCCTATCATTATAGTTACTAGAAAGAATGATTAAATCTTTAACCCCAAATGGCTGCCCAACAATCCACTTTTGAGTCCCTAGACAGATTAATTTCAGCCAAGTTTTAGCTTGATGTCTCCTTCGGGGCAGCTCCCTTTCCACTGGGGCAGGCTGAGGAAAAGTAAAGGCATCTTGATCTAAACCTCATCATTAGGAAAACAAAAAATCTGCCCTAAATGCTGTGTCCTAAGCATGAAGAGACATAAGATTTTCTATTACCTATAGTCCTCCTTCTTCCAAAGGTGGATAATCTAAACCTGGTCAGTCTTGACATGACTTCTGCTAGCTTCAGACTATTTCTAAGAATCTGGTACAAATACTGCAATTCACTAAGCATTAAGAAGCAGGAGCTATATAGGCCGGGTATCCCATGAGGCTCCGCAAGTATAAAGGTGAATACAAAATGCTCTTTCTCCTCTCCTGACCTTCACAATCTATCAGGAAAGCAAGGTACACATAGCTGCCTAGATACACAACCCAGACTGCCACGTGTGCTCTAACGGTCATTAATTCTAACTGGGGACAGTGGAGCTGGGCAAACATCATCCGAATTGAGACCTCTAGGTTGAATAGGACTTTGATACCAGGGAAGTGAGGCAGAGGAGGGGAGGGCAGAGGACCAGGAGTGAGCAAGCTCTTGGGGGTGAGTCTGGGGAGCAGCCCACGGCTCTGGGTGGCTGAAATACAGTGTGGCTGGGTGACAATGGTTGGAGAAGTTGGCTGCGCTTATATTTCCAAGGGCCCTGAATGCCACACGAAGAAGTTGTTGAGAAAAACACAACAAAAGGCAAACGAGTAGGAGTTAAAGCATTAAAGGTCAGAATTCAAACATATTCAGAGACTTAATACATTCATGCCATCACCTATGTCTCGGGCACATGGATTTACAATCTTTTGAATGTGCATTTATACAAGACTCAAAAACATCTGGGCCACAAACCCAGCAGCCGGTTTCACATTTCAGTTGCCACGGAAGGAATGCTTGCTCAGTAAGCAGAAGATAAGTCGTGAGGCAGCAGTTCCATATTCTAAAAAGGGGTTCAACTGATTACATCTTATGACACTTTGGGAGCAGAAGCCAGAGAACAGGAAGGGATTGCAATGTGCGCACCATTTTGAAAGTGAGTGAAGAACTGTCACAAGGCTGTAACATTTCGATTGCAAGGAGGAGAAAATAAGGGAGCCTGGAAGGCTATCAAGTACAGCAAGCTCCCTGGCCAGGATTTCCACTTGCAGTCGGATGGGTGAAAGGGGACCTTGGAGGAACTGTGGCGGAAGAGCCATTCTTCCGCTATCATGTGACTTACCATGAGCCAAGCCGTGGATGCCGGCTACGAGGTGCTCCCCACTTGTGGCTGCATGGTACCGGATGTACTCCCGCTCGGACTGATGCCGATTGTCCATCGTCTTCCCCAAGCCATCCGATAATGTCCCTGCGAACTAGAATGAATTAAAAACAGAAGGAAAGGAGTTTTAAAGCCTCAGCACTATTTTTGCTATTTTAATTATTTTAAATAAATACCTTGCCTTGCTCCTGTTAGGATTCAGTAAATACCAACTGAGGGAAGGGAGATATTAATTGCCGAATTGCATGTATTCTATGTCCCAGGAGACTGGTTCCTGAGCACCAGACACATACAGATTGTAGGATGCTTTACACTGGGGGACACAAGGCTTGCAAAACAACTCCTAAATGTCCATAATGGCATCTGCCTTCCCCAGTCGTCTTGCAATTTACTGAAAAACGTATCACAAAATGACTTGGGGGAGGAGAGGTAAGCGTTGGGATTCTATAATGTTAAGGACAGAAATCAGTGTGATTCAAAACAGGAAACAGTGGCAAATTGTTGCTTTAGGATTTGGGGTCAAAACTTTTAGAGATATCAATTGCCCTCAAGTAATGTCTTTTCTTTCACTTATTTGACAATTACCGGGTGCTTAGGTGCCCAGCCCCATCGGTCAAAAGGAAAAATGAAGTATAAGGAAAGGTTAACAGATTAGGTCACCTTTCATACGAAATGGCAGACTTGAACTCATCACTTCCAATGCAAAATCCTCCCCCACAAATCAGAGAAAGATCTTATTTATCCTGGCATTCTTTTGCCAGAGAAGCTGTCTCATCCATCAAAGCTGGATAAAAAGGACATAAAACTCTGTTTTGTCACAAGACAATCTGAAAAGGTTTAAAGTGACAGTTAATAAACCACAGGGTACTTATCCTCATCATTCAGGCATAAAGAGGAAAGGATATCAAATATATAATTAACCTTCTCAGGAAGGATCTACCAAAACAAGTGGTTTAAGTGCCAATGACCCAGGACTAACCTTTCAGAGAACTCACAGGAATGCTATTTAGATATAGAGCTCAGTGCAAAGATTCAAGGCGAACTGCCTGCCTTGAAGACTTAGGATACTGGGTAGCCTGGACCCTGGGGGGCCCGTTTCATACTGGTTTGGCAAGGACTTTTTTTCTTAAGATTTTATTTATTTGAGAGAGAGAGGGAAAGAGAGAGAGAGAATGCATTAGCGGGGAGGAGGGGCAGAGGGAGAGGGAGAAATAGACTCCCCGCAGAGCAAGGAGCCCAATGTGGAACTCGATCCCAGGACCCTGAGATCATAATCTGAGCTGAAGGCAGATGCTTAACCGGCTGAGCCACCCAGGCATCCAAGGGACATTTTTACACCATCAGGCCTGAGGCTTTGTGACAGGAGAAGGTGAGTTCTGGGCACAGACGAGGGACTAGAGAAAGAACCAGCAATTCCAGGTGAAGCAATGGTTTCTAGAGCAAGGGATGGGAACACTCATTCCTTTTACTCAGTCCAGATGCTTTTATGATCTAGGGCAGCAATCACTGACCTTTCTAGAGATGCAATTCCTATCATTATTTGTTTTTGGCCTTGCCTTCCCTGTTACTCTGTGTCTGACAGGATTACTAAAGTTAATGAAAATGAATCTCACAGTTGCCTTTGGGTTGGAGATACCCCGGGATGTTGCAAAGCCAGCACTGTGAATCACCAGATGGGGCTGCAGTCAGGGATCCCATTCGAGAGCCTCTGCAGGCCATGAGTTTGGGCATCTGACCAAACCCGAGTCTGGTCCTCCCTCAACCATTCCAGTAGCCACAGGAGCCTCGGCGAGGGGCCCTACTGCTGGGCCTCCCTGTCGGCATGTGGAGAGTGATGCCAGTCCCAACGCTGCTGGGCGGCGGGGTGAAATCAGTCAACAGTGGCTCAGAGCAGGGAATCCAGTGAGCATTCTTCCTGTTATTATTAGTCGGCTACTAGTCCACGGAGGAACATCTTGCACCACAAAGAAAGCCTTTCGAAGGTTTCGAATTATGGTCATTGGCACCATAGGCTTTTACGTAAACAAAAACAAAAACAGAAACCAGAAACAAACCCCCCTCTGTCCAGCAGATAAACACCAGCCTCCAGAATGAGTTTCTGGAGTGGTAGCATGTATAAAATTAGAGTGTCGGACTTGGTGGTTTCGAGTGCTTCCTAGCTTCGACAGCGTGTGAGGTACGGTACAAGTTAGAACGTCTTTAGTAAGCACTACTGAGGTTGGCACAGACTGAGGTACTGCTGAGGGCACACAGCAGCCTTGGACCTACGGTCCAGGGTGACAGTCTCCCCGGGAAGGTCACAATCCCCGACACGAAACAGGCAGCAATGAGAGCCTGGAACGCAAACTGCGAATCGAGGGAGGAGAGGAAAACGTGATCCTTGTTTTGGGAAGGATCAAGAGAACGAGCCCCTGCTATACCCTGGAATTATGGTGGCTGCCAGGGTTCTCCGGTCGGGGTCTGGACAAAAATGTCTCTCTGAGACTGATGCCGCGGAGGAGGTCTTTCCTTGGAAAAGACAGTAAGTTAAGGTCCTGTCTACCTATTTCTGGCAGCTGACTAGGAAGAAGTGAAAAATCCTGTAATACTTTTCCCTTAAGAGAATATGGGAAAATAAATAAGAATCATCTTATTTTTTTTTTTTTTAAAGAATAATGAACTTCCCCAAACCACCCCCTCTCCTTCCACACCCGCCCCCCACCCAACAATAAAACAAGTTCAATCTCTAAGGTTTAGGAGTCGGTCTATGCTAAGAGCTTCACTGCCACCTGATTCTGCTCCGGGACCCTCGGTTCCCCCGCCCAGTCCGGTCCTGGGTGTTCTCCGTACAGAAAGGCCACACTGACCTCAGGAGGTTGGGCTAAGATGACCTAAGACATCACACCTCCCTCTAAGTGCTCGGTTCTGCCATGGGCTTCTCAGTTGCGAGGAGGTGCCCACACCTCTTCAACTCACCCTAGGACTTCTGCCTGAATTCTCACTTTCCTGTGGACAAAAAATTATTCACCCAAGCCAACCGGACTTGTCCTTTGTCACTTATGAAAAAAATGTAAAGGGTACAAAGATATTATTAACAGGAAACCTTTACCAAAGCCTTCACCTCTGTACCTGTGATTTTGAGAACTCGGGAAATGGGAACATGTTGAAATCCATGATCCAGCCAAACCTGTACTGGTTAGAGGTTAATCAGACTTTATGGGGAGAGACGCTCTATAGGAACTAATCTGAAACCAGTGAGTTGAAGGGTCCTGTGGTCAAAGAGGCTGGGCCCTGAGCCAGTCCACTGGGCTTCTGAGTATGAATCCAGGGCAACGAAAGCTTGTGGCCTTCTCTCACTGTGGGAGCCCTTAGTCATACTTAATTCCAACTCTCTCATTCCCCACCTCAGTGGGAAAATAAATCACACCCCGTATCTTATTTCTCCCTCAAAGATAGGGTAAGCACATGGGCTGGAGAGGGCGGTGATTCCAGGAAGCACTCTGTATGGGTGCCCTCTGGCACTGGTCTTCTCTGAGGCGGGGAGGTGTTATTTTACCCACGACCTTGAGCTAGAACGCTATAATCAACCCAGGGCAGAGGTATCCATGAGAGCCACAGCGCCATGTGGGAGTGACCGGGGCGGGCCATCCTTTACCACCCCAGCCCCGGTTCTGCCCATTTTATCTTATTTTTTAAAGATCTGTTTATTTTGAGAGAGAGAGAGAGAGAGAGGGAGAGAATATGAATCAGCGGGGGAGGGGCAGAGAGAGAGAATCTGTCCAGCAGACCCCCCGATGAGGGAGGAACAAGGCTCTATCCCACAACCTGTGAGATCATGACCTGAGCCGAAACCAAGACTTGACAGCTCAACGGACTGAGCCACCCAGGCGCCCCGCCCACGTACGTTAAAAAGAAGCCAAATGCATCGCAATTGAAATTCATTTTGAACTTTTTTTCAGAGCAGATGCTCTTTGGCGTGCTCATGGATAGCAAAATGGGGGAATGAAGCTTGGGGACAGATATTCAGGGAAGGAGAAAACTACCCTCAGGGGCAGTGGGGGAAGGGCTGAAAATCACAAGGACACGAGCAAACATAATCCAGCTATGCGTCAACCCAACAATCAACCAGACATGTGAGCGACACGGACTGTGTGCCAGGCTAGCAAACTAGCAAACTAGCAAACTGAATCCTAAGCCAGAGTTGGCTTCTGCCTCCTGCCTTCCAGGACCTCGGTCAGGAGGTCTGTGTCCGGCATTACGGAAAGACTTTCACACCTGACTTCGGCTTCTGACTGTGACACTTCACAGCTGTGAGATCATGGACAAGAAATTTCACCTCTGTGAGCCTATTTCCTCATCTTCAAAATGGGGATGAGAATATTCACCTACAAGGATGCCGGCAGGATTAGACAGTACGTGTGAAGCACTTAGCACAGAGCCTGAAACGTATGAAGCACCCGACAAAAACAGTGCTGAGTTATCTGAACTTCAACGTCTTCACACACAAAATGGGAATAATCAGGTTCCACGGGGCTGTCAGGAGGATGACATGAGATGGTGCGCCAGCAGGACGCTGGGCAGGTGTCCCCGGAGAAGCGGCAGCGGTCCGCAGAAGGCCCCGGAAGCAGAGGACAAACAGCGGGAGCCCGGCTTGAGCACAGGGACAGGACTAGCACCTGGAGGGTAATTTGTAGCTAATCTGTAACTTTCCTCGGTAAAAACAATACCTGGACACCAGAAGGAGCGTTTGTGGAGTCAATCCAGCTCGTTCTGTAGCAATTTCAAAACTCAAGACTTCAACAGTTTCCAAGGAACAGAACGTCCTTCAGAAAACCTGCTATTACACTTGCAAAGACAACACTGATTTCCCCCTTCCTTCAGCGAAGGAAGCTTCAGCACACACCACGCTTGTGAATTCTGGCCGCAGTCCAAAGTCATTCATTTCTAGAAAGCCCTATTTTCGGCAAGGGGGTAAAAATCTCAGAAGCGCTTCAAGATGCCAGCTCCACGGCAGAGCCGATGCACACTGCCAATACCCCACCTGCCAAAAAGCATCCCGTTGTCCCTTGAAACGGAGCCCCTACAAATTAGCCTGGGTTTGGGGCCAGGCTCGCGACAGTTGATTTTATAAAACTGAAATTCAAGTAGATGCTGGAATGATGCAAGAGAAAAAATTCACACTGTGTCCCTCTGTCCTGTCCGATCAGTTTTCCTGACCCTTTCATGATATTCAGCAAGCACGGGATGCCGGAGATGTTTGGCCAGTGTAACAGGAGCCTGGGCTTGAATTTCTCCCCGCTTCTCTGGGGTTCTTCTTTCATAGTTATTTACCTAATGGAAATTTCCTCTTAAATATCCTTGCTCCACTGAGTAATTGTTGGTGACAGTACCTTTCTTGTCACCGGGGCAAATGGTGGCCATCTATAACAGGAAAGGGAGAGAAGTGACAGGGCTCTGCAGTTGAGGGGGTCTTTCGTTCTCCCAACCGGAAAGCTGCTCTGCTGCGAGTCTCGGCTTCGAGCCCTACGCCAGTTCTGGGCAGTGCCACCCGAGACCCGCTAGGCCGGCGGAGGTCCACTCGGAAAGCCCGGCAGTACACACTGTGCCTGTAAGGTTGACGTGAGCGTGCATCCTGGAGGCAGCTGCTCAACCCTCCCGAGCCTCAGTTTATCCGTCTGCAAAAAATCCGACTCTAAAGGGTGGCCTTCCAGGGTTACAGAGAGAAGGCAAAATGCCCGGCACAGCGTCTGGCACCCAGTGGGGACCACTGATTTCTATGTTTCTTCAAGGTGGTCCATAGGCTTAAACTTGAGAGTCCTTTCCAACTCTGCAGGTATACGAGCAGAAGAACACCCTTCGAGTCACTTCACAACAAAGGCCTTCACCACTTCACTCTGATTCACGTTGTTAAACAGCCACAGTTAAAAACGATTCTCAGTGTGAGTTTTGCCTTGATGCTGAAAACCCCTTTTTGTGATCCTTGTCAAGAGACAAGAGTTAAAGGAGCATGGGATCCAGCTCGCAATGGGTATCTGTCACGGACTCAGGGCAGACCAAACAGCGAGCCCTCACTCAGGCAGATGCTGAAGGGGCAGGAGGGGTCTGGGGAAGGGGAAGAGAAAGAGGAAGGAAGGCAGGGAGGGGGGTTGCGGGGGAACATGGAACAAGCTGAGGTTTGGCAAGAAAGAGGCCTTTTTAGACCCCAGATCTCTATCCACTAGAAGTGGGACAGGTCTGTTTTCAGTTCTATTTGGATGTGACTATGTATAGCCCTTAATGCAAAGAGAGACAGGGGAAAGAATCCAGAACAGAGACTCTGCATAAGAATAATACACTTTTTTTTTTTTTAAAGCTGGACTGACATTCTACTTTAGTAACACGCCTGAGGCAATGACCTTGCTTTTTTGGGGAGGGGGGGTTCTCCGGAGATGTAAAAGACCTCCACTGTGTTGCTATTTCACGGATAAACACTTACAGGCAACAGGCACTCCTTTTCAGTTAAGAAACAAAGTTATCCAAAGCCACCCAGGATTATCTCGGCACACAAGGTCTAAACATAAGCAACAAAGTCAGACCTCAAGATTGTCCTGGTTCTTAACTAGCCCAAGACACACGCCTGCTGAATTGGCAAGTCTTGCTTGCTATCCTGCAACTCTGACCCAGTTGTGAACTCAGATGTTGTTTCAGATTAATCTAGAAGCTCAGAGTGGATTGAGGTACTCTCCTAAAAAGGTTTTGCCTTTTCTTTCAAAGGGACTGGGGGAGTTGGCTGTAAGGCCGAAAGCACGGGAGGAAGCAGCGCCCACGGGGGCAGCAGGAAGGCTGGTGAAAACGAGAGACACGTGCCGCGGCTCCGGCACGTCCAGCTGGCCCTGTTTCTCCTACACCAATCGTAAAGAATCGTGTGGGCAGGATGAATCTTTCGATCCAGCTGTGGGAAGGGGTGATGTCCTCCTTTTAGCCCTTCATCAGCTTCCCGATAAGCTTTTCCCCAGAAGGGGAAGGGGATGGAGTTGAGGGTGCCAGGCTTCCCGCTCGTCTACTGCTGAAAACCCCCCGAAGCACGTGGGAGAAGCCGAAGGTGGGCTTCCGTACAGCCAGTGCTGGTCAAGGCGGGTAAGCCTGCCCAGCCCCCACGAGTGACCTCCAGCTTTGCCATCCTGACAAGAGTATTCAATATGCACGAATGGCCAATGCCTCATTACTGAACCAGGAGATCGATTACGTTGTAGGGGAAAAAAAAAAATTCCCTCTGTGGTGGTCACAGCATAATGCCTGACTTGGAGGGTACATGATCTCAACTCTAGGGAAGCACACAGGCTTTGGGAAAAGCCAGGCGTCCTGATCCCAACTCTCATCACCAGTATCAGCTCAGTGAACATGAGCAAAACACACTCTCTTCAGGGATCAGTATCTTCATCTATAAAACCGGAAGAACACTACCCAGAGAGTCACGGGGGTAATCCGAAGAGACCTTGTTTTTAAAAGGACTTGTGGGAAACACACACACACAAAGCAATGTGTAAATGCCGAGGGTTATCACTGCGAATCCTTTTCTTTCTTCTAGTGAGTGCTCTGCTCCCCCTTCTACCCCGCCTGAATCCCGCCTGTCTCATCCGGTACCACGGGAACCACCTTATACCTGTTCTGCAACGAAGGAAAGCATAAAGAAGTCAATGATAAATAGACTGAAATCTCAAAACACAGAAATTAGAAATGGAGTTGGAACATTTCACAACAGAAAAGAAGCTCAAGCTTATCTCATTGCTAGTGACAAACTACTTCATTCTTGTAAAACACCTTGTTCCAATAAATAGATATATTCTCTTTAACGCTAAGTGTCTGCGAAGGAAAGGGATGGGTGACACCATAAGGAACATTCGGAGATGCTAGACACCAGAATAAGCTGGGCTTCTTACTGAAAAAGTCAGAGAGGCTTCAAGGGTTTCAAATATCTTGATGGGTTGTTTTGTTTTGTTTTCTGGGATTTTTTTGTTTTTGTTTTTGTTTTAAGAAAGAAAGCGGTCTCCAACTGGTTTCTTTAAATAAATGAAGTTTTAAATGTGTATGCAGCAGAATAGGTAAAGGAAAGCTTCCAACTGCTGAAGATCATAGCATAACTTTTGGAATTTGTAAACGTGGACCAACAATGTTTACTATGATTCAGGCATTGTTCTTAGGGGTGGACATCTACGAAATCTTTTAATTTAATCCACACAACAGCCCTATGAGGTCGGCTCTATTATTTTCCCCATTGTACAGATGAAACTGGAAAGACTGTGATCATCTGTAACAAAAGTCGGCTAAGAATCTATCTACATTTGATCCTGGATCATCTACGGAGAGAACCCAACCATGATTTTTATCATTCCCTCCATGGAAAATTCCTCCCTGAATGCCAGTGAAAATCGCATAGAGATGCCAAGGAGACATCTTTCCTAAGCAGTGGTGGTGACAGATGAAGGAAGCAAAAAGAAGTATGTAAATAATAAAGTTTCTGAAAATTACATGCAAATCCCTAAAGAAGGAAGTCAGGCTTCAATCCCCCTCCTTGACCAATTTATCCCAACTCAGACACCCTGCCCCCTCCCATCACCCATTCTTTGCCCTATGCCAGGTAGTCTTGGAAAGTAGAAAGACTCTACTTCTTCTGTCCCCAAAACCATCACTCTCACATGTGAAATGGGCCCCAGAGAAGGACGAAGCCCCGCAAACGTCCATCACCTGGCTCACGTTACACCACATCAGATCACGGTACTAGCAGGCACCAGTTCCAGCTGGGAGGAAAGATGGAAGGCAAGCTGGGGTGAGGATCGGGACGCGTGATTTCAAGAGCCCCTGCGCACACAGAAGAGGTCTGTTCTTCTTACACAAGGATTTGCTGAACTCAAAGATTTTTGTCCGAGCTGGTCTTGGTGAAGCATGTTTAACTACAGAAAACGATGTGTGCTCTGACAAGGACTGCTTCATGTAGCAGTAAATGACACGTGTGGAGATACAAATTCAAGGGGGAGGGGATGAAAGCAAAAGAGAGCTTCGGGACAAGAATGGCCATGAGCCAGCCATGCTCCTGGGTAAGAAAGGGTCCTGAGAGTGGGTCCAGTTCAGCGTCCAATCACCTTCTCTCTGATCACTCCGGATGCTTCTCCCAACAGCCCCACCCATCTAAGGGTAACTGAGCATCCACAGTGGAAACTAAGGTACTCTTAGTTCTTACAAATGGTTACAAATAACCAAACATTTTATGGGGGTGGGTGGGGTAGAGTCTGCATTTGGGGAAAGCCAGAGATACAAAAGCCAGCCCCTCACTTGTTAGGAAGTTATCATCAGCGTGATAAAGGTAGGAGAAGAGAAGACCGCAGATTCGGAACTAGTGTTTGACACCTGGAAAACAAGGGAAGGGGACCCTCTCTTTCTAAGGATGAGAACAGGAGGCAGCTCAGCTTCGAGGCACTTAAGTCCTGTCTCATTTCTCCTGAGACCTGACTTGTTCCTAAGCTCAAAGGAAAGGCCAAAAGAAGGCTCTTTTTCTTTCTTTCTTTCTTTTCTTGGGGAGTGGGTGAGGGTCAGGGAGAGGGAGAGAGAGAATATTAAGCAGGCTCACTGTGGGGCGGGGTTCAATCTCACGACCCTGAGTTCATGACCTAAGCTGAAATCAAGAGTCAGACGCTTAACTAACTGAACCACCCAGGTGACCCCAAAGGTTCTTTTAAAAATGGACTCAAATGTTCCCAACACCTCAGGTGGGATTAAAATAAAATAAAAGGCAGTTTAGCAATTTCCCAAAAGCTCCTAAGAAACCTCTGCTCTTTGCCTGTCCCCGGGATTCTTTAGTGGCCTTTCCCTAGGGCATTCTTGCCTTTGCGGTCTTTAGCCCCACAAAGGCTGAGCTGGGAGAGGACATTCAGATTTCACATCCATCTACTTCCTGTAGATCCGGGGTTCTTAAAGCCTGCTGAATTAGCCCTTTCCAGGTTAGCAGATTTCAGGCCTAAAAAACAAGTCTTGGAATGAGGAAGAAAACCCAATCCATTCAACTCAACAGTAGAAAAAGGGAATGTGAGCAGGGAGGCTTCAAAAGTACTAGTATCTTTTAGTATATTCAATTCTATTAGTATAATATTCTATTATTACATTCTATCATTTAAGCTGAATGGTAGGCCCCGGTATTCATCTGATTGTCCTTTCAGCTGTCCATACACTATATAATGCTCTACTAATAGACCCCTCCATAATTTAAAAAATGTTTATGGCACTTGTCTTCTAAATATGCGACCAATGGCAGAATTCATTTTTAAAAATAAAAATTAGCTTCATAAAAATCATGCCTGTATCTGAAATACCACCATATTTGAAAACATCACAAACAGAATGTTTTCTAAATTTTGGCAAGCAGGCAGGAAAAGAGGAAAAAAAGGAAGCCAACAAATAACCTCAGGGGGAAAAAATTAAAGATAACTCAGACGGCTCCTTCTTAGAATCTTGTAGAAAACCTCTCCTTGCCATGATGGAGAAAAAGCCAACCGTCTGAAGGTCCTTTCTCTATTCAATATCTTCCTTCCTTCACCAAGAAAAAGGGAAATCTTAGAGATGAACCACTGAGCAAGAGGATGAGAGGCTAAATGTAGTTAAGAGAGATAGCTTGCATAGTCAAATAATCAAGTTAGCCACGGAGACCTGAAACTCGTCAGCCCAGACACACGATAATGGTTGTTATCACATGTCCCTAACTTCGCCTGGTCTGGCGCCACAATGTCCACTAAGGGGACCATGTGCCATGTGGAGGTTACTGTGCACTTAATACGTGATTAGTATGAATTAAGATATGCTATAAATACAAAATACACCCTGGAATTCAGAGACAAGATGAAAAATAATAATGTAAAACATCTAATTATTTTTACATACTGGTTACAGATTGAAGTGATAATATTTTGGATATTACGGGTCAAGTAAAAATACTTAAAATATTTTAGAGAAAGCGAGTGCACATGCAAGTGGTGGGGGGTCAAAGGGAGAGGAAGGGAGAGAGAATCTCAAGTCGACTCCCCAGTGAGTGCAGAGCCCCATGCAGGGCTCGACCCTGAGAACATAACCTGAGCCAAAACTCCGAGTCAGAAGCTCAACCAACGGAGCCACCCAGGCGCCCCTGTTTCTTTTTACCTTTTTAATGCAACTACTAGAAAATTTCAAATTACATAAATTATGTGGCTCACATTTTATTTCTATTGGACACTTACAAATGCCGCGGGTCACTTAAGCAGAGAACGCTAGAGGGAAGGCATTGGTTTGGCTTTAGGGAGAAAGGCTTTTGTTACACAAGACGAAACTAGTACGAAAGTGGGCAGAAAGTTAATTACGGGGACTTAGCCCCATCACCTCCTACTCTTAGTGTTCCATCTTCCAGCATGAATGGCTGCACATTCTGCCTTCCCAACTTCAGTCTGGCTCTCCCAGATGCCTCTGCAAAGCTCTGCATGGTCAGGCCCTGCATATGAACCCGCAGGCCTAGCCGCTCCTTCCGTACACCTTCCGCGTGCAGTCTCGTGAGTGTCGCATCGACTGTCACACGGTCCTGTTGACCTCTGTCTCCTCACAGGGCCAGGTGGGCTGCAGCCTGAGGTGCTGAGAGGTGCCAAATCCGGGAGCAGGGTTTGCATCCCTAACTACCCAGGACGGTGCCTGGAAATCTCTTAGGGCCAAATAAGATGCGCCCAGCATTCCTTTCCAACTCTTCCGAGCTAGCCCCACTGTCACTTCTTACAAATGATAGATTCTACTCAGGGAAAAGAAGTCTTTCCTGTCCTCTAGCTTAAGTTGGAAAAATGGTGTATTTGCCAAATCTAGAGCCTTCCTCTGTACTCTTTTTTTTTTTTTTTTTTTTATTATTTTTTTTAAAGATTTTTTTTTTTATTTATTTATTTGATAGAGAGAAAGTGAGAGGATGAGAGGAGTGAAGGTCAGAGAGAGAAGCAGACTCCCCGTGGAGCTGGGAGCCCGATGTGGGACTCGATCCCAGGACTCCGGGATCATGACCTGGGCCGAAGGCAGCTGCTTAACCAACTGAGCCACCCAGGTGCCCCCCTCTGTACTCTTTTTAAGACCTTGTCTTCGATGTTGCTCAGGCAATCCTCTTTTCTCTCACATCTCCAATTTTCCTGGCCTCTTCCTCTCACACTGACAAATATAATCGAATCTGCTCAATCTTAAAAAGGCCTTCCTTGAAGTTGCCTGCTATTCAAGCTGTCTCTCCCTCCGCTTTCCCCCCTCTGTGGCTGTATCTTTTACAAGAGGGTTCTAAACTTACTACTGCCACCGCCTGTCTTCCTGGTAACTGAAGGTTCTGAAAGCAGGTACCTACAGCAAATAGGACAAGACGGCAATCAAAGCATGGAATGTATCCCTCAATACCCGTAAGTTTTGACACAGCTGGACACAGAGGAAACAAATTTAGTAGCAGCCAATGACTTATTTCTTAGCACCTCTCCCAGATAAGTGTGAGCCCAGGCATCACTTGGTCCTGGGCTACCGGTGTAAAGCCTAAGAGCATATCCAACAGGCAGCATCTAGGGAAGAAAACAAAACCATCCCAAGTCCAAGGCAAAGGCAAGAGACAAGACAGAACGAATGCCCTAGGATGGGTGGAA
>CM053606.1:7505810-7544393 GCA_028646535.1 Procyon lotor | reverse complement strand
GGTTGACCTTTACACAAAACAGATTGGTTTGGTTCAACAAGCCCTCGAGGGCTTTCTGCATACCATGCATGGTGGGTGCGCTTGGGGTTAAAAATACCAAGATGAATAGGACTTAGTCTCTTGTCCTCAAGGAACTCAATCTAAGGCGGGGACAGACATACAAACAGACTGACTCAATATAGAGAATGCTGGGAAAGCATCCCAATGTCAGGGCCCTGGGCCCACTACTTCTTTCTCCTTCACTTCTGGAAGGACAAGAAGGGGGCCCCACAAGCTGCCGACTCCCATCTCAAAGACAATACCAGGTCTATAGCCAAGAGAGCCTGAGTGGTAGAGCTGGCCCGGCGACTGACCAGCTGTGGGAACCTTAGTGGGTCTGCTTCTCCATCCATAATCTGAAAGGGTGAAAAGCTGACCTTCAAATTCTTTCCTAGCTCTGTGTTCCAGGAGTGGCTATGAGTGTATCAGAGGTTGTGCTGAGGGTTCGAGCCTGGGAAGAACTAGCTTTGCGATGTTCAGCTGGAAAGAGTGACGAGAGTTGTAGGTTCGAGACCTCTCTCAGGAAGAACATAAGCTGGGGTTCAGTGGAAAGGGAGAGGTGAGAGAGTGAAGTTACCATATGAAGTATCACTAAAACGAGTCTTCTCACAGACTTTTTTTTTTTTTTTGTAAGACCCAAATTAGGTGCTGTTCACTATTGTGTTTTCCTTAGAAGAGGAACCAGCGGCAAATTCTCCCGTGTTTAGTCCCAAGAATTTTTCTCTCCATGTGTCTTATGCTTTGAGGCACCTCTATTTGTCTTGTCGTTGACTTTTCAATACGTACAGCATCGATCCTACAGACTCTCCTTGCTGATGCCACTGGACACGAAATCAAACAAGCAGGTAGCAGGGGGCTGGTGGGGTCCACCTCGAACTGGTCCACAGCTGCCTCCTCGTGTCCGGAAGCCCCTCTGGCACTCCGCTGGTTAGACAGTCTGGCGGGGCCCAGCGGTGGGCTGACAGCTGTGAGGCCCAGGCACTGGCACTGACTGCATGGTTTTGGCAAAACCACTTAACGTGTGTGACGGACTCTCCCAGTGCTTAAAGGGAAGCAGTCGTCCCACCTGCCGGGTTAGACCCGCCAAGACGTTGCAGGGTTCAATCACCTCACAGACGGGCTTTAATTCCTGATCGGGAAGTGGTGCTTTCTAGGGCAGCCACGAGGTCTGAGGTAAAGGCCGTGAAGGAGCCCTGGGTCCTGTCCTCTTCTATAAGCTCCCCGTCGATCCCCCACAAGTCCCCATCGATCCCCCACACCTTTGCTATGATTCAATTTCTTCCTCTGTCAAATACAAATCATGCTTGCCCTCTTTCACGTCTAAGTTTGTGAAGATCACATAATAACAAGAGTATGCTGCAAAGGTTACATTTCTATAAAAGTACAAGGAGCTATTAGTAGAACCGTGTCATCATCCCTGCCGATTTTCAAGTTACCGATAGAGAAAATATAATCCCACTGGCCATAATATTCTGCTTTGAAACATTCAAAGGCAACAAAGCTGAAACAATGGGCTATTGGGAATCATGTTCTGCTTAATTTTCATTTCACTGAAAACACTGAAAGCTATTGCTTCCAAACCAATGCGTTGCTTAAATTCAATGGCTTGCAGGAAATGTTTACTTAAACATCTTCCTCTAATAAAGCAAACAGATATTTCCCATAAATATTATTTTAATTCATTAGATTAAGAGGGACCGGGTTTCTCCCCCTTTTCCCCCCATAACCATTTCCCAAGGCTTCCTGATACCTTCAGCAGAGCCTGGGCTGGCTCCAATAATGTGCGCCTGGCCTCCTTCAGTCCTTGCCGATGTCTTAGACCCTGAGTGACGGGGAGGGTAGGGGCGACCCCGAAAGTCAGCTGCCTTTACCTCTCCGTGTTTCTATCCATGTAGCACAATTCTGGATCTCAGTCAGCTTCAGAAGTGTTTGGGAAGAAAGTCATACATAAACTTTTACGCCGTAAAATAGTTCAACAATATAAAAACTCCAGGAGGAAAGTCACTTAGTGACCGTGTGTTGAACACACACCATGTGAATGTGCTGGTGGATGACTCGAGAGAAAGGAGAGCACCCGGGGACACAGCCTGGATCCCTTCAGTTTTCCTGTGACAAGTATTTGCAGCTGTCACAGGGGAAACGGGCAAAAAAAAAAAAAAAAAACCCCAATGACAGATAAGATCTCTGCATTTCAGGAGCTTTAAGTCTCGAGAACACACAGGAACACAGACAATTGCCTCATGGCGTTGCTCAAGCCCGTCTCAATTTCGGACAACCCAATATGGCGTTCTTGCCCCTCGGCCCCCAGAGCACGGATCCCTGGAAATGCTAATCGTTTGTTTGAGCAGACCCCAGGTGACATACCCATTCTCTCTATATGATGACTAGCTACTTGTCTGCCTTACCTGTTCCCTAGCCCTCAGAAAAAACAGATTTTGTAAGTCTCACTCTCAGCACCTAGTCCCCGACAATGATAAATGTTTGCTGTGGGGACGTTTGAGACTCACTTGTGCATACTTGGCTATTATTTTCCAAGGGCAAACGCGGCCCCCGCCTTAATGGAAGCACGGAGTGCCCTTGGAACACAGAGTGGGGAGAATCTGTCAGGGCATTTGCACTGGACCTTACAAACTGGACCATCGGGCCAGAGACACAGAGAAGGGCATTCCAAATGGGTAAAATTACGAGCAGAAGTGCGAAGGTGAGGGGGGAGCAAGCGTGACTGGGGAAATAGGAAGTGACCTGGACAGTCAGCTTTCTCTCACTTTCTCTTCACTCTTTACTTGACCTCCCCAGGTTGGCTCCTGGTTTTTGAGTTTATCTCCACCGTCCTCCTGTGCCAAACTAGGAAATCTCCTTATTCTTAGAAATGGCACGCGGGGCGGGGAGGGGGCAGCACCTGGGTGGTGTAGTAGGTTGAGGGTCCAACTTTTGGATTTCAGCTCAGGTCAAGATCTCTGGGTCCTGGGCTCGAGCTCCGTGTAGGGCTCCGCGCTCAGTGGGGAGTCTGGCTTCTCTCCCTCTTGTGCTCCCTCTCCTTTCCCCTACCCCTGTGAGTTCTCTCTCAAATAAATAAATAAATCTTGGGGGGAAACAAAGAAAGAAGAAGAAATGGCACAAGTTTTCCCCACTGGCATTTACCAGAAAAGAAAAGGGGAAGCCATCTTTCCCACGTGCCTGTGTGAGGCAGGTGCGATGTGCCTCTATCATTTACTGACTAACCTGCCCCTGAGTCACCACTTCAGGACATGCGGAGCCTCCCTAAAGAGTTAGGCCTGAAACTTGAAATTAAAACCATCAATACAAAGTCTGAATATATATTGCTTATCATTCCTACTTGGTCATAAACCCATTAAGGGCAGACACTATTGCCAACTGCCTTTGTAATAACTTCAACATCTAACACAAGACAACAATCACTGATTTTGAATAAATTAATGAGTAACTGAAAAAAAGAGGCCTGGATATGTCATCATCTGGCTATGAAGAAAGCCAAGGAAGAAGCTGGACCCTTACCCCTTCCGAAAGAATCTTCTTTTTCTTTTATGGCCACTCATGGGGAATTTCTCCTTACCTCCAACACTGCAGAAATTAATGTAATGTCCTGACATGAGCTTAAATTGTTCATCCTACCATCCCCCCTCCACCGTAAAACTCTCGTCCTACAATTGTTCTCAGCACACATTCTGTGTGTGTTTCCCAACCCATATTCCCAGAAATCTCACACCAACAGCATCACGGTTAATGAACGATTCAAGAAGCCTCCAAGAGGGAAAGATACATTTTTTCCCACCTGTGTTCTCTATGGGTGCGTGGGGGGGCCTGCTTCCCAATGCTCACAGACAACACTGATGGTAGAAAACCCAAGTCTAATATGGAGTCCATGTCAGTTTTTACACTATCAGGTAAGATTCAAGAAGTCCTGTCCAGCAATGTTCTAGAATTCAGGAGACCAACGAAGAAGTCCAAAGCTCTATTACTTTCTGTCTGACCGGTCCTGGGTGAGTTATTTATTTCCCCGGGCCTCAGTGTCTTCATGGTACAATAATACAATACAATACAATACAATACAATACAACAATACGATAATATTGTATGTCTGGTTTCAGGCTTATGGAAAGGGTCACAGGTATATGAATGCTTCATCAACAACTAAAAATCAAAATAAATATAAAGCAGTATTATTGTCATCCCAGCAAGGAAGACTTGAATCCCAAGTTAACCTTACTTCTTTCCTCCGAGAAGCACATCACAGAGCGGGTCAGTAGAATCAATCATACTGCTCTCAGGGACAACACGCTGCCCCCAGCCTTCCCCTCAGGCTTCCTGACGCAAGCGATGGTATCACCAAGCCCCAGAAAAGCCCAACTGCTCGCAGAACCCAGAAACGCTTCTACAAAATCTGGACAGCTGTCCAGAGACAAAGGGGAGGCGAGAAAAGGCAGGACTAAGAAAGAAAATAAGTTTCCTTTCGGCCTTCAATTTGCAGGGAAAAGTACCGCTCTCTCCCCTTTCGCATCCTCTGTGCTAAAAATCAAATCTTTTGCTTTAAAATGAAATCTTAGTGGCTTAGTGGCTTGTCCCGAAAGCAACAAGGTTCGGGAGACGGAAATGCCCATTCCCCACATGATTAGGGGAAGACCGCTACGGGGGAGCATGGGAGGCAGCCCCAAGCTCCGGCTTGCTCCCCGGCCAGGACAGCGGCGAGCCCCGAGGGCCACACACTCTCCGCCGCGCACATCTGAGTCAATCTGGGGTCAAGCACGTCGGGGGTGCGAGAAAGCGCGGTCAGTTTGCTCAAAAGCCTTTGAGTCCATACAGTTTCTGTTTACATAAGGAAAACTCTTTCAGTCCTTTTCTCCCATTTCAGGCCTCTTCCCCGAGGTTAGGGATCCCCAGACAGTGAAGACTAATTCCGAAAGCCTAGGGATCGCTGCTGGATCCTGCGAGCACCAACACACCAACACAAAGGGGTTGAAGCAGGGAAAGAATGGAAAACTGTTTGAGCTTCACTCTTAAATGATTTCATTTCCAATGGCTTGTGTTCTGGCTTCTACACGGTCTGGGTTGAGCTGAGGATTTTATCTGTGAAGCCGCACCACGGGGAGGAAAATGTCCAGGCCCCCAACACTCACTCATTAGGAAGCTTTAATCAAGATCACTGACCATTGTTGTCTTGCTCTTCTCATCTAGGAGCGAGAGCCCCTCCTTCCTTACAGGGTGCATGTGAAAATTAGATGACACAGTCCCACACCCGACGTGCAGGAGCTGCTCAGTAAATGCAGGCTGTGTTACCCACGTCCCCCTCTGATCCTCAGGATGATACTGACCAAGGAGTCCCCACTTTCCCCGAAGAAAACACTTAAGAGTCAGCTTTCCTTTAACATGGAGAGAGCCTTCTGGAGACAACAATTTTAAGGGAGAAAGAAGCAAAGGAAAACAGAAAAGACCTTCCAAACAGAGTGAGTATTCTGACCTCTTCCTGCCAAGAATCGGAATTTGATTTGTCCTTCGTGTGTTTATCAACATGGGTTATAGTCCTCACCTCTGCAAGAAAGGGCAAGTCCTGGTATGAGTCATATTGAAATGCAGACAAGGGATGCACCACCACATCTCTGGGGGGAACCAGTCAACCCAAGAAAGCTTGAACGTATTATTCTTTTATTCACCATGTTTACACTGGGGTAGAAAACCACTATTCTTTGGGGGACACAAATATTTCCTGCCTTTTCGATTTAGCAACTGAACATACTTTTCCACCACATGGACTGCAGTTTTGGAAGACAGAGTGGATTCCTCTGAAATATGAGACGCTCAGTCTAAGAAGATAACTTAAGGCCCTGATTCCTAACTGAACTACTATTAGGGTGTCAAGACAAATGTGAAATTCTCTAGTCTCTTGGTTTCAAAAACAGAGCTTTGATGGCGTATCGTCTCCCTGCTGCTTCTGGCTAGAGCAGCTAGAGCTGCTTAGAGTGAAAAGAGGGGGCAGCCGGACCCCATTCCCTGAGCTACTTCGTGAGCAAGGCTGCTAAGTAGGGTAGTGGGAACACCTGGGGACTGTGGTCACTCATGTGATTCTCATGCCGCCCAACATACTTCCAATTCCCATAGATACCTGAGATCTGACCAAGTTAGGAGAGATCACGGATGGGTCATTCAGCAGCTAAAATTTGCCTCTAACCAAAAAGAGCTCAGACTAAAGGAATCATTTTCACATTCCAGGTTATCAGAGGAAAATAAAACGAAAACTCTGTTGCCAAGAATTTGAGTCATTTCTCTATATACAACAACTTGAAGACACCTCCTCTTGGCTGGAAAAGAAATCCCCTGGGTGACTTATTTAGATCAAAGTCTTTGTGAAAACAGAAAACTCTACATTCTCTAAGGGATAGAGCGCTGTCTGAATTGAATTTGATTTAACTTAAAGTTTTGTGCCAACTTAAATACACTAAGACCCCAACACTTATAAGAAGGCACTCACCTATTACTTGCTTATAGGTACATGGAAAAGCTATTATGAGGATAATCAGCTCAACTATAAAATGAAGCAGTCATACGTAATGACAAAAACAGAGACAAGTCATAAATTGCCCTTTCCCCTTCAGAATCCATGCAGGCAGGCACTCAGTACATTCTTTTGTGCAAAGATAAAACTTCTGCCTTGAATAAACAGTGCTCTCAGTCTTGCTTGAGCCTTATAAATACACTGCCCACAAAACAAACACAAACAAATGCTGTTTCTTAAACAAAAGGCAGATGGACCCCTCTGCCCTCAACAAAACCCCAGTATATACAACAGGAGACTGGCTGATGGCAGGGGCTGGCCGAGGGTCTCTAGGCGCAGGGACAGGGAAGTCACTGCCCACTGGATCACTGCCCTGCCCGGATCCGGTCTCCTGGGCCCAGAGGGCCAGTGAATGTTCTCTCGGAAGGAAAGTGGCTCCCCCACACACTGTACCCTGAACAGAGAGCAAAGAACTGGAACAAAATATTACCTAAAGTCCCAGCTAGGTTTTCCACTGAACTATGCAAACAGACTCATACCTCTCTCTCTCTCTCTCTCTCTCAAAACTTGCTTATATTTATCTTCAGATGGTTTTCCTGGAAGCTATCAAAGTTCATTCTAGACTGGGCAGGGCTTTTTGTTTTTGTTTTTCTTGTTGTTGTTTTTATTTTTTTTAATACAGAGAGGCATGTCTAGAACAAATCAAGCCATTAGCAATATCTCAGAAGTCTGGGCTCTACGGTTACCTGCCTGACCCCAGGCAAGTCACCTTACCTCTGCAGGCCTCAGAGTCTTCATTTAAATAATGGGGCTAATCCTGTCCGTCCTATCTACTGAGCAGGTTATTCTGATGATCAAATGATACCACATGAGTAAAGCCATGTTTGTAATCTCCAAGGTGCTTACTGCCCACAAAGAGAAGGTGATGGCCGTGACTGATCCAACACAAGAATGACCGTGACCACCACCATTTCCTGAGGGCCTCCTTTGTGACACAGATGATCTGATGGCAGTCTCCTCACCAGCTGACAAAGTGATGTCAGATAATAAGCTTCTGGTGCGTAGTGAGCGTAACTAATTCTTTATATTCTCTACAGTGCTTGAAGAAAAGCCTCATGGACACAAAGGAAAAACATCTTATAGGAGAAAAGCACAAGGCCTTTAGATTTAGCTGGACTTGGTTCCAAATCCATCCCTGTCATTTCTAGTTGTGTGACCTTGAGAAAATTATTAAACTCTCTGAGGCTCAGTGTCCTGATATGAAGGACAGGGATTGACATACATATTTGTGAGAGTTCTATCACAAGGCCTGACAAACAGAAGGTGATTGATAAATGTTAATAAATTAGTATGGGTACCATAATGAAGCAGGGTGTTTCAACCTTGTTCCTCCATCTTTTTCCCACTAATGCTGTTTGCACCAAGAAATAATATAAAACTATTAGGTCTTTATCCAATTCCTAACAAACCAACTTGCTTTAAAACAATAAAACAAGGATGGAAATGGCATAGAATAAAATACATTAATCAAAAACCAACAGAAAACTCCCACCTCTTTGTCAAAAATTTAGATCTGCAGGATTTGAGATGGGAAATCCGGGCTGGGTGGAAATAAAAGCCATGACGCAAAAGAGAAAGCAATGAGCCCACCACACAAATGCAAAGGTCACCAGCAAAATTAACATGCAGTGAGTACTGAACCATGAATTCTAGTAGCTAATGATTTTGGTGAAAATACAGTTAAAAAGAGAAAGTTATTAAAATATTTGCATTTGTAAACCTAAGTCAAAAGATGCCTGGGATCAAAAAGGTACCCATGATCCAAAGCATCCCACACTGCCTTGATAAGAGAGACACAAGCGCAGGGATGGAAAGCAAGACAGAATAGAGCAGGAGTTCCCTTAGTGACGATCAAAAGTGCTCCTGCCCTTTGCTGGAAGAAATCCCGGAGCTGTGGGCTTCCTGAGGGAAGACTGAACGACAGCCGTCCCGAGCAAATGCTGAGCTCCTACAGGGCCAGGAAAGAGAATGGAATCATTTGTTCCATTGTTGACATCTGAAATTCTCTGAAGACAAAAAAACTTTTTGTTTTAGAGTAATTACAGAATTTTCCTGTAAGTATATGAAAATAGTACACAATCATCACAGAAGGAAGAAAATTAGATTCCACAGAAGAGAGGGAATTTAGGCAATGGGCCTCTCCTCAGTTCCTTGGCTTTGAAAGAGAAGGTCTTACAGATACTTGTGTGACACCTGACTAGGCCAACGGTCTCTGGAGTTCATGCCACAGAAAGAAACCTGTTCCTCCAACATGCTTCTGGAATTTGAAATGGTATGCTTTTCTCAAATAAACCCTATTCCTGGAAAAGAGTCTAGCAGCGATCGTCTCGTCATGGACTTAGGGAGGGGATCAGATCTTTGAGGTTCTACTCAAAGGCTTAGAGTCCTTTTGCCACGATCCAGGCAAGGGAGTCACGGAACAGATGTCCACGCTTGGTGGCCAGTCCCTAAGTCCTATCACCTTAGATCTGGAATCCATAAGCAGATTTCTGGGAGTTGGACAGTGAGAAGAAAAGGCTTAGAGAAATAAAGGGGACAAGGGGCACCGATTACTTCCCAGTCCTATTTCCTTGAGGCTAATATTAAATATATTAAATAACAGCTAAAATTGTAACGAAGAATTCTAGAAGTGGGTATGACAGACCTGAAATAAAAAAATTCGCTGTGAATAATTCACAGCATCTATCCAGAGACAAGTAAGACCTGAGATCTATTACCTTCTTACGTGACAGAATGAATTCTCTTTTAACTTCTCACTGGGTTTTCACATACCTCATTTCTTTAGTTCCTCAGGTCAGTGGGATCAGGGCGGGGTAGGGAGGGGAGGAGATTAACATCCTCTTTTCATAGGTTAAAAAAAAAAAAAACCTCAAGATTAACAGAGAAAAAGATTATTTAAAGGCAAGAATAGGGTGAGAACCCAGGTATTCCCAACTGCTGGCCGGACGCTCCTCCTCAACATGCAAGCCTATGTCTGCAATAGTGCTAGACGATCTCGGGGAGCCGTAGGCCTCTGATGAGCCAACAAAAACTCGAGATTCTTGCTCTAGAAAAATACACAGATATGCAGTATTTCTAATTATTTTCAAGAGGTTTATGGAGCTTTTCCACTCCACTTGGAGTGTGATGAACCAAGGCTAAAGCCCCTTGGTCTTTGCAACCCAGTGGAGCTGGCTGGTGGGCTTGGTTGGGGACGTGCAGTTTGGTCTTCTGACCCCTTTCTTTAATCATGAGAACTCAGGCACTCATTAAAGAAATGCTTCCCACAGGCCAACAGTTGACTATTGTGGTCATTTGCACTTCCTTCAACTCCTCTCGTGTACACCCAAAAGCAAACAAAACGTTCCCCCAAAGCAACACTAAAGGTCTGACTGCTTTCAACCCACAAAACTTCAGGAAAATGGAGATCTTTAGCCAAACTACATACATACAGAATCACAGGTGACCTGAGTGGGTATTTAGTTGACAGACCTGGCTTCCGGAGCTACCATTTCCAACAAGAAATGGTAATGTTAAGTTTCCTTGCTTTCTCATCTTAGATATACGAACTATTTTGTAACACACCCAGGGTTCTTGGAATCCAAATAAATTTACACAGAAATTCCTCTGATTAGCAGCCTCTGATACCAACACTGGTTAGCTTACTAGAGGCGAAAGAATTATACGAAGAAGGACCCCAACCACGTAGGGAGCAGGGTTCCCATTCAAGAGGCCCTGGGCCCTGAAGGCAGTCCCCCATGCAAATCCAATGACAATATAAAGCCTGATATCCAATAAAATGCCTGATCAGGGTCACCAGGACCTTCATACAGGTTTGGGGGTGAGGCTTAGGATAAGGAGCATTCTGCTCTTTTTTCTATGTAAGTTCTCTTCCTGTGTGGACCCTCAGGCTTCAAAACCCATCTTCCAGGGGAAGCAGAAGAACCAAGAAACACATGAGACTTCCATGAATGAGGGAAAATGAAGAAAGGGCCAACCCCTTCCAGGAGGATATCACAGAGAAACTCTGGAGAAACCTGCACAAGGTCTCACCTGTGCAGAGGCCACAGGCAAGTTTCCAACTTCTTCATTCTCGTCAAAAAGGCTGACGACAGCAGGTCCCTAACAGCCAAACTGGCCCAGATGGAGTTCGATTCTCCCAGGCTCCGTGCCCGACACCCTCCTCCTCTGCAGACTGAACACTGTGGCTTTCGTTTCAGGGACACTAATGGTTCCCTGGTGGCTGAAGTCTGAGGGTCTAAGGGTCAGAGTGAGGACCTGTTTTTCTTTTTCAAAGTTTTGAAAATTTTTCACAGTTTTCATAACGTGCCATCTCATTCTGTCCTTCCAGTGAGCTTGTGAGGCCTGTGTGTTTCGATTCCAGGCTGAGGAAGGTCTCTCATTAAACCGGAAGTGCATTTCTTCCCCAAAAAGCAAAGCCCAGGGGCACAAAAACAAAGAAAGTAATGATAAAACCAAGGAGTCTTCTCTATGTTAAAAAGAATTTCATCAAGTTCAATAAAAGCTTGCAGCTGGAAAAAAAAAAAAAAAAAAAAAAAAAAAAAAAAAAAAAAAAAAGCTTGCAGCTGGGTATTTACAACTGAATATTTAAGTGCACCTGTTTATACCAAGTTGAGTAGCTGAAAGGACCCGGGGCAATCTGGGCCACCGCTGTGACACTTTTTGTCGGCGTCGGGGTGAAGGGCCCAGGTCTGCATGAGCAGTGATTCAAGGCCAGTGTCTGCGTGCTCAGCCTCTGAAGCCAAGTCTGTTGCCCAACCATGATTCAGAAAGTCCCTCTTGCCTCTTTGCTGAGTATTTTGAACCCCGAGCCAAAGAGCACACCGTTGACTAGAACTACTTTCCTGCAAGCTGACCAGACCGAGGAACTATCCTCTCTAGAAAAGGGTTTGGAAAGCAGGAGTAAGTCCCCAGCTTTTTCACGCCGTCACCAGGATCGAGGGGCAATACAGAAGTGTCGCTCAACCCCCGTTCTCACTGGCCCTTCACCACAGCCCCCTGCGTGGCACCACTGAAGCCCCTCCACGCTGCTCACCCGCACGGCCCACGGCACAGGTGCCCAAGCCCGGCGCCGCCACACGGGCCCCGCCAGAAAGACGCGGAGAGCAGGTGCTTCCTCCAACCGCTTCCTCCGCGAGAGGGTCCGTCTCTCGGAGGAAAGTCTGCAGAGCTGACACGAAGGGGAGGGAAGCAGGGGCCTTCCACTCTCAAAGAGCAACAACTCGCCTCCGATACCTCCGCCTTTCCCAGACTCACACGTATGGTGAGCTCCTGCCAAAACTCAAGCCTCGGAATAACGAGATGCCCACCCAACAAGAGGCCGATGAACAGAAAAGCTGACAGACAGCAGGACTCAGGAGAATTCCACCACTGTCCTCCCTTCCACTGCTCTAGAAGCCTGTTTTCATTCAGTTTGGGCTCTCTCCTGTAAGCTGTGGGAAAGAACTGGTGGATCTTAAGCAGGAGAAGAGCACAATCAAATCCTTTGTAGAAGGTGAGTTCACTCTGGCCGAATCGTGCAGGCCGCAGTGGCGTCCAAACGGGTCGAGGGGAGGGGCTGGTGCAGTGACCCAGGGAGGGGACAACCGAAGCCCAGGAAGAGGCAGCGGCGGTGGACACAAGGAAGATGACATACTGCGGGGGGCTCGGCGGACCTGGCGCCAGGTGGTCACAGGGGCGGGGAGGCAGGGCGGGTGGGTAACAAAGACAAGGCCACGTGTGGAACGCCTCACAGCCTCACGGCTATCAGAGTCATGGGGTCGTGGAGCACTCTAGAGGTCAGCGACAATGGATTTCACCTTTCTCTCCTTACCTTGGCAGCAGAGTTTGACACGCCGTGTGTGACATTTCTGATGAGGCCCCCAACATTTCCGTACTTTATCAGTCCAGTAACCCCTTCAGAAACATCATTCAACAGCCCCATGGGATTGCCGAGAAAGTCCACGGATCCCAGGATCCGAGCTGCCTGGCTGAGGAGTTCCTGTGAAATGCAGCAGACAGAGGAGATGAGAACCAGCACCTGTTGATACTCGCCGGCAGAACGTCCCAAGCAAAAAGGTTAGACGTCTGTCTCATCCTCCAATCTCATCAACACCCACAACGACCTCTTAGCTCTCATCAACTGCCAGCTCCCATCCTTCCACGAGCTCCACCCAAGCTCTCCCCACGCGTGTGCCCCAGAGATGACTCTCAGTACTCAGAGAGACTCCTCAAAGCCATTCCGAAGAATAAACATGAGCTCTGAAACAGGAAAGACCCTTTACAAATATTTATTAGCATATACATCACACTCTCCAGCATTCCTACAAATAGGGAACTCAGTAGCAGCAGGAGAGTTCTAGAAGGAAAATAAGGGAATAGAGTGGAGGGGTAGTTCCGCTCATAATCGGCAGATCGGGCAGTGCACAAAGGGGGCATGTTTAGACCTACCAAGCAACCCCCCACTTTCTGCATCCCTCCACTGATTCCAGATTCCAGGGGTATCTGCTATGTCACTCTCCTCACAGTTTAATGGAAATATCACCAATTAAGGAAGTCGAGGAAGGAAGCAAAGAAGGCAAGGAGGGAGAAGGGAGGGAGGAGGGAGAGAAGGAAGCAGGAATAGGATATATTTTAACTTTGACAGTTAATAAGTTTGATATGATCTTGACCTATCTATTTATCAAAGAGTCTAGATAATAAAATATAAAATGAAAAATGTCCAACTTGACAGGAAAATTTTAAAGTTCAACTCACGGGCAGAATCTCATAGGCTCCAAGAACACTGATGTGATTGTTGAAAGTAGGCCCGTGCCCAGTAAATAGAGAGGTCAGAGTATTTCATGTTATCATTAAAGCATCAATTAAACCCTTAAGAGTTGTGACTAATCTGGTGGAAGCCCCTGAGACTAGTTCTGTGAGGGAGAAGACTAACAGCTCATAAATCAAATATGCTGTTTTAGGATTTTCCGAATGTGTACGGGCTTCACGGGCTGTGACCTGAACCCTAACACGGCAAATGTTTAACTGGGTTCCCAATAGAAATGCCTTAGTAACCCAAATTCCCAAACCACCAAAACAAACATTCTGCTTATGCTCTAGCCACTAAGTATTTCTCCAAAGCTCACCTCCTGGAAATGTTTGAGGATATCATTGATGATGAATTCCTTGGTCTCATAGGGATGTACCCGAGTGAATGGATCCAGATTAATCACGGCGTCCTCAAACCGAATCAGTGGAAATCCCAAGGTACTTTTTAGGGCCTAGTTAGGGAAGAAAGAAAATGACATCTGATGGCCTTCCAGCGTCCTATAATTCTGGATTCCACGAAAGGTACAAATCATACCAACTTTCCAATGAGGGCCAAGGTTTTGATATTTATAAATAAGGATCTTCCCTACAATTATAAAAGTAAAATATGCGCGCGCGCACACACACACACACAAAATATATATACATGTCACTCAGAGTAACACAGATCACATAGAAATAAACACTTAATAGCCTCACAGCATAATTCTTTCTGGTCTGTTTTGTATGTGTGCTGTGTTTTCCTTTTTTTTTTTAAAGATGTTATTTATTTATTTGACATAGAGAGAAGAGATCACAGGTAGGCAGAGAGGCAGGCAGAGAGAGAGGGGGAAGCAGGCTCCCCGCTGAGCAGAGAGCCCGATGTGGGGCTCGATCCCAGGACCCTGAGATCATGACCTGAGCCAAAGGCAGAGCCTTTAACCCACTGAGCCACCCAGGCGCCCCTGTGTTTTCCTTTTTTGACTGAAGTTACCACACATATAGAAAGGTGCACTAACGAAATACAAGGTTGATTGATTTTTTTTTTTCCCCCAAAGTGAACACAACAAATGTGTCAACTACCATCCGGGAGACCAGAGAGTAAATTATTATTCCTATCTTGGGAGCAGCCCCCTCGCCAGCTGTGGCCTCCCAGTCACTACTCCCTCCTCCCCGAGGGTAACCACTATCCTGACTTCTACCAACACAGGTTAGTCTTTCCTGCTTCGAATGTTAGATAAAGGACGCCATCAGTATGTACTTTGGGTGTTACAAAGAGCTGCGGCTGCTGAAGTTTCACTGTTAGCATTCCAATACGCGAATAAAACGCAATTTATTAAGCCACTGTTGTTGATAAACAGTGGTGCCGTTTCAAGCTTTTGGCTACCGTGAATAATGCTGCTATGAACATTCATGGACAAGTCTTCAGGGGCATAGCTGTACGCACTTTTCTTGAATATATACCTGGGAATGGAGCTGCTGTGTCACAAAGAACATACATGTTCGACCCGAGTACACACAGTACTGCCCATCAGTCATCCCCAGCAGCTGAACGGGTTCCCACTCCCTTCGGCAGTCTATGAAATCTCCTGCTGCTCTACATCCTCGTCAACACTCAGTATAGACAGCTTTTTGAAAGACAAACATTCTGCTGGGTGTGTGATGGTATCTCAGTGTGGTTTTAATTTCCATTTTCCTGGTGAAGCACAAAATCAAGCACCTCTTCATACATATATTGGCCATTTGGATATCTCTTTTTGTGAAGTGCCTACTCAAGTCTTTTGCTCATTTTTGTAGCGGGTTGTCTGGTTCTTACTTATTACTTTGTAGGCGCTTTTCTTTCTATAGATTTTATTTATTTATTTATTTGTTTGTTTGTTTATTTGTCTGTCTGTCAGAGAGACAGAGAGGGAGAACGAGCACCAGTGGGGGGAGAGGGAGAAGCAAGCTCCCTGCTGAGCAAGGAGCCCAATGTGGGATTTGATCCCGGGACCCTGGGATCGTGACCTGAGCCAAAGGCAGATGTTTAACCGACCAAGCCACCCAGGCATCCCCGTTTTTCTTATCGATCCTGTATGTAAGTCCTCTGGTGAACAAATATACTGCAATTAATTGCAATTATCTTTTCCCATTCTATGACTTACTACTTATTAAATAGTGTTTTTTTAATGAAATCCAACTTATTGGTCTTTTCCTCTAGGAAAAGAGCTTTCTGTTTCCTGGTTAGGAAATTATTATCAGGGCACCTGGGGGGCTCAGTCAGTTAAGTGTCTGTCTTCAGCACAGGTAATGATTGTAGGGTCCTGGAATCAAGCCCCACGCTGGGCTCTCTGCTCAGTGGGTTCCCTGCTCAGCGGGGAGCCTGCTTCTCCTTTCTCTGCCTGCTGCTTTGCCTACTTGTGCTCTCTCTCTCTGTCAAATAAATAAATAAAATCTTAAAAAAATTATTATCTACACCAAGGTCATAAAGATACTCCCTGTGTCTATCTAAAAAATTTTTATTGTAAAAAAATAAAAAATAAAAAAATTTAAAAATTTTATTGTTTTACTTTTCACATTTAAATCTATAATCTACTTGGACTTGATTTATATGGTATGAAGCAGAAATCAAGATCTATTTTTTTCCAAATGGATATCTAATGAACTAAGTAATGTTCATTGAAATGATCGTCCTCTCCCCTACTGCAGTACAGTGTAAACTTTGTCATATTCTTTGCATTTTTCATTTCCAAATACATTTTAGAGTCAGCTTGTCAATCTGCCACAAAAAAATTGTTGGAATTTTCATCAAGATTGCATTGAATCTATAGATCAATTTGAGGAGAAATGACAACTTCAGAGTAGTAAATCTTTCAATGTATTAATGTGGTATGTCCCTTTATCTATGCAGTTCTCTTTTCTCTTAATAATGTTACATCATTTTCCATGCAGAGGTCTTATATACACCCTTTTGGATTTATTCCTAGGTATCCACAGTAGATTAAAAATGGCCCTATGCTCTTTACATCTTGTACTATTAGTGGAGGCTATTTCATCTGTACTGACCTTGTAATTTGCTTCAACCAAGAAAATGCAGTGGAAGGAACACTGTGTGACCACTGTGCCTAGGCCTCAAGAGATCTTGGAGCTTCTGCTCTGCCTTTTTTGACCCTTCCACCACATGTAGAAGCTGAGATACCATGTGGAAGGAGGTTCTTTTGACAGTCAAAACCTAACACTTGACATGTGAGTAAGGTCATAGTAAGCCAGTCAGTCTCAGTTGATTGCCAGACTCATAACCACAAGTGAGTCCAACAGAAGAAGCGTTCAATTTTCAGCCAAAATTGCTGACCCATAGAATTGTGAACAAATACATGAACCGTTAAATGTTGGGAGTGGTTTGTCACGCAGCAAGAGAGAATAATGTATTTGATGTTTTTTCAACACTGCTGTGAATTACATTCTTCAGATTTTCCTTTTCTCTATAATTGTTGCTGAAATGTAGAAATACAATTGATTTTTGTACACTGTGTCCAGCGAACTTTGTAAATTTACTTATTTGTTCAGAAAGTAACTTATCTGTACATTCTTTTAGATTTTCTAGGTACATATTCATGTTTTCTGCAAATAACAAAGCTTTCATTTTCTTATCCAGTTCTTATACCTTTTATTTCTTCTGTAATCTTTCTAGCCTTACTGCACTGCCGAGGATCTCTAGTATTACAGTGAACTGAGTGGTGATAATGGGCCGGCCCCTTCTCTGCTTTCAATATATCACCACTGAGTATGTTTGCTGTACCTTTTTCACAGATACATTTTATTGGATTAAGGCAGTTCCCTTCTCTCTCTCTCTCTTTTTTTTTTTTTGGCTCGCTGTTTCTTATAAATAGATGTTGAATTTTGTCAAAAGGTTTCTGTGCAACTATTGAGATAACCATATTTTGTCTTCTTTTCATTATTGATGTAGTAAATTACACAAATTATCTGAAAATACTTATACTTACATTCCTGGAATAAACCCAATTAAGTTATATTTTCCTTCTCACACACTGCTATATTTGATTTGTTAATATGTTGTTCAGATTTCTTTCTTCTATGTTCATGAAACAATTATGGTCTATAATTTCCCCTTATTTATTTTCAAAATATAGATTATCATTTTCTAGTAAACTTCTTGAACATACATTTACTCTTTAAAATTCTGATAATGCCAGTATTTGTTTTATCTATGGGTCTGCTTCTAGTGTCTGTTTTTATTCTTGGTCTCCTCTCTTGGTAGGTCTGGTAATTTGTGACTGAATCTAACATTTTCTATGAAGACTTTTACAGATTTCAGATGAGTCTTTAGTTTTTAGCAGGCAGTTAAAGGGGCGTCATGTAATCCGGATTTGGGCTTTCTCAAGGCTGGATTTCAGTCTTTGTAACTCCTGGTCTATTTCAGTCTTTATAAAGCCTGGTGTAGTGTCAGTGATCTCAACTGACAACCAAGTCAATTCCTGCACTTTTAATCTCCCCAGCACCAGAAAACTGCTAAAAGGTCTACTTTGTTTTCCTGCCTCTTGACCACCACTTTCTGCTTGGCCTCTCTCAGACAAGGTTACCTAGAAATTGGCATCTGCCTCAAGACATACAGCAGCTCAGACCAGTGGGGGCTCTTTTCTGCCTGTCCTTTCTCTGTAAGATATTAGCCCCTCTCTTGATTGCCAGCTCTCTTAGTAGCTAATGTTTGCTATGCCAGCCTCGTGAGACTGTCAAAAGCCTTACTCAGACTCTCTGCCTCTGACAGCTGCTTTCTGCTCAACTTCTCTTTCTCCCCATACCATTTACGGATTAGGATTAGAATAATTCTCCTTTATTCCCAAGAATAAAACCAGAGTAAATTTGGACTGAGTTTATTGAGTTTCCTTCTTCACATAAATCCTGGACCATCAAGTCCTAGATGTCCTGGGAGCTTTCCAATACTTCAAACAGACCTTAGGGTTTTTTTCTCTTGAGCTTTTCTTGCAATTCTCAGCTAGTCTGGCTCCACTCTCAGCCAGTGAACAATTTCTGGATATGGTCTATTTTCCAATTATATTTTTATTTAACAAGATTGATATTTCAAGGATTTTAGACAGCATGCAAAATACTTTTCTTCTTTGAATGTGAAAACAATTTTCATGCTAATAATGTTAATAACTCTCTGATCTAAATGGAATCTTTCATTATATAGATTATAAGTAATAAATCTAATTGTGTATTTTTCCAAATGGCTATCTAGTTGGTCTAATAGCACTTACTAAAACATCTATATACCCCCCCAGTGAATCATAAATGCCTTTATAGTAAAATCTCACGTGCAATTTCATGCACTTTCTATTTTCCCCCTTATTTTTCATCTTTTAGCATGTATTTTCAGAAGCTGTCTTAAATTATTTTGGGACAAGAGCATCTTTGACTGAAATGAAATTGTGTAACAGGAAGAAAATATAGATGAAATTTTTTAAAAACCAGAGAATGGTGAAATTGGGGGTGGGGGACTCAAATACAAACAGGCAAAAGACGGGTAATTTTGATGACATAAAAACAAAAAGCTTTTCTGTGATTAAAAAAATACATACATCAAAAGTAAAATGCCAATTGAAAAACTGAAGGGAAAAACCTTGCAACTCATATCAAAGACCAAACTTATATAAAAAGCTTCTAAAATCACAGGCAATAAAAGACCAATAATACGATTTTTTAAATGGGCAAGTGATACAACCAGACAGTTTGGTTTCACAAAGGAAAAAAGAGCCCTTAAATAGATGAGTCAGGAGAAGCAGAGGGAAAAAAAACTGTGAAGAAGACAAAGAAACAAACAGACGAATAAGAGGAGAACCAGAAAGGGACAGGGAGGTCAGCAATGCCGAATATAGCAGAGGACCCTACAGAGATAAGGACAGACAAAAGGTCCCTATATCTGGGGCCTTGGGAAGTTCACCAGTAACCTCCTACTAAATGATTTGAGAACAAAACATTTTAGAGATTAAGAGCATTCTTAGGTTAATTCGGCCTAATACGCTAATTTAGCCAAACACTCTCATTTTTTTTTAAATAAATAAAACCAAAGAAATGTTAAGTGGATGACCTAAACTCATGCAGTTAGTTATTAGGAGATCTTAGATTCAAAAGTGCTCGTTTTCGCGACAGTAACCACCCATTAGATGGAAAGCAGGAAGACCAGAATGGAGGATTATACTCCTTCTCCTGAAAAGCTCTCTGCTATTCATTCATGCACGGTTCACCCATCCATATGGCTCGGACTGAGAAACTGAGGCCCAGCCCGGCTTCACCGCTTTGCTTAGAGCCGCACAGTAAATATGCTGGGGAAGGTACTGATGTCAGGTCAGCAGTTTGTTTTGCCAATACAACTCTGAGCATTACTTTCTTCTCGGAGAAGAGGAAATGAGATCCAAACAAAGGCTTAAGGCAAAAGCTTTTTTACCCCAACTTCCTCATTGCAACCAAATACCGAAGAAGAGGAACCATACATAGTGCAGAGACTCTGAAACCTCTACCAAGTTGTCAAAACCCTCACGAGAGACACCGCCCCCCCTTTCTGAATGGCTCCTGTGCTTTGTCTGAACCCAGGAAATACTCCGGCCCTTCACCAAAAATTATCTTCACCTCGTCATTTACTGCTCTGGGACCTCCCCCCGTTGAAAAAGCCGAGATCTAGCCTTCGGTGTGAATTATTCTGCCACCTTCAGGTTGTTCTGGTCAGTCAAAGGAAAACAGATGAGAGGGGAAAGAGCCAAACAGGGCTTTTTCCTGTAGTAACTAAATGACTAATCAAATACAGTAGTATACAAAGTTGATGCTTATTTACTCAAGTAGCAGACAGTTTCCTGTTATAAAACTGATTCTGGAGAAGGCAATCAGCGCTCAGAAGTTCCTAATAAAACTAGGAAACTGTCTATTCCTACCTTCTCCAGATGAAAACTGCTGAAGTCTTCCAGAAACTCTATGGAGTTGAAAGAAGAAATACCTGTCCGTATGCCATAAGGTCTCGGATCGCAAGCCAGTCCCTGGGCCACATCCTTCCCTTTCTTAGTTTATCCTGCACTAAACAAAACTGTCTGGAATTCATTCTTTAAAGGTTTATTTATGGTACATAGAGACTGTTTATGTGAAGCAGGGTATTTGCCCATTTCCCTCCTGGGACAGTGTTTAAAACTACAGGGATATTTCCCTCTCTGGCACTTTCTGAAATACAATTAACAATACTGGATCTTTTTTCCTTTTAACAAATCTGGTTTTTATTTAGGGAGGGGAGGAAAAAAGTAAAGGGTCTGAAGTTTCCCAACAAATTATTTCAAGCCTTTGAGAAGACAGTTTTAGGCTTTTTAAATAGTGTCTTTGTTTGAAATTCCCCCTCACCCCCACCCTTCTGCTCTCTGACCATTAAAATGTGGGTTTTCTTCCAAACTAGATTGCTCAATTAAAGCCCTTCTTTTGTAATACCCCAATGCTCTAAATGGGAAAAGGACTGCTGTAGGCCACCTCATGAAATCTTTGAAAGGCTCCTGGCTTCTTTTGATCTTTAAGAAAAAAAAAACCCCAAGAACCATATAAAACTACCTGGTTTTTCGATCTTACCCTGTTACTCCCTAGTAGTGAATGCTGGGGAGAATAATGGAGAGAAAGGGGGGGAGGGGGCGATGTCTCCGCATTTGTGAAACGGAGCTATTAGCTCCCCCTTCTCCCATCACAGAGGAAGGAATCCAATCGAGATAGCAGATGGGAAAGTGCTCGGAGTCCCGAACAGACACTGTATCCTGCAATAATGTGCCCTCCGTGTAAACTTGAAGAGACTTCCCTCTGAGATTTCGGACAGCCTCACTTCTGGCCCAGAGTCAAGAGAATCAAGATAATTATTCCTTCAATACCAAAGACACGGTTACCTTTTAGTCAGGCTCTTGTGATTCCCGCTTTGGGACAAGACTCCGTTCCCTAAGCACATACTTCGAGCCATCACACAGTCATCTCAAAGAGCATACTGCTCTTTCTAAGAGCTGCTAATAAAGGGATATTACTCTGTTAGGAAACTCTTTGAATAAATGACATTATTTTATGAGTCCCAGACTCCACTAGGAGAACTCGAGACACAGTGAAACGGTGACTTCCACAAGCTGAGAATTTAACTCTGAAGTCCCAATTCCCAGCACCCTGCTTGAAACAGTAACGTGACCCATTCCGGGTGCCCCCCCACCCACGCCTCATGACAGAGCTGCTCCACTGGATTTCTGAAACAATCGTTTGAAAATGCCTTCAAAGTGTTCCTTGAGTCCAGTGCCAAATGAAACAGTGGCCTTAATGGATCGCCAGTGTACCATATGCACAGCACACACGCGCACCTTGGTACCATGTCACCAGAGGTCTGGACCTACTTCAACTGTAGCAGATCCTATTGCATTTGTCAGGCTGGGGGAAAGTTTTTTCGCTGGGAGCAATTTGAAAGGAATAGTTAGGTGTCTGTGTTTCTGAGTAAGATGATTTAAAAAACAAGAAGTCCTTAACTCTCAGGAAATGCTTAACATTGGTTTGTTGGCCGCGTGCCAAGTGTTCTGGGGGAATATATACTTTATCAAATAAACCCATTCCAAGGGGTCACATAAGTCAAGTGGATACTTGTGGATATTAGCAAGATAGTGGTTTTCCCATGGTTTTCCCCCCACTCCCAGGCTAATTATAAGTATCTTTAGTCTCCTGGGAAACATGAAATTAAAGCCAATCAAGCAGACAGGAGAGTCTGCTGGAAAGGGCACACCACGCTCTTCTCAGGATGGTTGCAAAGCAATCCCTGTCCCTCTGGTCCCGACCAGCACTCCCCAGTGCTCATGCCCAGCTTGCCACGGAAATGAGGCGGCCACCTTTGCTCCCTCCTTATCCAAGTACGATCTGGTGTTGACCAGACTGCTGTCTCGTTACCTACAAGTCTATTATAGAAGTTGGGCGTTGGCAAACCAGGCACCACATGAGGCCCACACGTGTTTTGTCAGACCCGAAAGGTTTTTTGAAGAAAACAACTCAAAGTGGTTGCCAACATTTCAAAACCAGGGGATTCCACATAAAAACCCAGATTTCCGGCTTCGCTTTAAAAATCTGAAGATCTGGCAACACAGGGTTCATGTTGCCCTGTGCCAGCAACTGGCTGGAGCTGAGCCGAGGCTGCCCCTGCAGATGAAGGGCGCACCCCACGCGCCGCAGTGCCCACCGTGCCGCTCCACGGGGCGCACTGCTGGACAGTCCCAGCGGGCAGCTGACCTGAGGGCGCCTCACTTATGATTTGTCTGTCCAGGTCTGTGGCTGTGCCTGTTCAGAAGAGAGGGCATCAGGCGGCATCTGAAGGGAGGCTGCGTGGCCCAGTGGCCACATCCTAGGGGCAGGTGCCTTGACGACCGTCTTCAAGGGCAACAAAGGAAAGGAACCAGAAGTAATGTGTCCAAGGTTTAGACTCAGTCTAAGAAAAGACTTTCTAACAACCTCCTGGGGCCTCGTCCCGTGCCCATGATGGCCTACCTGCAAGGCCCGAGTGGAGAACTCTCTGGACTCCAACATCCTTGTTCACTGAGCAAGGGGATCGCTGGGGCCTGCTACAGCTCTCAAATGCCCTGAGGCCTTCTGTTCACGGGGGCAGACAGTCTATGGTACAGTATAGCACAGTGTAGACTTCGAGTCGCACAGGCTTGGATTTTAATCCCAGCCCCAACCCTTCGTTCAAACAGATCTTCCTGCGGCAGATGGAGATGGAATTGAGGCCATGTCTGTGAAGCGCAGATCAGGACGACCCGCGGGCCTGTCACATTCTGATGCCGGCCCTAAGGGAGGCCACACCTCAGTGGGATGCGGCCGAGTGTGTTCCATAACGATGGAAGACATTTCCAGGGTCAACCATTCCCGGACACGTGGGTACTGAGGAGGAGAGAACCAGGAGGGCAGGCGGGTCTTGGGCACAAAAGGAAGGTTTTCTCCTGAATCTGGGAGTGGCCCCAGGAAAGTAGGCTCTTACCTCACTGAGATAAGCCAAGAGCTAAGAAGACGGGTTTTATGGAATTCTCTGTTTACCCTCATTACCCCTCAGTCTTTAGCAAAGTCTTACTTAAATATTGAAAAAAGTGCATATACATATATACATATGTCCGTATGTACACACATGTATACACGTGTACATATATGTGTGTGTGTGTGTGTAGATATGTGTCAAACCTGTAAAAATATCTGTTATCGATGATGGACCCTGGACAGAAAAAGCAAATAGCAAACACACTCATTCTTTTCGAGGGAAAGTCATTTTTTGAAACTCGTTCAGTATCAGCTCACCTTAAGATCCAGTGGTAGCTTGTTGGAGGTGAACACACTCAGCTTGATCTGGGGAATGCTGATTTTGAGATTTTCAAAGTAGTATCGAATCGGTGTTCCGCCCTGCTCAGCCGTCTTTTCATGGAGGTTTTCATCATACTTTTCCACCTCTGGTACAAGGGTAAAATAGTGAATTAAAAAAAAAAACAAAAACGAATCTCCTGACGTCTCACAAATCAAATGCTAACGTCAAAAACAATCATACAAAAATGTAAACCTCTCTCTAAATTTAGTTTTTCAGGGTTTGTGATATGTACAGTATTCTGATGCCACTTCTTTGTAAAAGCAGATCTGCTTCGTGTTGTTTATCAGAAAAGTACAATGGCCTAATCTTTTGTGACTCTATACCATCTGGCAGACATCATCTTTGGAAAAAATCACGCAGATGGGGAAGCCAGAGGTCATGGGTGTGTGCTGACAATGAGTCTTCTGGAAACCGTGTTGTTATTATAATGATTATCATAAAAGACCCCAATTATATGCATTCATTTCATAAGACGATATCCAAATATCATCCACTAGAGTAGAGTTTAATTGAACTATAATGAACAACATGACGAATTAAATAATGTATCTGAGTACAGCAGAATGCCTTTAAAAAGAAACCGGCTGCAGGCTATAAAGAGCTGACGTCACAGCAATAGGCACCCTCTCCCCCAAATAGTGGACATTTGTGAAGACAGCAGAGTCGAGGCAGACTTTTTTTTTTTTTTACTTCTTGTCAAGTGAGGAGGAGTGACATGGGCTGGCACACGGCAATGAGCTCTTTGACTTGCTCCTGTGCCCACACCCTGGTCGGCTTATTTTCACTGGGCTTCATGAGCCTTAGAAATACAACCAGGAGATTGTACTGATCTGCCTCTCAAACAAATGTTTGCTGCACACTATTACGGTTCTATTTACAGAAAACATTTCTAGATTTTAGAAAATGACACTGCAACAGAGACCCGCCCGTTTGTATTCAGGGAACCCAAACAGAGAAAGTGGAGGAGATGCTCCAGTAAAACAAAGGCTAGGATCTTATAAACGTCTATACAATGCTTGGTGAGAAATTTATTTGCAGCAAGTTACAAGGAAAGCATGTCCAGTAAAATTGAAAGTAACACTTCCCAGGAAGGTGCCCAAAGAGCCTGGCTACCTGCAGGCTGGGCCGCGCAAGTGGCTGTCTGAGTCCAAACACACACCCCGAGTGGAAAACACAGTTTTACACAGACAGGATCTTGCTCTTAATCCCAAATACACTAAAGTTTCAATCTTAAGTCTGGGTTAAAGAGCAAAAATATTTTTCTTGCACTGTATCTAAGTATATACACATGCACACGTGTCCCCAGCGATTTTTTTCTCTAGCCAACATGGGCATATAAACATTCAAGTCCATCTTATCATTTCTCAGGCTCAATATTCGGTCTAGTCTTCAAAAGGCTAAGAATTACCGACTTCTTTCTAAGCTCTATATTTAGTCTTACAAAGGCCACGAGGAGGAATCTAAAATAAAGAGACAAAAGCGGTATGATTTCCGTAGCGACCGATGGGACATGTAAGGTTTCCAACAGCTTCTCTCACTCCCCTCTCTAAAGAAGAGTCAAGTAACTAGAAAACTTGGGAATGACATTAAGGCATAAGGGCACGGATGCAAAAAGTTAGGAAGTTAAGGCTAGTCAATTTCCCCCCCTCAACTAAACCAAAGGAACAGCCGAAGGGATTTCTGATTCTTGGCCCCAAGTCTGTTTACTAAACAAAGGTTAGGAAACAAAGTGGTTTGCTAAATGACGAACATCATTTCTGTTATCCTCAAGCAGATGAGTCAACAAACGCACAACGAAGAGGAAAAGTGTGCTGCTTCCCAAAGGCTGAACTCCAGATACCCCAGGACACCTCTAAGAAGGAAGCTGATGGGCCCACATCAGCCCCATCCCCCCCGCCCCATCAACAGGCTGTACGTGGAAAAAAGCCGCGGAGACACAAGCCTTGGCTTCTGTGTTTGGGCTGCAAGGTGGAAAGGGAGCTTGTCGGGCACTCAGAGGTCACCTATTTTCACAAGTGGACTAGAAAATGCCATTCTTGGGCCCCTTCCCAGACACAAATCTACAATATTCAACAGTACCTGATTCTGCTTGGTCGTAGCCAAAAAAACTCAGTAGCTTGAGGAGCAGTTTCTCTTCAATTTGCACTGTGAATCTCTGAGCTGTGATCATCAGATGCTAGAGATAGAGGAATTCTGATTAATAGTGTAAACACCAGAAGGAATTTTCATCTGGGCCATTAAGAAGGCCCCAAAATGACGTGGCATGGTTTCTTTACTCATGTGATTTTGTAACCACATTGCCAAATGATTTCTGGCTCATCTCTCTCTGCATTGTTACAATTAGCAAGAATTCCAGAAGAGATTTAATATACAATTCACCGCCCTCTTGTTTGGTTTCCGGGGCATCTGTGTCTCCTTAGTCAGGATCCCGCTGCGGTGGACAGCGTTCTGGTGCTGAGCTCACGTGGACAGCGGCTAGATTAAGGAGCAGCAGGATTTGAGGGCTGCTGACAGGCTTGGCCCCCATTGGTAATGGTGACAAAGGCCAGAAATATGGGAAGCAACCTCTTAGTTCCCACTTTTCCAGAATTTGCTGCTGTATCGGCCCGCTTCTACGTGGAATCTTCTATGTGGAAACTTCTCCAGGGAAGAAAGTTCATCACTTTTGAATGATGTGCTTTTAGCAGTCAGTGTGTCAGCTTACACAGGAGGATGTCTGTCCCAAGGTCAGACCCCTCCTGCCACTCTCTAATTATTCTAATAACACATCTGGATCACACCTGGTCCTGATCGACCTGGAAGATGCTATGCTTTCCCACAGAGACTTGACTCTGATGAATACAGACTCTGGCCCCCCCCGGATTCTGCGTTATCATATGCAAAGCCACAGTCAAGAAGGCCAGGCGCTATGAGGAGTTGCTGGAGCCCCTCTACACCATGGAGGAAGTCAGAGTGCCTTAACTGTGCAGGACGACCTCTGGCTGCAGCCTGCACTGCTGCTTGGAGCCTCGGCTGCGAGAGAACAGATCGGCCTCCTGCCAAGCCCACCAGCCTCTGCCAGCAGCCTACCTTGTAGATGTTGGTCAGCGCGCTCTTACTGGGGAACTTCACTGCATTCACCTGCACGGCCGGGCCGGTCTCGATGACCTCATTCTCATTGCTCAGGGGAGTCACATAGAGCATGAAGGGCTGAGTGGTACCGATGAGCTGATTGTCCACCTGGCACAGGTGAAAGCAGCAAGATAAACGAGAACAGACAATGGCTCAGTTCTCAGCTCTTTTATCGTTGAGTAGGGTCTCCTCCTAGGTAGGACACTCCGAAAGGACCCCTGCCATTTTACTGTCTCACTGGCAGCTGGAAAAATATATCCTCACTGCAGACCAGCAACGACTGTAGCGGGAATGACAACAGGAGCTCTCAGTATGTGGTGAGTGCTGTGTGCCAGGTCCCACACTAGTCCCCTCACAATAGTGATCTGAATCACGGTACACCTGTGACGTCAGAATTACGGAAGTCAGGGCTCCGCTACGGTCCTTAGACAACCTCTTGAGGACGATCCCTGTCCTCATGGCACAGACGAAGCAGCTGAGGGGAGAGGCCCTTGCTTAAGGTTGCACAGGTGGTTCATCACAGAACTAGAACTTGACTCCAGGTCTGTCTGACCCCAAGCCCAGCGCTCCTAGAGGCTATCGGTGAAGCAAATGGACACTAGAGCATGAAATCAGTGGCTTGACTGGCTACCAAATGGAAGCAGTGGCCTTTCCTAAAGTCAAGTCCATGCTAGGAACGAAATGATGACGTCAGTGGCGGTCATGAGCACGCACTGCTCTCTTCGCCCATACCAGTCAGCGCAGGAACTGCGCACGCTCTCCACACCGAGCCACGTTTACGGCTGTCGGTGGACTCACCACAGGAAGCGGGCACCTCCACTTTATTTTCCATCAAAGCTCCGTATCGGGACGAGGAAAGAGAACATCTGTGTACTCTCTACACGTCACCTAACATACCCCTTACTGCAACTCTAAAGGCTAAGAATCTTCCTCCCCATTTTACCAACAACTAAACAGAAGCTTAGAGAAGTTAGATCACTTGCCCACATTCACACAGCAGGTGAGGTGGAAGAGATTCAGGATTTGGGATCAAATGCTGGCACTTCTGGCACCAAATCCTGCGACCCTTGCATTGTATCACACGGACTGCCACACAGCCACCTGGATAACCCGCTGGCTCTCAAGTTGCAGAGAGAAGGGCAAGAGAGCGCAAGCATTTTGTCCCTCCTCCATCCTCACCCCTACGGTGCACTCCCTGCACAGCAGCCAGAGTCACCTTCCAAAATGACAAATCGAGTCCTGGCCCCCCTTCCTTTACACCTGTCAGTGGCTTCCCTTTCTCTTGAGATGAAACCAAACCTCCCACCATGGCCTCCAGGATGGAGCCACGTCCCCACCTTCACCGCAGAGCACTTCCCCTCCAGGCTGGCTCCAACCCTCACACAGAAGCCTGCTGGTTATTTCTCAAAAGGGGCAACTCTCCTCTCTGAGTCTCTGGATTCTGAGGGAGCAGGTTTTACCCTAACAGCCTTCTCCATGGCTCGCCCATTCCCTTCCTCCAAGGTTAGCTCTCACTTCCTCGGGAAGATCTTCCCAGGCTACTTACTCTCAAAAGTAGTACCGTCCTTCTGCGTTCGTTAGAGCAATTCCCACAGGTGCTAGTCATTTTCCTTGGTCGCTCGCTCCCGTTGGCTGACTTCTTCTCTGGGCTGTTAGCCCAAAGGGAGCAGAACTCATCTGAGTCATGGCTGCTACCTGCAGAGCCTAGTGCCGTGCCCGGCACACCGCTGATGCCCCCGGAATGAGTGAAGAATCACCCATCACATCCAATAGAGAAAACACAGAAGTGCTCACCTTCCTCTGACCTCCCTTTATTCCTTCCCCAAACACACTTGATACAAGATGTAGAAGAGGTACAACTTCCAGTGTTACTCTCCCAATTAGATTAGATGCTTCCTAAGGACGGGGATATTTTCTATTTTTAAACATTCTTTCTCTCAGCGCTGTAATCACAGTCAACTCTCAAACCTGTTTATTTTCTATGATTTACAGCACACATTAAATCAAGAGGTATTATAGTACAAATATTTTTGATTAAAAGGTTAATGAAATTCATGAAGCACAAATGGCTCCTTGGATCTTCTCTGTAAGGTGAAAAGAGACAAGAAATAGAAGGACAAGATAATAACTTTTTATCTGTCCTCAAACAAATGAGATGTGATTAGCCTGAACTATTTTCTCTCTGTGATACATGATAAAAACATTTTCCTGAAAGGGGGTTTCAGGTGGATGGAAGTACGTGGTGGGAGCAGGAGGACACCCCAGTCATGGGCACGCACTGCACACCCCCTGGAGGAACGTGGGCCGCCTGTCTGGGGAAAGAATCAAGGTCTAGGTCTTTGGATCCTTCTGGAAATGTTTACCAGGAACCGGTTTCCTGGACTCGGTAATCCTGGTGGAGGCTGGAGAGAAGGGCTGCAAGCACGATGCTACAAAGACAAGAGCTGTCTTGATAGCATGACGACAAAACTCGTGCGGGAACTGTCAAAATCGACCTTTTCAGAGCTTCGACACTTAACTGAAGGCTTGCAACAACCCAGGGATCATTTACTGGAGAAAGCTAGCTGAAACTCAGCAAGAACAGCCAGCCCTCCCCAGGTCCACGGGGGCCTCAAACACCAACAGCCCCACGCCCAGGGAGTCAGTGGGGAGCTGGGATGAGCTCACAGCTCCCCTCAAAGCCCCGTCCCCATAGAACTGTCACGTTTTGGAGTCTCTCTGGCACCTCTCCCTTTCTTGGCTTTAGTAATCTGAGTCTTCTCTTTTTTTTTTTTTCCCCTCCTGATCAGACTCCTCAGAAGCTTGTTAGTTTTACTGATCTCAAAGAACCAGCTTTTGACTTTCCTTCTTTCCTTTTTTCTTTCTTTCCTTTCCTTTTCTTTTTTTTCTTTTCTTTCTTTCTTTCTTTCACTTTGTTTGCTCTATTTCAGTGATTTCTACTGGGATTCTTATTTCCTTTTTTCCTCTGATTTTAGGCTTAATTTGTTGTTGTTTAGTTTCTTAAGAGGACACCTGAGTTCAGTTTCCAGCCCTTTCTCCTCCTCTAATGGTGCTAGAAATCTCCCTTCAGTAGAGCTACAGTGGTGTTCCACAAACTTTGACATGTTGTCTTTTCATCTTCATTTAGTTCAAGATATTTTCTTTCTTCTTTTTTTTTTTTTTAAAGATTTTATTTACTTATTTGACACAGGGAGAGAGAGAGAGAGAGATATCACAAGTAGGCAGAGAAGCAGGCAGAGAGAGGGGGAAGCAGGTTCCCTGCTGAGCAGAGAGCCCAACGAGGGGCTCCATCCCAGGACCCTGAGATCATGACCTGAGCAGAAGGCAGAGGCTTTAACCTCCTGAGCCACCCAGGCGTCCCATCATTTTCTAATTTCTATTTTGATTTCTTCTCTGATCTGTGGGCTATTCAGAAATGTGTTTTTAGTTTCCAATCATTCGGGCGATTTTTCCAACTATCTTTCTGTTATTTCTACTTCAATTCTATTGTGATGAGAGAATAGACTGTGTGACTTGAATCCTTTTGCACTTGGGAGTTGTTTTATGGTCGGTCCAGAATGTGGTTTCTCTTGGAAATGTCTCCTGTGCACTTGAGAAGAACGTGTTTTCTGCTGTTGCTAGGTGGGCTGCCGGATAAAATGTCAATTAGGCTACTTGGTTGGTAGTGCTATTCAAGTCTAGTATGCTTTTGATGAACGGCTACTTATTTGATAATTCTAACAATTATTCAGAGAGGGTAATGAAATTTTTTTCCTTTTTTCATTGCGTTATGTAAGTCACCATATAGTATGTCATTAGTTTTGTTTTGTTTTTTAAATATTTTATTTATTTATTTATTTGACAGAGAGAAACACAGCAAGAGAGGGAACACAAGCAGGGGGAGTGGGAGAAGAAGAAGCAGGCTTCCTGTTGAGTAGGGAGCCCAATGCAGGGCTCGATCCCAGGACCCTGGGATTACAACCTGAGCTGAAGTCAGATGTTTAATGACTGAGCCACCCAGGTGCCCCACATCATTAGTTTTTGATGTAGTGCTCCAAGATTCATTGTTTATGTATAACACCCAGTGCTCCATGCAATACTTGCCCTCCTTAATACCTATCACTGGGCCAAATCATCCCTTTCTAAAACCCTCAGTTTGTTTCTCGGAGTCCATAGTCTCTCATGGTTTGTCTCCCCCTCCGATTTCCACCCCCCACTTCATTTTCCCCTTCCTTCTCCTAATGTCCTCCATGCTACTCCTTATGTTCCATAAGTAAGTGAAACCATATGATAATTGACCTGCTTGATTTATTTCACTCAGCATAATCTCCAGTCCCATCCATGTTGATGCAAAGGGTGGGTATTCCTCCTTTCTGATGGCTGAGTAATATTCCATTGTATATAGGGACCACATCTTTATCCATTCGTCTGTTGAAGGGCATCTCGGCTCTCTCCACAGTTTGGCTATTGTGGACATTGCTGCTATGAACATTGGGGTGCACGTGGCCCTTCTTTTCACTATATCTGTGTCTTTGGGGTAAATACTGAGTAATGCAATTGCAGGGTCATAGGGGAGCTCTATTTTTAATTTTTTGAGGAACCTCCACACTGTTTTGCAAAGTGGCTGCACCAACTTGCATTCTCACCAACAGTGTAGGAGGGTTCCCCTCTCTCCACATCCCCTCCAACATTTGTTGTTTCTTACCTTGTTAATTTTTTGCCATTCTAACTGGTATAAGGTGGTATCTCAATGTGGTTTTGATTTGAATTTCCCTGATGGCTAATGATGATGAACATTTTTTCATGTGTCTATCAGCCACTTGTACGTCTTCATTACAGAAGGGTCTCTTCATGCCTTCTGCCCATTTTTTGACTTAATCATTTGTTTTTTGAGTGCTGAGTTTGAGAAGTTCTTTATAGATACTGGATATATCAGCTCTTTGTCTGTAGTGTCATTTGCAAATATCTTCTCCCATTCCGTGGGTTGCCTCTTTGTTTCGTTGACTGCTTCCTTTGCTGTGCAGAAGCTTTTTATCTTGATGAAGTCCCAAAAGTTCATTTTGGCTTTTGTTTCCTTTGCCTTTGGAGGCCTGTCTTGAAAGAAGTTGCTGTGGCTGATGTTGAAGAGGTTACTGCCTATGTTCTCGTCTAGGATTTTGATAGATTCCTATCTCACATTGAGGTCTTTGATCCATTTCAAGTTTATCTTTGTGTGTGGTGTAAGCGAATGGTCAAGTTTCATTCTTCTACGTATAGCTGTCCAATTTCTCCAGTACCATTTATTGAAGAAACTGTCTTTTTTCCATTGGATGTTTTTTCCTGCTTTGTTGAAGATTATTTGACCATAGAGTCATGGGTCCATATCTGGGCTCTCTGCTCTGTTCCACTGGTCTATGTGTCTGTTTTTGTGCCAGTACCATGCTGTCTTGGTGATCATAGCCTTGTAATAGAGCTTGAAATCAGGTAACGTGATGCCCCCAGCTTTGTTTTTCTTTTTCAACATTTCCTTGGTGATTCGGGGTCTTTTCTGGTTCCATATAAATTCTAGGATTGTTTGTTCCAGCACACTGAAAACTGCTGATGGCATTTTGATCGGGATGGCGTTGAAAGTATAGATTGCTCTGGGCAGCACAGACATTTTAACACTGTTTATTCTTCCGACCCAGGAGCATGTCCTAGGTTGTGTACCCCAGAGCAGCACTCCCAGCCCTCGCTTCCAGGGCCGGGCACGTCTCTGCCCTTTGTGCTTCTAAAACAGCCAGCCACCCCCCAGTTCACACACATGCCTCCGCAGCTCCAGGTTTCAATAGGTTGGGCTGCCCTAAAGTCCTTTCCCCGCTGCTACTGGTCTGGTCTGTGAGTCTGTGCCGGAGTCCCGGCGCAGGAGGCTTGTGCCCTCCTGTGTTATTTCACCTTTGCTGGCACCAGCGCTTATGGTGGCTCCCTCTCCCTTCCGTTTATCTTCTGGTATCCGTCCCCAGAACTGCAGCTGCCTGCTTCATACCTCAAGTCCAGCAGCCGGAGATACTCTGTTGGTATAGATCCTGAGATATCTTCTTGCATCTCAGGCTGATTTCATGGGTGTTCAGAGTGGTTTGGTAGATATCTAGCTCAATTCAGGGGACCAGCTGAAATGGGGTCCCCTACTCCTTCGCCATCGTGGCCCCATCCTTGAAATTTTCTACTCTATTTGTGTACTTGTCCATTTCTTCTTTCAGTGCTATCAGTTTTTGCTTCCTACGCTCCAAAGCCCTATGATCAGGTATATAAATGGCTGTGATCATTATGTGGTCCTCATAAACTGTCTCTATTATCATTAGGAAATTACCTTCCTTATTCCCCATAATACGCTCTGCTCTGTAATTGATTCTGACAGGAATCTAGCCGTTCCCACTTTCTTATGAGCAGTTCTAGCTCAGTATGTCTTTTTCCATTTTTTTCTTTTAACCTATTGTGTCTTTATACTTAACGTGTTCCTCAGAGGCAGCATATAATTGGATCTTGCTTTTAAATCCAATCTGATCATCTCTGCCTTTCAGCTGGAGGGGTTTATAGCATTAATGTTTATTTAATTGATACAGTTCTGTTTGAATGAGTCTACAATCCTGCTATTTGTTTTCTATTTGTCTCATCTGTTCTTTCCCATGTTTTCCACTTTTTCTGCCTTCTCTTGGGTTATCCATCTCCTCTCCTTTGTTGGACTATTAGTTGCAGCTCTTTGTTGCTTTAGGGCTTATAGTATTCATCTTTAACTTACCAGTTTATGCTCAAATGATAGCATACTACTGCACGTGTAAGAACATTACAGTAAATGTATTTCCATTTCTCCTCTCCCAACTTTATGCTATAGTTGTCATTCACTTTACTCTAACATCTTATAGATCCTAAAATATAGTGCTATTAGTTATGTCTAGGCAGTTGATTCTCTCTTAAAGAGATCTAAGAAATTAGAAGATAATCTTATATTAGTTACCTGTGTATTTTTTTTAAGATTTTATTTATTTATTTGACAGAGAAAGACACAGTGAGAGAGGGAACACAAACAGGGGGAGTGGGAGAGGGAGAAGCGGGCTTCTCGAAGAGCAGGGATCCTGATGCAGGCTTGATCCCAGGACCCTGGGATCATGACCTGAGCCGAGGGCAGACAGTTAAGGACTGAGCCAGCCAGGCGCCCTATTTACCTATGTATTTATCATTTCAGGTGCTCTTGGTTCCTTCGTGGAGATCCAGATTTCCATCTGCTACCATTTCCTTCTGCCTGAATGCTGTTATTTAACATTTTAATTTTTTTAGCATGAATTTGGTGGAAATGAGTTCTTTTAGCTTTTGTAAGTCTAAAAACCTTTTTATTTCACTCTTTTTTTTTTTTATTAGCTTTTAAAGCTTTAATGTAGAGATGATTTCTGATCAGTTTTTATACATACTGAAAGTGGCTTCCAGGCCCCCTTCTTTTAAAGATCTTTGGAGATTCACAAGAACTACAGATTTGAAGACTGCAGTTACCATCCAAGGAGGACAAAAATTCAGTGACTTCCCCAAAATAATTAACAAGAAATTACAAGTCCTGATTATTCTTATTTTCTTTTTCACCAAAAGCCCCATAGAGTTTTAAAAAGACATAAAAAAGCATTTTTTTTAATTTAGATAAGCCTTTTAAAATATATAGTAAGACCATACAGCAGTATGACGGGTTTTCCTCTGTCACTTGTAAACTCTAGAGAAGACAATCCTCAGAACCCTAGAAGTCTGTGGAAATCTCTTCACTTACCATCAGGATAAACTGCATCCAACCAGGAGTCAAGGGATCTGGGTTTCAGCTGCCATCCTGCACGGCCTCTCAACCTTGATCCTGAACAAGCCTCTCAACTTCTGGATAGCAGAAGCACCGTCACAGGATGAAAGGGGCTGACTGAGGTCATCTCGAAGATCTCTTCCAGCTCTGTTATTTTGTAACGCAAGCACATTCCAAGCTATGTGGGGTCAGGGATGTTAGAATCTATATTGAACGTATAGTACTTTTAAAATTCCTACTTCTTTTTCGAGTCCTGTTCTTAAATTTACTTTTTTTCCAAGTTCTTCCATACATCGAAATATATCTTCATATTTAACAGCCTCTTCATTAATACCAGTTAAAAGGCTTCTCAGGGCACCTGGGTGTCTCAGTCGGTAAGCATCTGCCTTCGGTTCAGGTCATGATCCAGAGTCCTGGGATCAAGCCCTGCATCGGGCTCCCTGCTCAGCAGGAAGCCCGTTTCTCCCTCTCCCACTCCCTGTGCTTGTCTTCCCTCTCTCACTGTGTCTGTCAATTAAATAAATAAAATCTTTTTTAAAAAAATAAAAGAAATAAAAGGCTTCTCAAGGATGTGTTTCTCATAACTTGCTTTTATTTATTTTTTTACTTGCCGCTTTAATTTCCCCAAGATCTCTTCTGCAGTTGTGGAGGCCAATAGCTTCACTTTTTCATGAAATTGACCACCCTTATCCAAAACCACGTCACTCTTCCTGAGCTCCAAGACCTTGTTAAGGTACCAAAGCACTGGGCAACAGCCCCTCCTGACAGGGCCGGGGTGAGGGGGCTAAGATGGCCACACATCACAGCTTCTGCTCTCACGTCTGAGAGCATTTTGTTTGGACCCAGGTTTGGCATGGATGGCTATGGTGACACAACCTATAGGATCAACCGCAACAGGACCCAAGGGAGGAAGTGGTCTCTCTGGCTCCTTGCTCTGGTTCTTACTCTTGCTCATCACACCAGCTTTCTCAGGCATCTCGGTGCCTAATGGGAGCCATGCGGAGGCTCCCGGGTCCCGACACAAGCCACCTCAGCCCTCGGCCCAGCCACAGCATCCCTGCCTGGGAGCCAGGCGGAGGTGATTCACTCTTGTTTTTGAAAGATATTTGCTGGGCATAGAATTCTAGGTTGACAGTTATTCCTCCTTCCAGTACTTTAAAGACATTACGACCTTCTCTTCTCACTCGCATCATTCCCAATGAGAAGTCAGCTCTCATTCTCACTTTTGCTCCTGGCGTGTGACAGGTCTTGCTCAACCTGGATGACCCATCACTGCTTTTGAATAATGTAATTATGATGTACCTTGGTGCAGTTTCCTCCATGTGCATCCACGCATGTGTCTCTGTTCATGCTTGGGCTTCTAACTGTGAGTTTAGTTTTCACCAAATTTAGAAAATTTATGGCCAAGATTTCTTCAAATATTTTTTATATGCCCTCCTCTCACTCTTGGCCTTCAGTGACTCCAATTATCCATTTGTTGGGTTGCTTGAGGGTGTCCCATAGTCACTGATGCTGTTTTCTTTTTATGGATTATTTTCCTGTGGGCATTTCAATTTGGACAGTTTTCATTGCTATATCTTCAAGTTCACTAATCTTTTTTTTCGGTACTGTGTCATCTGCTATTAATTGAGTATAGTGTGTTTTTCATTTCATTTTAATCTCTAGAAGTTTGAGTTTCTCATATCTTCTATGCCTCTACTTAAACTTTTTGAACATGTACAATGCAGTTATAATAACAGTTCTAATGTCCTTCTCTGAAAATTCTAACATCTGTGTTAGCTCTGGGTCCGTTCAACTGATTCTTCTCATTATATACTGTGTTTTCCTGCCCCTTTGCACACCTGGTAATTTTTGACAGGATGCCAGATATTGTGAATTTTACTTTGTTGGGTGCTGGGTATTATCGTATTCCATTAAATCTTGAGCTTTGTTCAGGGATACAGTGAAATTACTTGGAAAAAGACTGATCCTTTCAGACTTTCCTTTTATGATTTGTTAGGTGGGTCTGGAACAGTGTTTAGCCAAGGGCTAATTAAGGTACCAAATGTTCACTATGAAGGCAAGACTTTCTAGAGGACTCTTCCCAATGCCACATATGTTATTAGTGTTTCTAGTCTGGCTGGTGGAACAAAGCCCAACCCCAGCCCTGGGTGAGCAGCAGATGCTGTCCCTGTGAGATCCCTGTGGATGGTTCAGGCGATAGTTCCCTTACACGCATCACCAATCTGTCCTCTGCTGAATGCTCACAGAACCCCTCTGTAGATCCCCAGAGTCTTCTTTCTATGCGGCATGCTCCTCCCAGGGGCGCTGCCCTGTGAAACTCTAGATGCCTTGGTCCCCTTGGACCTAGGTCCCTTGGTCTCCGCCTGGCCTGTTCAACTCATTCCCTCCTCTGGGCTCTGTCTTCGTCTTCCCTCCCAGTGCCATGGCCTGGAACCTTTCTCAAGGCAGTGAGATGAGGTGAATGCAGGGCTCAGCTTTTTTGTTTCCCACCTCTCAAGGGTCACTGTCTTCCAATGCCTGATTTACAGGGCCTTGAACCTAGTGTCTCCTCATTTTATCTGGACTTGGGGCTGCTCCAGGTAGGAGAGTAAACCTGATTCCCTGTTAGTACACATTGTCCAGAAGCACAAGTCCAGTTCCTTTATTTTTTTCTCCCTATAATGAACTTCAATTTCTCTAATGATGGTTAAATGATTTCCCGTTATTTTTTCCTATTGGCAAATGGGGAACCATGGGCCACTTTCCTCCATCATGTCACTTTGATTAAATTATCTAAGTCGCTGATGAACTGGCTACTATATAGAAAAATTGGTGAGACAAACATAAACAGCAACAATTATTTTCTAGAATAATTTTCTGAAGGCCATAATAAGATATCTCCACCAGAGCACTGTTTTTAGGACACCAAACACTGGATCTGGTTGGGTGCTCAGCAAGAACACAAGGAGATTTAACAAGTTCTGAACCCCTCCATTACCTGCACATCCTGTATGCTGAGCTCAAGCATATGACTTGTTGCCAGCTGCGTATAATGCACGTTGATTCCTGTAAGACTTGCAAAGACCAGTTCTTCTGGGACTTTATTAATTAAGGACAACCCAATTCCACCTTCTAACTTCACAAGCACCTGAAGGAAACCAAAGTACAACATAGTTTAAAACAGGTCAAGAGAGCCAGCAGAGTGCAGGGAAACAAATGCCTTTAACTCCCTCTACTTCACCTCCGAGCAGGTGAAAACCACTTATCCAACTCCAGTCTCTCATTAGGAGCCTTTCTCTCTAGGCTCAGTGCCCACCCCGTTCAGAACTCCAAAGTGATATGATAGGATAGAGCTCTCTTGGGGCACTGAGGACATTCTGCATTTCATTGTAGGAAAAGAACTGTTTGAGAATCTTTTTCCCTATTTGGGATGTAAGCTTTTAATAAGCTATTCACTGGACTTCCATAATATCTGACACAGCGCTTTACGTGTAGGTCCTTAATTTTTTTTAAAATCAGGCTTTCCGCTGAGCAGGGAGCCCAATGCTGGGCTTGATCCCACAACCCTGGGATCATGACCTGAGCTGAACACAAACACTTAACGACTGAGCCACCCAGGCGCCCTAGCGTTCATTTTCATGTTCACCTCATGTTTCTTTTCAAACTTTTCACTTTCCAACACCCAAACAAGGGAGGGAGGAAGAAAGATGATAAGAGAAAACTGGGGGCCCTCAAAAAATCTAGTTTGCTTATTCTTTTTTTTTTTTTTTTTTTAAAGATTTTATTTATTTGACAGAGAGAAACACAGCGAGAGAGGGAACACAAGCAGAGGGAGTGGTAGCGGGAGAAGCAGGCTTCCTGCAGAGCAGAGAGCCCAATGCGGGGCTCGATCCCAGGACCCTGGGATCTGACCTGGGCCGAAGGCAGACGCTTAACGACTGAGCCACCCAGGCGCCC
>CM053606.1:7457280-7488710 GCA_028646535.1 Procyon lotor | reverse complement strand
AGAGAGAGAGAGAGAGAGGAAGAGCAAGAGCAGGAGGGGCAGAGGGACAGGGACAGAGAATCCCAAGTAGACTCCCCGCTGAGCATGGAACCAGACACAGGACTCGATCTTATGACCCTGAGATCACAGCCCGAGCCAAAACCAGGAGTCAGATGCTCAAATGACTGTGCCACCTGGCGCCCCTATGAAGGAAGTTTCAAAAGACTTTATCAGGGGGTGACTGGGTGGCCAGTCAGTACAGCATGTGACCTTGATCTCTTGGTCATGAATTTGAGCACTACGTTGGGTGTAGAGATGACTTAAAAAAAAAAAAAATCAGAAAACAAACCAATATTCAATTTTTTCAGTGTATAATGATAACATATTTACTCAGAAAAGTGCCTTCGTCTGTAGGTTGATAAATGAAGTGTTTACGGCTAACCTAATAGGATGACTTCAATTTACTTTCAAATGGTTTGGAAAAAAGTACACATGGAGACACGGCAAGGACACAGGAAAATGCTAACATGTAGCCGAATCCAGGTGAAAGATAAAGGGGTTTCTTTATACCACTCCTGAGCTTCCGGAGGTTTAAACAGTTTCAAAATGAAAACGTGGTGAAGGACAAAGAATGAGGCTTTGGGTCTGTGCTCGGCAGCTCTGTGCACTAAAACCGTTCCAAAGGATTAACAGAGGTATATAAGCCACCTTCTTCCCCCACCTCCACACGTCTTCTTTCCTTCTTCCTTTCCTTCCTTGATGTAGTCATGAACCACTTTTGCTTAATTCTGAATGGGCTTCCTCTTCTCACACAACATATCCAGGTGACCTCCACCCAAGCGGTACATAACCCACTGGTGGTTTCAGCGGAAGAACTCCTCACCTCCCCCAACACACTGAGTCTGGTGGGGACACAGGACACTAGCAGACAAGAGCTCTGGTTGAAGCAGGGATGAGCACACTGGAGCCCTGCCTACTTGGCTCCTTAGGCCCCCGGTGTCACCTCCTCAAACCCCCTGATGACTCCTAGGAACACAGCTTGAAAACCCCTTTCCCGGGATTTGAGGAGCTCTCGCGAGACTTAGGTCTCTTCCTAGGCCGGCGCTCTCACCAAGGACAAGGCCATGTTCAGTTCGAGCGCGAAGATCGTGAAGCCCAATGGCGAGAAGCCGGACGAGTTCGAGTCCGGCATCTCCCAGGCTCTGCTTGAGTTGGAGATGAACTCCGACCTCAAGGCCCAGCTGAGGGAGCTGAACATCACGGCAGCCAAGGAAATTGAAGTTGGCGGTGGTCGGAAAGCTATCATCATCTTTGTTCCTGTTCCTCAACTGAAATCTTTCCAGAAAATCCAAGTCCGGCTAGTCCGGATATTGGAGAAAAAGTTCAGTGGGAAGCACGTCGTCTTTATCGCCCAGAGGAGAATCCTGCCTAAGCCAACTCGAAAAAGCCGTACAAAAAATAAGCCGAAGCGTCCCGGGAGCCGCACTTTGACAGGCGTGCATGACGCGATCCTGGAGGACTTGGTTTTCCCAAGCGAAATTGTGGGCGAGACAATCCGTGTGAAACTGGATGGTAGCCGGCTCATCAAGGTTCATTTGGATAAAGCACAGCACAAAGGATAAAGGATAAAGCACTCCACAAAACGTGGAGCACAAGGTTGAAACTTTTTCTGGTGTCTATAAGAAGCTCACAGGCAAGGATGTTAACTTTGAGTTCCCCGAGTTTCAGTTGTGAACAAAAATGAGTAAATAAAATTTGCACAGTAAAAAAAAAAAAAAAGAAAACCCCTTTCCCAGATGCAATGAACTCTAATCAGGGCCAGGGCAAAAGGAGTACACCACTGACCACAAAGGAAATTAAAAAACAACCCTCAGGGGAGCCTGGGTGGCTCAGTCGTTAGGCATCTGCCTTCGACTCAGGTCATGATCGCAGGGTCCTGGGATTGAGCCCCCGCATCGGGCTCCCTGCTCGGCAGGAGGCTACCAGAGGTCTCCCGCTACCATTCCCTCTGCTTGTGTTCCCTCTCTCACTGTGTTTCTGTCAAATAAATAAAATCTTAAAAAAAAAAACAAAACAAAACCCTCAGATAATGCTTGCTTTAAAAAGTCAAATACAGATACTACTTTGCATCATCCAGTCTTAAATCGACCATTTTCCTGTTCCCTTGCAAGAGTGTCCTCAATGGAGAACTAACCATAAAGTATAAAAACTTAAATTTTGCTTCTAAATACACCAAAAGAACAATGACTTCAGTGTCTTTAGCTGCCAAAGCCTTTGATGGAAGAAATTAAACAGGACACAGATAAAGAGAATGGCGTCCCATGTGCACAGATCCAACCAAAGACCTTTCGTTCAGATGGCAGTGCTGCACAATGTGGACCTACACATTTAACACAGTCCCTACCCAATTCCCAAGTGTTGTTTTTTTTTTTCCAGAAACAGAAACATTTACCCTGAAATTCTGATAGAATCAAAGAATTCCAAACAGCTAAAATACTTTTTTTTTTTTTTTTTAAGATTTTACTTTTAAGAAATCTCTATTCCCAACATGGGGCTTGAACTTACAACCCTGAGACCAAGAGTCACACGCTCTACTAAGGGGGCCAGTCAGGAGCCCCCAAAATAATCCTAAAAAAGAACAAAGTTGGACGTTTCACACTTCCTGATTTCAGAACTTATTACAAAGCTACATTATTCAAAACAGTGTGATACTAAACATAAAGACAAACACACAGAGAATGGAAGAGAGAACCCAGAAGTAAACTCTCACATTTAGAGTCAAATAATTTTTGACAAGGGTGCCAAGACCATCCCATAGGGAAAGGAGAGTCATTTCAACGAACGGTGCTGGGAAAAACTGGATATCCACAAACAAAAGAGTGGAGTTGGACCCTTACCTTGTACCATATACATACATTACTCAAAATGGAATAAAGACCTCAGGGTCAGAGATAAAAGTATGAAACTCCCAGAAGAAAACAGAGGCGGAAAGCTCCATGACATGGATTTGGCAGTGACTTCTGGGTATGACATCAAAAGCACAGGGAACAAAAGTTAAAGGGAAGCTGGAGTACATCAAAATTAAAAACTTCTATACGTCATGGAACAGTCAGCAGACGAAAAGGCGTTGTATAGAATGAGAGAGAAATACATACAAATCATGTATCTCCAATGGGGTTACTATCCAGAATACGTAGAAGACTCCTGTATCTCAGTAACAGAAAAACAAACGGTTCAAAATTGGGCAACCAATAAACAGACATCTCCCCATAGAAGACATCCAGATGGCCAACAAGCATATAAAAAGAAGCTCAACATCACCCATCGCAAGAGAAACATGAATGAAAAGAGCTACCTCACAAAGAGCTACCTCACACCCATCATGATGGCTACTATCAAAAAAAGTTGAAAGGAACAACTGTTAGTGAGGGTATAGAGAAATTAAGAATCGTTGTGCACTGTTGGTAGAAACATAAAAAGGTGCTGCTGCTATGGAAAATAGTATGCGGTTCCTCAAAGAATTAAAAATTAGTGGGGACCTGGGTGGCTCAGTGGGTTAAGCATCTGACTCTTGGTTTCTGCTCCGGTTATGATCTCAGGGTTGTGAGATGGGACCCCGCATCGGACACTGAGCTCAGCCTAAAGCCAGCTTGGGATTCTTTCCCTCTTCCTCTATCCCCACCCCACCCTTGTGTGCTCTCTTAAATCAATCAATCTTAAAAAAAAATTGAATCACCAGGGACGCCTGGGTGGTTCAGTCACTTAAGTGCCCCACTCTTGATGTCGGCTCAGGCCCTGATCTCAGGGTTGTGAGACTGAGCTCTGAGCTGGGCTCCAGTCTCAGCGGGGAGTCTGCTTGCAGTTCCCTCTCTTTCCCTCCGCCCCTTGCCCCATTCGCAGGTGTGCACGCTTTCTAAATAAATAAATAATCTTTTTTAAAAAATTAGAATGACCATATGATCCAACAATCCCACTACTGACCATATGATCCAACAATACCCAAAAGAACTGAAAGCAGGGGCTCAAAGAGACCACAGTACACCCGCGTTCACAGCAGCACTCTTCACAACGGCCAAAGGTAGAAGTGCCCCGAGTGTCCATCAACAGGTAGAAGGATAAGGAGTCAAATGTGGTCTGTACACACAAGAGAGTGGTATTCAGTCTTAGAAACAAAGGGCATTCTGACACCTGCTACAGCACAGATGAATCTTAAGGACATGACGCTAAGTGAAATGAGCCTGTCACAAAAAGACAAAATACTGTACGATTCCACTTAATTTGAGGCACCTGAGTAGCCAAATTCACAGAGAAAGTAGACAAGAGGCTGCCAGGGGCTGAAGAAGGGGGAGATGCATAGTTGTTGTTAATGGGTATAGGACTTCGTTTTGCAAGAGTTGGGGACACCAACTACCCTATAGTAGGAACACACTGAACCCACTGAATTTAAAAATGGTTAAGATGGTAAATTTCATGTTATGTGCCTGAGGCCCACTAAATAATCTGTGCCTTTGTGTTACCTTTTTCATATGGAATGTGTATTTTATCACAATAAAAAAAATTTAATATATTTTTTTTTAAAAGCACTTGATGAAAGCAGAAAGAAAAAATTCATCGGGTGATGGTTGATGCTGAATCTGTTTAATTTTTCTTAATAAGGACCTGAGGGTCACTGGGTTAGGCAAAGAAGGCCAGATGATTTACTACAACAACCACGTGAGAGAAGAGCATACGCAGTTGGAAGAATATACAAAACCATCTAGAAACAAGGTTAGCATCTAAATACAGAATTTTCAGAGTTGCAGGACATCACGCGCTCAGTGCAACGCCTTGGATTTATAAACCTTAGCAACTGCACTATGGTCAAAACTGTCAACATGCCTTTAATTCACTCCATCAAAACATCGGTCATACTTACCTGGTCACTGCAAGTTTTGAGAACTTTGAGCTAGAAACATATGTGCCCATTTCCTGAAGGGTGGTATTACTATTTACTATTTACAACTTTGGAGATGTTTCCAATGTATATGGTATGTACAGCTCACTGTTTACATTACTGCACCTCAAACGTGGCTACTTTTTGTCTAAATACAGTCTCGGAATTTACCTCATGTTGATATGGAAGGAATTATTCTTGTTGACTTCAAAGCCTCCGGACCAAATACAATTGGGAACATCCATCATTCTGACACATAAGAGCTGATCATAGTCATTCCGAGGCCAATGGAACACTACACTGGAACCAGGAAGGGTGGAAATGTAGCCTTCAGGATTGGCTGTCCCCTGAAATACACAGGATCACTGGCTTTAGTCAACAAATCAAGTTAAGACAGCAAATGTTTCTGAGTAACCACCTACTCTGAGCCTCGCCCTCTACCATGGGCTAGTTAGCGTTCCAAAGGCACAAAATGGTCATTCACATCACAAAACTCACAGTGCTAATGGAGATAAGCCATGGCATTAAAATTTGCTGTGATATTAAATAAACACTAGTCATTCTTCAAAAGTAAATGGCTTACCTGTCCCCGGGCAAATTCCCTCTGTGCAAATGCAAGCTTGTGAGATGATTTATTATCTAACAGGTAACGAGGGGCAAAGATGACCATACAGGTGTCAATATATCGACCTCGGCCTTTCTTGACATCAATACCTGCAAATAATAAGAACCACTTTCATGACTTAATCAGAAGAAAGAAAATCTGTGGTTGACAGATATAAGTAGGCTTCCCAAGCACATAGGTTCCCGGAGAAAACAATCATATCACCCAGAGATGCTGTCGAGCCTTCCAAGAATGGAATGAAAACAACTGCACTCTGTCAGTCTTATTCCTTATGCCCACTTCGGCCTTCAGGGGTGATACCAATGTCCTCATAATTCCTAGCTTCTCCGTAAAGGGTGCGCAATCACAACAGCAGCTAAGACACGCAGCTGTCCGGCCACAGGGGCTGGTGGTTTCCATTTATGAAGCAGACCATTAAGACAGTTTATATACGACATTTCTGTTCACATCTGGGACACAAAAGTTCCTCCTCGGGAACGTGCCCCTTTCACATGATATGGCAGAAATTTCAGATTACTTAACTGGATCCTGCACGGCCCTGCACGTAGCAGACTTTTCTCTAGGACTTTCTTTTAGCCCACCGCACAGGAACCCAGCTGAAACATGAAGCTAAATATCATGGGATGTATTCATTCACAAGATAAATGTTGCCAGCACCTACCATGTCCTGGGAAAACAGACTAGCAAACAAAACACACACCGAGGAAAGAAAGTCATAATGGTTCAGCTGGACATCTCCAAACACTGGATCCCAAAGAAAGAAGGGAAACAGCACTGAATTATCTTAAAAACTCTGATGACAATTTTAAAAACTACAAAACTCAGTGGGATAAATTATTCATTCATTCAGATAATAAATACAACAACTATAACAAGGCACTAGGCTGAGCTCTGGTTATACAATGATACAAATATTTACTTAGAAATGATAAAAATAATATTTATTGAATTCTTAATGCAGGCTGCACCTCTCCCAAAGGCTCTCTCCTAACAACCTTATGAGATAGGATTTTCAGTCTTTCCCTTTTATGGATGAGGAAACTTGGGCACTAGGTCACAGAGCCCGTAAATAGCGCACCTGGGGTTCAACCCCAGGCACACAGCCTCAGGAGCCCTTGCTCATATCACAATGGGACATTTATAAGGACCCTATGCAGCAGTCAACAAGTATCAAGAGAACCACAAAGAAAGAAGAGATCTCGGACATGATAACTGGGTGTCCTGGCTGTCCCAACATAACCCCAGCTATAAATATTCCAGTCTGTTAAATCCATAATTCACTGACTTGAAAAAGCTGGTGTTGCTTTAATCTAAGTCTTCAAAATATCTAAAAGACTGAGCAAATCACAAAAACAGACAAAGTCTGAAATTCTGTATCTAGGAAATGCTAAATGATACTCGAATAGGGAGATGTGCCCTATTTTTTTTTTTCTGCAACATACAGGAAAGCATTGTCAGAAATCGACATTGATAGCTAGCTGATCCTAACCAATACAAAGTCTGCTACAAAAGATATATTTAATTTGATATTACAAAAAGAATCTACAGTATCAAGACCCAATTGAAAAAAAAAGGAGGCTGGGGCGCCTGGGTGGCTCAGTAGTTAAGCGTCTGCCTTCGGCCCAGGTCAAGCCCCGCATCGGGCTCCTTGCTCGGCAGGAGGCCTGCTTCTCCCGCTACCATTCCCTCTGCTTGTGTTCCCTCTCTCGCTGTGTTTCTCTCTGTCAAATAAATAAAATCTTAAAAAAAAAAAAAAAAGAGCAGGGTTTTTTATGTTCTTTTTCATCTCAGATTGCCTTGGCAAACTCCCAATAAATGAATATCTGATAAGATTAAAATACACAAAAATCCTTCTTTTTGGAGGTACATGTAAGGCTAACAGGCAAGGTCCTCCCTGGCTTTTCATCTTGGGACTTCACTAGTAAACTCTCCTGATAGGGAGCTGGTTATATATCTAATTCTTCAAAAATATTCAAGGGAGAGATTCCACAAATTCCCTTGATGATACATGCCAAGATCTCATGATCCTTAGGAATTATAAAGTCCTATCTTAGCCTCCCACCTCTATCTATCCCCTTCTTTGGTCTAACAACAAAATTCCTATCACAGTACTGTTGCTAAAAACATGACTTTTATCATGAATGATCCTCGCATAAAAGTTGATAAGCATGCTCACACTGACTTTCTGACCGGAGCCCTGTTTGCCTCTCTGCAGGAACTCTGTGCTTCCTGAGTGCCAGCTGCTCAGAGGCCACAAGCTCCCCTTCTCCCCCAGACTGTCCCAACGGCAGCTTCTAGCCAACATGTGGTATCTTTCTTTGGGAACTGTCTCAAGGACAAGACACCCCAGCAGATAGCCAAACACAGAATGAAATGCAACCTTTGCCTACTCAAGAGGTGGAACAGATGTAAAGACAAAGTACAGAAAATGACCCCCAGCAAACAAATAAACTAATAATAATAAATAATAAAAATAAAAATATAAAAGAAAGAAAATGATCCCTGGCGGGAGGATCACAGAAAGTTTATTTCTTCTACTAAAAATCTTTTTTTTTTCCTTCTACTAAAAATCTTAACATGAACCTTAAAGAAGACAGCTCCCAAGAGAACGCATATGAATTCATGTTCCAAAAACAGGAAAAGGAAGCTGGACTTGGAAGGGACTCTTGCTAATAAGTCCTCAAATACTTAAACATACCTCTGACCGTCCACGGGACTCAGGGTAAACAGCTACATGAAATCACCTCGGATTTTCCTTCTACGACAGGACTCTTTGTAGCTGCACTGTCCAGCTGCAGCTGCCATTAATCCTGAATGGCTATTTGAGTTCCTTAAAATCAAGTACGAGGAAAGATCCGACTCCTTGGTCACACCTGCCCGAACTCTCAGTAAGGCACGCCTGCGCACTCGGCAGCCACGTGCAACTCATGCCGTGGACGAAGGAGCACCGCCGTCGTCGTAGAGGGTTCAGCAGACAGCACGGTTCTAGATGGTTTTCTAGCATTCAACACTCAACAGTGCTTTGACATCTTTGGAAGTTATATACTAAAGGAAGGGTGCGCTGCTAACACTTTAACCCAAGACATATTTAAATCAAACTTATCTTAACCCTTAAGAAAAGTCTTTTGAGTATCGCAGATGACTATGGGGAATATAGGTACAGTATTCTCCCCTTCCCTCAACACCCTCCTCCTCCAGAAGTTAAGCTAGTTTAGGGGCTTCTAATTACTGTAACCGCCAAGTACATCTTATGGTATTTTCTGCTTCCAATGTGTATGCTCCAGTCATAATCCTACTTCTGATCCAGACTTGCCCTTTGCCTCTGGGCAAGTCACTTAACCTCTCTGCTTCAGTTTCAAAGAGAACAATGCTTTTTACCCTCTTAGGGTTTGCAAGTTTTAATGAATGCGTGGGAAATGCTTAGAGGATGAAAAGCATTCTAAGTGTTCCTATTATTCCCATGAAAAACAGGGATGCGAGCCAAACCGATACTTTCCTGACACAGGTGAGTCTGAAATGAAACAGAGCCCCAGACCTCAAAAGGGCGGTGTTTAGGTGGCCCCTTGGATCCCTAGAACAGAGCTGCGTTGGTACCAGTCTTGCATTCAGAGAACAGATACCTGGCCCAGTGCCAAATGAGAAAACCAGCACTTGCAGCCAGGCCAAAAGGTATGGCCAGTTTATTCCTCCGAGCCTGAGGTCATCGGCCAATGGTTCTGATTCTCCCGCTGCTCCAAATGTGACCCACCAATGTTATAGATCAGCCCTGGGCGGTTTCCTTGCTGGATGACTTTCAAAGCTCGGACACCACTACCACCATCCAGGGAGAAGCCCTGACACCAGCCAGGCGTGCCTTCAGGGTGAATCCCCCTTCCGATTCTCATCGTGCAGCTGTGGGGCAGAAAAGCAGAGATACATATATTCAGCTGTGAGAAAGTCTTACCTGCCTGTTCTCATCCGGAGACACTGCTGGAGCTACCACCCCGAACCAGAACTCTAACACGGACTCTTCCTCACTCTCATGAGATTCCCCAGCACAGCAGGGCAATCGGCCAGGGGTCGGAACGCTGATCTTAGAGGCAGACACAGTACTGCAATGTGTGAAATGTACTGACATCTACCCCTGGACAGGTTTGGGGAAAACGGAATTCGACGAGCTTAAATCATAAGGAAAGGACTACAAGACCTCATTCCTCCGAGAAGCGAGGAGTCGAGGCAAATTGGTACTTTCCTCTCTCAGGTGTTTCAGGGGCTCATGAAATACCTTTTTGCAAGAGCAAAGGGTGTACGTGACTCTGCGCACACCAGAAGAGTATGTGCAGAAAATGCCGCTCATGACATCTCCTTTCTCGGGCCTGGCACAATTACAACGGCAAAGCGCCTCTGTTGGCCAGTGTCTTGTCACGGATCCTGGAGACAGACTTCCTGAACGTGTGTTCTGGCTCGGCTCTACCACCAACAAGCAAGTAACCTCGGTCGGTTAGTTGGCTCGAAGCCTCAGTTTCCTCATCTTAAGAGAAAACAGTATTTCCTGCCCCACCTCATCTACCAGGATGTGATGTGTGAGGCGGAGATGCTTGGTGAACCGTGGGTTCCCCGGGTAAGTCAAGCTGCATCACAAATGCCAAGTCCTCGACCCAGAATCGTCAGAATCCTCTCGGGAAAGGCGTGAGACTGTCCGTATCGCCCTCCATGTCCCGTCAGTCCCCAGTGGGTCCGAGACCGCCGCACCTGCAGCGCTCCCGAAGCCCTCCTCCGGCCGCAGTCCCCCTGCACTTCCCCGCAGCAGGGGAGGACACCGCAGCGCTACGCGCTCACCTCCCTCTTGGGAAGGCTCTAAATGAGAAGACTCCTACAAAAAGCAGAATGTCACAACCAAGAACAAAAGGGAATTCGTGCTTCTACCACACACGCAAAGGCCAGGTCCTCTAAATCTAGCAACTGCGGCTGGTCCCTGCTTTTAAACATGCAGTGCGTGCCCCAAGCTCTTAAAGTGGCACAGTTTATTTCAAAAAACGCCCTGGGCTGGGTTAAGGGGGGCGGGGGGGGGGGGTGGATGTTTTGCCAAAGGGCCAAGCTACCTCCTCTCTGATGCTGGCTCTGCCGTCTGTGCTGTGGGCTCTGTGCGGAAGAAAACCGTGGAGAGCAGGGAAGGGAGCATGTGGGTCCTCCCCACTGGCGGAGTTATGAATAGAACTACTTCAATACATGTAAAATAAAACTAGCTTTTATTATAAGCCCACCAAATGGTTTATTTTCAATATCAAATGACACAGAAATTAGATCCGAAAAAATCCCATTAGGTCACGGTCCTATTCCCCCGCCAAGTCAGGATTGTTATCTACAGTATATTTCTACTTGCACGGATATACTATAGCCTTTGCTAATTTTTTCCCTCGCCTAGGAGCTGATTTCCCCTTTCCATAAATAACGTACTCACAGGTTTGGCTGCTCTTTGTCAGCGTAGCAGAATAAGAGAGGGCTCAGGCTCCGGGCCAGCTCGTGTTCCTCAAACTGGCCTGCAGCATCTGTCTTTGCATTGTCCTGTCTGAAGATCAGTGGTAACCCTTTAGGAAAGAGGGGGAGAGTTTACATCAATCCCACCAGGTCTACACAAGACGGATGCAGATGGTAAAGGAAAAAAATCATCAAGGGGGAGAATCGTGCAAATCAAATTTATTTGGTGGACCCAGTCTGTTGTCCGAAAGGACACTTTTGACCATGATTAAGCACTTATTGTGGAGGCAGGAGAGTTTCAGCCGCTTAGACTGTTGAAGTAATCTATTTGCGTTGGCTCCGTTTAGTTAGCTGAGCAAATAAATCTGAATTCCCATGGCTAACGCCAAAGGCCTGCTGGAGCCGTCTCTGTACATACCCGTTTTGTTAATCAACCAATACGGAGCAGAAATGAAGATCTTTAAGGATCCTTCTGCTCGACACACAATCCGGATGGTGAGGTTCAGCTGCCGTCGGTTGATGTCATAGAGTCGCATTCTCACCATGTAGTTTTGGGTTCCCGGTGGAATGAGCAATTCTTTACAGAGTGGAAAATTCTCCAGTGATACCCCTAAAGAAGACACAAGCTATGGTCTGCCTGGGTTCTCACTTCGGTTTTTCAAAAGAGCCCACAGCCAAACAAAACTGGATTCCTTTCGGAAAAATCAGTAACTACATATGCAACCGGCAAGGATCTCAGCAGAACAGCCATTTTCCTTTCACTGGGGCGGTAATACCTTTGAAGCAAACCAGATGGTCTGGAAGGTACACGAAAGAGTCTGAACTGCATAACCAGAAGGATGAAACTACCAAAAAGCGATCGCTAACAGCTAGGATTGTTGTGAGCTTATTATTCATCGGGCCCGTAGCTGGGCAGGCACCTCAAACACAGGAGGGGCGAGTACAGGGTAAGAGGCAAGATCCTGGGCGGTCACACTGCCTGGTTTCCAATTCCCAGTCTGTCCTCACCAGCTGTGGGATTCGGCGGGGGGGTGGCAAACTTCCCTCGCTGTGTCTCCTCTGCCAAACGGGGAGAATGGCAGCGGGTCTGTCACAGGATTTTTACTAAGAGGGATCATCCACGTGAAGCGTGACTGAGCAGACCGGAGTGCTGGGTGTGCGTGCAGTGTTGGGGAGGGGATAGGGGACACCTGCATTTTCTACAGGGTTCTAGGAACATTTGTTGAATAGGTACTGAAATGTCAGAGCAGACATGTCCTGTTTTCTTTAAAATGGACAACTAGTACTGCATTATTTTTTTCTTCTAAATGAAGCTGGAGGATTTACATATTCGCTGAGATGCCAGCTGGTCACCGTTGAACACACTGCTTAAGTTCGACGAGTCTGCGGTTCCTGACCTGTAAAATGGGCTGACAGCTGCCTGCCTGAAACAGGGGTTGCATGAAGATCAAATGAGAGGACACAGTGAGGTCATTCACGAAGCTGGAGCAACACAAATATCTCCGCCATCATGATTTCAATGTGTCTACAATGGATTTAAAGCAACACACGTCCTGCCCAAACTCCAGGAATCCCTCTTTGCCTTAAATGCTGCAAATGCAGTAACGATTCTCTACATTGACATCATTTGTCCCTGACGCTGAAAATCACCTGGTATGTAAACCCCAACCCTCCGATCGCGTGTGTGAAAGCACTTGACATAATGCCTGGGGTCCAGTGCATGCTAAGCACACGTCTTACCCTTTCTTGGAAAGAGGAGAGACCCAGGATTTTGCTCATTTTACAGCCAGGAAAAAAAGCACAGTCTGAAAAGATGAAATGACTTCCTATAGTCACACACCATGTGAGCAACATCAGGAAAAAGGCTCTGTTGAGTGCTCCCTCTGTAAATCTTTTGGATTTGTTCAGTTTTTTTTTTCTTGATAATTTTCTAAGAATTTTTTTTTTAGTTGCATAAATCCCTTGAGTTAGGTTATTGAGATATCATATGTGCTATAATTTCTCTAAAATGTTTACCAAATGATCACAAAATACCGAGTGACATTTCCATAGAATTACCACCAATGATTCTTCAACTAAGCCCTCACCCAGTTCAATGTTCTGCGATGTGTCAGCTGTGTGGAGGGCCACCTCTTTGCCAGGTTTCAGGGTCCCATTAATTGGCATCCCTTTAACATAAAAGTCAAGTTCACAAGGTAGCAAGTTGCAGATGACCACAGTTGGAAGGAGGTATATGGTATGTCCGGGTTGTCTGAAGATCTGTTTTGCACTATCAGAAAATATGTTTGAGGGCATATAATCCGGGTAATTTTCCTTCTTTATGGCCACACAAAACCTATGAAGACAAAACACTGTAAAAACCAAAGAACTTGAATTTTTCCTCCGCAATGGAGTATGAGAAAGAATTACCTTAAAATGGTTCAGTAATGCAATAAGATATTTGTGATTTTCAATCTAAACACATCTACTGAGGTATAATTAAGTCACAATAAAACAGGTAATTTTAAATGCTCAGTTTGGTGAGTTTTGACAAACATGTACACCTCATTACCCGCTACCCGAAACCAGTTATACAATGTTTCTCTCATTGCAGAAAGTTCCCTCCTATCCCTTTCCAATCAATATCCTCTCCCAACAAAGAAACCAACCACTGTCTTTTACTTATCACTTACAGATTGATCGAGCCTATTACTGAGCTGCATGTAAATGGAAAAGATACAGCATTTGCCATTCCCTGTGTCTGGCTTTTTTGTGTGTAACATGAAGTGTCTACAAGACGCAGCCATGCTGTTGTACGCACCAGTAATCTGACCCACAGGACAATGGGTGAATACACCATTTTTTTATTTATTCATCATCATGTTGATGGCCAATTGGGTTGCAGACGGCCAACTGGGTTGTATCTCCAGATCAATTTAGTAGCATGGAAATCCTAAAATAACAAGTCTTCTAGGGACTCCTGGGTGGCTCAGTCACTGGTGTCTGCCCTTCAGCTCAGGTCCTGATCCCAGGGTCCTGGGATCAAGCCCTACGTCGGGCTCCCTGTTCAGCGGGAAGCCTGCTTCTCTCTCTCCCACTCCTCCTTCTTATATTCCCTCTCTCGCTGTGTCTGTGTCAAATAAATAAGTAAAATAAAAAATATATATATATATTGAGTCTTCTAGTCCACAAACTTGGTTAGCTTTGCACTTATTAATTGGGTTTTCTTTACTATGTCTTTTTTTTAAAAAAAGATTTTATTTATTTATTTGACACAGAGAGAGATCACAAGTAGGCAGAGAGCCAGGCAGAGAGAGAGGTGAAAGCAGGCTCCCTGCTGAGCAGAGAGCCCGACAGGTGCTCAATCCCAGGACCCTGAGACCAGGACCTGAGCCAAAGGCAGAGGCCTAACCCACTGAGCCACCCAGGTGCCCCGTTCTTTACTATGTCTTGACAAGGTTTTGTCATTTTTAGCGTAGAAGACTGGTACATGATTCCTTTGATTGATTCCTGGGCAATTATGGTTTTTGATGCTCTTTTAAGTGCTCTTTTTAAAATCACATTTCCAAATGTTCATGGTTAAAATATAAGAATACAATTGATTTCTATAAGTTGATCTTAAATCCTGAAGTCTTGATAAATTTTTCAGACCTCATAATTTTCCAATGTAGTCCATGGTTCTCTACATACATGTTTGCATATATTAAATTTTGTTCTTTTCAGACCTTTAAGCTTCTGCAATTTCTCGTTTATTTATCCTTATTGCAACAGCTAGGTCTACTACGGCAATATCCAATGAAGTTGTTGGTTCTTCTCAAGGAAAAAAAGCTTAAGGTTTCATCATTAAGCATGATGGTAGCTGCAGGTTTATGACGGATGCCCTTAAACAGAATGGAAAAATTCCCTCTGGTTCCTCATTTCCTGACTATTACCAGGGATGGGTGTTGAATTCTATCAAATGCTTTTTTGTTTGTTTGGCATTTAATGAGTAATCTGATGGGTTTTTTTTCTTTTAGTCTTTTAGCTTAATATGGTAAATTACATTTATCAATTTTTAAATGTTAACATAATCTTACATTGCTAGAATAAACCTCATTTGCTGGGTTTCTATTTGGTAATATTTTGTTAAGAATTTTTTTTTTATCTCTTGAGGAAATACTAGTTTGTAGTTTTTTCTCTCTCTTTTTCTCCCAATAATATCGATGTCAGTTTTGGTATCAGGTATGTATGCTGGCCTCATGAAATGAATGAGGAACTGTTCCCTCCTACACTACTTTCTGAAAGACTTTACAGAATTGGTGCTATTTCTTCCTAAGATGTCTGGGAGAATTCACTAATGGAGCCATATGGGCCTAGAGTCTTCATTTTGGGAAGTCTTTTTATTAAAAATTATATTTGAGAGCTTTTGGGCTATTTGGATTTTCTATTTCTTCTTTGTGTCAGTTTTGGTAATCTGTGTTTCTTAAGACAGCTGTCATTCTAGGGTGGAATTTATTTGTATAAAATTGTTCATAGAAATCTCCTTTTAATGTCTATGGGATCTGTAATAATGTCTCCTCTTTTCATTCCTTATATTGATAACCTGTGTTTTCCTTCTCTTCTCCTTGATCAGGACTTATTAGACATTTATCGAATTTATTAATCTTTTCAAAAAGCCAACTTGACACTGTTGATTTTCTCTACTGCTTGTTTTCTATTTCACTGATTTCCACACTTATTTTTATCAGGTGCTTTTTCTGTTTGTTTGTATCTAATGTGCTCTTCTTTTTCTACCTTAAGGCAGAAGCTTAGATCACTGACTTTACATCTTCCTTATTTTCTACTAAAAGCATTAAAAGCTACACATTTCTCAAAAAAAGAAACCAAAAGACACTCTAGAACTGCTTTTGTTGCTTCCCCCCCCATTTTAATGTCTAGTTGCCATTACTGTTCAGTTCAAAATATTTTTTAAAAGATTTTATGTATTTATTTCACAGAGAGAGAGGGGGAACACAAGCAGGGAGAGTGGCAGGCAGGAGAGGGAGAAGCAGGCTCCCCACCGAGCAGGGAACTTAATGCAGGACTCGATCCCAGGACCCTGAGCTGAAGGCAGACATTTAACCTCTGAGCTACTCAGGAGCCCTAAAATATTTTTACCTTCTTTTGTGCTTTCTTTTTTTGACCTTTGGGTTGTTTAGAAATTTACTGTATAATTTCCAAATATTTAGGGATTTTACCAGCATCTTATTGTTACTGATGCCCAGTTTAATCCTATTGTGATGATGACATTTATTGTGTATGGTTTCAATTCCTTTAGTATTTATTGATCTTTATTTTATGGCCCAGTAGATGGTCTCTCTTGATGACTATTCCATACATACTTGAAGTGAGCATACAATCTGGAGTTGTTGGTTAAAGTGTTTTATAAATGCCAATTATGACAAGCACTGATGGACACAACTGTTCAAATCCTTTTATATCTTTATTGTTTTATAAATTGCTGATAGGAAAGTGTTAAAACAGTCTATTATAGCTGTGTATTTGTTTAATTCTCTCTTCAGTCTGTTTACCATTGGCCAATCTGGGTAGTGTACTGGAATTCTTTACACCATCTTTGCCCCTCTTCTGTAAGTTTAAACTAAATGAATACCTGTCTTCACTACAGAGAAAACCCAAGCTGATAGTCTCTAGTCTCAGTAAGTTTAAGGTCTAAGTTCAGAAGGATCGAACGATACCAACCCAACCCAACTTTAGAAATGTATTACTTATACTCTTCAGAAAGGGAAAACAGTAGTCTAAATGATAAGGTAATTTTGTTAAGGTCCCCAAGGAAAGTCAGTACTAGGTGCATGCGGTTTCCTCCAAATTCTTTTGAAATCTCTCATTTGAAGAACTTCCAACCCCAAGAACCTGCTTCTCAATTTAGGAATGGGAACCGGTAATATTTTTTTCTTCCCTCTCTACATGCCCTCTTTTTACGCGGATGCACACAAACAAGTTTCTTATCTCACACGTGTGAGTAGTGTGTTTGTTGGTTGTTTCTCCCATAAATATCAGATGACAAGCAACAGTCCCACCCCCCCCAAAGATCAACCCTCAAATCCTTATAAACTCTAACACAAGGACTTAAGGAATAAGAACTTTAGGGTTTTAAACAAGCACAAGTGAATCACTAAGGGTCCTCAGAGAGAGAACGAGGTTTGTGTTTTTTTTTTTGTTAAAGCAAAACTTAGATGCCACTGCAGCGCTGTGCATACCTGAAGAATCGACTTTTGTCCAAGTCCATGGAGTGGCACTCTCGTTTGCTGCTGCTCACCTCGGCAGTCTTCACTACATTGGTCCAGTGAATAGGAGCCTTACAGAAAAACACACCCAATCCTTTGGGCCGGGCCTGTAGCCGCCAAGAAGTGAGATGTAAAGGCACAGCGAACGAATCCCCTGGCATGATAGCGGGAAGCACCACGGGCTCTGCCACAGAAAACAGGGTCAGCATCTTCAGGGAATGGTCTTCCACCCAAAGGGCTGACCCTCGTAAGATAAAAGGAGGACAGACTATGGCAAGACTCACTGTCTGGAGCTGATGGGCTGTCCAGTCTTAGCTCCATCGGCGTCTCAAGCCTGTTCTTCACAATGAGGGCAGACCGGACGGTGATTACTTTCCGAGCGCTGCCTTCCATCGTCACGGCAAAGACCACCCGGACAGGTGGGAGCGAAGAGAACTACGAAAACGACAGGAATAAGAGAACCATAGCCGGGCTCTTGAAAAAACACAGAAAATATAACAATACCAAGCAGAATGCCTAAATCAAAATCTTATTATTACTATAACCCTTCAGTGAAATTAGTCATTAAGCCCTAAAATCACTCATCTTTAATGGGATTGAATGTTCTACAGAGATACACACTGTTAAAACAGCCAATTCTAAACATTTCTAGAAAGACAGATACTCTACTCAGACATGGTATCACAAAATGTGTCACAAAGAAAAATCAGTCCTAGGCCTCTAGACACATTATAAAGAAACTAAGACCCATAATAACCTATTAAATCTTCCAAACTTCCTGCAATTTGATAAGAAACTGTCTGCTGGAAATTACCCTTCATTCACAATGCCCTTGGGTTCCCACATATCAGCCCTTATATGGAAACTATGAACAGGGCTTGTTTTCAACTCTACTGGAGGGGAATAGAGATCATCCAAAGCAACTAAACGTTCAGAAACACTAGGGTAAGACTTTGCAAAACATGAAAGGATTTACCTTCTGTGGTATTTTTCTCCCAGATTACCATTAAAGTAAGAAACACTCCTTGAACATTAACAATGGGCTGGATACTGCCCAACACACACAGAAAAACAGAAGGAAGTCTTCTGAGGTTAGAACTTGTCTTTGTAAAATCCAGAGAGTGTGGAAAAAAGAGTTGTCTGTACCGGCATGCCTTTCCCAGGAACAATAATTACTTTTTCCCCCTAAATGTCATAAAAAATTACACTCTAAGCCCATATGTGACTCGCTGACGTGCTTGTAAAAAGGCAACATTTGTTTTTCAAAGGACTTTAATATCAAACTTCTCTTCCTCACAACTTTTTCAGCTCTGTTCAGCAATCAACTTTTTCACAAACAGGACACCGAGGCTCCAAAACTCAACAGGGTGGAGGGAAATAATTTATTTTTGGTCTTGGGTTGCAGCCACTACTTTCTGTTTCCACATGTTCATTCGCACAGTCAACACACGTTTCATTCTACTACCAAGTGCCAGGGAATTTTTTTTTTTTTTTTTAAGTATCACACCCCACATCAGGAACACCAAAGAGAAGGTTTCTGCAACCATCATTCTTTGAATGGGTGTCCAGAACTTACTGACAATGCTATTTTTATTGGAGAAACAAATGACACCACATCTAAGCTTTCGTACTACCAATTTTTTTATTAAGACAAACAGTACATGGAAACCAATCCTAACGCACAATAAAATGAAGAGTTCCATGTTTTGAACCAAGACTTCCAGGAAATCCCAAGGCTAAGACAAACAGTCATTTTCTGGAGAGTTTCTAGAGGAACACAATCCAGGGCACACACATCACCAAAGCTCCCACTGACCTAGCCTGGTAAAGCCCGATAGAACCAAGGCCCAAGAACGATAGTTTTGAGTTTTGATGCTGCTGCCTCCAAGCTTACCTAAAAATCTTCCATTTCAGAACCTACTACCATCAGACAGAAGAAATTATAAGTAAAAACCTAAAGACAGTTTTTTAATATCATCTTCTGATGATGTTTCAAAAGCCAATTGGAAAAAAAAATCTTATTGTTTTTCATTCTTATTTACTTTTACGACCTTGGCACCAAAACCTAGAAAATGCATATAGCCAGCCATACAGGATTAATTTATACTTTAACTTAGAATGAGAAAGGGGGGCACTTGGGTGGCTCATTCAGTTAAGCATCCAACTCTTGGTTTGGGCTCAGGTCTTGATCTCAGGGTCATGAGACTAAATGCTGCATTGGACTCTGTGCTGGGTGTGAAGCCTGCTTAAGATTCTCTCTCTCCCTCTCCTTTTGCCCCTCTCCACTCCATGCCCTCACTGCCCCCCCAAAACACACACCTGCACACACTCCCTCTCTCTTAAAAAAAGAAAAAAGGGAGAGGAGAAGGGAACCTTGGACCACACATTTGCATTTTCTCCTCCTCCCCTGTAACACTCATTCTAACATACCAAGCTAGTGAAAACATTTCCTTGAAAGTTCTTATAAAAGGAAGGTAATTGTTAACAAAAAGGACAAAGATGAATTCTAATCACATATGGGTCATGTAGTCCTGTGATCACCAGGGTGCCTATGTATGGTTCAAGTGCAGTATATATGCTCAGTAAACACAATGACACAGGAAGACCATACTCACATAAACCTGGGGATGAATAATATTCGTTCTGCTGCTTGGGCTGCCAATCTAAGAAAGAGTCCAGAAGTCAGAGAGTCAGCACTGACCTGAGATTACAGGCACCATTAAATTCAATGACCATGTAATTTGCTTGAAAGGGTGGGATTTATAAATAATCTTAGGAAAGTATGGTCTGCTTTGAAGACCATAACTTCATAAGTGAAGAGAAAACATCTTATCTTAGAGGATACGGGAAAAGTAATACTTATTTTTCAACCATTCCACATACACAGAATTTCTCCAGGACGCAGCAATACAACAGAGAGGTATCTCTGGGGGGAATTAGTTCTTTCATGACTAGATGTCAATTTAGGTAGGAATGTAATCTAGAAAGTTTCCTTGTCTAAGAAACTTGGGACACAGGAGAAGAAGTAGAAGGAACAGTGTTCTCCGAGAGTACTTTTCGTGAATAAAGGGAGCAAAAGGAAAGCTATGATGTCTTTGCAAACCTGCACTTTCCTACTCATCCCTGGCTCCCCAGAAGGGAATACAGTCCTCCTCCGAAGTATGACTGAGCGCTGGGCGAGAGCATGGGTGGCGGCCACACCAGCCAGGATGCCAGCGTTCCCGATAGGAAGGCTGCCAACGTCCCTCCCCAGGCTGGCCCTCTAACCCCTAACACCGCAGGCTAGGGTAACGTTAGGGAGGTGTGTGAAAGGATGTGTGCTCAGAAAATGAGTAACAGTGGACATCGGTCTTTACGCCAGAAAGGAGAATTCGGAGATGCAGAGATAGAAGGATCAAGAATAGCATTACAAGAAATGTACAGAAGATCCTATTAAAAGGAAGTGTAACAACTACTGGGTATTTACCCTAAAGATATAAATGTAGGGATCCGAAGGGGCACATGCACCCCAATGTTTACAGCAGCCAATATCCGCAATAGCCAATCTATGGAAAGAACCTAGGTTTCCATCAACAGATGAATGCATAAAGATGTGGTCTATATATACAATGGAATACTATGCAGCCATCAAGAGAAACGAAATCTTGCCATTTGCAATGACGTGGATGGAACTGGAGGGTATTATGCTAAGTGAAATAAGTCAATCAGAGAAAGACAATTATCACATGATCTCCTGATATGAAGAATTTGAGAGGCAGGGCAGGGGGCTGTGGGGGGTGGGGGAGGGAAATGAAACAAAATGGGATCAGGAGGGAGACAAACCATAAGAGACTCAAACTCATGAAACAAACTGAGGGTGGCTGGGGGTTGGGGGGTATGGAGAGGGTGGCTGGGTTATGGACATTGGGGAGGGTATGTGCTATAGTAAGTGCTGTGAAATGTGTAAGCCTGACGATTCACAGACCTGTACCCCTGGGGCAAATAATACATTATATGTCAATAAATAAACAAATAAATAAATAGGTTATTTGATTATGGGAGGAAAAAAGGAAGCCTGACAATATGCGGACACAGAGCCAATACACATCTGGCAGATTAGTAAACTGCCAGTTGGGCCAACCGAGTATGAGATGGGCCTACGGAGTGAGGGAGTATGTGTTCGCACTAATTTTAGATCTTGTTTTTTCTACTGAAATTAACCATCGGTGGCTTACCCATGTATCGACTACGAATGCCTATGACTGGCCCCAAATGATCTTATGTCTTCCTCCCAGAGCTAGGGGAAACAAGGAACAAGGAAAGTTCACTAGAGCGAGGTTACAGGCTTAAGCGTCTGGCCACCTGGCATTCAGGGCACGCGGCCGGGGCACGATCGTGCCACTAAACCCCCATTCGACAGCCACGCACCGTAGAGGAAGAGGAATTCTTATCTGGTGCTGCATAGCGGAAAAATGTCCCAACTTTGTCCACAGACACCGGGCTGACTTGCTCCCAGCCGTTGACTCTCACTTGCAGCTGATGAATCCGGAGGTCGTGGGTGTGTCTGTCAGGCAGAACGTGGGAAAGGACGTTAAGCACGATCTTAAAAAGGGAAGGAAAGTAGAAGCAAAGAGTCCAACCTGATTTACTATATAACGACATAAAAACCCAGTTGGCTAAGCCTTTTGGTGATTACCTAATGCAAGAAAAATCAGGAGAATATTTTAACTGGGTGTTATACTTAAAACAAACGTGCGTGATCTGTAAAGCCTGAGCAAGAGTGGCATTTACCCTCCCTTTGTACAAACTTTGCAAATCCTGTGCACAAGCCCAGGTCCTTCCCCGACCCACCCCCACTCCCACCTCTATAAAATCATGATGTCAGCTAGAACCATTCCAGTGGGCTAGTAAAACTGTTGTACCAGCAATTTCATCATAAAACCATACTCTCGGAAATGCATAAAACGACATTTTCTTCTTGGTTCCCTGGTTGAATATCCTACTTCTCTCAGAACCACATTCGGTTGGTTGGCTTCAGTCCTACAAGACTCCAGACAGGTTATGAGAGACGGAGCCCTCGGAGTTTCAGGGCTGAAGTGCTCGGCTGAAATTGGAGCAGAAGGCAGTGGGCAGAACAGGAGGAACAGGAGGAAATTGCACATTTAATTCTATTTTAGATTTTGCCTAATTCAAGCCAGAAGCCTGAAACGGGGAACTGGATTTGAGGCTGACAGGAAAGGGGGAGGGAGGCAGGGAATGGGGTACAGTTTGCCAAAGAGGGAAAAGCCAGAGGAGGCATTTATTTTGATGAATTCAAGCAGAACAGTGGGACCTGAAGTGGGTTACATGTCCACTAAAACGGAAATGACAAAGGAGTCAAACCCCTTCTGACACAACGGAGGCAGTGCTGATGAAGAAATACAGCCAACAGTTCTATAATTAGCTTCTCCAGGAACTTTGTGGAACAGGAACACACTCACCACTCATCCCTGGAAATTCTACCATGGCTTCCAGGTACATGTGCCCAGCTCGGTGGTTTTATAAACTCGATCTTTCCTGTGCAGTCGGGTGGGGGAGCACAAGAGCGGAACGCTAGCCCCGGGAGAATAATGTGTGCTGGTACAGGCTGTGCACAAGGAAGGACTGCGTCCCTCGGGAGCAGGTCTGTGCACAAAGACTTCAAGTGCCATGAAAACATAAGAGCACAGAAGGCTGGAGCTGAGTTCTTCAGTTTCAGCTCGGCTTGACAATGGATATGAGGCTCCAATGCTAAAATCTTAACCTATTCACTATCCACTGGGCAGCCCTTCCTCTTAAACATGTTTGCAAATAAAAGGCCATTTTATGACCTCTCGGTAACCAGACAGAACCTCCTTTCATGTTTTTTCCAATCCTTTGGCTGGTTGTTTCAACAGTGCACAGGCAAGTGGTCTCCCTCGATGAGTCAGTGTTATCCTTCTTAGAATCAGAATTTCTTATCATTCCTGACCCCGCCTCCTGAAACCACCTGCCTGCCGAAAGTGCTGTGTGGCACACACGCATCTTAAAAACCAAAATCAACAGGCTTTGATGACCTTTTAAGAAGAACATCATGTCATTCCAGTTATGGGACGAACAAGTCACGAGGAGAAGTGGTCCAGTCCAGGAAGGACAGGCGGGGCAGTGTAACAGTGCCGCATGGTGACAGATGGTAGTCACACTCATGGCAAGCACAGGACAATGCAGAGTTGTTGAATTGCTATGTTCTACACCTGTAACTAATGTCACAATGAACTTGAGTGTTGTCACCTGCCTATGCCTGAACCAAATTATCGGCAACACACCGACCATCACCTCTCATGTTAAGTAAAGGGATAATTAATGGAAAGAAGTGTATTTCCAAAATAGAGAAAGGAAACCTTGGTTTTCGAAATACCTTTTAAAAATGAAACATTGAAATCATTAATAAAGGCAAGTGGAAAGGCAAAACACTAAGGACCATCTTTTATAACACAGAGATCTCTACAGTATATTTTGGGGAGAGGAAAAGAATGAACCACACTTTACCTGTGTCTAAGCTTTCCTCTTGCTTCAAATTCAAAGGGAATCTCTTCTCCCGTGAGGACTTCCCGCCATTCACTGACATTGTGAGCGTCATCAAGAAATGTGCCACCGCCTTCTGGAACGAGCCCTGGACTCCCGCTGTGGGAGAGCGCGGCCCTGGAAGCAAATCAGACAATACCAGCGCATCCATCTTTCTCACTCAACTCTTTCTCACCCAGAGCCCGGGGCTGGGGGCAGAAACCCTCCTGGAACTCGATCCACAGAAGCAGCCCAGAGAGCCTGGCTACCGAGATGACCTAAAAGGTCAGGAACTGCCGTTATCTTTGTGACAAACGCAGCATCGGTGAAGCTTTAGAAATGGCTGAAATCCACCACCGCTTGACTCTACTTAGGGATGGCCGGAGAAAGGCAGCTTCAAATTGGCCAATTCTGTTATCGACTTCACGCATCTCGTTCCCTAAACTGGAAAGATCAGCGTGCATTTGGAGGGGAGAGCCAAGGTCTACACAGGCAGGAAGCTGGTAGAGAACATCCTCCCTCACTGGGCCCAGGTAAATTCTCCTTTATTTTCCAAGCTCCACCCACTTCCATCTGGGGTGAATAGCTGTAGGTTTGGAAGAGAATTCTCAGTGAGGGGACTGAGGGAAGCCATCTTGGAAGAGAAATGCACGAGGTCTGGTTTAATAGCCACAGTCAGCTTCTCCTAAAAGCGGGTAGGGACTGAGGAGAAAAGACAGGATAGCTTCTCCTTCCCACTTCCTACTCGCATCCTTAATTTGCTCGGCTTTTACCTTAAACATAACGAGTACCAGGGTCGGGATCAGGATTTGGGTATTTCAGACTCGGGACCTACTTCTCCGGCTACAGATTCCACCCCCATCCTAAGTCTCAGCCAGACGGCAAGTTATCGATTCAAGTACAATCCTGAGGGCTTCCAGAAGGGGCCCGCCTGGCGCTGCTGGGCTGGTACTGAAGAGCCTCCGGTGGCAGAGATGGCTCGGGGGGCGGGGGGGCACATTCTGTGGGCCTTACCTGGTGGGCGTGGTGGTCAGGGTGGCAAACCACAAAGTGCAGCCTGTGTGGTTCCTCAGAGCAAAAGGGACGAATGGCTGCCGGCGCTTGGGGGTCTTCACCTCTGCTACGGGCAAACAGAGGAAGGCTGTTAGCACAGGCCTCTGTCTGCGCAGCAGAGACCCTCCCCGGACCTGCACGCGGTGCCCCGTCTCGCATGCAAAGGGGTTGACGGTGGTGGCCACAGACACGGAGCCACCGTCGTTGTGCGACGGGACACACAGATCTCTGTGTCCTCTGCTGCCCGCTATGTGCTGATGGTCCCCCCCCAACAACTGGCCATGATGTGGGACGACTCCCAGCCCCCAATCCCCCACAACTCTTGCGGGCCTTAACTCAGGAGAAGGTACCAGGCCCTAACTGGGTTGGAATCAAGAGAAAACTGGATCCCCACGAGTCCCAAGGAATATATTCTTAGTGAGTGACCCAAACGGTAGCAAGATACAGTGCACAGACTTATTCTGACTTTGTCCAAAATGCCTGCCCTTTAACAAAGATTCCCTTTCTAGAAAAGCTACCCTTCAGCCATACTATGCATCTTTTAACAAAATAAAAACTTTCTCTTCTATTCTCTTAAACTAATAGTTTTTCCTCCCTCCCTAGAAGATCAGAAATATACTACCCCAAAACTTTTTAAATGAAATCTTTAGCTCATTTTTTTACATCGATGCCATGACCGTCTGCTATTAGGCAGGCAACAGGGAGACTACAAAAGGAGCATAACGTATGGTTTCTTTTCATAAAACAGCTTCTAAGCAGGGAAACTGGAAAGAAACACTGATCGATCCAAAACTGGAAGTACCCAAATTCCACCCAAATTCCAGAGACCTGACTATAAACACTCTAAAGAAAGAGAGAAGTAAGATTCCTGTGGCCAGAAATGGCTTTCCAGCACCCAGGCTGCCCTGAGATCCTTCTGCGGGCACCACTGCCTGGCCGTGTGGTCGACCTGGGGCGACATGGGCATGCCGAGAGGAGAGCCACGGTAGAGGAGCGCTTCCTTTACCAGTCGGTGGGTCGTGGGTTGTGGGTCGTACTGACACAAAGTGGGAGGTGGCAACAAGAACCACAAAGGCAGCAGCCATGTGCTTCACACCGTATGGTAGGCTCTACCGACAAAACAGGCCGTGGCCCAATCTTCCTGCACATCCGGCTTTAAAGCACCAAGATGGCCTGAGAAAGACCGGGACCCACATGGTCTACGGCCGTGGAAAATGACACCTCGAGGTGACCGCGACTGCCCACTGAGAACATGAGAGCAAAATTAAATGCCCCTTATAGGTCCACGTGTTTCCTGCCAGCCAAACAAGAAGGTAAAATACAACAGACCCTGCTTTCTCCTGTTGCTAGACTAAGGCCTGGGCCAGGATCATGAAAGTCAGTAATTGCTACTGCCTTTCAAAAAGTAATCAATTTCTTCTCCTTTGTGTCTTCTAACATTTTCGGAAGTTAGTACTATAAACGCTGCAAAAACAAGCAATTTAAGCTAAGGCAGATTCTGTTTTGGTAAGGACACTGGCTCAAGGGAGTCTGAGACGCAGTAATCCGATAAATAAACAAATAGTCTGCAGTGTGTCCCCACAATTCTGTGGTTAGTCTTTAAAACACCCTACCTACTTCCGATGATAATCTCCTAGAATATCTCCTAGATCATCACCTGGAATACACCCATTTCCCACGCCAATGGCCTCACAAAGTTCACAAGGTTGGCTTTTAAAAAAAAAAAATGACATCGAGTACAAAATTAAGGAGTAGCTGTGAGGCTGGTGACAAGAGCAGAGGGGGAGTAAAAGATTTAAGAGCTGTCTGCGGGGTAAACAGCACTTACTGTGCCACCTTGAAAGGCACCTCCCTCTCCAGGCGGGCACGAGACAGCTGCTTTATTCTGGCACATAAAGGACCCGGGAGGAAAAGAAGCCAGATGTGCTTTCATACCCCACTGGGAGCCAGACTGGAAGTTTCCATTTGCAAATTAGATTAAAAAAGAGCAGGTGGCATATGACAGAAGAAAGAGCTAGGAGGCCATACAAAGACAGTCCTGAGCACGTTGCTCCGGAACGCAGCAGTCAGGGGAGGCACACTGCTCAGGTCCCCCGGCTTCCCGTGCCGATTGCACACAATAGCACAGACTTCAGCAGCCCACCTTGCTCAGAATAAACAACATGGAATGCTCCCCAATCCAAACCCGACACCAGAGGACAAATCCAACGTCTCCTGGACTAGGGTCCAAATCAACCGTGTGCATTTCTTTGGCACAGCACCAGCAAACAACATCCCCAAGTCCGTCCAAGGGAGCTGCAGTCCCTGGTGGCCCCAGAAAATCTGCCTCTAGTGACCAGACCTCATTCCGTCATCAGCCAAGAGATCCTAAGGCTCATCACGTCCAACCTGGGCTTCACAGGGCTGAGGAAATGTCTTGCCTACCGTACTTATTTCACAGAGCAATGTGGCTCTTATAAACAGGGTAGGTTTTCACGCCACAGAAGTGTCCAGTCTATCAGAAAGGACGTGGTTTGTAAATCATAAGAAACAGATTAAAGTCCCAGGCCCGCTACCAACTGGTCACGTGCATGAAGGCAAATGACTTCATCTCCCTCACCAGCTAAGGCGCCCAGGCTGCTTAGCCTGAACGATTAAATAACAGATGTAGAAAAGCTGGGCGTCTAAATCTGTTAATAAATGAAGATTCAATCACGGGCTTCCTTTGTGAAACCCCCCAGCCCCACGTGTGTGCGCGCGTGCACACACACACACACACACACACACACACACACACAATCCGTCTCAGTAAAACCTCTCAGGGAAAACCCCTGTTCGGCCCCCGTGTGTGAACACCCCTGGTCTGAACTCCTGGTAGAGGAAGCTCACACAGTCTTTTTTACAAAATATATCATGATCCTGGCAGGGCCTGGTGTTAGCCAAGCACAGACATAAATCACGCCGATTAAACCATACTCCTTCCAACAACTAAAGGAAAGAACATCATGGGATTCCCATTCCTGGAGGCTTATGGTATTTTCTATCATATTTACTTATTAGTCAAATTCTTAAGGAAACTTGAAGGGTCAGAGGCAGAAATAAGGCACATTTTCTATCTCTGAAGCACTCCAGTTTATAACTAAAGAAATCAAGGTTTGTGTCTAAGCAACTATTTACTGGGAAACGTTTTCTTAGCTCGATTCCTGATCACGACAGCCTCTACTCCATTGAGCGCCCGCATCGCCGTCAGTGCTCACTGAGGAGTCTACAAAGACGTGCAGCACTGCCTGACGGAGGACGGCTTTGCTCCATTCTCTCGCTTTTCCATATGAGAGAGAAATCACCTCAGATGCTGGGTTATCTCTGACCCAGACGCTGTGGGGCTGATTCCACCTCCACCGAGGGTCAGGGCGCACGGAAGACGCGGCACGTCGCCCACTCCTGATGTAAGAGGCACGCTACTCATCAGCTGGAAGTGCTCTTAGTGCTCAAACCCGGGGTAACCCATTCAGCTCCCATTCACAGAAAATTGATGGACAAGGCAGTTCTTCAAACAGGAAAATAAAACAAGCCCTCGCTTGGCTATACTGTACCTCTAGCATAGATCTGGTGCTCTAGGTTAGTCAGACTGGCTGTACTCCTAGTTCTAAGGTAGACAAGGGGGAGGCCTGGTAGACAGGAGAGACAAAGTTAGAGGGTGAGGGTAAACACAGTGAATAAGAAGACTCACCTCCAAAACATAAGCACAAAGAGAGCACATTACAAAAGTAGCAAGCATCATGCAATTCCAGGACCATTCCCTTCAGTGACTGCTGAGCGCTAAGAAAGTACTTGACAAGGTGAGCGAGACATTTTTACGCTAAGCCTTTACTGTGGAGGACGTGGTACAGTAGCGTGCTCCTGTTTTTCTCAACGGGGGAAAGAAAACATCGTCAACATTCTCTTCAGTGGAATAAGTCTTTTGAGGCTTTTTCACTTAAAGCGTGTACGCTCTCAAATGGCATGGAAAAGTTACCAAGACCGACCGGCACAGACTGGAGCGGCAGTCGCTCCGTTCCAATCGGGAAAGGCAGTGCCAGTAGAGTGCTAATCCCCCAGGGACCCCGGACCTTCAGGGGAGTCAATCTGCATTCCAAGTGTAAACAGTCTCCATCACGGCGTGACCTCATAGTGTTACTTATATTATAAATTAAAAATGGAAGTTTTTAGAACGTTTACAGTTGATATTTCCATCACGTGTCCTTTGAACACCACACTCACTCACTCCCTAAGGGGCCATGCCATCCAGGTCGACCTGCAGAATCTCAGCCCTTACTGAACAAAGCCAACAATGATGTCAAAAATGAGGCCACTGTTTTCTTTCCCCTGCTAAAGAAACAGTGAGAAATCAGCAGCTCCCTTAGGCTGATTTTCATTTTAAGAATCTCTATTTCAAGGGCTCATTTTGAAGCTGGCCTGAATGAAATGCACAAATTTGGGGGGGAAGGTAACTAAATGTTCATGGATAGGAGGACCTGAAAGATGTGACCAGTTCAACAGGGTTCAAGTCTACTGAATTTGAAAACAAATTCCCACGATGAATTGAGTAGACCTGTTAAAAGAATACAATCCCACCGGCCACACGTGCTGCCACCCAGCAACATCCATAGGAAAAGAGGCTTGGAAATTCAGGTATATTCACTTATTGTCTAATTAAAAAGATTTACTTTTGCAAACCTGAGTAACCATAAAAATCTGTCAGTAAATAAAAATCCAGCTTTAATCTGGCACCGGCATTTAACACAGACAAGGCAGCTTATTAGCTACAGAGAAAAAAGAGAAAATGTTTTTTTAAAAAGGTGGAGGGGTGGAGACACAAGAAAATCCATCATCAGACTCCTGAAGATAGGCCTTCCTCGTGTTTACACTGAGTCTGGATTTAAGAGCCCCCTGCATTAATAATAATTTCGGAAACATACTCTCTAGGACACATTACATATTACAAAGATTATTTAGAGTCTTCTGGGTAGACTCATATTTTTTTCACACACAAATTGGGAAGGTTAGAGGAAGAGCCAGAATTGAAGCTGATGATATCTGAACAGCCCTGCTCCTAAGCAATGACCTTGAGACTCAAAGGCAACATCCTGGGATTACAGAGAGCAAATATGGCTGACATGTCCTTGTCCCTCCTTCCAGAAGTACAAGGCAGACAGAGAGTCCACTTCTACGCCCTGAGGAGAGACGAACCAATTCAAATACTTCTCAAACTAAGAAGATCCATCTTCCCGTGACATGTTTGCAGACCAGATGGAATATTTAAGCATTCATGAGCTATGTGAAGTCCAGCCAGGACTCCCCAAAGAAACCACACTGAAAGAGTTGGGGCTGAGTTGAATTTGGAAGACAATGGCTTGTGGAACAACTAAGGACCACGCGGTTGGCCGCCGCAATCTCTCAGCTCTAAGGAAATCAGAGCTCCATGGTGAGGCATTAAATAAGGAAAGAAAACATCGTTAACAGAGAACAAACGGACTGCTCATTCTTCAAAAGGCTGGTTATTCAATTCTTTTCTACTTTATGAACAATACGGAGCCCTCTGTTTAACAATTTCTTCCATATGGGATCCTGCCTGCCCTCCCTTCAAGAATATTTCCAAAGTCGATACCTCTAGATTTAGAAAACTGAAAAGATAGTTTCTAAAATCCAGTCAAAAAGTCCCAATCAACTGGAAAGTTTTGCCAAGTTAAACACACTGAGCAGTGGCTGATCTAGATGTGTCTCAGGTGCACTAGCTCATATGCAATGTTGCCAGAATTGAGAAAATTGTGTGTCGGAGATCTTTTCTCTCCCACAAAGGTGGAGTTAGAGCCCATATTAAAAGTTCAGTATTTTGTGCCCAAAAATGTCTCCTGCAAAGACTGAAGCAGAATTGCAGAAGATAGAATTTCCTGTAGGTTTGGTCCCAGAAAATGATCCTATTTGGATTTCTCAATGAAACATGGCTGTATTGGTCAACAGTGATTTATTTACTCACACAGTTGTAGAGAAAAATCTTACTTTGTCCAAAGCATGGAGGATCCACTGAAGAGCCCATCCAGTCTTCTGATGTGGTTGAATCTATTTCTTTATCCTGTTTACAGTAATCTGCCATCCATGATTCCTTGGTACTTACATACTGGTCTAGAAAGAATTCCCCAAAGATATTAAGTACGGAAATAGAGAAGGTTGAGGGTTCAAGTCAAATTTCTATTCAGCAAGACAAGTTTTTGTTGAAGGCCTAACTGCGTGCTCGGCGCCATGCTGGGTTCTCAAAATGTCTGTCCCCTGGAGAACTCATGCTCCACTGGAAGAAATCAATGTCAGCCAAACAACCATCACCACAAAACCATAATGTGGAAAGAGCTAAAACAAAGACATAAATAAAATTCTACAGGAGCACAGAACAGGGGAAGATTTATTCTGCTTTGGCAGAAGTGGGAGAGTACACACCAAGATCCATAGGAATCTTAAGAGATGTGAGGACCTTTGTTCTGGGTCATGAGGAAAGAGCAGAGGTTAGAGATCAGGAGTTTACCTGCTAATGGGATAGGGGTGCGGGGACATTCCGGGCCAGGGGAACAGCATATGCAAAGATTTCAAA